>OX387188.1:38053411-39253411 GCA_947561395.2 Buxus sempervirens | reverse complement strand
CTATCGCATCGAGGGTGTCAATCACCTTCAAAAATGCAGGCACCTTGTTCACCAATACCTCGAATCCACTCGCGGCATCGGCTGGGGCAAAGACGGCCGCCCTCCCGAGCTCCACGGTGCGGGCCGTGCGGCAACGCGCTCTTTAGGGCTTATCATTTTAACTTATTATTATTATTTTTTTGGCCGCAATGCAATCTAGTCCATCTATACTTGACTGCATTTCTCTTTATCTATCTGTTTAGGTCCGAAGGTTCAGTCGGACTGAATCGGAGGATTCTTTCATGGGTACGCTCTAATTTATAAATTGTTCCTTCCATCGAATTATTTTTCTTCTTTGTGTGCTTTTGTGTTAAGTTATCATGTAATGTGTCCTTCGTTATATGTAATTTAACTTTCAGCTGTTGTCTAACACTTTGTGTGTAAATTTTTCTAATTATTCGGTTATTTAGGGATTAGGACTTGTTTATGATATAATAGTGCTTTTTTATCATTACCCAATCGAATGTGCTGGTCATCCTTGATTGAGTCGTTTGGGCAATAGATGATTATATTTATTACGTTATAGGTAGTGAAATTTACTTTATACAGAAATGGTGATTAAGGAGGTTCATGTAGTGTCTGAGATTTACAGCTTATCTTACAAATTACAGTACATGCCAAACTCTTACAACTTACAATCATCAAACATTTTTATATGATAGGGCTGGGTTGTTTTATCTGGTGTCTGAGATGTACAGTTTATCTAATTGTGTTCAGTCAAACTCGTACAAAGAGAAAGTGGAATGAAGAAAGTGGAAAATAGAGTGAGGAAAGATGGTAAGGTTAAGTGGGGGTAGAGGACATTAAAGAGTTTAGGGCGATTAGTTAAGTAACTAGTCTATACAAAATCATTGCTAAGGTCCTTTCCACGAGGTTAAAGGAGGTTCTTCCTTGAGTTTTTCCCATTATCACAGCGCCTTTATTCAAGGGAGAAAAATTTTGGATTGCATACTGATTACAAATGGATGTGTTAAGAGTCTAAGTTGGTCGGGTGCCCGGGGAGTGGTTTGTAAATTGGATTTAGAGAAGGCTCATGATTATGTAATGAGGGTTTTGGAACGTAGCATTGAAGTGGAAGGGGTTTTGTGGCAGATGGAGGAAATGGATACAAGGTTGTGTGAGAAAAGTGTAATTCTCATTAGTTTGGATGTGTCTATTGCTGGTCGGTTTCCTTCCGTGAGATGCCTTAGACAAGGATCCTCTATCCTTGTTTCTCTTTACCTTGGTAGGAGATGTGTTAAGCTGGTTCGTTAGTAGAGGAAAAGATTGGGAATTGATTAGTAGTTTTCAGGTGGATAGATATTCCCTCAGTATTATTTCCCATTTGCAATTCATAGATAACACCGTTAAGTTCCTTAATGCCAACAAAGCCAATTGCGATGGTTTAAGATTATCCTCCATACTTTTGAGATGGTGCTGAGCTCAAAGTAAACTTAGTTAGGAGGTATTTATTTTTGTTAAACTTTAATGATGAGGAAACCTCCTTTTTAGCCCAAACCTTACGATGTTCAGTTGGTCGTGGCCTATGTTTTATTTTGATCTTCTACTTTGGGTTCCCACATGAAGCTATATTTTTGGTAGGCAATTGCCTGTCCTTTGGTGTGGCAGAATTATACTCATCAAAGCAGCCATAGACAACCTACCAATGTGCTTCATATCATGTTTTAGACTGCCTAGGAAAGTGGTCAATATTATAGAAAAACTTGAGAGGGATTTCCTGCGGAGAGGGAGGGAGTTGTAAGAAAGATCATCTTGTGAGATGCGAATTGGTGTGTAGAACTTTAAAGAAAGGGGGAATCAACATAGGGAACTTCAAGGATTGAAATTTTGCCCTTCTTGCCAAATGGCTTTGGCTTTTCAGGAATGAAAAGAACGGTTTCGTTACCAGTTTACAATAAGCAAGTGTGGTATTTAGGCTAATGGTTAACAGGAGGGCCCATATCCATGGCGCTGGTCCTTGGAAGGTTATGAATGGCCTTTTGGGTGACTTTTATTCTCAAGTCCAGTTTTGTGTTGGCTATGTATCCAATATTTGATTCTAGCTCAATTTATGGTGGTGGAATCGTATTTTGTCTTCACGAACCCCCTATTCTCCGTCTGTCTCACAATCATGATGCTTGTGTCTGTAATACTCTTTTGTGGCTCTGGCTCCAATGTTCTTTTGTGGCTTGTCTTGGAACCTTCCTTTGAGGCATGACATGAGGCAAATTGGTATTTCTGAGTTGATGTGTCTTTTTGACTCCTTACATGATGTGTGCATCGATACACTCTTCTAGGATACCTTCCAGTATCCAGCAAGGTAATACTGGGAGAGTGTACGTTATCATGCCTCAACCCTTCCAGTATGTTATCGTTTCATCTGTTCTTATCTGCCTTCTATGGTGATGATTCGTTGCCCCATATTTCTTTTTCCTACCACTCTACTAGGAAACTTGTCACTTCCCCCTAAATCAGGGATTTTATGTGGGCAGCTCTTCTCCACAAAATAAATATAGCAGACCACCTTCAGAAGATGTTAGCAACTTCCCCCAAATATGGCAATATCAGATTTCTTTGTATTTGTCAAGAGGAGATGACGGGTCACATTGTTATTTAATGCAGATTTGCTTGTGGGATTTGGTGGAGGCTGATAACAATGGTGCAGACTCCTTGGATTATGCCACAAATATTGCTGCAATTTTTCAACCAATGGAATCACATTGGGATTAGGAAAGGGGGACAGGTGATGTACTAAAATCCCCCTCCATGTTACTCTTTGGCACGTATGTAAAGGGGAACTTCAGAATTTTTTAAGAGTAGACAATTATGGGGGCAACCTTCGACTTCATACTAGCAAGTGCTATTGCCTGGGCTAAAGGCACTCCAGTGTTTAAGGACTGGTCAGCTGCTGAGATGTTGAAAAATTGGCAGTCCATCTGTGGATTTGTGGAAGTTGAGACATCTCATTAGGCTGGCCAAACACTTGGCAATCAGGTTCAATACCTCGTTTAAATAGGTTCCAAGATCTGCAAATGAATTTGTGGCTTACAGGCTATCTGAATCTGGGGTCTTTGAGGAGAGGTTTATGTGGGGCCTCAATCACCGCATATTCTTGGCTTTGGCTAGTTTTTGTTGTTCTTTTAGGTGTTATTCCATTTCAGTCTCTGTTTTGTTTGTATTTTCAGCCTTGTAAGCCAAATTCATTTGCAGATCAAACATTGACAACAAATAAAAGGTTAAGTTATTTTATCAGTCTCTGTTATACAGCCTTGTGAGCCAAATCCTTTTCAGTCTCTGTTATACAGCCTTGTATTTTCTTCTGTCTCTGTTTTAATTTATTTTATCATGAACCATAAATAAAAGGTTAAGTTATTTTGAGATAACCTCAACTGCTTAAATTTACAAACATTGACAACAACACAACACAAGGAAACATCTTATTTTGATGAATTCCAACATCATCTAAGGGCAAGTGACTCTATTTTCACTGTGAAATCCTCTCCCTTGGTAATATTTTCTTTTTCATGTTCCAGTTGTTCTTACTGGTCCCTTGTGTCTCTTTCTCTATTCCTTCTGGTAAATTCTTTGTTTTGGCTGTTGATTATCAGAAATAGGGAGAAAATTGCATAATATGGGAGATTCAGTGCCTATGAAACAACGAATAAATGGTAAATTGAAATCTGTATCTTGCATTGCTGTCAGTTGTATATTATTAAGCCATACCGTCCATGCAGCAGTAGAACTCACCTCAACAAGACTCTCTATGAAAGAAAACTGCACCTCTCGATTAGTCATTTAAATTTTCTGCACCTCTCAATATATTTATAGATCTTATATTCCCCCTTCATCTGCAAGCATTCTACCTGGGCATATTAGCTGGTATGATGTTGCACTTAAAGTTGATAATGAACGCACAAAGCCAGGCAAAGGGACAACATGTGTGTTGTGTGTACATGCATGCACATGCATGTGTGTGAATGAGAGAGAGAGATAGAGAGAGAGCGAAGAGGAGACTTGTAAATGATACGCGTAAGAATGAATATCATGCATGATTCATTGGAATGAAGTTCACTTGCATAGCTTTCTCTAATACAAAATACTGAAATAGTTACCTGAAAAGTTTCATATCAGCCTAACTGGATTTCAGACTCTTTCTCAGTTCAGGTGAGTTAGTAGTGGATTTCAAATTTAAAAAAAGAAATGATGCATCAAAAAAGATTGTGAAGATAAAATGTAAACCTCATATTGTAGTTACTAAGCCGTGGAACTTGCTTAGTTCCATAGAAAATGTTTTTGAATTGAGCTTTTACATTTACATATCTTTTGACTCAAAAATTATTAATTTTATGATTAGAAATCTGTTTAATTGATAAATTACTTAAATTTCCATGCCTTCTAGAATAGTCTATTATTGATCATCTATCATCGGAATTACATATAAATATGTTCTTGACTAGCAGTAATGGATACCTTTGCTGAATCTGATCAATTCGTTGAGTTCAAATTTCATGTATACTTAGCTGAAACTAAAGAACATGAATTTCTTGACAATACTGTTGTTTATCTCATTATATTTCTGACCATTATGATCTGAACTTGAGAATCTATATTGAAGTGTTATGTAAGAATGGTAAGTTATGTTTTTCTTAAATTTTAAATTCCATGGCAAATAAGTTCACGTTTGGGACGTCTGTAAATGGAGTTAAGTCCATATACAGACAAGAACCATACATGAGAAAGGAAAAATAGAAATAAGTTGAAGATCTACTATCTTTTTGCAGGTCAGATAATGAAATAACTTGTCCGAGCTGAAGGGGGGGCCACATTCACAAGATTGCCGTATACCCAATGATGTAAGGGCATAATTCTGTAATCGTTGTCTACTTGCTTGCCCTAATTTCAGAATTTTGAGCTTTTTCTTCGTTTTTTTCTGTAAAAATGTGGAAAATGTGCTGGTTTTTCTTATGTGAACTAAGATGGCATAATAACATGACTTTGTGGTTGATTATGGTTTCTAAACGCCCTTTGTTTATTCCTTTCTTTATGTTTGAGGCACTGCATGGAGCCAGCAAAGTGGATCATAACCTCCCGAAATCTGGATTGGATGCTCAAACACGGTAGAGACGTTTATGAAATTTGCACGATAGAAACACAAGTTCACCCTAGCACCAATCTTTGAGAGGAAACATTATTTAACTTTGGTACAGGTTTGTCCTGATCAATAACTAGATAACTAAAGTGAACTTGCATAGATTTGTTTTACATCAACAACTGAATTCACACTGGCGCTACCCAAAAGTTCTGTGCATAATCGGAGGCTTACCCACATCTTGGGGGCGTGTACTCTCTCGCTTTTGATATTAATGGAAATCCATTAGTTATCACAAACAAAAACAATGGATTTAATGGAAAAAGTAAATGTGCATGGTGGTCGTTACAAATTTTTTTTTTTTTTTGGCACCGGAAGCATTTTGAGTTTAATCCAGCCAGCCCTGATAGAGCAAATGCAATAGAGAAATATTTTGAGCCGGAGGATCATCAATTGCATGTGCCAAGTGAAAACCCACCACCATAGTGATAGTGATGACAGCCATGGTCTTGTATCGCGTGTTCGTCTCTGCTTCTCTGTGCGAAGTGAGTTTCAACTTTTGTACCCTGTCTCCCTTGCGTATGAATCCTGTCAAGTCATCGTCAAACAAAGCGTGGAATTAGCTTCCGAGTCTTTTAACTAAAAGAAGAGTAACAGTACCTGTAAGTAGAAACGTCAAAAGTGAAAAGTGACCCATGAGAAGACACAAAAGATCATCACACTCGTAAGTCATATGCGCTTGAGGAGGACCGAGAAGAAGATGTGAGGATTCACGGTGTGGGAGCTCCCTTCAGTCCAACCGGCGGGCGAAGTGCACGGAAGGAGTTGCTCCCACCTCAAGCAACGGGCTAAACTTAATTATTTATTCGCTGGCATCGCATCCTTCATCCTTGCATGGAAGATAGACAAGACTGTAATAATAAGGGTAACCCAATGCATGAAGTGGCAGCTCTTAGTGCTCCTCGGCCCTCTATATTGGACTGAATGGAGCTCCTCAACTCAACTCAACTGCTCCAAACTCCACACAAACTCATTGCAATACATACAAGCATAAAAGAATTCCAAGGCTATATAATATGTTGGTAGAATCCATGACTGATGGACTTCCCTGGTTCCTTTAAATATTGCTTTTCAGTCCCATAAAAGACTTTAGAGCACGTCTCAGGTACCATTGAGAGGGAAATATGATTCACGCGCGGTCTTGCATTGCCGGATGAAGACGAAACTGGGTCTAGAGATTCGTATGAGATAATAAGGCTAAAACTTTTTGGATCAGTCTAAGGCTCTCAGAAACAGAGCAGCGCAGGGTTTTGTTACAAACAGGTGGCCCTGCAAGAGTTCTTCGTGGTAGTCGCATTATCAGATTGTTTCACGGGTTCCTAAATACACTTTGATCCATTTATCGAGAGATCAGAAAATCGCTGCTCTGTAAGCTGCATCATCCAACTTTCTTTAGTGACAGATTATCGAATTTCGTGGTGGCATGTACGGCTATGAATTAGTATTTGTCGGCATTAACTCAGTGGAATCTTTGTAAACGAAGAGAAAAAAGAAAAATCAAAGAGGGGAAATACAAAAAAGAAGACCAGAATTTAAGAACATTTCTCTATCATCTCTTTACTGATAATATATATAATCCGTAAAGATCTCATTTTATAAATAAAAAAAAAGATGACTTTGGCTGTATTTTTTAAAACAGTTCATCATAAAAAAAAAACTTATTTTTAGAATAAAGTCAAAATTGAATGAACCACTTCACCATAGCTACGTGAAATACGAGCCCAACGTTTTTTTTTTTTGTTGACAAAAACCCACTAAGGCAGGAATAACCTTAGTGGCACTCCTACGGTGGGAGGAGGGCTGAGGCAGACCCTGACCTGTAGATTAATTCCAAAGAAATTGTTACACAAGCACGGGGGGACATAAAGCCTTACCCCTGGTAAACAATAAAAAGTTATTTCCTAAATGCATACAATCCGGATCGATCCAGAAACAAGCAACCTTTAACTTTAGAAGAAAGGGTTCTTTGCGACTCAAAAATGTATTTGGAGATTCTTACGCAGCCTTCATTTGCAAGCGCATCAGCAACAGTGTTAACTTCTCTATAAATGTTGTGCACTATCCGATTTTGGATACTAAGTCTTCCTTTAATTTCGAAATACGAGCCCAACGTATTTTTGACAAACGTATTGTATGTTAGATACAATCATACAAATGCAACCAACGTGGGACATGAACGCATCCTAGTAGAAAGTACCCTTCAATAGAAAATTTCTTTTCTATGAAATAATTTGTGATAAAAGATTTTCTTTGTCCTTTGTTTCTTTTTGGGCCATTTTGGTTAAAATAGACAATTTCTTAGGAATTTTTTTTTCGTTTCTTTTAACTTAGAAATAACATGCATTAAAACAACTTTGTTTAATTCTTCAAGAATGTGTTGGTGATGGTTGTAAGCTCCTCAAATTTACATTCCTAGGATAGACTTAGGCTGCGTTTGGTAACGCTTTTGCTTTTTTGCTTCTAAAAGCAAGAAAGCAAAAAAGCAATTTTATGCTTTTTGAAAGATCTTTTCTTGAAGCAAATGCGTTTGGTAAACTTTTGCTTTGCTTCTAAGAAGCAAAAAAGCATGTTTGGTAATTGCAGTAACATAGAAATTGCTTTTTGCTTCCATAAAAGTATTGTACACAATTTATGTATTGTACTTAGAAATATACCTAAAAATATAAGTCCAATATTATAAAAGATTCATAAAATAGTCATTTAATTACATTCAAATAACTAAACAAGTATCTAATATCACCATTGTGCTAATCCATATGCACTAGCTAGTCTACGTGCAATTGAGTCTCTTAATTCTGACATCTTTCGTCGAGATCTAGCCGTCACATCAATCTCTATGGGTTGTTTTGAACTTGAACCTGCTAGCTCATCTTCGACCACCATTTCCTCATCTTCAAATTTTGTGAATAAATTATCTTCATGTGCTTGTATTCTGATAAAATTATGTAATGCACAACAAGCAATAACTAGAGCTGGCAACGGGTCGGGTTGGGTCGGGTCATAATCGGGTTGGAAAACCCCCAACCCAAACCTAACCCGCTAATAAACGGGTTCAACCCGCCAACTTGTTTATTATTTTTTATTTTTCAAAAAATATTATTAAAATAGGGTTGGGGGGGTTAATTGGATCGGGTTTTGGGGTTAATCGGGTCAAAACATGATACTTTTGCCATCTTTTTTTTAAAATCGGGTTACCCGTCGGGTTGGCAGGTCATAATCGGGTTGATCCAATTACTGGCGGGTTGGGGAAACCCCAACCCATTTATAATCGGGTTGACCCGTCAGGTCGGGTGGCATTTTGTCAGCTCTAGCAATAACAATATGTTGTTGCTTCTTAAGTGAGTATGGAGGCATCATCTTTAATATAGGAATAAAACAATAGGGTATCGAGGGGTTTTGAAAGCAATAAAGCAATTTTGTAAAAAAATTGAGAAGCAACGTTTTGTTGCTTCCGGTGAAAAGCAATAAAATTGCTTCTTTGTTTTTAGTAAATTGCTTCTCGTGTGCGTTACCAAACGGTACTTTTGCTTTTAAAAGTAATTTTTTGCTTTCAAAAGCAAAAAAAGTACTTCCGAAAAGCGTTACCAAACGCAGCCTTATACTCCAAAATATTTTAAGAAATAAGAGCTATTTTTTACCCCCCCAAAAAACACAGACAAATTAAATACCAAAAAAATCTAAATTGACCAAAACAATTATATCCCATTCTCGGAAAGCGATATAGCTATTTTTCAAAAGCAATTATTTCCAAAACTTGGAGTTTGATATGCCTAAAAAAGTGCTCAAAATAGCCACTGGCCTTCTAAACGCCATATGGCACCATGTCAACAGTGCAGTGCCACGCCATTTGCTGATGTGTCTTCGTGTCAAAAGCACAGCGCCACATCAGCCTCACATATGTCATAATGCTACAAGTACGACGCTATGTCAGCAGCATAGTGCCACATTTCTAGATGGTATGCTTGCATATAAAATTATTCCGTACATTATGCGGAAAATAGAATTCAGCTTTTTGTCCCACTCTAGGAAACGGATATGCCTTGAAGAATCCCTTCCTTTTGAATAACTAATAGACATATCCGACTCCTAGAAATGGAAGGTAAGTTCATCTCAAATTAACTTGTGAAAAGCCTCTTTCTCCTTCTCTTTCTTCTTTGTACATTTCTAATGCTCCTTAATTTGAACTAAGATAATCTTCTTTAGATTTTCTCTTAGCAGACTTAGGCCTCGGTTGACATTCATTCCGAATGTGGAATGATTTCCATGAACCTATTTCCCAAGAATAGGTTCAAACGGTTTACAGAAAAGATTATTTTGAAGTTTAGTACTAAGCTATTCGTTCTTTTAGAAGTTATAAATATTACAAGTTTATCACATTATAACTTAAAAGAAGTTTTAAAAAATAACAAATCTGTTCTTGACATATAAAAGGGCCTTAAAACAAGTTTCAAGTATATCTTTCAGAATTTATAGATATTACAAGTATGTTATTACACTTTTGCAAAACTTATTTTGAAAACCTAAAAAATAGTGTTAGGGTGATTCCTCCTTGCAATGTATTTTGTAAACTCATTTGAGAAAATATCGTTCCTAAAATGTTGAACTTAGTTCAATATATGTCTTTGCGATATCATTAAAGTTTTAGATATTTTGGAAACCGGCCAGCTTGTAACTTGAAATTCACTACAAAATTAACAACTTTTACCGACGGGCAAAGACTGCTAGTAAAAGTCAAATGTCCGCCACTAAATATCACGGGTTTGACAGTGGGCCCGCCCGTAAAGGTACCGTCGCTGAATCCATCAGCAGCGGTCATATTGTTCTTTAGCAGCGGTTTTTGACTGCCGCTAAATTTTCTGCTTTTTCAAAAAAAAATAATTTTATTAGCTACCCGACCCCACGTTCAGCCCCTGCCCTTGCCCATTGCCAGTTGATCCTTCTGACCCTGCCCGCCGCCCCTCCTCTGACCCCTCTCTTAGCCCATGCGCCCTTCTTTTTTTTTAATTAGACCACGCGCTTTTCCCTTGCTATTAATTAAGCACGCCAGCTATTAAGATAGATACTTATCATTAATTAAATTATTAAACGATCACCAACACCTTTTCTCTCTTTCAGCTCCTCCTGTGGTGTCTCTCACGTGATTTTTATTAGCTGTGAAAAGAAAGAAAGCCTAACATAAAAGATTTAGTACTTAGAAACATAGCCGATAGCCTGCAATAAAAGACTAAGTTACAAAATATGTTAATTTCTTTTACCTCAAATCACTCAATTCTAGAGCAAGTTCACTAATTTTAATGCTTGAAAACCTAATAATAGTCATTGTACGGGGGAGCTCCTCATCTCTCTGCTTCTGCTCTCCAATCTTCATATTTTCAAGCATATCAACCTCTGCAAGAGAAGGTCCCATCAACAACAAAACATAAGAATTCAAAGCAATACCAATTAACCTTCCAAAGCAAAATTTTACCCTCATTGATGTCACCATTTGCAAGTATGTTCTGATCTTTGAGAGTCAAAACTGCAGCTCCGTCTTCAATTACTTTATCAAGACCATGAAGAACTTTAATACCAGCTAGATCCTCTGTTTACAAGTGTACAGAAAGACTGAGATCAAGCTTCCAAATATAAATGGCATGAAAAGAACAGTCACTGTACTCAAAACTTAGAATTCATACAAAGTGGACCATAGACAAACTATAAAAGAAGTATAGGGTGAACATCCACAATCATCAGGTCTTTGATACTGGACAACTTGTAATCGGTAGGCACAATAGGTAGGCACAAATAACAGAAATGGGTAAACAATCTCATATACCACATATGGGATATATAAAAGCCTTCAAATTAAATAGCATATAAAAATTTAAGAATAAAATGAAGTGCACATAAATGAAATATAGTGATAACATAGTGAGAAACATTACTGGAAGTATGACGAGCTGGCACCTCAGTATCACTTTCTCCTTGATCAATGTTTTCCTGGAAAATGACAAATCATAAAATACAAAAATCTATCTCTCTTAAGACAAAATAAGAGTATCCAGAAAAAAACACTACAAAAGAAGCATAGAAAGAATATGACTCCACCTGCTCCTAAAAAATCTTTGAGAGTTGTATGGCCATCGACTAGAAAATAGACAAGGGAAAAAAATGAGCAATGTTACTTATAGTTCATGCTCTAAACTAAAGAAGCAAATACAAAATATTCAAGAAGAATCCAAAGTGAGCCTTCAGGTTCCCATGTTGCACATAAAAGTTGAGAATTAGCTTCAAATAACGACAAAATGGTTGTGATGTTTTGGAACGAACAGGATTAAGTTGAAATATCAGGACATTTCTTTAACTTCCTAACTCAGGGGAGGTGATATTGTAATTCATAAAGCATAATGATAGAACTTCTTTGCATTCTGATCTCATCATTTCACCAGATTCTTTTGACAAATAATAAAGGCAACATATTAAACTCAGAGAACAAAGTATAATGTAAAAAAGGTTCTCAACAAAATATAACTGCAAACAGAAAAAAATGAGGAAATATCTAAAAAAACCACAACAAATTTACCCCAAAGCCACCAACAGATAATTAAAGGCACAAGACCTACTACTCTGCCAAGCCAATCATTTATAACACTTCCAGGAGTAAAGATGACCTCTGTTATTTGTCCATCTGTAGGAGAATGACATTGGTGAGGAATGATCAGGTGCCAAACCTTTTGGAAAAAATAATGCACAGAAATTAAATTGTATGGCAATACCAAAAGTAAGTATATAGCACAAAATAGCTAAAGATGGTATTCCTGTTTTATTTATTCCACTCTAACAAGAAACCAAACATTGCATAACAATACCAGAAACAAAGTATCTAACACGAAATAATTGGTGATCAGTAACTGATGAATGATAGGCATAAAACAGGGGAAAAAAAGGGAGCATTAATAACTTACTGCCACTTTCTGGAATCAGTTTCAGAAGATGTATGAAGACAATTTCCATTAGCATTTTCTTTTAATAGGATTTTTTTGTGCCAATGTTTATGAACTTCATTAGAACTCCAGGAACTAATGCTAAAATGCTCAATTATATAATAAAGGTAGCATAATTTTGGCAATTTAATCTTGCTCTGGAGCTTTATCGTGTCATAGAGCACATGATTATCATGGTCCATTTTTTGCTAATAAAAATGTATCAATCTACTTTCAATAACAAAGATACACCAAACCTCCATTGATATTGCACCATGCTCTTGGGCTGATGACAAGATGCAATCTGTCTGGTCTCTGTATGTTCCTGAAAACCCTAACATTATGCTCGTATTTATTAGATTTCCCATCTTTTACTGGATTGAAACCAGCTAAAATAAACTCATTGATAAATCATAATGGATCATAACTCGATATGAACAAAAGGTTAGAAAGATTAGAGTAATACAAATTTTACTCACAGATTTGTCACAGCATTCAGATAAGCTTTGAATTGAAATCAATTAGTATAAAAAATGATAAATCTTCAACAAAAAAAAAAAAAAAGAGTTAAGATGAATCTGCAGATTTCAGTAACTGATTGATAGATCAATGACGGTATTTGCCTAGTTTTTGGAGTATTTCATAATGGCTAAGAGAGAGATTCTCGATTTGTTAGAGCTGATTCACAAAAACAGAGAGACTATGAGAAAGAGTGTGTGCGCAACGTGATTGTTGATCTGTCTGGGAAATAGAGAGAGTGGTATGGATTGCTGCATGTCCAACCTTTTGTGTCATGAAGGATCGTCCATGCTCTAAATTTGATGAAGATCTCTTGCGTAGATTGGAACTCATGAACGAGAGAGAACATTTCATAGAAAACGCGAGAGAAAGAGAGTACAGGATATACCTGATATGCTTCGATTTTCCTTTGAACCTTTGATTTCGATTTGAACCAAAAACACCGTGGCTTCATAGAGATGAGCAGATAGAAGATCAAGAGATTGAGAGAGATGGAGATGCACAGGCTTTTGTGCAAAGGGGTGGGAGATAGAAGAGAGAGACAGAGACAGAGAGACATGGGTTTCGTACGTGGGAGAAAGAAGAGAGACTAAGATAGAGTGACGAAGGCTTTTTGTGGTAAGGGAAAAAGGGAAATGGACATGGCCCTGCTAAAATTCACGAAAAGACCGCTGCTAAAATTCATATGATGTCCGCCACTAAAACCCTTATTTTTTGTAGTGAAATTTATACACAATGGTTAAAATTTGATCATTTTATTATGAGAACATACCCTCCATAAAAAATGGTATTTCAATGACCAAAATTTCTTGCTTGTTGGAGTTGGAAATATATTGGGTTAAATCTAATTTATGATCATATATATATACTAGCGGACTGCGCGTGCTTCATGTGTAGGAATGTATTTAGGATGCCTTTTGAATTTGAATTTAATGATAAATCTCATATCAAACAACTAATTTTAGATCAGAAATGGAACTTAGTAGTTGGGAACACATCAAAATTGGGAATATTGGGAATAGTGAGTAAATAGGGAGGTAAGTTGGGGGTATTTTGGTCATAGATTATCATGCCAAAATCTTGGCAATTCCCTTTATATATTAGCATGGATAGGTGCTACTCAACTTGATTTGATTTGGGTTGCATTGAACCCAAAACGAAACTGAAATTATTGATTGCCAACCTAAAACTAAGTCATTACCAAAAAAAAAAACCTAAAACTAAGCCAAATCGAATTGAGAATGGACATCTACAAGCTGAAAACTGGATTGAAATCAAATTAAAAAAACCCAAAAACCGGACCAACCGAACCCATATTACAAATTTGTTTTGCTTTGGTTGGTTTAAATCATTTTTTATAAACACGGTCTCTAGTCTCGGTACTCGACAATGCTAAGATTGTAACGTAACAATTGTAAACTAATTGTAAAGAAATAAATACACACACAATTATAAGTAGGTTTTAGGTAGAATTTAAACGAGATGTCAAACCAAAACCGGATAGACTTGGTTTGGATTTGAGATTTGAAACAAAAACCAAACCAAGTGCATTAAAACCGGATGATAATTGTCCCAACTTGCATCTATATGCATATGTAGATATATGGAGATGCATTAATTTGAATGGAGTTATCTTTGATATCTAACCTAGTTCATCTCTCATTTTTTGTTGATCCTACAATAAGTAAAGCCGATCCAAATCGAATGCAACATTTCTGCTACATTACTTATACTAGCAGAGGTGCACGTGCAATATTGCACGTAGAGAGAGGGAATGGGGAGAGGAGAAGTGGGGGGAGCAGTTACAAACTACTGATTGGTTTTGAACGAAAATGATAGGTTTAGACGTATAGAGCCCTCCATTATTATTGAAACCCAAATTATGCAAGGATGGGCATTTTGGGAAAGTTGTGAATTGTTTTAGACACGCTTCTCAAGAAGCCTTCTCATGTTAAATATAATATAGATTGTGCTTTCTAGATATGGTTTCCATGGTCCAATAGAATTTGGGTTTGGATCCACTTTCACGTTAAGAGGAAATGCATCCGGACCCATAGTTATCATTTGTGTTATTCTACAGGGTTTCATTTGATTTTGCGATGAACCAATTTCAAACCACCCGAACCCGGACGTTTTCAGCTTGATATCTTATTGTCCAACGGGACCAAATTCTGGACCATCCTTAAGATCTACCAGCGAAGCCCACAGTGGATTTATGTAGACTGTAGAGCGCCGAAGAGGAAAAGCGGAAGAGGGTTACTAAAAAGCCCTAATACGAGTCCCTCCTGCTCACAGACACAGCCGAAGGCGAGCGACAGGGGGTTTATCTCCACGACCACTATCAATAAATCTTCTCCAGGGGCTGGTACGTGCTTTTCCTTCATCCTCCTCTCTCCTCACCTTTAAATGCGTTTTCCTTGATTGTTAGTTGTAAATTTGAAAAAATTTCGACCCTCTTGGGACATTATGATGCCTTCATCAAACTGGTTCAACAATTTTTTTGCCATTCTAGCTCAATTCAACATTGCTATGTGTATTGTATCGTTTTTCCTTCGGTATTGTCATTAGTTGCAATCCTAGAAACGAGAGGCGGATTTCATTTTTAAATGATTACGATATCAGACAGGACTCTAAGAATAAAAAGTTTTTTTTTGTCTCTTGATTATATTTAGCTGTCGTGGGACTGCGATTTAGAATTACAAATGGGTCAGTCTGTTGTTTATTTCCTTCTACAAACTTCACAACCTCGAAGATTACCAAAGGTTCTAACGAATGCCCCGTCCACTCATTTTACTCTGCCCAGCGGTTGTCAAGCTCCAAACAGAGTTTGTCATTACTCATCATTTTATATCAAAAAATTTAACTAATATTAAGAACAAGAAGGGGTAACTGGATAAAGAAAAGGCTAGACGATGCAGAAATAAATGGGAAAACAATGAAAAAAAAAAAAAAAACCAAGCTATATGAAACACAACGGTCTAGAAGATAGTGTCCTGCATCTCTTTTATGGCATGAACTTTGCTTAACGTGGTGAGCACAATAGTTAGGTTGTTGCATCATGGCCATTTTAAAGAATAAGGATCAATACGCATGTTGTAGACCTCAGACCCATCTGAATTCCCTTCCACTGTGCTTGAAGGAGTCATGAACAATAATATCATTGTATTTTCTAAACAGATCATTGATGTAAGAAGGGCCCGGGTTTCAAGTGGCCAGCTATTAAATTCACTTGTTCTTTGTTCATTCATGGGCCTTCCATGGAATCCTAACCCACCCTCTGTGGCATTGATGATAAAAATGCTACTGGTTACATGTAACTATTTCATTGCAAAATTCACGTAAATTTATCAATTTTTGGATGTTAGGTGGGCAAGTTGTTCTCCAAAATTTATAATGCTGGGCTTTGTACCTGAAGACTGGGATATTGTACTCTTCATTAGAAAATGTAAAAGTATCAGCATTTTTTTTATCTTGCTTTGCACTATGTATATCCAACAAATGGGAACTAGCCTTCTCTGATTAAGTGATAAAGTTTATGGACATGGTTAACTACGTCATTCATAGAATGAGAATGGAAAAAGAGAATTGGGGATTGATGAGGAACCTACCAACCAGAAAAAAAGGTCTGTAGTGAGTGTTCTGCCTGGTTCCAAATTTATTCTTGTGAGGAGTGTCACATCAACTGAAAATTTGAAAAATGTCTGTCTTTATGATGAGTTATCAAAATTACACAATTAAATGAATCATGGATAATATAAACGAGCTGACTTATTTGAAAGAAAAAAGGAAATATAGACAAGCTGCCTTCTTAGAAAGAAAAAGGAAACAGTGAACTGGGATGGAATATGCTGACCAGAAAACTTAGTAATAAGCCCGATTCCCTCTTTTTATTTATTTATATTTAATGGACTCTGATACCCTTATGACTTAACATGTATAAATTATCTGTCTTTATCTTTATAAATGAGTATCACAAATTTTTCTTTACTCTCTGTTTTAAAATTTATTCGTCCTGTTACTTTTCAATATTTTATTTTCTTGCATTTTCCACATTTCACTGCAGTTGCTGCTAGTTGGGTACTCTCCTTACCAATAGTTTTAGCATATAACTTACTAAGTTAGCATATCATCTTATCTGGTAGTTGATATTAGCATGTGTGTCTGTTTTGTATTTTTGCTTATGCTACTGAAATGCATTCTTTTTACTCATATTTTTCTAGTTCATTTACCTATACAGTATGAAATAATCCTCAGGAGAGGAAAGTAAGAATTATACACTGAATGCCTTGCGTTTTCTTTTTGACAGGCTTCAACCCCGATCAAATATTTTGATCTATAATATTTTTTCTACATCCATATGGATAGGAACAGGAATGCTTCGTTTAAGAGAAGATCAAACTCTCAGTTTAAGAAAAAAGGCTTTAAGAAAAACAGAAGGCACAATATTGGTCATGAACAAATTTCTGGGAATCCGCACGCTGCTGACATTGTATATCGTATCCTCTGCCCTACTAGTAAGATTGGTGGTGTTATTGGAAAAGGTGGTAGTATAGTCAAAGCATTGAGAGATGAAACTGGCGCAAAGATCACGGTTGCTGAATCTGTACCAGGTGCGGATGAGAGAGTTATTATTGTTTTTAGTTCTTCTTCTGGAGAATCTAGGAGATTTGGCACCAATGAAGATTCTGAGGTTGATACTGAAACTGATAAAGAACATGAGTTCATGCAACCACTTTGTCCTGCTCAGGATGCTTTACTGAAAGTCTATGATAGGATTGCTGAGGAGGAAGATATATACGGCGGCATGGGCAAGGAAGATAATAATGAAGAAACTGTGGTAACTGCACGCCTTCTTGTTCCGAACAATCAGGTAGGATGTCTTCTGGGGAAAGGCGGAAATGTCATTCAGAAATTACGAAATGAAATAAGTGCAAACATTCGCATTCTGTCTGCAAAGCACCTACCAGCTTGTGCCATGAGCACTGATGAATTAGTGCAGGTAATATTTTGGCTACCATGTCCATTGTTTACTTTCAGATTCTTTTTGTACTTTTGATATCTGATAGTTGAGAGGAACAATCTGGTGCAAAAAAAATTGCTTTGATTCTCTTTGTCCATCTTTTCCACCCTCTCCCCTTCACACACAAGCACATACTTATTTAGCATTTTTTTTAGTAATTTCTTTTTTAATTTTATCTTGTGAGGTGTATAATTAATATTTCTTTTCAAGAGTTTATAGCAATTGAAGCTACAGAACCAAAGGCTATTTTATTGGTCATATAAATCGATAATTTATTGTTGGTATGAGTTGCAACTTGTGAGATCAGCAAACAGAGCATGTAGAACTTGCAGAGCTGTTGATAGTGATTTTCTCTGTGTATCATTAGCTTATTTGTTGATAGTAATCTGTTGAAGTTGTAGCAGGTTGTGCACTCTGGCAACGTTATAAAAAAAACATAAAAAAAAAAATCAGGAGAAAACAATAATCTGTTGAAGTGCTCATGATTGCAGATTTATTTTGACAAACTTACACTAATTTTTAGAAAAAGGAAGTAATCCCTTTTTGTTTTTACTGGTGTCATAATTCCTCAGCCAATAAGTTTATTCATTTCTTGCCTTGTCTAAATGTCAATATCATGTGTACAATCACTAACTTTGGTACTGAGGATGATGTGGTACCAACGCATTCATACATTGCACGTGTCTTTCTTTATCTATTGATGAGTTTGAATGCATCTGATTTCAAGTACAGAGATGAAAGCAGTCTTATTAAGGTTTCAATTGTCTTACTTACCGTGTTGAGTCTTTAGGAAGAAGAAATGGGCATTGAGCGCTAACAAGGATATTTCCTTTTCAGTGTTCAAGCTATATTATTCAAACTAAACCATGATAATCCTCACTCCATTATGGGGCATAATTATAAAATAAAGAAATACCAAAACCTGTTTATCCATGTTATAATGGACACATTGCATTTTGGGTTTTTTATGACTATATTTTTATTGCTTGAACTTTGAATGTATACAGTGATATATTTTTACTTTTGAATTTTCCTACTTCTTTAGCATTCTATATCTTATGAATGCTTAATTTACTGGATTGCTGAATGTTTTTTGTAGTGGATTTATGTCTGAGACTTTTCTCATCATTTGCTTCACCTCCTTGTTCTCACCATTATAGTTATTGTGCTTCATATATCTCTAAATCGGTATATACGTTCTATCTTTTTTGTGGTTGATGTTGATCCTGCATATACGAACATGCACAGACTTCGGGAGGTTGGTTCTGGAGAGTCTTGCATGGTCGTTGTCGTCCTCAATAAACTCTAATTTTGGAAGGCACTTTTCAGATAACTGGACTATCGTCTGTGGTAAAGAGGGCTCTGTATGAAGTTTCTTCTCTTTTGTACCGGAATCCACGTAAAGACAACCCTCCACCGAATTATCCTGTACCTGCTGGTGGCCAAGGATTTTATCCACCTGGTCCTCCCATGGCTAATATGCCACCACCAGGAAATCCAATGTGGTCTCACCGGAACTCTGGTGCCCATGGTGCACCACCAATGCCATGGAATGGTGGATATGGAAACCAGTCCTCTGGATTTGGACCTGGTGGTGGTGGGGACGTGTCCGGTGAATTTTACATGAAAATTCTGTGCTCAGCTGAGAAGATTGGTGTTGTGATTGGAAAAGGAGGCTGTAATGTAAAACAGTTAGAGCAGGAGACAGGAGCAAAGATTCATGTTGAGGACCCAACATTGTTGTCAGATGAACGTGTAATTCTTGTTACTTCTTTTGAGGTGCATCCTTTTGTTATTGTGACCTTCACTTGATCACCTACTTTTATAATTTTAGAATGCATTTACTCTTAATTCTTGTTACTTCTTTTGGGATACATCCTTTTTGTTACTGTGACCTCCACTTGATCACTTGCTTTTATATCTTTTACAATACATGTAAATTTATATGTATAAGTTGGTGAAATTGTCACTGGTAACATACTGGCTTTGGGTCTTTGTTCTTTTTTCAGGCTATGTGGAACCCAAGGTCACAAACAATTGAGGCTGTTCTTCAACTTCAAAGCAAAACAAGTGAAATCTCTGAAAAAGGCATTATTACGACACGACTTCTTGTTCCATCCAATAAAGTTGGATGCCTCCTTGGACAGGGTGGCCATGTAATAACAGAAATGAGAAGGCGAACCCAAGCAGACATACGTGTTTACTCCAAGGATGGTAAGCCTGAGTTTGCATCTCCAGACGAGGAGCTTGTGCAGGTGATGTGGTTAGCATCGTACCTTATAAAATGCCGTTTTCCCATTTATCTTTTCTGTATGCTGGCAATAATCTTTTTCGTTTTATAGATGTAGTATCTGTAGACCGATTCCCCTGCTGCTTGTACAGATATCTGGAAATTTTAATGTTGCTAAAGATGCCCTGGGAGAGGTTGCATCAAGACTCAGAACGAGATTTCTTCGAGATGCAAATTCTTCAATCGAGCCTCCTCCTGCAGGGCCTTTTCAGGGATTTGGTCCATCTGGAAGTTTCACTGGAAGAGGACCTCCCCTGCCCGGCATGGGAGGCGCTAGCAGCTCTATAGGATATGAACCTGTAAAGGTACATTTTTTTGAGCTATATATGCAAGGGTATATCTTAAAGTAAAGCTTTAGGTGTAATATGATTCTTAGAGCTCTTACTGAAGTTTTTATGGCACTATGACTCTGTGAATCAGATTACAACATCATTTATCTTTTTTAGGCAATAGATGTTCCTTCAATTGGATATTGGTTGGGGATGATCTTGACAGATCATTTGTCCAGCTTGTTTAAGGAAAACATATCGAGATCTGTTAAATTTGACAAGACAATAATACATTTTTTTCTTCAGCTTTCCCTGAACTCCTCTCTCTCTTTCTCCCAAATATTATTTTGGTGGGTAAAAAGAAAATATTATCTGGAATCCAATATGGAACGACTATTGGTAATATTGGTATAATTGGGGGATATTGGGGTTGGACTGGACCAGCCAAATTTTTAAATGAAAACATGTTTGTTTTAAGAATATTTTGAAAGTTGCTGTTTTTCTAAAGACAAAAAAAAATTACGTTTCTTATAATCATATTTTTCAAAAATACTTATACTATTACCCCTTTTAATGTAGCATGCTCTTTGAAAAACCTAATTTGTGCACAATGCCGGAGCCAAGATTTTCATCTATAGTGGGCGGAGTATACACAAAATAGCTTATGAATGGTTGAGATTAAATGATAGTGGGCAAATTAAAAATTTTAGAGGGGCAAAATGATATATATATATATAGAAGTACATATAGTAAATTTTTTGTAATCTTAGAAGTCGTATGCAGCTCTTTTCCTGTTTGTGCATGTGTGTGTGTGTGTGTCTATTTATGTGTGTATTTGTCTGTCCATCTCTCATATGCCTTTACATTAGTTTCTCATCTATTTCTTTTGGTCAACGACAAATCCTCTCCACCCCTCTTTTGATCTTTGAAATTCAACAAATAGAGAGTTGTTGATGATAGGATTTAGGATTTTTTTTCCCCTTTCTCATTTTTTCACTGGAGAGAAAAGGGTTCTATCTATATTCATTTTTTTAATAGATTGTTTGGTTTTTATGTTGTATTGGTCTCGGAGTTAGCTTGGAATAGAGGACATTTACTTTTGATTTTTCTTCATCATGCATAGAAAATTCCCAAAGTTGTCCTTTTCCTAGATAAACAATTGACAGTAGGCTAAATCTTATCAAGGACTGCCCATCACATGTACCTAGAAGGAATATGCAACCGCAAATCAGTTTCTCAAATCCTAAATTTTTTAAATTCCGTCTCTACATGTAGGTGATGTTGTGGAGGTCTATAAAATTGCCAATGACCTATACCTGTTTACTTTCTCATTGAGCTCAAAGGAGATGATCGTGTTCTTCAAGCAAGAACTATATTGAACCTTGCTACTTTGAGAATATTGGGTCTTGCTTAATTCAGATCCTTGCCGTAAACCCACAGCTGTGAACTAAGAGGACATTTCCAGCTGTTGGAGACCTGTGTAGAAGCTATATCAAAGACAGAGGAAAAGCAACAGCTAAGTTGCTGTCAGATCCAAGTCAAAGGAGCTTCCATTTGTCAATTTGTCAATTTGTCATGCTACAGTTAGAGAATGAGATATATGTTGTTGCAAGTCAGATACTGTTACTTTGTGTTCCTAGGAGGTCTAGTGGTGGAAGTAGGTTGTATAAAGATGGCTGTTAAGTCTCAGGTAACAATTTTTGGTTTGTAGATTGAATGATAGGCAGTGAGTTTAGAAAATATTGTTGGACCTAAAATAATGGAAAATTCAACGCTTATCCCTGACATGTGAACAGTTAGAAGTAAAAACGTTGAGGGGCTAGAGGGTTTCTGGCTTTGCTTGTTCACATTGAACAAGTCTAACCTTGATCACGGACTTCTGCTCGGGTCAGAATGATTGCATGGGACCAGCTTTGGGGTCTCTTCACAAAGTAACTTTTATTGAACTGACTCTGGTGTGATGTTCTGCAAACCCCCACAAATGATTGTTCAAAGCGAGTATGAAAGTCAGAACTTCTGTAGAGTGGTTAAGGGTTTGCCAGGAGTGAAGTGGTTACAGGGTTCGAGAGTCAGGATTTCTTTCTCTACATTTTTTCCTGCCTTCTAATTAGAAATAAAATCTGCTTGTTTTCATTATGTAAAATTTAAGAATAGTTTGAAGATTGGTGTTGGAATGATCTTCCTTTCACCCTTGTGTGGGACCCACCTGGTAAACGCACTATATCCTAGTGTGAGTAGACATACATACATGTATCCTGTTTCTCACTGACCCAAAAGTAACTTTGTCCGGTTGTTTGAGCCTTCAATTGCCAAAATGAGAGACAGGTCAATCATTAGTATTTAATTTGGAAATGGATTGCTGATTAGAGAAGATGAATAGGGAGCTTCTCCTTCATAGACTACCACAATATAGCTGGGTACACATTTGGCCCACTTAGTTGGATGAGCTTGAAGATTCTTGCAACATAGTATATGTATTGAATATCAGGCTTTGGAATATGAAGGCTGAATTTGACAGAATGATGGCTGTCCATTTAAGCTCCCTTAAACAGTTTGAAGTGAAGCATTATAATTGTGGCAAGAAACAAGATTGAAGGTTGTTGATCAATTCTTGTGTGTGATATCGACAGTTTACGGTCTGTTGGAGAGACAATTTCGAGTCTTATCATGGAATGAGTTAGTTGATGTTAGGAAGATTTGTAATGCTATATGGCATGTGGGTGGTGAGATTTGTCTTCAGCTTTCATTGTAATTATGACTTCACGGTAGCCTCTATGCATTTTTAAAGATGACTTTGAAAGATATTGATTGAAAAGGTACTTTGTACCAATTTTTTCCTTAATATCCCAATCTTTTTGGCATATGAAGCTCATTGTTGTTGAATTCAAGATAGCTGAATCAATTGAGCTTATTTCAAGAACAGATAGGAGCAGGTGCAGGGGTTATGAATTTGGAATCTTCTGCTATTCTTGCTAATTTGTTGAAATTTTTTAATTAAAACTAAACAATAGCAGTGTGAATAATCAGTTATCTCTTGTACTCCATTGATTAAGAAATTCATAAGCTAGAGCTGTAAAATTTGTAATTGTTCTGTAGTACACTATATTTGTGAATTTTAGAATTTAGCTTTTATTCAAAGATTTTGTTACATATCTCTAATTTATATATACTTTTGGGACTGAAATTTTGAGCTTTGATATTATGAGTCATGTAGTCGACAGCATATCTATTTTTAGATGCAATGCATTACGCTAATAAAAATTTATGGAAAAGATTTTTAGCACTCAATAGTGAAGAGACTGTGTCATCGTTTGGCACCAGTCCTTGAAGTTTGTTTCTTCTTTTGCAATTAAATAATTGGCTTTATGGCTATCATTTTTTGCATTAACCTCTGCTCTTTTAAAAGTCAAAACTTCCTCAAGTCAACATGTTTGGTGAACGATACAGGATGTGAACAAGAAAATGTTAAGCCCTTGATTCCAGAAAGTAGAAGACCTCATTGAATAAGAGTCATGGTGGATATGAAGAAAAAATTTATGCATCTCAAGTTTGTTTTTTCTTTTTAAATAGAGTTTTTCGCAATCAAATTTCTCTTTTTTTTTATCAAAGGCCCGACTGGACAAAGGGATTTTGACCATTAATTATTTTTGTGAGTGTTCAAATGAGGTTCATTACAGGAGTTAGTAGGATGAAATTCTTGAATAAATATGGTGCCCTTCAATGCCGAAGCATACATCTGGCGTTTATGACAACTTCCAGCTTGTTATTTCTTTACACCTATTTATTTCACAAACCCTCTTCATTGTGTTCAAGGTGGAAATTTGTTTTTCTGAAATTAAAATCCAGGAAAGATTCTAATGTTTTTGGCTTTCATCCATGAATCATATGATGTCCTGACAGAAGTAAGGTGTTTATATGGATCTGAATCAGTACATATGACTTTGAGGCAATGTGGTTTTTGATCGTAAGAACCTGTCCATGATGTTACATGTTCATGCAAACCTTTCTCTGTCAAGCATTATTTTTAGTTCTCCAACTACTTGCCTTACTGTAATTTACTGCTTTTCTGATAGTTATGTTTAAGATTTGTTCTTCCCTTATGTCATGTTAACAACTTAAATCTGGTTGGTGCTACTTTTCAGGGTGTCAGACCAGAATATGAAACTCAAAATTATCCTGTTCAGCCAGCAGTGTCTGGGTACTGTATATCCTAATTTATTTTTCTTTTCTAAGTTATTTTGGTGTTGTGAGTGGCTGATAATGTATCTTTTGGTGTTCCAGATATCAAAACATTAACAGCTCTATGGAGGTTAAGATTCCAAACAATTCAGTGGGTTCTCTGATTGGAACAGCAGGGAGCAGCATCTCTCATATTGGTGAGGTATGTATACAATGCAGAGCTTATAAAATGGAAGAAATCTTGTATTCTTTCTGTTAAATCCCATGGTGGGGAATAGGCTATCTGATCAAAGTATATTTCTTACTATTTGATTGACTGGTTATAAATTAGGAGACTGGGTTTAACCATTGAGACACTTCACTTTTAGAAACACAATGAGAGTGGGTTTTATTTGTGGTAGTTTATTAGGAAAACTCTGTTTGTCCACTTGTATGTTGACTTGAACATATTTTACCCTGAGTTTTAGCCCAAACACATTTTCTACATGATAAAAAGATTTTTCCTAGTTAAAATATCTGTTCTGAACATGTCTCAAAAATATTGAAAATATGATACACAAAAATCTGCAAAATTGTAGATGGTGTTATTTGGCTTTAAGCATTTGTCATGATGAATCCTGAGGTTCTCCTACCCAGTGAATTGTCTGGACTGGCCATATCATGTTTGCGGGTTTTAGAAAATAATGAGTGTTCATCAGATGAAGTAAAATTGGTTTGATAAGACCAGAAGTTGGTCCTGTGAAATGCCGCTGTAGCTTTTACAAGTTTTAAACAAAAGAACGCCCACCATAGTAGTTTTATCAAGTTTTGAACAAAAGAATTCCCCTGGTCTCGATTTTCTCTTTTCATTTGCTATCAACACAGGTCTTAGAGTTACTGAAACTCCGTTCCAAGTTGCAAATTAGCTGGATTTGTTTGTAATTTCCAGATATCTGGAGCCAGGGTGAAGCTGCAAGATCCTCAAGCTGGTGGTTCAGAATGTGTTGTGGAGATTCATGGGTCTTCTGAGCAAATGAATGCAGCACAGAATCTCCTCCAGTCCTTCATGGCTAATGCTGTACAGAGCTTCAATGGGCAGCAAGGCTCCTACCAATACTAAAATCGGTTGTTTGACGTTTTTGTACCATGATTAGTGTCTCATTTGTGTTTCGTGCTGGTACTAGTTACTTTGGCTAACGTTTATATGAAGTCAATCATTGCAGGCAAGTTGGATCACAATAGGACTTAAAAAAGAGTTGTTCCAAATCTTTAGGCTTTAATTATGGACTCAAATAGCATTTTCTGGTCAAATGCTTATTAACTGTTATAGTTATCATTCGAATGGGCATGAAAAATCTCCCTTGCGTCAGCAGAAATCCTCGTAGTCAGGCCACAGAATGAAGTATTGGAAAAAGATGAAAGTTAAGGGAGATCTGTCTGCATTGCTGCAACAGTTTGAAATTCAGATTTTAGTGCCTGGGTTCTTACTCTGTTTGCCATGTGTCTTCAGAAACTCGACGGGTCTTTCAAGGCTACGGCAAAAAAATCATTGGTCTTTTCCATGCAGAAGATTACATCATCATGTCAGTGTTACAGTTTGACAGTGAAGTAAGCTGATCTCGTTGGTATCTGCCACTGGTGTTCTTGTGCTAAAGCTTTTCAGGCCCAGAGTTAGAAATGGGGGCCAGGCTGGGGTATGGGAAGCCATTTTAGATACCCAAGCTTGTACCGGCTATTTTCATGCCTAACACTCAACTCAAGCCTAGCCCTGAAATAGAAATAGAAGACGAAGCCTCTGGCCCCGTTAAGCTCAGTTTTGCAATTTTATTGTTATTTCATTTTATTCGAAAATGTTGAACTTTTTTTTTATATTTATTCATTTTTAAAGAAGGGGCTTTTTAAAAGAAATACACAATATTTTGAATTCCGAAAATTACCCTTATTTAAACAAAATAATTAGGGAAACAATTATAATTCTTTACCTTATTTCTTATCTTACTTTGGTCTGCCACTAATAAAAAAAATGTAATCTGCTTTGACAGACTTTTTGCAATAAGGTCTATAAAATCATGTTATATAATATGTTTTGATCGGTGGTAGACTAAAGTGTGCAAAGGAAATAATATAGAGGATTTGAAATGTAAACTATGAACACTTACTGTTATGTTCTTCTTCCCATATCCATTTTACGGTTAGATGTCTTCTGCACTTTAGTAAAGGCTCCGTTGCTAAGGAACCGGTCACACCTGAGAGCTATGTATATCATATTTGATTAACCGCCAAACCATCCCAATTGAACGAAGGAGAATGCCGTCAGTCTAAAAAAAAAAGTCAGTCTAATATCTCTGGCCCAAGAATTGACCCTGAAAAATCATGACAGGCTGCAACAAGGCCGGTTTGATCGTGATAGGTAGGTCCAGGTTGGGTCAGATTTGACCATTCACTGGTGGGTTGGGAAGTCTTGAAATTGAACCAAACCTGTCAATAAATGGTTTCAAACCTTGATTAAATTATTTCTTAATTAATTCTTATTTTGATTTTAAATTAGGATGATTGTCGAAAGGAAAAACTTTGCTCCATACATAACATAGATGAGGTATGTTAGACTAAAATTAATACTGAAATGGGCACCTCATTGGTTGGCGAGTTGAGTTTTGGTTGATCCTTTTAGACAAGTTGGGAAAAACTAACATTTAAATCTATGTTTCTATCTATTTTTCCCCTTTAAAATTAAATTTTGTTATTTCTAATAACCACTCACATGCATAACAAATACACAGTCATAAATCACATACATAAAAATTTGTAAAAGAAAATATGATCGAGTTGTAATACTACAACAATTAGTGTTAAAAAATGCAAATTGAAGTGGATATCACGAGAGCATTTACTCAATCTATTTTATTGGAAAAGTATATTGGAAAAGTATATATATATATTATAATTGTTCACATAACAGTATTTTAATCCTTAAATGGGAGGGTAGTTATTCTCTTTAAATCTAATACCGATGTTCATAAACCCTGCATGCTAGTTCCTCCTCTCTCCTTTCTTGTTTCTTCCCCTTTTACTTTTCCTCAACTTTTTCACATTCATAAATTAAAGATTAAAGACCTTAAAGTTACACCCTTCCTTATAAGACTCGGATTTCGGAAGAATTGCCATTTTCTTAGTCGAATTGCAATAGATAATAACTAAAATGACTTGAAGAGCAAAGCTATGGACCAACTTAGAACGAAAACAGTACTCGTCTTCCTGAGATTTGCAGAGGTTTCTTCTTCTCATTATTGTACGTCTCTCATGGAGAATTGATCCATGCCAAGACTCCAGAAAGCCCAGCTTCTGCAGACGTCGTTTCAATTGGTATCAACACGTCAACTTGTACGGTAACCACAAGTGAACTCGATCCTCATCAATTTCCTGTTAGCTTCGATCAATATATTTAATTTGCTACTTTTCTTTCAAATGGGTATCAACAAACATCAGTTTTCACTTCTCATTAATTCATCATCGGATCATACCACATAAGTAGTAGTGGTCACCGGCTCACTGGAGAGAGAGAGAGAGAGAGAGAGAGAGAGAGAGAGAGAGAATTAGTAGTCCCTTTATTTAATAGTCTCTACTGTGGATGCACAAAAGCTTGAGATATTACAGTTAACCCAAAAACAAGGTCAACCTGACGATCGACAGTTACTTGATCATTAAAAGGAAAAAGCAGAAGGTCCTGCAAAGGACGCCCTTTTAACGAAACGACCCTTCATTCTGGGTCTTTTCTCCGCGTTCAGTTTCCGAACTTCATACCGTATCTTCTTCGAGAACAGCCGTGTCCTCCGCTTCTCTCTGTACCTTGACACTCTCGCTTCTCTTCCTCCATCTCCCCCCACTGCAACGTGCCCCACCAGTCCTCCTCCCCCGTATGGTTGATGAATCTCCATTGCACACAAACCCTGAAACAATCAAATTTCAGATTTTAATTAATGAATTTGTTACTTAATTTATAGAAGAAAAGATGATGCAGAAGATATCCTTTTGCTTAACCTACCATGCACTCAGACCAACACTCGTCCGGGTTCAGTTGAGGCCGATCGCCGTTCGTCCATGGCGAGCCCTGGCCAGCCCAATCATTGATAACGGCTTCGTAGTCTAGTCGTAAAGCCAACCTTCCTGTAATCTCCTCCTCTTCTTTACATGTATCCTTGTTCAGGATTGCTGCTCCAGATGCCACCTTCTCTTCTACTTCCTCCTCTCCGGTCGACAGTGAGTCGTAGTCGAAGTTCAAGTCAAATGTTTCTCTTGCGACGTCTAGCTCTGGATCGACATGACAACCCGCAACACCTTCTTCTTCTTGTTGATCTTCTTCTCCCTCTTCAACCTTGACCTTTCCACTCTCCAAAGAACACCCAGTGTTAACGTCCTCTTTACAGTCTAAAATCCCCAATCCTTCCATGCCGAACGAGTCGTCATCAAATCCCCTCCCAAGTAAGCTCTCGACATCGGCGGCGAACTCATCAAGATCCATATCAGAATGGAGAAACCCAGCTAAGTTGTCGACATCCCCGTTTCCATCATGTCCACAATCTGAAAACAAGGCCTTTGTTTGGTTTCCCGCTGCAGGCATCGTTTCATCATGTGTAGAATCTGATGCCTTGTTAGAATCGGTAGATGTGCACAATTCTGCAGAAGAAGGGTCGAATACAGGAACCCGATAAAGAAGCTGTTCTTCATTCTCATCAGGGGAAGCCTCTTCACTGCCCATCTCTGGCACAAGAGGAAGTGCATTTGGCATGCGCTCCTTGGTCTTAGTAATCTTCGCATGGGCACGCGGAGTTCTGGCCTTGCGGGTGAACCCTTGTTGCCATGGTGGGAGTGAGTTCTCCAAGGAAGAATCTTCTTGATTGGGCTTGAGAGATGCTGTTTTGAGTCGAACCCTTTCATGTCTACGTGCCAAAGAGTTGGCCGAGTGCACAGAGGCGTCGCAGCCTTGGCAAAGGAAAGCATCATCAGCTGCACAGTACCATCGTGCGCGTTTAAGTATGCAGTTATCACAGGCTCTTGCCGTCTTACCACCGACGGCGTTTGCAGCTTTCCTCTCAGCGCTCATGGACACTGCTCCACAACAACAAAACGGAGAATCAAAACCTGACTGGCGATTAAAACCAAATCAAAACAAACGGTAACAGGAAAATCTAGCTGATCTTATTTAGAAACCAATAAAGTGATGCAATTATTTTTGCAAGGCTATGACTATTGACGCCCACCACTCACAAAGCAATTGTCTACTCTTGACTCCAGGGGCAATAGGTTACCTCTTATGCGCTTTTGGGGATTTTCGGAAAGAGAAGGATTGCGCTTTTGGGTCCACACATTGGCCTTATCTCGTCTCCTATTGGCTGAGCTTCTGATGTTCATCCTAATCCCAATATCCCCATTGGTTGTGTGCCTAATTAAGGGATTTCTTGTGGACCCTTGTGAGAGTGAGTGAAATCTCATTCGAAGGAGACCCCTTTGTTAGTTTGTCTCCACTTTTTCAATTATTCCTGCTCGACCATTAAACCGCGTATGGTCCCTGTTGGCCGCCTCTTCCTCTCTCCGCGAGAGACTTATTGCCTCTTTGTCATGGTTCTTCTATTTTGCCCCTCCAGATGTTTTACGGCAAATAAATTACCAAATTAAAGGGGTTTCTGATTCTAATGCTTATCTTCACAATGACTCATCATCCAAGGGTGAGAAGGAAGGATGTGAAAGAAAATGGACATAAATACCGATAAGGATTGAGTTTTGTTTTCTCTTGCTCTTCCCACACAGAAATATGTACTACAGTTGAATCATCTTGGTAATTCGAAGGGGGATAACGAATTTGATGGTGATAGTCCAAAATGGCACACAGTTGATTAGATAGTTAGACTTAGATGTTTGACACGTGTCTTGATTTGTTTTAGATATATGTTGGTTCCAGTTTCCATGTCATGACTCGACTGGCAGCTCATCCAGCTAACTTCTACACTGGCCGAAGGCAACAGAAGTGTATGCATCAACAGAAACAGGTAAGGCGGGTCATGAGGATCTTGGCAAAATTTGCCAAAATTAACGATAAGAGTTGGAAAATTGTTGACTACGTATCCAACTTTATTTCCAGCTAAATAACAAGGAAAAATGGTGGTGTTGATTAAAGTAATAATAACTCGATAGCAACAACTGAAAATAACCACTTTCCTGAAAGGTGGGTTGGAGCCAAGTGGTGGAACAGATCAAACTTCTGGTTGCAAAAATCTCAGCTGTTAAGTTCAAGCTGCAGTTTGGTTGTTGGGTTGAACCAAATGAAACCCGTCTTTACTGCTAAAAGTGTGTATGAACCTAGGACCTTGGAATTAGCCTAAGGCTCTGATACCATATAGAACACCGATCTTACTAAAAGCTTAAACTGACAGTGGGGGTAAACTTTTATATTTAATTATATTTCTAATGTTATGAAACTACAGCAAGTTAAGTCTTCTTGCATGTAAATGAATTAATTCTAGTATGGACATAGACAGCTATGTTGGAAAAGATATTTTGTAAATATGAATGGATTGAAAGCTTCATCAAGTTTTGTTTATGTTACTAATTGGGGAAACCCTACACTAATATAATCCCATACAAGGGTGAAATGCGATGCGATATTTAATCAACTCAAGTATGCTTGTTAAGGACTAGATTTACATGGACAAAAAGGTTAATTCAAATTTCATCTACAACAGATACATCTGGCTTAACACGAAATGTACAAAATATTCTGGACTAATTAAACTCACATTAGCTGAGTATGGTATTATTTGACTCTTCTGGTAACAGGAGGTAAGAACAAGATCGATCTTAATTAGAGACGATTTGCAGGTCGAACTGAGACTGCAACAGCTGCACTTTCAAGTTGTGTTTTGTTGTTTCGTATTACGCAATGGATCAATGAGGAAATGCTTATGTTTTGGAATCTATGGAAGTGACCAACATTAGTGCATTTAAAAGGGAAGGTCTTGCCTAGTTTACTTGTGCATTGTTTCCAATATAACTAAATGCACTTTTGAGCAAGTGCTTTTGGATAATGATACAAATAAAGCACTTATCCACTTTGCTTATTCCAATACCCTTCAACAATTTCATATCCCTTGCATGTCTTAACTTTTAATCTATATACGTGCACATCGTCCAATACTACATGTGCACCCGGCTTGTACATAGTTTATATGCCGCTTGTTAAAATTAACAGAAAAAATCTTAGAGTTTGTGATATAAATATCATAGCTTAAGAAATTTAAACTTCCACCCTCTCACATTTCTGACAAATATGCGTTTTGTTTTTTCCCAAATATGGAGGAAAGCCTTTAACTTTTTTCAAAGGTTAGGGAGTTTGAAAGCTTTTATCAGAAATGTGAGGGGAGTAGAAGAGCAATTTTTTCCTCTTTAACTGTAAAAATGCAATCAACTGCTTCATTAATAGAAAAGGCTAAGAAATAACCCAAAGTTTGGGGTTCAAGATGTCATTTTCAAGGTAAATTAAACAAATGAACTTTAGGCGATCTTGCTTACTGATTGTGTACAAGAGCTTGCCAGTGGGAATGGTGTCAAGGGCACTTGACCTTCAAAAGGAGTTATTCAAGTAGAAATAAGTACTAAATTAAGCAGGACTGCCGATTATAGCCTAGAACGCTTCTGACAGGTATATGTATCGAGTGCCACTGGATTCCGAATCACAGTAATTTAGAGGTCCACCCAGATCCATGGTGAAATCCAAGCCTCCAAGTGCCATCATTCACAACCACTTGGGCATAAAATTGACACCAGAAGACAGTTGAAGTGAATCTCGACAAACAAGTAACACTACATCTAAGTAACACTAAATATACGTCCTTGAGGAACAAAAACTGGTTCAAAACTGTTAGGCCTGCTGCAAATTGAAATGAGCAATCAAGGAATTGATCAATCAGTTGTGGAAATTAAAGAGTGATTGAGATACCAGAGGGTTTTCCATTTTCCAGAAATTTCAGGGTCTTCCTCTTAAAGCCTTTGAAATTGCCTTAATAGTGGAAGGAGTGGTCCTGCAGCATCCTCCAATGAGGGTGGCTCCTGAATCATGCCATCTTGTTGCAAACAATTCGAATTTATCATCACCAAAGCACTTTGATGGCTGTCAATCAAAACGAGGTAAAGACATGGTGAATAAACCTCTATGAATCTTGCATAAAAATTTGAACTGTGCGTGTAAAAAGTTCGAGAAGCAGGGATTTCAGAAGCCACTCTGAGTGAATAGGCAGTGGCCAGAACATGAGATGGTTATAAGATAAGAACTGATTAAGATTGTCGTAATAAAAATATGGATGTGTTTTAAGAGGTCCTGGTGCCACCAAGTATCTAAGAACTTTTTTGAGATTATATGCCATTCATAGATGTTGATGTGGAAGTTCAAACAGGAAAAATCACAAATAAATAACTCCATACTCACCAGCCATCTCTTAGCTTTGCCATCCCATACTTCACCGCTATTGGGGTAAACAACTATAGTTTTTTTGGTCAGCTGTATTCAGAAGAAAATTTTTCATTTCAAAACACTAAAATAATGTAAATAAAGAAAACAAAGTAGAAGAGGAGATAATATTGCTATCCCTGCTTTTCAAAGTACTTGCTGAATTTTTTTCAATTATTATTTTGTAAAGAAGAGATGGTAGTCATAGAAGCAAAAGAATGTAAAAGATAAATTCATTAAATTTGGGACCTGGAAAAAAAAACGAAATCAAAAGAAATTACATTAACGCAATCCAACTTGCTGATGATTTTGGGTATCTGCAGTATTAGTTTTACCTCCTTAAATTTGCAGATGAGTTTTTCTACAAGATGGGGTGGTGCACAATTAATTCCAACGGCATTCACTTTGTTGCTCTTATTTATGACATCAAGACATTCCTTGAAGCTCTCACCCGAGGGAGCATTCTCACCATCTACGGAGCTGAAGCAGATCCATGATGGAATTTGAATGTGTTCTTCATCAAGCAACTCAACACAGGCCTGTAAACCATTTCTTTTCAGAACCTAGGACAGCAGTAACAACAAGAACATTTGTATGGAACTCTTCTGGGAAAAGCTCAAAATTAAAGCTAAACGCTGTAGGAAAATGGGTTTCTGGTTCACAAATAATAAAATATTTATGAAGTATATAGCAGAAATGTCATATAATTAATGCCAAAAAAGCCAAAGCAGGAAGGTAAACCTAGATGATCAGTTTACTTTCTGCAACTTCAGAGCACACAGGTACCTATGCATATTATCTCTTCAAATATTGTAGCATTTGAGACTTGGTGCCAGACAAATCAGAAATGCAACCCTCAAGATACAAACTGATACATCATACATGTTTGATAGCCATCATCACACAATGCTAATTGTTCTAAGAATAAGACTAAGGTATACAGCACATACTTAATCTGGATATATTTAAGTTTATCTGTAAATAAGTAAAAAAGAAGTGCTTTTGAAAATGAGAACTTGTTGCACAATTTATAGGCCATGTGATGGAAAGTTTAATTTCATTAAAAAAAAAATGTAAATTTCAGAACGTATGAATGAACAGAGGCAAACAGGGAAAAACTTCTTTGATAATGAGTATTGACTGGTACTAGTACTGGTCATCTAATGTTGTGACCCATCATTTGAAGAGTTCATTTAATATATGGATAAAGAGATCTTATGCATATCTGAGCTTAGTCAAATTAGAAACACTTGTTTTACAGGATATACTGCTCATTTCAAAAGTGGCATATCTGATGGCAACAATGAATTGGCACATACCAGAGAAAGGTCAGGTGGTTCGCAAGTCAGTTTGGTCTGAATTACTTATTAGAAACTTTTTGTCCTTTTATGAAATCAAATAGAAAATGCATTCAATTTACGTAACCAATTCACTAAATGTCTCAATTTCCATTTGTAGAAGCATTCGGCAACCATGTGTAAGGCACTTAATGAAAATCATATTTCACCCTAATTAAGAGGTGTGCAAGAAACCAGGCAGCAATCAAATAAGTGTAGTCAGAGGAAGATGAGATCATCAATAAATTGTCTTAAGTCCTAGTTTCAAATCATCAAATAATATTAACAATAAAAAAATACCTTATTCCAACTAGTTGGGGTCAGAAACATGAATCATGTTCCTTCATCCCAATCTGTCAAAAATCATAGCTTCAGTCATGCTAAAAGCATCTAAATGTTTGTTGGTGTTTTTTTTCCGAGAAAAAAAAATTCTTATCTCCCATTTGGGCAATAACTGGACACTCTCAGATATTTTCATTCCTTATCTTGTCTTTTGTAGAATGAATTAGTGTTAAAAAAAGAAAGAATTAGATCTAGGAATTTGCCTTTAAACAATGGTTTCAGTCCCTCAGGAAAAATGGGCGTCTAAGTAGATAAAATAGTAATTTGCTTTTAAACAATGACAACTACCAAGATGGCAGATGCTCAAATGCTTACACGAAATGCCAGGGATCCTAGAAGCAGGATAGGAGTAACAATTGGTTGACTGTATCTAACACTACCCTCTCAAAAAAATTAAGTCACAGCAAGGACTAGAGACTAGAAAATGAAAAGTAGCAATGGGTTAAGAATGACAACAAAGTGTTACAGTATGGACAAACAGACTATTTTCACGCATCAAGCAAAAAAAAATCAACTTCGAGTCAATGAGATACTTTCTTGACTGAAAAAACTTCATAACTGTAACAGCTTGGCAACTCATGAGAGTCATCTACATATTTAATCTGCCTAAACAAGCCATTTCCAAAAAAATGATGTATCTCGATGCCAAGTTTTCCAGCCTATATTGTAGAACTTTTTAAGTCTAAACATTATGCCTACCCAACCCTCCAAATATAAATCAAAATAAACTTTCCAAATATTTCAAATGTAAGAAGACAGAAAGACTCTAGTTTCCTATCCAAGTTCAAAAGACATAAAGATGTTAAGACCCGACAGCAATGCAATGCAATCAAACAATAAACTGAATCAAAATTGTTCTACAATAAACTATATATATGTGGTGCTCTCAAAACAAAATGACTAGAGCAAAAAAAGAAAACATTTACTCACCCAATACTAATAAAATAAATCAAGCCACAATTTTAGTATCATAACAATAAAATAGAATTATAATTGAAACAAATACCCACGGAATCATCCTGATAAAGTGAATTAGACTTATCTCAATAAGATTATGAAATATGAGGTGCATTGACACCTGAAATAGTGGGAGAATTACATGTAAATATGAAAGCAAAACATTTTATTTCACAGACAATTTTGCAGAACAGTCTGAAATTAGAAAAAGAAAAATCAATATTTCAGCTCATTCATCAGGAATATTCCTTCATTTTAACCACATGGAGAACTCCATAAAAACACAGATGGTGGAGGAGAAAACCTGAGCTTCAAGTTTATTGGGAATTGTCTCAAAAGCAAGCAAGTCAGGGCCTGCTTCCACAAGGACTTGCAATCTGCGCCTATGGAAATCCTTCAGTTTATCCAGACTCACATGCAGACCATAACACCCACTGGATGCATAGAGCACAAAAACAGAACAGCAATTCAGAATAGTTGATTACGTCGAAAAGTTACTCTGCACAACTGAATGACTATCAGTTGTCAATTGTCTAGAAAGTTTTACAAGGTGATGGCTAATTAATGGGCACCTGTATTCTGAACCATCAGCAAGATAAGCTCCATAGCTTCCAATAGATGCTGCCACCAAAGCGCGGTTATAGCAATGTTCAGGAACTTTTTTCATGAAATCCCAGAAGCCATCACGAGCCTCACAGGGTATTTTGACACTCTTTCGAAGTAGAACTTCTGCTTCATCAATGGTCAGTCCTTTGGACAAAAATCCTGGGATAGTGGCCTGCATGAACTCAAGAAGGAAAAACAGAGTGCAAAGTCAATACCTAGATTAAACTACAGCATGGAATTTGTGAATAAAAATTTTGTAAGAGGATCAAATGAAAAGGTTTATAGAGAAATAGAGGGAAAAAAATATTACAGAAGATTGTGCTACTCCAGCTTAACCTTCTGGTGGATAAGATTTAGAACTAGTAAGTTTGTTGGATAAGATCAAAGAACCACACTGTTTAGCTTTTCTTTTCATTTGAAGGATTATTATTCACAAATCAAAATGGTCTTAGATACAAGATGGAACAAATCATGAGCATCCCAAGGACATTCATAAGATACCGCAAACGATTATCTCCTTCAAGATTAGAGTCAGTGTCGTGGAAATGCCCAACCTGGTAGGAGGAACTGATTAAAATGTCGGCACCGGCCTCTAGATATTCCAAGTGAACCTGCAAGTGCCCAAACTCGGGATTCACAAATCAATCAATCAAATAAACTGCGATAGAGAGAAGGAAGAAGAGAAAATATACCCGTTTGACGAGGTCAGGATCTTTGATTAAGCATAGAGCGCTCCAGAGGGGGTCATTAATAGCGGCACCATGTCTCTCCAGCTGCGTCGCGAATCCTCCGTCCACGACGGCGCAACCTCCTCCCTTCTCTATCAGATCTTCTAACAAACCCCTCTTCGTCCCAATCCCCATCTGCTCAAATCTCGATCCTTCTCTCTTTCTCTCTCTATCTCTGCATGCGTATGTATTAACGTTTGTTCTTAATAGGCGAGAAATGGAGGATCAGAAAAAGAACGTTGGGTAGGGTAGATTTGCACGATGGTGACACATACGGGAGTTGGTTGTCTACAACTGTACATGTATTATCCAATGCGAATACGAATGAACTTTTAGCGAAATCGGGACCAGGTTCTTCGCTTTCCCCCTCTGGCCGTCCTTGTGTGGAAGGTGAGGGGTGAAAGGGAAAACGTGTTCTTGTACTTGTATTTACGGGGGGAATTGCGTCGGGTTAAACGGTTTACCTTCCCCATTCAACCGTAATCCTCGTGCCATATATCTATAGTCTCTGTAGTACAAGGATCATTGTTGGAAAGCATGCCAAAAAAATTGTTTCCTTTCATCCATGATGTCCTTATAAATCATTATTAAAAATCATATCCATACTATTAAATTGTCTTTTTAATACATTTGAAGTTTCCCTAAATCTAAAAAATTACAAAACGGTTCCACTTCTTCAGTTGATTCTCTAACTCCCTTCTCTTTTATCTACATACGTGCAATAGCGAGATTTAGGTACAGTACTGCACGTATGTATATAGTTTAAAATTTTAGGACATTGTAAGGGATAAGGATTTATTAACGGGTCTCTTTTGGAAAGTGAAAAATGATGAAAAAGATAAAGTTACTCATGTAAGTACATAATACAAAAACGATATTAGAAGGTTACTTTAGGAAAAATAAATAAATTATGTTGGCATGATTCCCAAGGGGGCATCCCCGTGTTATATATAGTATAGATATAGATATGTATGCAAATGTTAGGAAAACTGATATTTTTATTGTAGAGTTATATTTTGTTCTATGTAGAGCTGTAAGTATGGCGGGTTGGGTTGGGTTTAGATGAGTTCGGGCTACACCCAATCTAAAATCAATTGGCCCAAACTCACCTTGGTCCGCCCTAAACCCAAACTGCTTGAACCCAAACCCAACCCTAACCCTAAAATTATTTCTCGAGTTCGGGCTGGGTTTGGGTTGGCCCAAATTACTGGGATCTATCAAGGATCTAATGAAATATATAGTAAAGGCAACAAGTATATAATGTTTTTAGTATAGGAAAGCAAAAATTTGAATTTTTAAATTATAATATTTCTAAGATTTATTAACCAAATAATAAAACAGCACATTCAACATTATGAAAGAAATACTTACTGAAAATGTGGTCCTTTGTAAATCTCAAGTCATTATCCATACAAAAGTCAACATTATCAACTTTCCTAAATCTTGAAAAGGTTCTAGGTTTGAAGCTTTATACTCAATTCTATAGAACCTTATTTACTGGGGAATCGGTTAGAAAAACAGAGAGAAGGGGCTTGGAGTTTGAAAGAACTTAGGAAAAAGATGAGGTTTGCGGTAAGTCATTTAACTTTGGCTTTATATAGTTCGGGCTTTTTGGGTTTTTTGGGCTATAAGGTGCAAACCCAAGCCCAACCCAAACTCAAGTTCGGGCCTAAAATCAAGCCCAACCCAAACCCAAACCTTAGATCGGGCTATTATTTGGTTGGGTTGGGCTGAATGGGCAAAACTTACAGCTCTAGTTCTATGTCATATGTGATGAAATATTCTACTATGTTACCCTGAATTGATCCTTGCTTTGACCATGAGAAGGTGAGACATAGAGCATCTCACGATCATTGTTTTCTCATGTGCGGCCCGCTTGAAACATTTAGAGCAATGAAAAATACTAACCGTAAGATGCTCCACATAGTAGCATCTCACGCTCAAATCAGGAACCAATTCAAGGTAACACAGTGAAAGGTGTCCTCGTCTAGCTCGGGTTAAGACTGGTTGGCATATTGAGTCTGATGGAGCCAACTCGAGGTTTTACAAAATCTGCTTGAACCTTCCCTGTCCCCCGTTTTCATTCCTTGTTAAGCTACTGGACCGAATTAGGAAAACAATTTGCCACCAAAGCAACAATTGGGCCAGGATTATCCTTTTCATAGCAGATTTAGCTGAATCAGTCTTATCTTATAACTTTGTTTCATTGCATGCTAAATGTTACATATTCAGTGGGATGATGATTAATTTATGGATCAAAAAACAAAGGCCATACATCAACAATCGATTATTGTAGGAATATTATTGAGATGATCCTACTTAAACTTTAGTAAAACGAAATTGCACTTGCTCAAAACTAATACGTCGATCTCCTGCGTTGCATGGAACAAGTCCCTTGTTTTTGGTTCATAGGGACTAGAGAGCCACATGAATATTTTAATGCAGTTATTCATTGACTTGTCCTATTCATAAATACTATATATAAAGGGCAGTGCATCATTGGAAAGCGTGCAATTCATTATGTTTTACTTTTCCAAAATGCCCTTACACTTAATAGTTATGTTTTATTAATAAATGGGTATAATAGTCATATCAATCTCAATTCATTAAAAACTTAAACAGTTGCAAAATTGTTTACTCCAAGTGAGCCTCCAACCTCTTCCCTTACCATCCATCTACATCCCTTCCCTTTCTCAGATCGCATCCTGTAGGGCCTCTATCTAGGGGCTTATATGCAGCATCCACAGGATGCAAAAAACTGTGGTCAGAAAGTCACTACCAAAAAAAAAACTTATGGTCCGAAAGTCGATGCACATTTGTTGTTGACAAGCGGGTATTGGGCTTCAACAATCCCAAAAAAAAAACAAAAATTTTGCGTGTATTGGGCAATATTGAGCTGATACCGATTCCGCTTGGGCTCAGCTAGGTACGATCCAAAACTGAGTAAATTGGCCGGTTCTTTTGTTAACGAGTGTATGTGTACGAACTGGGTTTGGCCTGTTCTGAGGTACGAACTGGCATCACGTTGTGGCGGCCCAGGTTTTATACCATGCAGTCGAGCATATGAAGAAAATTTTTGAGTTAGAACGTGAGGGGATGAAATGGTCTATTAATTTTAGGCTGCATTTTTTCCAGCTGTTGAAGTGTGATGCTTCCATGTGAAGCATTCCAAAATTAGTGTCTTTCACTTTTTATAAATGTTTTTATATGAGACCCACTTAAAAACATACGTACTTATCTCTTATAGAGCATCTCATTTCAAAAAAATGCAGCACAAAATTACAGAAGATTCCATCAGTTTGAGACGTGAGAAGAGAAACCCTTATTTCCAACTGTTCTTTCTAGGTTGAACAGGTGGAAGAATCAAGCTCACCATCATTGGCAAGAAGGCGTGTCAAGCACCTTAAGTTGAATTGCTTGCGTTGTCAATAGAAAATTTAACTTGACAATTTAAGAAGAGAGTATGCCTAATTGTATTGCTGAACAAGAAGCACAGGCACACAGACTAAAACCACACTACAGCTCCCACCACCAACCACCACCCACCTGCCACCCCCACGAGAAAAAAACACCCAAACCTAAACCAATGTCGTAGGTTTGTTGCTTATCTTGCAATAATCAAGGCGTAAACAAAGTCGCATGAATCTTCACGAAAAACGATAACGGTGGATTCTGTAATACTTTTGAAGTTTAAGCGCATGCGCATGTATTGAGTGGATTCCACGTACCCTAACCCTCCTCTCCCGTGCAATGATTATTACAACGTACGGGCTCCATCATCTATAGTCAGCACCCTACAGTAGCACTCTTGTGAAGTACACAATTCATGAATTTTGCTATAGGGATTTCTTGCTATAAAGGATACAATTTCATTAAATTACACAAACTTAGATTGGATTTGATAAAATTATAAGTACTTCGAGATTTGCTTACTCACAGCACCCTATAGCAGTGAAGTACACAGTTCATGAATTTTGCTCAGCTACATGGAAATCTTGATATATATATAAAGGGTACAACCTCATTAAATTACACAAAATTAGATTGGATTTGATAAAATTATTAATACTTCATTAATATTTTCTAGGCTAATATTGATCTACGTTTCTGTCTTCTTTATGAAGTGAATATTATGATAACTAAGTATATATAGTGAATTTCATTAATTTTGTATCATTATGCAATTGCAAATAAAAAAAGTTTAAATCTCTACTAGCTCTTGCTCCTTATATATTTGATCAGTTATCATTGTTATTTTTATTCTTGTATATATGTTTTTTCTTGTTAAATATATTTTTAAAAAATAAAAAAAAATTCATGATTTAAAGAAATTTTGTTTATACAATTAGCTAGCCTTATGAACGTAACATAGTAAATTTAATAAAAATTTAGTTAAAACCTTTGAGCTATTAATTTAGTTAAATTTATTCTTGTCGATAAAAGCTAGAAATAACAAAATTTTTTAGGCTTGGTGTAGTTTATCCTATTATGTTTAGTTGTTTACAGGTAAAAGCTATATCGATCAAGCGCCGCTTTCCCATTGCTTTCAATCGTACATGGGCGAGACTCTGATCTTTTTCATTTTATTTTCTCGATTGGATGCACGAGGCATAACCATATTAACTTTTCAGAATCTAAAGAGGGGCAGCCCACTTGATCAGTCTTTATCATGATAAAGAGATAAGCATTGCAAATCTCAAGCCACACTTACCCAGAATATTAATTATTTTAAGCTTTACAGCATCTATGAAATGATTGGGAATTGTACATAGATTAAGATGACGAGGTGCTTGTTTTCTCCATTGGACGTGGGAGAGGTGGAGGGACTGGTGATGGTGGTGGCTGGTGGGAGCTAGCTATATATATTGTGGGCACGATCATTAACAAATCCAATCCGTTTTTAAATATAACACATGAGTGAGTCAGTGGAGGAGAGACTGGTGCTGAGAGATGGTGGCGCGCGCATAATATGCTACCATTAAAAATCTAAGGTATTTTATATATCAGTGAATGAAGTCGTGTCTCGGGTCCTATGAACGCTCCTTTCTTATTTTGACCTGCCCTTTGAACCCAGAGAGAGAGAGAGAGATATCCCAGTTACTTAATTTGTTTTTATGTAAGCAGTCACCTTTCAATGGGTCATACCCACTCGTGCAAGGAAATTAAACTTAGGAAAAAAAAAGCAACACAAAACCTAAAAAACTTAATTGCCTGATCAAACACAAATCATTGTGGTAGTAGGTGGAGAGAGAGTCAAAACCTTAAAGCTAGCTAGAATGGAGCCTTATAGCGAGTGGAAGTCAATCATAAGATCCAGTGGCTGCAATAAGATTGTAGTCATGAAGGCAGAAGGATGAGACTTGTTCTAATAAAATCCGGTGGGGTTATCTTCTTTTGAGTGTGCAAACACTGAGTAATATATCGACATATGAATTAGGTGAGCAGTGGTAGTGTAATGTCAATCGAGGCCTAGCTAGCTAGTGGGTTGTCTAAACTAGGTATTGGGATCCGCCAAGTGTGTTTTGGAGAAGATGTTATAGATCCCATTAATAGATGTAATGCTTCTGATTATGTTGATAAGATATTGCTCGTTAACGTAGGTATTTAGCACCGTCATACTTACAAATGATAAAAGAGAAGAAGGAATTAAAGTAAAAAAGCATGCAACTAATTAAGCTTGGGGAGACAGGCCATAATGCCTTCTACACTGGATCCACTTAAATAATATATATTTTTTTTATTGTATATCATCAGTAGACAACAAAATTAATTAATCCGAAGGAGATTTTACATGTAGACATAGGATTAATTTCAAAAGAAAATTTCCTTTTCAAACATTTTTGCACAAAAAAAGAGGAGGAAATAAAAAAAGTAGTCCTTTTTGACATGTAATATTCTTTGGTTGCTGAAACATGATAGTACATCAAGCTAGGCCTTTGAACGAATATGATGACTACTACTCTGTATATATATAGGTGGGACTAGTGAGATTCGTTTCTCAATAGGTTCTCAACTTTTGAATATTTCACTTTGGTTAGAACATTTCACTTGGGTCGATACCTGCCGAAAGCATACTAGACGAGATATAAGTTGGGATACTAAACAAAATATGTGTATTTAAAAGAAAAATAAAAAAGTAATGGAATCACAATAAAATTCTAAGTATATATTTTGCTAAGAATGCACCACAAGTAGCTAGCCACATGACAGTTATGCTTCTCATCCTATGATTTTGAGAAGGAATATATAGTTCTTTGTTCTTACTATATATATAGCATCTCATCTTTCATTCCATAAGAAATCAAGATTCAAAAGAATTTCGAGCGGTTGTCTGTGTTAAGATATCATATTGGGGCCCTTTGTTATGCATTGCTGTGACTTCACCTATTAGTACTTTAAGTTTTAGGTGAAATGGTTTTTTAATAGTCCGCTCCTCCACACAAAGAAAAAGAGAAGATGGAAAAAAAAAATAGTGGATTTGTAATCATTGTCCCATTGCTTTTACATGTAGTGATCGGTCTGCTCTGAGAGTGTTTCACCTGGAGCCATTCAGTGGTGCCAGCGTGAAACGCACGGATGGATGCCATTTCAAGAGGGGGCCAGCCAACACATTCAAATTCTATCCCACCGGATTTTGGCTGTAGAGAAAATGCTTTCGTCTGCTTTCCTTGGTTGTTATGTATATATATGTAACACTATTGATGAATACCTTGCGCGCGGGGCAGCCTTTCAATGGCATTTCCAAAGCTCAGGATTATTTATGATTGCACGTTAATGCGCATATACATAGATGTCAGAGCGCTTCTCCTCCGATACCAAAAGCCAGCCGTAAAATTATTCCGTGCTCTGTTGATACCCTAGAAACCACTTATGTAGCATTTCTTTTAACAAAAAGAATTAGAAATGGGTTCCGGCTCAGTCCAGTAGGACCTTGACAAGCTTCTCCTTTTAATATGCGAGACATTTCTTCTTTTAACAAAAGAATTAGAAATGGGTTCCGGCTCCGTCCAGTAGGACCTTGACAAGCTTCTCTTTTTATTATGCGATAGAAAGCTGAAATGCCTGCACATTAACTCCCTTTAGATAAAGCATGCATCAACCAACTTGTCTTACTAAAATATATAGACTCTTAATCAGAAGAGTCCACGGAGGGAGGCCTCACTTATAATATGGAGCACGGCACAAGTTGAAGATTTTGAATGACTATTCACCATGCACATATGCGGATCGTTGTGTACTCTTACTTTAGTTCTCTTTGAAGCTGTAATGAGAAAGAGCACGTGGTATCCACATAGACTAGTTTCACTAGTAAAGACACATAAGCATACGCGCGCACGTGCCTAATCAGGAAAACAATATCCGTATGTGGAGGGGAGTGACGTCATCATCAACACAAGGCTAACAACTGAGACCATCTTAACAAACAACAGAAATAAGGAAGTCATTTTTTGGATCGTGGCAAGCGGTTGTTCTACCGTAATGAAGTGGGAAAGGTTGATAACTTTAGAAACCGACATGAAGATCATGCAAACATGGGACGATAAGCAACCGTCAAAGCTTAGCTATAAAAGGCATAGTTGTGAAGGGTTCGAAGACAACATCCACTCAACCGCCACCGGTTACTATGATTATAATCTTACACCCACATTATAGCAAGAAAGGATTAGGATTCCTCTCATTGTTTCCTGTCACAGTGACATTTCAGGATTATTATTTACGTTAATCAAAGTGAAAAACCTGTCATTGGCAAGGAAGTCGAGGCCACCCCTGTTTCATAATCTTGTACTCCGATTATGGCTATAGGGTTACAAATAGCTGGTACTGAAGTTATCTTTGGTCAAAGCTAGGTGAGTAGCAGAACGTCGGCTAAATAGTATTCCTGGGTCAATCCCCAAATCAGCTTTACTAACAGATGTTCCCTATATCCCTACCTTATATTCTGATTACGGCTATAAGGCCAGGGGATGCTGATATTGCTAGCATTGATGATTTTCATTTATTTTGTTTCTTTTGAGTTATTTGGAGGCTTGTTGTAATCGATGGTTATGTTTTTGGCAACCGATATCTGAATATAGTACATCGTTATTGCTGTCTGTAATTTTCAAACATGAATAAGAATCCAAATGAAAACCAAACCCCTAGTTTTCATTCTTTCGTTTGACCGATTTTATTACAGGCAACTTGCAGTACGGCTAGACCAACTCTGATTTAGATCCGGAACAGGTGTCAGGGGTTAGGACCCGACCCGAATCTTATATCAACAGATACTAGCATGCCTGCACACAGACACATCACCCCTACTGCCGCATGTTGAGCCAGGTCAAATTTGAGAGGAACAGAAGCATAAAAATAAGGACTTCCGTGCTACCAAAAAAAAAAAACCTTTTTAATGAAAAAAAAAATTTTGTTTCTGTTCTGGTAGAATGTGTGGACCGGCTAGTACTTAAACAATTGCTGACGTCTCAATTTGGAAAACCAGCAGTCCCACATTTAATTAAATTAAAGTTGGATGAAAATCCCATTAGCAAATAGAAGCTGTCACAAAAGGTTGTTGTTGGCCGAGGTACTAGTTAATTAATGGAAAAATTCATAAATAGAATAAAGATAGGGATGGGTTTAACCATCGACAAATTTAATTAGCTTTGTTTCCTAGCCGAAGCAAATTTTGAATTTAAAAAATTTTCATGTAACCGTGTCTCCAACGACATTTTGAAGCTTAGATCTGATATACATATTCATACACGCACACACAATCCCAGTTAGGGAGGAAAATGAAAGGCAGAATTTTTGCTTCGAATCAAACAATGCACATGAAAAGATCACGAATCAAAGGGTAATATTTATAAATTGCGAAATGAGAAAACTAATACTTCAGTGAAATTTAATTTCGCAACCTATTTTTCCAGATCAAGAATAGAAAATTTTTATGAACCTTATGAACTGCTCTATGACTAATAAAAGGCATTAAATCAAGCCTTATAATTAACCACTGGCGTAGCCAGGATTTTCATTTATGTGAGGAATTGCTCGCGCATTGTCCGTAACTTGAATGTAACACGCAAACAGTGGCGGAACCAGGTATTGGCTAGGGGGGGCAATTGCCCCCCCTAACTTTTATTTTTTTATTAAAAAGGCATATATTTTATATATTTTTTAATTAAAATATATGTTTTGCCCCCCCTAAAATTTCTGATTTGCCCCCCTAATCCATTGAAAATTTTTCTATTTCATGAGAATCATTTCTAAAATTTCTGGTTTGCCCCCCCCAATCCATTGAAAATTTTTCTATTTCATGAGAATCATTTCTAAAATTTTTGGTTTGCCCCCCCAATCCATTGAAAATTTTTATATTTCATGAGAATACCCTCTAAAATTTCTGGTTTGCCCACCCCCAACTCATTAAAATTTTTATATTTTATGAGAAGTGTTAATTGAAATTTTTTTTTGCCCCCCCAGATTTAGAGTCCTGGTTCCGCCACTGCACGCAAAAGCTAGAGGAACAGTGCAATATGTCAAAGATAACGTAATAAAACCTTTATTGATTGAATTTCCTATGGTAGGGTACAAATACAATCAAGTAATGTCTGAGGACTCTCAACAAAAAAAAATTGTCTATGAGGACTGAACCCTCAAAAAGGGGAGTCTAAACCAGAAAAACTGGCTCCTATGGTATTCTCCTGCACGTGTAGTAAACATCGATGCCGTCCCTTCAGGGTGACGCACTCATCTTCATAATTAAAATGGAACTAAATGCCCCTTCATCAGACCAATCATGATTCCTCTAAGGAATTGCACGAAATCAACTTGTGCCAAGTCAAAAGCTCATCGTTTCTATACTGATTGCTAAATGTACAAGTGTGTAGTGACAAATTTTTTTTTTTTTTTTTTGGTGTGTGTAGTGACAAATGGATCTGACTGCTGAGAGAATAAATATATAAATGGCGAGAAAGACGGAGATGGATGGTGGGAAGCGCGGAATCACAGACTGGTGTAAGAAGACGACCAGCTGGCTGTGAGAAGGAGAATCATTTGAACTGAAAAGGGCCCTCTTACTACGTTCCAGAAAAAAAAAATCTTGAAAAAAGCAGCAAAGAAAAGGCTCCTCTTGCAAGTTGGTTATTTACTTATTTTCATTCTGAAAGCTGATTAAGCTGTCTGTTTAAATCAATTGAGTTGGTTCGAGAAAGAATTTCAAAATCATCATTGAGTATGTAAGTTGCATTAAAGCAAAGAAAAGCAAGAAACCCCTTTTTACCCCCTTCTTTGTATCAGTTGTCCTTCCCTTTCTTTAATCTTTTTCTTTTCTTTTAATGCTAGTTGCAGGCTTATCCATTCTTCTCACTTTCACACCCACCACCACAGGCTTATTATACAAAATTCTAGTCTCTAAGCACCTTCAGAACCCATTTGAATATTATCCCGAAAAGCAGACTCGATCGGTTGTGTGATTTACTGTATCTTTGTTTTGTTTAGTCCTCATAACCATAACACCGTCCAAGACTCAAAACTCCTCATTAATTATCTTATATACCCTTCGAGAAGAACAAACCTTATTTCTACTCTTCACTGGTTATAAATTATGGATTTAGAGGTTTCAAGCAGATTTGAACACCATACTTGGGCTTCAGCGTTAGTACGATGACCGGAGCATGGCGATAATTCTTCGAAATTGTGAAGCTAAATCGCGATATCAACATCGCCAAGATGATCTTAGCTTCCATCAATGCAAAAGATTGCCCAACACAATTCCGAGGTCCAGCAGCAAATGGCATGAAATGCCGCCCTAGTGCGAAAGACTTCCCGGCAAACCTCCCTGGATTGAACTCATGTACATCCTTTCCCCACAACTCTTCACTGTGATGAATTGCAAGTACTGGTATCCAAATTGAAAGCCCCTTGGGGATATGAAGGTCACCCAATTTGATATCTTCAAACGCCATTCGAGGGAGAAGGAAAGCCGGCGGGTACAGTCTGAGTGATTCGTTGATTACCATATTCAGCTACAGGAGAAACATAAGCATCATTTAATTAATTTTTGGTAATCCTTGTTAAATATTGATATTATTCACCATAATCAACAGGTCATTGTTAAATAAGATCTTGAGGTCAAACCCAAAACGTTAAAATTCTCGCATACCAATGTGAGTTTGGAGAGTTGATCAGTGGAGGGTGGTTCGCCATTACACACGCGCAAGATCTCGGCGCGAACCTTATCTTGCCAGGAGGGGTTGGTCGCGAGGAGCATAACAGTCCATGTGAGATGGAGAGCTGTGGTATCATGTCCAGCAAAGAAGAAGGTTTTGCATTCATCCATGATCAGTTGAAGATTAACACTGAATCCACTGGTTCTCTTCTTTTGGGTCTCAGAAAGAAGCATACCAAGCAAATCATTGCCATAAGATGTGCTCCTGCCGACTTCCACACAGTCCTTTCGACTTTGGACGATCTCCATCAAGAGTTTCTCCACTTCCATTTTCAATGATTTGATCGCCCTATTGAAATTGCTAGGAAAGAACCTGGAACAATATAAAATTACATTATACCGTTGTCGGCGAAGATGGAATAACTGAACAACTTGGAAGAGGAATCAATTAATAGTCAATTCAAGGCTTAAAGTTAATTCTGTCGGAGGCTAAATCTGAAATCTGTAAGCAAGCCTGGAATTGGGATTTTGCATTGAAGCTTAAATTCAAAGATGGAATGGTAGAAAAAGGGACACCTTGTGTCCTTCGTTCTGGCTCTTTCGTTGGTAACAGAATCAAACCATCTGGTTTTAAAGTACGGGAGGACTCACCGGCTGCCGGGGAAGCATAAATGTCGGCTTGACTGAGCAGAGAGCTGCTGTAACACAGTAAGGAGATGGAATATCCGTTTTCCCTTCTCATAGCTACTATCAAACTCGGTCCGAGATATGATGTCGGCGGTAAGTTGACTCATGTGCTGACCGATCTCGATCTCCGTTTCGCCCGATTTGATTTGATTATCCAGTGAATGGAGCATCTGTTTGGTGCAGTCCACCATGTACCCCACATAACCCTAGTGATAAAAATCGAACAACCATTGATTTAGTAGTAGCTAGTGGCAGAAGAAATGGAGAGATGGATCATTTTAAGAAAATCTTATCTGTACCTTAAGCTTGTCTGGCATGAATGCGGGGGCAACGATGTGACGTTGATGATACCAATCATTCCCGTTAGCCATTAACAGGCCTTTACCGATGAAATGCTTCGATCCTTCTTGTTGTAGCCATGACTTACCGGAGAGGTTACTGTATTTGGACAGAAGCTCTTTAATCATCTGTGTCTCCGTCAGGCACATTCTTGGTTCACTTCCAACCCAAAATATGAACCTTTTACCTGCACATATTTGTATGGCATACTTAAGAACTCGTCAGTTTTTTCTTGTTTAGATATTACAAGCTAAAACAATCATGATAACGATATATGATGGTAACGTACCATATAGTTTAGACCAGGCGACGAAATGAGGCAAAAGCCGGCCAACAATGTCGTGGTTGATGGAGTTCATGTCAGTTGAGGTGGAACCAGAGATTAGGGTGGCCATGTCGACAAGGTTTCCAACAAGAAACCGAGGTTTAGGGCCATAGACTCCTTGCTTCTCCATGATATATTTGATACGTCTAGGAGTTAACCAGTAAGATGAGATGGTAACAAACGCAACTCTAGTGAACAAACAAATCAGTACTACTAAGAAAGCTCCCAAGAACAACACCAAAGTCATGGCAGCAAAGACCAAAAACACACAACTCTACAAAAAGATCCAGAGAAAGGAAAGGAAGAGAAGGTCGATGAACTGGATTTCTTTCGCACTCTATTTGAGTATTGACACTCCCTCCTCAACCTCCTTTTATAAGCCTGCCTTATATAGGTTTTTTTTCTAGCCTTTTTTTTCTTTCCAAATAAAGGCATGATACCTTATAAATATTTATTATCTTTACATGTATGTATATCAGCAAATTCTATGGGAAAAATGATGAAAATAAGGAAAAAGAGGAAACTCAACAAAACGTCTCTTCCAACAAGAGGAAAAGAGCAAAGTATATTCCAGTGGGTTTGAAGTTAGTTTACTTTGGAACACAAAATGACTTAAGTATATTTGAAATTGAAACTTATGTCAACCAAATAAGATAAAAACACTACTGTGATCTTTTGTCTGATTGCAAATATTTCAGCCTGATTTTCTGTTTATTTAATTGAAGTCCTTTATATTTCTACAGTGTTCTTTACTAGCACAGTTCTTTTGTTAATTTTCTCAATCACATTTAATAAGTAACAGCTCTGGGTTGAGTGGGAGGGTTGTAGGTCCATTGTTACCAACAACAAAAAAAAAAAAAAGGTTGTAGGTCCATACAACCTTGCCCTGTAAAGTGAATTTTGGAAGCTTCCTTGTGAGCTGAAACCATGATCTCTTGCCTAAATTGAGCAAAACGAAACAAATAGTATTGACATATTTTTTGGAGGGAATCTGGCGAAAATTTAAGCAGGGATAATGGACGGTGGTCATGCAAGAAAGGAAAAAAAAAATGCCTACCGGCCATATCATCCAATTAATAATCTCTAAATTAACTCCACCTCCAAGATTGGCAGGCCTTGTTCGCATTCTGTTCATCACTATATAGACAAAGGTTAAATGTTTCTGCAGTTGGGCCATTCCTGCATGTGCCCCATCTTCACTTTTTTCCACATGTGATTCAGACCAATAGACCCCATCATTTATTTAACAAAAAATGAAAAAAAAAAAAACAAACTTTTGCCCATAATTTTTTTTCTTTTAATTGATTTTTCTTTTCCATTTATGATTTGATATATTAGGAAATAACATTCATGGTAGTACCCATATGTGTTCATCTCAGGATCTATACTTAGATTTCTTTTCCCTTTTTTTTTCTATTAGCAGATTTTGTAACATCTCCCAATGTTGATGCTTTCAGATTTAGTTACCAAAAAGGGGAAAAATATATATGACTGTTAATGAAGTTTCTATATTTGGGTAACAAGTTATAATGCCTTCTTATTCCCTTTTACCTCCCAGGTATTGATGCAGTGCCTCAATTTGGGAAAGGCCATAAATTCCTTCTTGTCCCTTTTTATCTTTCTGGTAATCAGGTTCATTTCCCATTATGTGGATATCAAACTTCTTTTGAAGGAATCCCCTCAAATCTAACGGTCACAACACAACAATCAAGCTAATACTTTGTGCCAATCTTTGCTCACTGATCACTGGTTAGGTGTAAAACACAAACATAATTCAGGTAATATTTTCTTATATAGAATGCACATTCATCGCCTAGCTAATGTTAACTAATGCGTCAGAGTTTGACATGAAACATGATAGAGGTGGCACCCCAATCCAAACTCATATATATTTAGAAGGATTGGATATGATTATAACCTGCTCAATAGGTTGTAAACATGACCCTGAGCCACGCAGTATGTGACTAATTGCTGTGTTAATTAGTTAGTTAGTCCAGTCAGCATAGGTTAGTTATTCTATAAAAAAGGAAAAGAAAGATTTAGTTCTCATTAATTTACTGAATTTAGTTAGAGAGGAATAGTTATAAATCTAATAAGACTTTTTAAGTGGGACAGAATATCACAGACCTTGTCCCTAAAAAATTGCTAAACATGCTAATCTTCAGCGAACTTTCGTGCCTAAATCTACATTGCTTTAACCCCAATCTATCTTGGGGGTATCAAAGGGGGATTTGGGGGCTTACTTTGGAAGATATGATGTTTCTTTCTGGCTTTTGTTAAATGATCTTCTGTAAATCATTCCTTTAAATATGGTAAAGAAATGGCTACTTGCAGAGTCTCCGCTGGTTAACAAGCTGTACAAGCACGGGGGCTGCCTTTGTCTTCAATTGATAAGGCATCTTGGAAAGACTTTTTTTTTTTTTTTGGCATTCTGTACTTTGTGTTCAGTTCCATTGATTTCATCAATAGCAAATTGCCAATATATATATATGCATAAGATTTAGAATTTTGTTCCTTAAAAAATTTAGTGAAAATGAAATAGTCACAATTTTTATTGCAATTGACATGCGGAAAACATTTAGACCGTTACATTTTTGGGAGAATTATGGAAAATAGCCACTTTTCGTTCATAATTAAAAAAAACATGCCACTTTTCGTCCATAATTGACTTGAAGGGTCACTTCTAAAAAATAATTAAAAAATAGTGTCATTTTATTATAGACAGACCACGCTCGAGTCCACGTATGATGCGCTCGTGTCCCACGTAGAATATGCTCATGTCCCATGTAAGATGAGCTTGTGTCCCATGTAATAAGCTTGAGTCCTATGTATGATGAACTTGTGTCTCAAGAAAATGATCCTCAAATTTAATTATGTTTGAAAAGTGATCCTATAATTTAATTTCGACGGACGTTTTTATAAATATCGAAGAAAAGTGGCATGTTTCTGTAATTTTGGATCTTAGTGGCATGTTTTTATAATTATGGACGATCCTTTTCCATAATTTTCCCTATATTTTTTTTCAAATACTTGTCTATGGATGTTACCAGTGGACGAAACTTTTTTCATAAGAGCCTGTAAACTCAGGGAGGTACCTTCAAATACTTTCTCTATGGATGTTAGTGGCATCCTTTGCTGCCGCACCTTTGCAGCCCACTGAAAGATAATATACGTACAATGGCATGGTTGACCTGAACTTGCAACTAGCTATAGATATGAGTTACTAAATACTTGTCTTTGGTAAATCAGTAACTAATAACAAAAATATATATAATTGTAATAATAATGATAATAATAACAATAACAGCAGCAGCAACAACAATGATGATAATTTTTTTAAAGAAAATGACAGTTAGAATCAGTTATGACGCCACCGACTGAACGTTTGAGATGGATGAATTAATAAAGTGGGCTATTATGCTGGTATTGATTACTCATATTTGAAGCGCAAAAGTTACTTCGTCTTTTCTTAAAGAAGAGATTAACATGAAGATTGTCGTCAATGTCGGAAAGGTAAAAGAGCATAATGAATGGACTAATTATACTCCTAATCTTGATTATGTAACTTTAGGTCTTTGCTACACCAAGAGAGAGAAGGTAAAAAGGTATACGAGAGGAAAAGGGAAGAAACTAGATTCTGATGCAAAATGGACGTGTATTAAGGGAGATCCCCAACCTGAAAGCAAAAAGGAACATATTCTCGTGGGGTTGGCTCCCCTTGGGAGGCCAGTGTGTGTGATTTGACCCTTAACAATGAATTGCTTTGCCGAGTCAAATTGGGAGGGCTGATCATTGTTCTTAGGTATCACCGATTTTGCTCTGGAACACACAAGGTTTGTGTGGAAGTACTCTTTTTCTCGCAAAAATCAGAAGAAAAAAAGAAGGTGAGAATTAATAACGCGATTTGGATTAGACTGAAGGAAGAGAGAGAGAGAGAGAGAGAGAGAGACTGTGTGTGCACGTTATAGTAGCCGTAGCTTCAAGCCGCTGTAAAGTGGCATTGTTTTATCTCGCCATACTTAGCTGCTTGATGAGACATGGCATGTTCTGCTATGTGTCCTAATACTCCTAACGTTGTCTGAATCTCCTCACCTCGTTGTTTCTTGCCTTCTTGGTCTGCTCATTGAACCATGTGCACGTGTCTTGGTGTTTTTAAATATAGGGCTGGTTTATATATCTGTTTTCGTTTCTTCATCAGAAAACGAAAGAGCTAACGCTCCAAACGACTAATATATGAGCTCATTTCAGACATCACCACTCCCTGTTTCATTTGTTTGTACAACAGTGGTGAAACATCTGTCCACATATGTCCATAAATCCAATGTAGACAGTTCAAACATGGAGTGGCTTGAGTTGATATTCTTCCTTTTCAGCAGCATTTTCTTATAGCATTTCCTACAACAAATATTGTGGCTAGTCCATATAGGCTTCCTTTTTTTTCCCCCCGCAAGAAAACTCTATCTTTTTCCTTTTTTTCTCTTGAGGAAAGAAAAAAAAGGTAGACCAATCACAGATGGTCTTTACCTGGTGACCTCAACCCTGCATCCCTTTCATTTTTTTCCTGGTAGGGAAGGAAAAAATACCAATCTCGATCCACTATAGACCGTTTAGAATGACAGTGTCCAAGGGAGAAAAAAATAGACTTGTATCATGTTTTCCAAAATCTTAGGACTCAGTATTAGGGCAAGGTGGGCCAAGATCGGGTCAAAGTTCAAACTGCATGACAGTTACAGCACAAAACAGATGACGACTTTACAAACCCGAGTCCAGTTTTTGCACGCAAACCCTAATCCAAAACCTAGAAATTGACCAAAAGGCGTGGGATGGGCTACTTGTTAATCCGCTCCATTGTCATCGCTAGTATTGAAGGTTGGAAATGATCATCAATCAATCATTGCGAGGAAGAGGAAGAGCTTGCCAATTCAAGGGTTATGTGTATCAATCTTTTGCAAGACTGATACAAGAAAAGGATGGAAGATCTAAGAAGAATTGCTCCGGCTGGGCCAAGGCTCATTAAAGCTTAACAGACTTGAGCTCGAGGAACCAATGGGTTCAAGCTCGACTCTGTTAAGGTTTATCTCACCCATATATTTGTTGAGCCCCAACATGGCCCAATATGTATTCCCCTCAAATACTATAAATTCACTAAATTACACAATTAGTTATTCAGAAAATAATTTCTCCCATTTCACTAATAGGAAATGGTTTAAAAGCTCAGCTAACTTGCGAATTAGCTACTAGATGCAAGATACTTGAAATTATTTCATAATTCAAATACTATTTTACAGGCTTTAAGAGACACCATAAAAGATTGGATAACTAATGCCTATCCCTTTTTTTGCCATTTCTCTTTTTGTGAGCGAGTGCTTTTAAATGACACCCATTAAAATAATATTTTCAATTTGCACATGAATGAACTAATTGCAGTATTATAAGTTATCCAAACTTTAATAGAGTCCAAGCCAACCAATGTTAGTTGAGGTTCATTAAGAGGTCGGTAGACTGTACTTCTTTAGTTCCTTCTTTTTTCTCTCTTAACGTCATTAAGAACGCAGTGGCCTAGTGACCAAGCTTAATTCAGCATGGTTCAATCACAATCCTAATCCCTAGCTGGATTCTCTTATCGAGGTTGAACAGGTCCAAACCATATGAAATGATAAAATAAATTTATATAAAATTAAAAGGAATGAAGGATAAACATAAACATCGGACTTGATAAATGCCAAGTGGGTCTATTATATATCACGGGTTGGGAGTCTCGGGACATCTCACTTTTGAATGAGGTAGATGGTTTAATTCAGCTTGGTGACCGAGATTGCAGTTGGCATTCACTCTAAATCGTCAATATGGAGTCAAGTTGTGAACATATACTTGTGTGACCAAAATTACAAGCCAATAACAAGATCGGTGCTTCTTTCTCATCATCAGGCAATGTTGTGCATGTGACTTGAATTCAGTCAATGTTTAAAAATTGTGTTACTCTCAACAAGGAGAGGGTTGTGTGCCTGTAACCGTTATTTTCACAGATCTAATGAAGGAATCTCATTGTATATGGACGTAGACATCTTTACCGAATCATATAAATTAGGTCTCTTGATTATTCCCTTAAAATTTTTTCTGTCTTTTTCTTGCTGTTCGCTTTCACAACAGGCAAGGTGTTCGTTATTTACAAGCAACCAGCCGGAAGCAAGGCTAGCTACTCTCCCGATACTTGGAGTTACCAAAACTATAGGTTATGTGCATTCATCACCAACCTAAAAAGTAGATAAGAACCTATATCTCAGAAGGACGGTGGCCCCGAGTATTCAAACCAAGTTAGGTATATGATAACACCAGCTTTAAACTCTCAGTTCGCAAGCTGATCTTATCTCAGAACTTCTAAGCCTTTCAAGCTTTACTAAAACAAACATTTATGTTTGACGTAATTGGCCTCTTCCACAGGACTCATGACATGGTGACTCCAAATCCTTTATCGAAAGACAACCACACCTTTAACTGCATGCATAATGGTTCTGAAACCCTAGAACCCGCATTTTGTTGACTTAATACTTATCTGTTACCCGTTTCATTATCTGGGTCCAAATGGTGAACCAGGTGTACACTTGTGTGTATGACGCCTACGTGTATCCATGCTTCATCGTCTGGACGAAACAATGGAAGAGGCGATGCTCCAATCTTCCCAGTTTCCACTGGTACGTACATATTTTTTATCCTAATTTATTTGATTTCCATACGCAATCAAGATATATATATATAAAAACAACCAACCTTGAAAACCTGTACTTATGATATGCACAAGAGCCTATAGAACAGAACTCTGTAATCTTCAAAAGAAAAAAAAAACAATTCATTAATTAAGTTAAGCATTATGCAGAATAGGTTCAAAAGATCATCCCATTTCCTTCTTGTAAATGTTTTTGGTGTAATAATATTGCATTAACAGTTGCTATCTCTACATTTAAAAGGTTACATAGCATTGAATTTTATTCAGGAAAAAGAAGTGGGTACCTCAATATTCGAGAGAGAGAGAGAGTACAAATTTACCGGTGCTTCTGTCCATCTAGGACGTGACAAAATCCTCTCCACCGAATGGTCGTTCCAACGACCTAAACACGACACGCGTCCCTCCCCTTTCCTCTCTCATGAGCGAATGGATGGAACGGCGTTCCATCTGTTGGAACCTCCCGTTCGAGCATAGGCAAATTGCCCCAAAATCTTCACACTTAGTGTATTTTTGCAATCTTTACAAATTTAAGGACCAGCCATGGTGGGACTTGTAACTAGGCATGGTGGGACTTGTAACGGAACATGATGAGACTTGTAACCGAGTATGTGGGACTTGTAACGGGGCATGGTGGGACTTGTAACGGGGCATGGTAGAACTTGTAACCGGGTATGGTGGGACTTGTAACCAAGCATGATAGAACTTGTAAAGGGACATGATGAGACTTGTAACAGGCATGGTAGGACTTGTAAAGAGGCATGGTGGGACTTGTAACCAGGCATAATAGGACTTGTAACGGGGCATGGTGGGAATTGTAACAAGTCCTACCATGCCCTGTTACAAGTCCCACCATTCTCTGTTACAAATACAAGTCTCATCATGCCTGATTACAAGTCCTACCTAGTGAGGTGAGAGGAAAGAGAGAAGGACGAAAACTAACGGAAAGAAAGTAGACGGCCGTTGGATTTGCTGAGGTGAGAGGAAACCATGCTTGGACGCGTGTTGCGTGCTGGGCATTCGAACGACTGTTCGAATGACCGTTCGGTGGAGAGGATTTCATCTCATCTAGGACGGCATTCAATGAATGGTGCTTTTGAGGGCCCTAACTAGAGAAATTAATATTGCTGTATATCTCTTTATGCGGAAGCTTTTGATACATAAAGATGCATGAAGAGTATCGGAGAAACATCAAGGAAATTGCAGACTATGCCAGACAAAGATGAAGTGTAGTACAACAACTTATGAGATGAGTTAAAAGCAAATGCAAATGCAAATGCCAACTGGTCCACAGTAGAAGAGATAGGAATATCTATTTTTTCCTCCCAGTAAACAACAGTAAATAGATGTGGAAGAAGATACAAATTAATGATAATCCAAACTATAACTTCACCACCTCAGGAATGTGCACCGGATAATTGTCGATGCAGTCCAGCCACGGCCCGTCGATGGATGTCTTTATCGTCCGGTTGCACTTCCAAACCGCACTGTTACACTTGAACCCACTTCCGAAAGCGATCTGCCACACCCGGTCACCCCTCTTCATCCTTCCCTTGGCTTCAATGTAGTTCAATTCATACCAGATGGACGAAGACGACGTGTTTCCAAAACGATGAAGTGCCATCCTCGAAGCCTCCACCTGCTCCGGTGGGAGCTGCAGACTCTTCTGCAGCTCGTCAATCACCGCTCGGCCGCCGGCGTGGATGCAGAAGTGCTCGAAGGCCTGCTTGAAATCAGGGATGTAAGGCTTCCACTTGGGGTTGAAGATTTTCCGGCCGATTAACGAGAAGAGGAAAAGCAGTTGCTCCGACGCCGGAAGGACAAGCGGCCCCATGGTGGTGATGTTAGACTTGAGAGCCTCGCCGGCGATTGCCATGAGATCTTTGGACAGATTTATTCCAACTTTACCCTCGGAGTCTTCTTCCTGATAAACGCACCTGAAAGCCTTGTCGTCAGCTCCTTTGTGGGTTCGAACCACGTGGACCAACCGGTATTTGGCTCGTGATTTGTCCTTTCTACGGTTCGACAGAAGAACAGCAGCTGCACCCATTCGAAATAGACAGTTTGGAAGAAGCTTCGCTCGCTCTTTACCTCTGTAGTAATTGGGAGTAATGATCTCTGTGCTCACCACAAGTGCGTACGAATTGGGATGGGCTTGAAGAAGATCCCGAGCCAAATCAATCGATATCAACCCGGCACTGCAACCCATGCCGGAGAGATTGAAACTCCTAATGTTACTCCTCATCTTGTACTTATTCACCACCATCGCCGACAAGGAAGGCGTCGGAGAAAAGAGACTGCAGTTTAAGATTAGGATATCAATATCTTTGGGTCTAAGCCCAGTTTTATCGAGCAACGAATCAATTGCAGAGAATATAACAAGCTCGGCCTCTGTTCGAGCGTCTTCCATGGTGGGATTTGGTGGGATGTAATGGATTGCAGGAGGCAAAGAAGTCTCCTCCCCCAGACCTGCCCGTTCGAGAATTCTCATTTGGAACTCGACGCTTTTGGGTTCAGTGCTGAGGTTGAGCTTGGAATGTTCCATGAATGTTGAAAAAGGAACTCGACACGTATAGGGGGGTTTGTAACAGGCGTAATCTACGAGGAAGACCGTTCGAGGCTTCGACATGAAGTATACGGTGCCGATGAAGATTGCAAGAAAGGAGGAGCATAGTATGTGAACGACACTGAACTGCAGAGAATTCCATACACTGAGAATCTCCTCAGGACCCAGTCTAAGCAGCTCAACCGCAATCATGACCATGATGGGTATGAGGAGAAAGGTGAGAATGTAGTTGACGAGATACTGGTAACCAAGTTTAACATACTTGAGCTTCACGGAGCTAGAGAAATTCGGCAAAGCTGGTGGCATCTCTGATGCTGTTGTTGGAGAAAAAAGAAAGAGAAAAAGAGAAAGGGAAAGAGAAAGGGATTGGTGAAGAGAGCTCCGGCCTCTGGTTTTGTTCTTTTGGTTGGTTGGAAGAGGGCGGTGGGAGATTTAAAGGCTAGGGGGTGGCAATCAATGGAGGCAGATGAGAGGATTAAATGAGATCTCTCACGTCACTCAACGCTCTCTTGCCTCGACTTTATTTCCAAACACCACTCATCCTCCATATAATTCCATTTCTCATTACTAATCCATATATTTTGTTGGCTGCTTACATGATTTTTTTTCACCTCCAGATTAATAACCTCGTCGAAGCAACCAAAACAGCTTTCGCAACTGCAAAACCGTATGGGGAAATTGGTTTTTAGTGATATTTTTCAAAATAATTCAGATTCAGTTACATAATTCTATATAATTGATATTTAGTTGTATTATTTAAATAATTAATAATTAATGTCATTTTACTATCCATCAAGAATATTTTCCGAAAATACCCTCAAAAGACTTTGAAATCTTTTTTACTCATTTTGTTTCAAGTGAAATTTTTTAGTTTTTTGAGAGTATTTTTGGAAAAAATTATTATGAATAGTAAAATAACACTGATTCTCAATTCTTTTAAAAGAGTAACACTGATACTCAATTCTTTAAAAAAAGTATAACTAAAATCCAATTTCTCCAAACCGTTTTATGTTTAGGGCCGTTCCCAAGGCACAAGACACCTAACGTTCCCTCTTAATGTAAATTTCTTTTTCTTTTTAAAGGTGCTTTTTAAATATAATTCAGATTCAATCATACAAATCTTTGTTATTAACAACAAGTGACACTTTTTCAAATAATTGAAACTAAGTATCATTTTACTGTTAACAAAACTTTCTTCTAAGATACCCATAAGACTTATAAACTTTTTTTTAATAGTTGTGACAAGCCATGATTAAAAAAGATTGACAAGGCCATTTTTTTTAAGAAAGTTTATATGAATAGTAAAATATAAATGACACTTGTTCTCAATTATTTGAAAAAAGTGTAACTTATTGTTAATTATGAAGAATAGGGCAATTGAATCTGAATTATATATAGAAAGCACCACTAGAAACCAATTTCTCCCTTTCTCTCCTCCGAACTCTCGTTGTTGCCATGGTTAGCCTTTGACCTAACAAATTAGTGAGACCTCCTGTTTAAATTTCCTTCTTCTTTTTTACCCTTTCACGTCCTCTTTGTAGCTATACCTGTAAACTATGACCCCCTTTTCTGGGCCTTATGGCTAACTGCATCCCACCTAATGTAATAATAAAAATTTTAATTTTTCCCTGCCATCGCATATCCAATTGGATGATCAAATAATTTTATGGTAGTTTTACCTAATAATTTTATAGTAGTTTTACCTAAACAAAGAGATTGAAACTGAAAGAGATGAGCAGCTCGTCTGTAACCAATTTCTCATGCATATATGCACCCATTCATTATGATTGGTGCATTCAATCATTTCAAGAGAGAAAAATATATTTTTTAAGTGTGATGCACCAATTACTGTTGGCTGGTGCACGATAAATTGAGTAATCAATGAGTTAAGGGTTACTTCATAAATAAACTTTGAATAGCTCGGGGTAAGATTATAAATACTAACACAAGAAAAATGATCTTCTACCGCAGAAAAAAAATTTCATAATTATAATTTAATATGTTAAAGAAAAAAAATTTTCCTTTTTCAGTTTGGGTCTCAATTCAAAACTTATATTGGGGAGAGAACCATAGATCCTACTTTGTCACAAAAAGTTTAATTACCACTGAAACATGCAAGATACATGACTATCATCTTAATAGAAGATCAGTTTGGATAGGTCATAGCTGAGAATTATTCTTTCTACCAGTATGAACTCCTTTCCTAACAGACGTTTTGAACTTAAGTTCTTTGTATAATGGGAAGACATGTACTTCAGTGTTATACTGCATTTGTCACTGCTATGACCGTGAGATGCTGCCATGTGGAGCATCTCACAGTTCATGTTTTTCATTGTTTTGCATGGGGCCCACTTAAAAAAACAGAAACCATGAGATGCTCCACATGGCAGCATCTCACGGTCACATCAGTGAAGAATTAATGGAGTCTAAAACTGTAGAAGATTTCGATCCTTGTATAATCACCGTCAAGTTTTTTATGTTTCTGTTTAGCCTTTTGTCGACAAATTAAGCCATGAAAATAGCCTAGCTCATCTCAAATTATTTCTGTACTCGGAAGTTTCATTTTCCGAAGAATCCATATACAGAAAATTCATCACTTTCCTAGTTGGTTGTAGATCAACTTAGATTACCTATTAATGAATCTGATCTCCAAGCAAATTGGTCCATTTGTGTCGATACACAATTGGTCTGGGTTGAATTTTGTGAGTTAGAAAGCCCAGGATAACCATTAATTCGAATCTGACTTAATACGCCTTTTTTTAAGTCACATTGATGGTTATGCTAAAAACCCACCAGACACTCCAAACCATCACTTACTCTAGTCGATTCACGATGTCTTAAATGGTAATAATACCAATGTCATGTTTTCATGTCAAACTGGATGATCAGTTCGGATGGGCTGAAAGGTCAAGTGAAAAACTGCCAGCTGGTCTTTTCCCTAAGACACTAGTTAGGGTTTGCCAACTTAATTGAGAGTTTGGGGCCTAAGAGTTAAGACCCCACTGCGATGTTGGGAAGATGTCTTAATTTTAAAGACCATTTGGATCCACCATGCATCTATACATTGTACAAATTATGAACCTATTATTTATATGATTTTTTAGTAAAACACCTTTTTTTATACAATTCTAAAAGTTCGGATGTACTAATTTACATGTTAGACATTTATTTGTGTATAGGATACACTTAACAGATAAAACGCCCAACTATAGTAAATTTTGATGCACCCATTTACATGTTTAGACGTACCTTTTGTGTATAAGATGTACTTTTCTTGTTCTCAAAAAATAGTATCATAAATAGCCCCAGTTTTAGGCCATTTTGGTTGTACTAATTTACATGTTAGACATACATATTTGTGTGTAGGATGCACTTAATAAATGTGGAAAGATTAGGTAAATTGAATTCTTTTGCACTTTCTGTTTTTTTGGCAAAATATTCTTTTGTACTTGAACACCATTCCGTATTGGACATATTGTTTGATTAGTTGTGGGCCTCCCATGTATCACCTCTATATTTCACCGATGTACATCGGTGACAAAAAAAAAAGAAGAGATGAAATCGTTTGCTGCATAAGCATGCAGCAAACATTGCTGGGAGAGTGAGATGCTTCCACGTGAGCATCTCATAAACATGGTTTTTCACATTTCTCAATGTAAAAATATCATTTCACATTGAAAAAACAAGAGCCATGAGATGCTCCACGTGGAAACATTCACGCCCGTAGTTGTGTCTCTGTAACGCCCCGGATCTGAGTTACGTAATGAAACCGTAACTCATCTCCGAAGAGTTAGCCAATCTATAGGATCTATGTATATATCAGAATGAAGGAAAACATGAATAAACAATAAAATATACAATCAGAGTCAACTATATTCCCAAGCTCAATTATAAAACACCATAACTCAAGTCTAAACTCACATGATCCAAGCATCTACCCTCCGATATCGTTCTCTCCAAGATCTGAAAAACAAAACAAAATCGAATAAGATACGAATATCCCAACAAGTAGCACATGCATGCTCAAATACATTTTATTCAGTTCTAAAACATGAATCAATTATAAAACATATACTAGTGACGATAACACGGATAATCCGAATAATCCAACAAAAATCCAACAAACAATATGAGATAAACCTGTATAAGCTATCATAGAAATCAAATCAATAATATCGATATCAAATCAAATTGTCTTATAGGGACTTGTGAAATTTGACTACTTTGTAAGGTTAAGACCTAACTCCAAACAATCTAGTCTAAGAACAACTGCAACATCTCAGGAATCCATATCATCACCCTCATGGTAGAAATACACAAGACCTCACCCTCATGGTGGAAATAGAATTGCTACAGCCACTCCCTCATGGAAGGCCTTTCCATCATGGAGGAAACACATTAAGGAAATTAGACTTAATCCAAACAAAATTGACAAGTTTCACTCACTAGCTAAACTATAAATCCATAACAAGCTAAACCCAAAATAGCTTAAAACAAAACCAACAAGTAAAACGATGTGCTAAACATATAATCATGGGTCAATCATGATCAGATCCACTCCATCATGAAGGATCTCAAATACATGCCCTCAAAGCAAACTCCAACAACCAAAATAGCATTAATATCAACTCTATCATGCAATAAAACAAATAATCCAAGTCCGTATTAATAATTTACCAAATCCAGTGCAATTTCTTAAATCAAAACCAACTCAAAACAAACTAATACTAAATGGAGCTCAAAACACCAATTTTTCAAATCTGACCAGAATCGTATTCTCAGCAATTTATGTACTTAAATCATGAATAAAAACAATGATTACATGAGTAGAAATCCTTACAGACCTTACAAGTGAGTGTGAAACCCTAAAATCCCCTTTTTAACCATAAAATAAGCCAATTTGGAGGAATATGTGGCTAAATATTTGGTATAAGCTCATATTTATAATTGGCCTGAAACACCTTATGAAAGGTCTCAAGAAGATGTTCCAAGTGGTGAAATCAAAATAAACTCATTCTATGATGACTTGAAACCAAAAGTCTCTCAAATACCTAGTTTAGTAAAATGTGCCCAAATTCTTTGTTAAATTGAATTTTAGGATAAATCCAATGTAAACACATTCTAGACACTTCAATATTATTTGTACAAAGATTGGATTTGGTTAGAAAGTAATCCCTAATTGAAACTTATTGAAATTTCACAATTATAAATTTCTGTGATGGGCGCTTGACCCTAGTGCTCAAGCACGTGGGTTGAGCACGGCTTGTAAATTTGGTTTTGTATGGGCGCTTGACCTTAGTGCTTGAGCACCAAGGTTGGGCACCCCCTTTATTCGTCAAAATACATGGGTGCTTAATCCATTGCTTGAGCAATGGGGTTGAGAACCCCCTTTAGATATCATAATACATAGGTGCTTGACCCATTGCTTGATTAATGGTTTGAGCGCCCCTTATAAAAGTGATTATGCATGGGCGCTCGACCTTAAGTGTTGAGAGCCTGGAAATTTGCAGAACACAAACCTTCTTTCGAAACTCTGTATTTTTTAATGTGAACTTAAATACATACTCAAATCATTCTAAATCATTTAGGATATCTTTAATAACCTTACAGAGCAATAAACTAACAATTTAAATCATAGATTACACAAAATTAATCGATCAAATAGAATTCTCATCAATAATGCATAAAATTCCCATTTGAATCAAGCCAGTAATCAACACTCTCTTAAATTCGAAATCATGCATAAATCATAATCGGAAAGGTGCTACTTACCTGCTTAGATCAAATTCACACTTTGATCACCACCGATCTAACTAATTTGATCTCCAAACCATTTCTAAATTATCAAATCTGAACTCTTCCACAGAATTCTTCTACAACTGAAAATTCACACATTCTTTACTCAATACTCAAATTTGTTCTGATCTAGTTAATACTCTTAAATTGTTTCAATTAAGTGAGAATTCAGAATCATAACCTACTTACCTGACTTTAGATAAAAAACAAACCATTTCTTTGAATTTCACCAATTTCCAACCAACTTCTGCACTTGATTCTGTTTTACTTTGAATTCCACTTCCAAGTTCAATCGATTACCACCAGATCCATCATCCTTCAATCTCTTTTCACAAACTCCAGCTCCAACCTCTGAACTTTCTGGAGTCTTCAGGATTCAATCGAGCCAAATAAAATCATTTGAAATTCTACCACTATTTATACCAACTGGTTGCTGCCAATTTAAATTAACTCCTTCATGATTTGCTATGTGCTCCTCCACAAACCCATCCTATCTTATCATCTCTAATCCTATTAAGACAGATCATAGTATAATACCACTCATTATAATTTAGGAAAATTTAATTACTTACTTATTAATACCTCCAATCCACCTTGAATTATTCTGAAATTTCCAAATCAACCCAAAAACCTCATTTTCTACACAATACAACACTTAGTCAAACTATAATTTCTAAAATCCAAATTTAATTGTAAATTAAATTTCATGATTTTACAGTCTCCCAAAAGCTCATGCAGCAGACAATTTCACTCCCAAAAAAAAAATTGTCATCGGTCCTTTAGGCTATGTTTGGAACCCTGGATTTGGATAAAAGAAAAGAAAATGTTAAAATTTTCTTTTCTCTTGTTTGGTTTAAATAAAGGAAAATAAGATTTTCTCTCCAATGTAAAAAAATTTCTCTCCAAAAAGGTAGGAATTTTGAAAGAAAAGAAAATTCACCATCACTTATCACTATTCACACCACCCACCCACCCCATCACTAGCACCATCCACCACCACCACAACCCACCAACAACAATCACCACCAACCACCATCGCTCGCCACCACCGCCAACCACCCACCACCTATCACCACCGCCAACCACCACCCACCACTACCACTGTCACCTGCTACCACCACCATTTTCCTCCATCGCCACCCACCACCACCTACCGCCACCACCACCAGCTGCCACCAATGCCCACCAGTTGTGAAACAAGGAGATTCACCTACGTGATCTCCTCTTCATCACACAGGATTAACAAAAATAAGGAGTCGCCACCATTCAAGTCAAGGTATGAATGGACACCAAAGTGATCATAAAATGGGAGAAATAGAGCTAAAGTAGCTTTAATTCACGATTAAATTCAGAGATCAAGTAAGGGGATTAGGTTATGAGTAGGGGAAGGTGTTAGGCACCCCTACTCATCCACACAAGGTGGTTGCCATATGCTGTTCATGCTCAAATAATTGCTTGCAACAAAATATTCAAAAAGTGCTTGAAAATAGGCTTAGATCTTAGATTTACCATGTTCAATATGGTAGATCTGAGATCAGAGGCCTTAGAACAACTCCTCAAAACTTTATGAGTCAATTTTAAGTAATTTTGTTCCTTAGAGAAGATCTCATGGTCTAATCTATCTATTTTAGGCACTTTTGCTTTATTTTGGGTTTTTTGGGTACTTTCTCTCCAATCAATGAGAGATTTGAGCCAAATTCGCGCCTTATTGCTCTGTAAGGTTATTAAAGATATCCTAAATGATTTAGAATGATTTGAGTATGTATTTAAGTTCACATTAAAAAATACAGAGTTTCGAAAGAAGGTTTGTGTTCTGCAAATTTCCAGGCTCTCAACACTTAAGGTCGAGCGCCCATGCATAATCACTTTTATAAGGGGCGCTCAAACCATTAATCAAGCAATGGGTCAAGCACCTATGTATTATGATATCTAAAGGGGGTTCTCAACCCCATTGCTCAAGCAATGGATTAAGCACCCATGTATTTTGACGAATAAAGGGGGTGCCCAACCTTGGTGCTCAAGCACTAAGGTCAAGCGCCCATACAAAACCAAATTTACAAGCCGTGCTCAACCCACGTGCTTGAGCACTAGGGTCAAGCGCCCATCACAGAAATTTATAATTGTGAAATTTCAATAAGTTTCAATTAGGGATTACTTTCTAACCAAATCCAATCTTTGTACAAATAATATTGAAGTGTCTAGAATGTGTTTACATTGGATTTATCCTAAAATTCAATTTAACAAAGAATTTGGGCACATTTTACTAAACTAGGTATTTGAGAGACTTTTGGTTTCAAGTCATCATAGAATGAGTTTATTTTGATTTCACCACTTGGAACATCTTCTTGAGACCTTTCATAAGGTGTTTCAGGCCAATTATAAATATGAGCTTATACCAAATATTTAGCCACATATTCTCTCATTGATTGGAGAGAAAGTACCCAAAAAACCCAAAATAAAGCAAAAGTGCCTAAAATAGATAGATTAGACCATGAGATCTTCTCTAAGGAACAAAATTACTTAAAATTGACTCATGAAGTTTTGAGGAGTTGTTCTAAGGCCTCTGATCTCAGATCTACCATATTAAACATGGTAAATCTAAGATCTAAGCCTATTTTGACAAAAATAAGTGATATGTGTGATTGTGTAGGAAATCAATTTTTAGGAGGAAATTGAGATCTGATGCTATAGAGAGCATAGGTCCATGGATTCTCTCCATATTTTGAAATCAAAACAATCACAAACATCAAGCATACACAAATCCATATAAATCATACAAAAATTTCATGAAATAGGTTCTAAACCTAAAGGATCCATTCCCACACTCGTTTCCCCTAGCTCTTTCTTCACGTTTTACTGCTAAAGAGGGTGCTTGAGGTACTTTGAGAGAGGTTTGGGATTTCAAACACAATCAAGCCTTAGACTACAAAAAGGTAGAAGGAGAGAGTTCTTAAATGTAAGAAAAATGAAGAGAAAAGGGTTTGGGGCTTACCTTGGTAGCTTGAGAGACTTGAGCCAACAATTGGGCAGAGTTTCCTTTCTTCTTCTAGAGCCTTCAAGCTTCAAATTAGCAGCCATATGCAAGAGGAGGGGCCTTCTATTTATAGGCAAAGCCAAGGGTATGATAGTCACAAGGGTAGACACAAAAATGTGTCTAGAACTATCCAACTCATGTCTAAAGCATGAATTGGGGGGAATTTGACCAATTTCAGAGGTCAAATTGGGGAATTCAGACATCCCAGATAGAGGTAAGGCCACAAATAAGAGAGATCTCGCTAGTTTTTTCAATTTCAAGCAAAAACAGTATAACCGAAAACACAGTTCAGTTATACTCAAAAAACCCTATAACCAAAATAAGATTTCGGTTATAAGCAAAACAAAGCCTAACCGAAATTAAATTTCAATTTCAATTCTGTTACACCCACATGAAATCAATGATGAGGCCTAACAAACAAATATTCGCGAGATCTTTCCCAAAAGAACCGAAATTGAACTTCAGTTAAAAAAGCTTTACTGATGCCCGAAATAAATACTCGGTTATACATAACAAGTTTAATAACCGAAATATTATTTCGGTTACTCATATGTTAACCTTTAGCCGAAATTTGACTTCGGTCAAAACATGAAGACAATCCCTTTACACTTTCAAATTTGTGTAATTTGAGGTGTCTACACCAGTAGCTGCCACCACCACCATAATCGTCGCTGTCACTGCCACCCCACCAACACTACCAGCACCGGTCCACTCTCACTCACCCACCACCCCAACCCATCATCTTACTAAAATATTTTTTTTTCTTCCCATTTCTCATCTCATCCAAACATCGGAAAAGAAAAAAATCAGTAGTTTTCTTTTCTTTTCTCTTCTTTTCATTTCCTTTTAAGCTTTCTTTTCTTTTCTTCCCAAATCCAAGGCTCCAAACACAGCCATAGTATCTCACATCAGACAGTCATATTGCAGAGGTGTAGACACCCCAAATTGCACCTCAATATAATAGAATACTCAAAAAGAACTTTAAATGCCTTATTTGAGCATTGACATCTGTCAAAAACTCAAAAACTCTCAAAAATGGTGCTAACCGTACTGAATGTGCGGTTTTTGTTATTTTGGTCTCAACCGCTCTGTATGTGCGGTTGTAACCGTATACACAGCACGGTTTATATTCATGCTTATCGCGCGGGTTGCCACGTGGCTTCCAGAAGCTTCGGCCGTTGGGACACGTCGACAGCAATCATGACGAGCGTAACTGAATTAAACCAGCCTGTATATGCGATTTGGTTGAATTTGCATAGGAACCACACATTAAGTGACGGTTCTGTTGAAACCGCACTGAGTATGCGGTTTTGGCTGTTTCGGGGATTTGCGAAATGGCTCAATTTCTGAACCTTTTTTACGCATATTACCTCTCTCAGAGACTTGAATTCCCTATTTCACCCTCCGAAACTTGCTGAATTACACAAATTCAAGCCTTGGAGGAGAATTGGAATAATCTAGAAGGCTTTTTTGGCCTACCCTTGGGACCTTTCTACCCTTGGCTTGGCCTATAAATAGAAGGGCCCTCCTCTTGCAAATGGCTGATAATTTGAAGCTTGGAAGCTCTGCAAGAAGAAGGAAAACTCTGCTGGATTGCTACCTCAAGTGTTCAAGCTAACTAAGGTAAAGCCCTCTTTACATTTCTTACTTCTCCTTTAAATTTACACTCTCATCTTCTACCTTTCTGTAGTGTAAGGCCTTGTGTGTAATTTTGCAACCCCAAACCTCTTCCAAAGTACCTGGGAATCCTCTCTAACCGTAAAACGTGAAGAGAGAGCCTTGGGAAAAAGAAGTAGAAATGGATTCTCTAGGCTTAGAACCTACAAGTGATGAAGAGCATGCTATGTGGTTATTTTAAACCTATGGATGTTTATTTTCTGATGTTTTGCACTTGTTCATGGAGAAATATGTGAATCATTGCTCTCAGTGGCAAAGGATTCCATCCTTCTCCTAGGGAGTAGATTTCCACATATTCACACACTTTTCACCATTTTTCATCAAATGGGCTAGATCTGGGATTTCCGTGTTTAATACGGGAAATCTAAGATTATTGGATTTAGAATGAATTTTAGAACTTCATAAGATGGTTTTTGTCGATTTTTAAGAGTTTTGGTCGAATTCACTTGCACACATACACTAGTTTGGCTTTTCTCTTCAAAAAACTTCAAAATAGGGCAGCATCTGTGGCCTGTCTTAGAATGCTTATAACTTCATCCTCCGGATGAATTTTTGAGTAATTTCAAAAACATGTGATAGATGAGTATGTCTAGTTTATATCTGGAAAATTTCGTTTGCTTTTATGGAGCCATTTTTTGATACCATCTGTTCAAAGTCTGTAAGTCAGTTTAGCCCAGATTGCTGAACTTGCCGCTTTGATGGTGCACCGTTTGTTCGATTTTAATTTGTTTTAAGTGATTCCAATTCCTAAGTTCTCCTTGAGAAGTCTATTTTCATTGCCAACTGGTTTCAGCAGGTTTTGATCTGTTTTGTGCCTTGGGTGCTCAATTGACTCAGAGGTGCTCGCTGGCATAGTCCAGAACTAATCTGTGGTCTTCTAGGCCTGTTCAAGAGAGCACACAAGTCACATCCGGATAGAGTTTGGTGTGAGGTTTTTTTCTTTGGAAATATGGCACCACATACGTCCTCCATACCAATTTTCATGGATTTTTATTGAGCTAAACTCCGCAAATAGGATTTTGAAAATGCCTACTTAACACTTTTTCCAAGTTATAACAGCAAATTTCAGATGTGGATATCTCTATCATTTTGAATCGGATTGAGCTGAATTTTTTACTGTACACTCTACTATATACTAGTTTTCAAATGGCTTTGGTTTCATTGGATTTGGATTTAAATTGAGTGAGTTATGGTTAATCGAAGCTTTCAAGCTCTTTTGGTCTTATTTCTCCAGATTTGCCTTAGCTTGATTTTTCTTCATTTTTTACTTTGATTTCCATTCACTCATGAAGTTTTAGAAATGATGAATCCACGAAGAGAGTCTAAGTTCATTAGATTTCTCATGTGGAATGGTCACACACATTGTGCTTATTGTAAGCACCTCTTTGTTCATTTTTATTAGCAAACAATATTTTAGCATGAGCAAGCATTTGGCAACCATCTTAGACGGATGAGTGGGGATGCCTAACACCTTCCCCTGCTCATAAATAATTCCCCTTACCTAATCTCTGGATTTTTCCTTATCTTAGAGCTACTTTAGCTCTATTTGGCTTCTATGAACCCTTTGGTGTCCATTCACACCTTTACTTGGATGGTGGCGACTCTTTACATTTATCGATCCCCGCATGACGATATCAGAGGTCATCCTAGATGACATTTCCATATCTCACAAGAGGAAGTGAACTCGTAGCCAAAAAGCTTTTGGTGATCAATCAATTGAATCAGTAAAATTGCAAGCTCACATTCCGGATGCTTGTCGAGGTATTGGGTTTCATATTTATAAAAATACCACAGCCATATCTATAATTTTTTAATTCATAAGCTTGGCATTTAGTTTGTCTTTTTTCTTTTTCTTTTTTAAAAAAATTTGCACCGATGGTGCCCTCCTATGGGAAAAGACAATAATGTCCTCTCAAGTACAATATGAAAATTATGGTGCTTCGTTATTTGAAAATATAGCCAATGAAATTTAAGGTACTAACAACCAATTAATCTGAATTCTGCCCTCTAATCTTTGGTGTTTGAACTTTACCCATTTAACTAAGCTTTCATTTCCATTTCCTTCCTTATTTTTATAAAAACATCTACTTTTACCTCTTGATTGATACATTCAACCATAACAATGGTCCCATGGTCAGCACGTATGGCATGGCAACGGCTAATCATTGGGGGATGAAATCGTCTACCGCCATTGTTTGCAGCTAACCCAGCTACTTCATTCAGATGTTGACATATATGTTTACACCCTCCATGGACCGACGAATAAGGAAAGGCCACGTGGCCTGACTCAATCAAATAGGTCACGTCGATATACACGTAGGCCAGATACTTAGCTAAAGTCACGCAAGCATATACGACAACCATTCTCATATTTTCAAGGGATCGGATCACCATCAACATGAAGTCGACCGTTAAAGAATGGGCGATTATGAGTGAAGAAGTTAATCATTCATGATCGTGGTCGAGAAGTTATATCGCACGAATAGAAAATAACAAAGGAATAACCTCCATAAAGATCGTGCAAGAGTGGGACGTTTAGCAACCGTCAGTGAATGGTTATAAAAGGCACAAATTCAAAAAGCTCAAGGACAACATCCATAAAAAAACTGCAACCGGTTATTGTAATTCTAATTTGAACATCCGTGATCTTTATCCCATCTCCTACACCCAAACTGTAGCAAAGAAGGATAATTTAGGACTTCTATCACTGCTTCCAGTCGCAATGACACTCTAGGCCCCTGTTTACTCTGATTGACGTCAGAACCCTGCCACCAGCAAGTAGGTTAAGGCCGCCCCTGACTTGCGATTCTGTACTCCAATTACGGCTACAAGATTCCAAGCAGCTGGTCCCAAGACCGACTTCAATCAAACCAGGTGACTCACGAACTTTCGACTAAGTAGCAATCCTAGGTGAACCCTCGAGTTTACCGTGTTAACAGCCGCCCCTTGAATCCTTCCATTATACTCCGATCACGGCCATAAGGATAGAAAAGGCCGGTCCTGTTAATTTTGGTGGCTTTCTTTTTCAATTACTTTTAAGGATTATCTGTTGTAATCTACGATCGTGTTTCATCGGCCGATTTTATAATAAAGTGCTACGCCATTGACTGCTTTGACTTTCAAACGCGTATAAGAACCCAAACGAAGACCTAACCCCTAGTCTTCATTCCATCTCCTGACCAGTTTTATTACAGGTGACTTGCAATATGGCTAAACCAACTCCGATTTAAATTCGGAACAGGTGCCCAGGGTCAGGATCCAACCCAAAACCTTTATATCAATTGATACTGGCACGCCCGTGTAAAGACACATCATCAACATCACCACGTGTCCAACCCGACCCAATTTCAGAGGAACAATATGTAACATCCAATGGTTGCAGTTTTTTCTCTTTTAAAACAAAGATAAAACAACTTTTTGATGAAAAAGCCCAACAGTGAGATGCTACATATGGCAACATCTTACGGTCGTTGCATGAATAGCAACAGTAATGGGTGGTAGATGATATCATCCCAGTCGTTGGTGCATTAAAAAAGCATTAGCCATTGAGCTACCTTTTATTTATGCTTCAATTTTTTTATTAAACTATTGCAAATGAAAGATAGATGAGTGGGTTCTAACCTAGTTGGAATGTACTCATTTTACAATTACATAATATATATATAGCATCAAAATTTATAAGTAAAGCTTTTTTATTTAATTACATTTTTGCATGAAGCAATTTTTTTAAAATTATCCTTTTTTTGTTTAAAATTTGTTTTCATTAATAATTGAATTATTATTAAACTTAAAAATATGAAATTTTACAATGAGAAATTAAATGGACCGGAAGATCAAGTTTTGGATCTTATTTTGTGCCAATTATGTAAATTATGAAAAGGAGGATAGTATATGACTATGGCTTAAAATACCATTAATGGTGGTAATAAATTAGTAGTGGTGGTTGGTGGTTAGTGTCGGTTACAATGCTATATTTTTTTGAATGTCTTGTTAAATATTTTAGTAATCTAAAACTAATATTTATTATTTGATATCAATATCATGGGAAGATATCGTCTGCTACCATTTACTGCTGTTGTCCATGCTGCCACATGAAGAATCTCACGGTTGATTTTTTTCATCTCAAAAATATTTTTTTTTACATTTTCACTCACAAGAAAAGTTCTTCAACCATTGGATTCTCCATGTGTCACCATCTGAATAAAGCTGCACTAACATCACCAGTTTTCTGGGACAAACGATCTCAAACCCAATACCCTTAATTCAATTGTTTTTTTTCTTTTGGAACTACTGGTATCTGGGCCCGCTTACATTCAACCGACTAATCCAATACCCTTATCATCCTTATCTCAATATTTTGTTAAAAAATAACACTAGAAACTACCTAGAGCACCTGGACAAAGAAGATAAGTGGAAGTGATGAAAAGGATGATAAGCTTAGAAGCGACGGCTGTTATCAGTTTGACCATTTAATCGAGTTAAATGCTGGTATACCGAACGCGGACACTCCAGCTCTCAGGTGTTTAACTAGTTACGGCCTCAGGCATGACGTGTCTGATTTGGTTGGTCAACCTTAATCCACGTCCAACCATAAGGGTTTAATGAGTCAATGCTGGGGAGTTGTAACCAATCAACCCCCAACCACCTTTGGCTTCTCATCGTAACCAGCACATTGAGTGCCCCGCTGGCACTCCCTCACTTTTCAATTTTAAGTGGTCCCTTCCCCCTCTGGTTATTGGGTATATCTACCATCTCCACTGTTGATTGAACTCCATGGATTAATAGCTCTAGTCAACACAATCTTGACGTTTGATTACTATAAGTAACTTACATATCCATGTACATTTATGGTTAGACTTAAATTGAGATACGTGGAAATGAAAAAAAGTTTTAGGAACGGGCAAAAGATCGTCAAACAATGAATACCTTAACTTGACTAAGACAAACTAAAATACAAGACAACTAGGTAGCAATAAATAACGAGAGTAAACGCCCCTAGATATCTAACTAATTGACTAGGTAGGTTATTCCTTGGAAGTAAAGTTAGCAATTGAAAGCCACGTTTACTAACCTACTAGCATTTTGACAAGTTTGGGTTAAAGGTTTTACAGATAGATTAGATGGATTGTATGAAATTCTTAGTACAACGGATTAGACCATTTTTTGGAAGTAAATCCCATGGTAATCCAACTGGAAGCCGACATATTGCCGACTGTATTAGGAAAGATCTTTGTTCATAAATGTGGGTCTTGTTTCATTTTCAAAAAATCATTCCTAATCTTACGTCTGAAAGCAATAATGTAGACAATCTAGATTGGAAGAGCTGGGGGGTCAACTGGTTGATATTGATATTAATAAATGTTAGGATCAAGCGTAACTTTATTTCTTTATACTATTAGCAGGATGCTGGACCTTGACCCAAGACCCACAATTATATATGAAGCTAACAGATTAGATTCCAGAATTATTTCTGGAAACTAATCTTCCACATTTTTTTAAGCCTTTGATGTCTCAAGAAATCATTCATGTTCCATTGCTACCCACTAGTTATACTACAAAATCATTATTTTGTATCTGCATATAAGGACTTTTGTTATCCATTTATTGACTTTTAAATTCGAAAATAAGATTGAGTTAATTGCGTTTTAAGAAGAGCGAGCAGTGTTTGGCTAACCACAACTTAATTATAAGGAGGAACTGAATCTTAACTTTCCCATACAAGTTTTCGACTTATCCTAACAGGAAAATATCGCGGGGTTGTATATAAATATACGAAAATTTGATTTTTTATTGATGCATTTTGAAAACAACTTGGTTTTCAGTTAAACAATTCACGATACTAAAAAATAGTGGTACTTCATAGATTATTTGAAAATAAATACAGTTTTACTGTTTATAAACCACACTACCTTTAGCTTCATACATTACAAGTGCTTTTATGTGATTTACAAATCAGTAAAGAAGTTATTATAAGTCGTTTAACATATTTTTCAAGCAAGGGTGGAACTAAATAGGGCTTACGGTTGGCAATGGCCCACCATAAAATTACAAAAAATTATTATCTACTTAACATATACAAAGTTTTGTCCCGGTAGAATTTTTAATTTGCCCCTACATTCTTTTAACCACAACCATTCATCTTCCATTTTTAATTCAAACTTTTACTTTATCCATCCTAAATAAAAATCCTAGCTACACTATTACAAGTTGTTTAATAATTTTTTGCGAATTGATAGATGGCTTGTTATAAGTGTTTTAACAAGGTGGTTGTTACAGGTTTTCTAATTGGCCATTGCATATCTCTAAAAAAATGTTTATAAAAATATATAATGAGAATAGGTCCCTTGGGAATCGTGCCAATCTTAATGTACACATTTCCTAAAAAAACCCCTCACAAGTCGTTCTTAAGATTCTTCTCATGTATTTGGTTAAGATCCCCCGCACCCTGTACATCCACTCTTCTAATGGACGATTTTTTTTTTTTTTTGGTAATGAACTCTTCTAATGGACGATGCCAGGGGATATATTTTTGAAAGTCATTAATATTACAAGGTTCGGTTGTTCTCAAAAAAAATCACCACCAGAGGCTTAACTGAACGCTGAAGGTATCCAGCTCTGGAGTCTCTAGCTTTGTCAAAGGTCAAAATTTAACGGTTTCAACTCTTTTACCATTTATAAATGGATGATTATTACCAAAAAAAATAAAAACATTGGATGATGGTGTCAAAGAGCAGCACAATTTATTGCAGCGCACCTCTTGACATGACAAATGTCAAAGACACGTTATTGCCCATTTATAAATGGAAGATGATGTCAAAGAGCAGCACAATTTATTGCAGCGCACCTCTTAACGTGACAAATGTCAAAGACACGTTATTGCCCATATAATAACTTAATCTATTCCAAAAAAAACATACAAAGAAAATTAGAGTTTGTTTGATATAACTTTTTTAAAGTTACTTTTAACTTTCAATGTACAGTTTTTTAACTTTTTTACATTGAAAGTAGAAAAATAACTTTGTAAAGTTATACCAAACGACTTCTTAATTTACTTTGTATTTAACCTTTTTTTTTTTTTTTATGAAAGGTCAAACCTACATACATTCATAAACAAAAACCAATATTACAGAGACACCCACACCTACCAGAAAATATAGAAGGAACATTGTAACAACAAGAACCTTAAGAACAGGACCACCATATCAGAAACTCGATCAACTACATCTTGGAAGAGAAATTTTAGATCTGCCGCAGGAGCCGCGGACACTAGCTGGAAACCAGTAGTAGATTCTAACGAAGGGTCCGCGCCTAAGCACATTAAAGAACACTTAACGGTGTATTGATAATCGGTATAAAAAAAAACGGTGTATTGATAATCAGTAATTGTATTAGCTATTTGCGAAAAGGAAGCCTTTATAACGGTACTTGTCCGTACCCCTAGGTAGATACCGCTTTCCAAGTTTTAAAACTCTGGGATAGAAGTCAGCTTGACGTCACCTATTATTTTTTTTTTGTAGTGTTGACGTCACCTATTATGCTAGCTTAGTTGGGTGTTGATGTTCATTAATGACTCACTAACAATCTGGTTTAGTAAATTAATGCATTTGAGTTTGGTTAAGACAAATTAATGGAGACAATCATATCAACTCAAATGTTGTTTGTCACCTGAGCAACCAGCAGTCCTCAAAAATTGAAAAAAAAAATTTCACTTTTTTTAATGTAGGAAAGATAAGTTTTGGGAATGAGATTCTCTACGGTTGAACGGGCTCAACCCGTAAATGGGCTCAACCGTAGCCAGTCCTGAAAAAGTGAAAACCCCTTTTTCATTTCCCCATGTAAAAGAGAGGAGAGAAGGTGCTTGCTTGCCTACTTGGCAAGCAAGCACCGGCTACGGTTGAGCCCATTTACGGGCTCAACCGTAGAGGATCTCATTCCGAAGTTTTGAGGACCGCTGCTTGCCAGGCAAGCAACGGTTGGGTTCAATAGCAACGGTTGGCTTCAATTGAACCCGTATCAACTATAGATGATCTTGTAGAGTTGCGGAAGGCTTCGTGGAAAGTGGATGAGTTGCGGAAATAGTGGGGTTTATTGGATTGTATCTCGGTTTCCCCAGATGAGCTCACACTAAACAGGTTCTGGATCCCTCCTCCCCCCATCGAAGGCGTGGTCTGTGGTCTGTGGTCTGTGGTCTGTATTGTGGTTCTCCCTAGGGTTTCCTTCAACCGTATTCTTCCTTCTTGCTTGCCTGCCCTCCCCCATCTTATCTATGGAAGACCTAACCGCAAACTTCAGGTCTCTCTTCATCCCACCAAGACCCAACACCATTTTCACTATTTCGTCCGAAGATAGAGACAGACTTCATGAACAATGTAAAAGCCTCATTGTTTGTGAGATATGTGATGAAGATTGCCAAATAAACTCTTTCAAAAATTCCATAAAGCATCTCTGGAAGAATATTGAGATTGCAAAGTGTCTTAAAGTTGCACCTAGAAGATTTCTTTTGGCTTTTGAGGAACCAAAGGATGCTGATCTTATACTCCAGACCCAGTCGTGGATATTCAATTCATCCCTTGCGATATTGGAGAAGATTGAGGACGAATCTAATGCTACCAAGTTTACTTTCAAAAACATCGTCCTCTGGATGCAAATCCACGATCTCCCCCGCAAGTATCATGATAAAAAGGTAATTTCCGAATTACTCAATCTATTTGGGGAAGGTCTGGAGATTGAGATCTCTGATGATTCCTCTTTGAACTCTATGGTGGCTGTTAAGATTCGGCTCCCTTTGGAAAAGCCCAGTCCTCCTGGTATCTACCTTGAAACCTCCCCTGGAACTAGGATTTGGCTTAATTTCAAGTTCGAAAATTTACCAGCTCTATGTGTTTCCTGTGGGTTAGTTGGCCACTTCATTATTAACTGTTCTAACCCTTTCCTTGGCAAAGTTAGTGGGTCGGATAATGAGTCTTACAGGAAATATGACGCCTCGTTGGCGGTGCCGATGACGCGAAGAAGAAACCCCTTGCTCAACCGGTTGGAGAAGATGATGAGTCAAACCCAAAACTCGCCGAACTTGGCCACGAGTCGACTCAGAAAAGAGCCGTTGGACACTCATCCCAACAAAACCACCATTTTGTCTGAGCAAACTGACATGGATGTGACAGCTGGGAAGATTGTCCCTCTGGTTACCGTGTCAGGGCCCCAGGTCTCTCCGGATCCACTCTCTAACGGTAACTTTCTATTGTTTGACAATGGGCTGGACGTTGATGGGCCTAATTTGCTGATTTCTAAGTTCTTTAAGTTCGGTTCTAATGGGCTATCTTTTCCTCCTAACTTTAAGCTCAACGCTTCACCTCATCTAACTCTCTGCGAAACTAAGCCCAAGCCCAAGATCCACCCAAATAAGAAACATACCCAAGCCCATAAAACCACAAAGTCCAAAGCCCAGTCGCTCAATCCTATTTGCCACTTTGAGTTGGACCATGACAGCCTGTTTGGGGGGATGGGGGATCCAAAACCTGCTAAAAAGAGAAAGGCTTCAAGTGTGTGCATTTCTAAGCTCTTTGCTGGAGAATCTTCTTCTTCATCTCCAACTAAGTTTCCTTCTATCTCTAACTCTTCTTGGGTTGATGCTGGTCAATCCCACTTGAAAGCATGAAAATTGTGTGTTGGAATTGTCGAGGTCTCAGCCTAACCCCGACAAAATTACATTTGCGAAATTTGATTCGCATCAACAGGTCAAGCTTGGTGCTTCTATCGGAAACACTTATGTGTGAAAAGAATTCGGAGAAACTTATCCGGAGAATGGGTTATGCTAACTATTGATGGAGTGCAGCAAAAGATTGTGTTGAAGGTTTCTGGGTGCTTTGGGACTCCTCCTGCTCTATAGAAATTATAAGGGACCTCAGCTGGAGCATCCACATGATAATAAGACCAAAGTCTGGAGAGAACTTCGAGCTCACCTTTGTCCATGCGAGCTCCCTCATTCAAAAACAGCAGCAGCAGTGGGAGGAACTAAAAAGAATAGCATCAAGATGTTTTTACCCGTGGTGTGCCGTTGGAGATTTCAATGTCGTCTTATACAATCATGAGAAAAGAGGAGGCAACAACATCCATCCAAGTACGAAAAGCTAATTATTTTAAAGATTTCATTGATGATTGCAACCTGTTTGACTTACCTGGGAAAGGGATGAGATTTACTTGGGATAACGGTAGAACTGGAAGAGGCAGAATTAAGGAGAGAATTGACCGTGCCCTATGCACCACTGATTGGTGCTACCTATTCCCTCACGTTGTTCTTTGGCAAGACCCCATTATAGGGTCTAACCATGCCCCCCTATGCCTGAGTCTTAAAGGTAGAAACCACAAAAACCACAGAGTGTTCCGCTTTGAGAAGTTCTGGATTGATGAACCTACCTGTGGCCAAGCTGTTGTGGATAGCTGGTTTAAGAGTGGTGGTAATTTGCATAGAAAAATGATCCATCTCAGGGGGAGCCTGACCGAGTGGAGTAGGAATAATGTGGGGGACATCAACAAGAGAGTAAGGGCTAAATATGAAGAGCTGAAAGAGATTCAAAAACACATGGAATTCAATGATGACCCCTACATGATGAAGTTAGAGAAAGATGCCCAGAAAAATTATATTGAGGCCCTCAAGGCCCAAGAAACCTTTTGGCATCAAAGATCCAGAATCCAATGGCTTAATGAGGGGGACTTAAACACAAAATTTTTCCATCAATCTACTATTAACAGGAGACACAGAAATAGAATTGTGTCCATCAGGAATGAAAACAATGAAGAAATTGTTGAGCCTAAGGAAGTGGAGAACAACTTTGTTGATTATTTCTCTGGTATATTCATGTCTGATAACAAGGAAAAAAATTTCTCTATTCTGAATCAAATCCCTACGGCTATTACTGAACTTGATAATAGGATCCTGATGAAACCTGTCTCTGATTCTGAAATCTGGGATACTGTGAAAAAACTGGGGGCCTTGAAAAGTCCTGGGCCGGATGGTTTCCAAAGAGTCTTTTTTCAGCATTATTGGGAAACCATCAAGAATGAGGTATGTACCCAAGTTAAAGATTTCTTTAGTAGTGGAACTTTTGATCGAAATCTAAATTTTACATACATTGTCCTAATCCCTAAGACTGACAGCCCCAAAAGTGTCAATGAATATAGGCCTATCAGTCTTTGCAATTTTTGTTATAAAATTATAGCCAGACTGATTGTTGATAGAATGAGACCCCTCATGTCTAGGATCGTTTACCCTCACCAAAGTGCTTTTGTCCCGAGTAGGAATATACAGGAAAACATCCTTGCTGCCCATGAGCTGTATCATACTATTAAAGGGAAAAAGAAAGGTAAAAATAATGGGTTGTTTGCGGCCAAATTTGATCTTGCTAAAGCCTATGATAGGCTTGACTGGAAATTTATAGAGCATACTCTTCTTGCTTTTGGTTTTGAGCAAAAATTTGTGAATCTTATCATGTTTTGTATCTCTTCTGTCTCATATAGTATCATGATTAATGGCAAGCCTTGTGGGTTAATAAATCCTTCTCGTGGGATTAGACAAGGGGACCCTTGTCCCCTTATGTGTTTATTCTAACCCAACAGGTTCTTTCTTTTGCGTTAGTAAAAGCTGAACAGAAAAATTTCATTCATGGGGTGAAGGTTGCCAGGTTTGCTGAGCCTATTAATCATTTGCTCTATGCTGATGACTTGATTTTGTTTGGAAGAGCCTCTGAAATGGATGCAACAAATTTTGTTGATATAACTAACTGTTTCTGTGAGATTGCAGGCCATAAAATAAATTTTGGGAAATCGGAGTTGTTCCTTAGCCCGAGCATTTCTGGGAAAGCGAGAGATAAATTAGCTAGGATATTTGGCATCAAACCTACCAAAAAGCCTGGTAAGTACATCGGGATCCCCACATTCCTATCTAATCCTAAGGTCAGTAACTTCAATTATGTCATAGATAGGATTAATAAAAAGCTCTCGGGATGGAAAGCTAAGCTCCTGACTCAGGCAGGAAGACTCACCTTAATTAATTCTGTCCTAGCTAGTTCTGCTCAATACATTATGGGTTGTCTGAAGCTGCCTAGTACCATATCTGAAAAAATTGACAGAGAATCCAGAAGATTCTTCTGGTTCAAACCTAACACAGAGAGGTCTCTTCATACTCTCTGTTGGGACAGACTTTGCCAACCCAAAAGATGTGGAGGCCTCAACATTAGAAATGGTAAAAAATTTAATGAGGCCATGTTTGCAAAGGTGGCTTGGAATCTTGCTACAAATGGTGATAAACTGTGGACCAAACTGTTTAAAAGCAAGTATTTTCAAGATGAAAAGTTTCTGGATAGTGTTCCCAAAACTAATTCCTCTTGGTTGTGGAAACAGGTGTGCAAGACTAAAGAAACAATAAGGGCAGGTATGGGCTGGTGCATAGCTAATGGGGAGTCTATTGAAGCTAAAGATGAGACCTGGAGACACTTCAACTCGTAGGCTCCGATCAGTAGAAACAACCACACAATGAATTTCAGATTGGCTGAGATGATTGATCAAAATCTCAGAGTTCAGAAAACAGAAAAGCTGAAGGAATGGTGGCCTGATCAAGAAGTGGAGCAGATAATAACAAGGGTTTTTTGCATTCATACCCCTATATTATTGTATATTTGCATTTATATCCCTATGTTTTTGGTATTTATATTTATACCCCTCTATTTATCAAAATCGTTACAGTCATACCCCTGACGTTAAAATCCATTAAGTTTGTTGTTTATTTTTTTTAAATGACTAAAATAACCTTTTTGCAAAATAAATGATTTTTACATTTATCCCCCTATATTATATTATATTTGCATTTATATCCTTAGATTATTATATTTATTGCATCTGTAACCAAAGTCATTAATATCCTAGATTAATTCTATAATTAAATTCTCCTGATCACAAATTTATCAAACTTTGTCCTAAATTATTTTAGCAACCAATTTCATTGTCCTTAATAGTAATCAAATTGTACAACTGATTATACAAAATATGTTATTTTAAATAGCTTTTATACATCATAAACACTATTTATATGGTAAAATATCAAAATTATTTGTACATTGCAGTCATCATAAAATATTTGAATTCATTTATTGAATTCATTATACAGGGGTATGTATGCAAAAAGCCCTAATATTAATGACTTTGGTTACAGATGCAATAAATATAATAATATAAGGGTATAAATGCAAATATAAGATAATATAGGGGTATAAATGTAAAAATCATTTATTTTGCAAAAGGTTATTTTAGTCATTCAAAAAAAATAAACAACAAACTTGACGGATTTTAACGTTAGGGGTATGACTGTAACGATTTTGATAAATAGAGGAGTATAAATATAAATACAAAAAACATAGGGATATAAATGCAAATATACAATAATATAGGGGTATGAATGCAAAAAACCCTAATAACATTTCCCATCAACAAAAGTGAGGCAACCGATGTAAAATCCCAAATTTTAATTTCAATAAAATTTGTTATTTTGGTAATTAAATTAAGGCAAATTAATAATTTTGCATAGGAAGGAGACCAAAGAGTTAAGCTAAGGATTTTTCTTTTTGGTTGAACCAGAAGGGGATAATTACCTTTAAATAGGTTTGAGCAATTGCTGGGATTTTATTTGTTGGTTTATTTTGTTTTGGTGACGTGGCAAATAGGAGACATTAAACAAATGGGGGTGCTGGTGTAGGGAGTCTTGTTGGTGCGGCAAGTATAGGATCAAGGTCTTAAGCAAAGCTTGGCAACAACTATATAAGGGAAGTGTTTAGTTCGTGAGTTCTGTTGGCTCCTTTGCCGATCAAGAGAGGGAGATCGTCAGAGAATCAAGGGAAGGAGAGTTAGGGTTTAAAAGAGGAGATGTTCAATTCAGATCTGAAAATTAGTTTTTATTTTTGCAGAGAGAATTGGAATGTCTTGGTGATCGGAGCATCATAAGATTCGTTTGATTCAAGAATAAGCAGATCTGATCAACTCGTAATTGCTGCTGAGGAAAAGAAAACTATCGAATTGAAGATCTCTTTCAAAGGATGGAATCTGGAGAATTAAAGCTGATATTCGGTGGGCTCACATTAATACAATGAAAGAGTGAGCGACTGAATGGGAAGTTGGATGCAGAAATTTTAATCAGAAGAATGAAGGGTTTCAACCACTCTAAATCAGCAACTAGGATGTAAGTAGTTTTCTTTCTTCATGAGTTGCTATTTTCGTGTTGGTGAAAACGGTAGATATTATGTCGATTTCCTCATGTTTAAATTTACTTTGATAAGCTTAAAATCTAGTTTAATATAGTATTAGATGATTGCATGTGGTTTAAAACCATTTAGTAATATGTGTTGAGCATGGAAAGGCTTTAAAAATTTACAAATCGCGGACTGGTTCGCTGTGCGAGTTGGAGAAGACGATGTTATCTAAATATTTAAATTTTGGTGCAAAACATCTATAATAAATAAAAATTGATGTATTATTTTAGAAAATAATTACATTTTAGTGTAAAACTTTTACTGTATTAATAAATTAGTACACCGAACCTAAATAATTACTTTTTAGTTTAGATTTTAGTTAGATTCAACAAATAAGTTCAAACCCCAAATACGTAATTACATTTTAGTTATATTTTGAAAGAAGAATCAAAATTCAGGGAAAAAGTGTTTAAAAATGGATTTTGAGATTTGTAACTTAATTTAAAATTAAGATATTGACAATTTAATAATAGTAAAGAGAAAAGAAATAGTTAAGATGCAATCTGACATATTGCACGAAAAGGATTTTTAAGAAGGTGATCAAAGAATTTTGGGAAGGTAGTAGTTGAGAACAACACTTTTATTCAAATTTGACTCTTAAAGGGGTTTTATGGAAGTTAATGGAAAGAACTTATAAAGTAAATATAAATGAAAATTTTGGTTATCGGAGGGTGTGCCAAGCCTTTGAAGAACTACAGAAATTAATACTATTTTGTTGGGGCAAGAGAAAGCTTATTTGAACAAACCAAGTCAAATTGAAATAAGAAGGAATGGAGTAAAATACTATGATGAAACTCTTTAAAAAAATTTAACTGTTAAATTAGGTTGGGAAAATACGGTAATTAAACAAGGAAAATGTTAGGGGGTTTAAATTGTACTTGGAAAGATTAAAAGAAAATACTTGAAAAACTTATTATTTGGATGAAGTTGTGTTTATAAATTTCTGATCTTGGGATACGGTTAAACCTTGATTATTATCATTGGATTTTAACCTCAGTTTAGACGAGATTGTCGTGATTATGGAATATTTACATCGAACTGGTTTTATGCGGATTTTTTCGGAAAGAGGATTTAAATTGATTTTGAATGATTGGGTTTTTGGCTTGGAATTGGTTTTCCTCCATGTACTTGGAGATACGGTTTGTGATGCTCATGTACTTGGGTAGTTGTGATACCTCCGTGTATCTCGGAGATGCCCCGTGTACCTCGGGATGTTGTTACCTCCGTGTATCTCGGGGATGTCCCGTGTGGCTCGGGATGATATGATTGAGATTGAGATGAGTTGTGCTTACTGGATTTCTCCGTTGGTTTTGGTTTTAGAGTCTAGTGGGCATAGCTCGATATGGATCCATGTTAGGAGCTAGATAGTGGGAAGGATTGTCCTTTGCTAGTCGTAACACTTTGTTCACATACGCGTTCCATCGTGTATCTCGATGAGGCCTTCACTGTATCTGGTTGGTTGCGGCTATGATAGGATAGTACATGCCAACTCATTACTGTATCTGGATGGGTTCTCCCGCAATAAGTCGATGACCGTGTAGCTCGGCTTCGCTCATAAGCCGGGAGGTGGCATAGTGAGCATGGTCTTACACTAGTTAAAGGCAGTCTTATTTCATGAGTCCTGTGGTGACTTATCAACTGCTAATTTGATATTATAGACATGTTTGTTAAACTGGATTACTCTTGTATCTTATACTGTTGATGGATTACTATTGGATTTCTCAGGTTATTCGGAACGGATGTATTGTCGCTACTGTTGCATGATTCATAATTGTACTATATTTTAGAACTGATAAACTGTATTTGTGCATGCATGTGCTGCTTACTGGGATATTAGTATCTCATTATGTTTCGTTTTGTTTTGTTTTGTTTTCAGTTTCTGGTAAGGATGGCACCAGCGGTATATGCTCGGTTCATGTGAGTTAGTATTGGTTATAGTATTTTATCTTTGAGCTTGGGTTATAGTGCACTCTGATTATCCAGTTATTATTTCATTCATGTTTCTGTCACTCTGATATTGCTATCCTGGGTTATATATTAACCTTCGGAGATAAGTTACGGTTTCTCTACGTAACTTGGATCCGGGGCGTTACAGATGGTATCAGAGCATATCAGAGTCATGAAAGGAAACATGATATAAGGATAGGAAACTCTAGGATTGCTTTGGGGGTTGTGTGCTCGCTAGATAGCACCTTTCCATAGGAAATATAGGTTGAGAGTGTTCTTTCTACAGCTATAGAAATAATTATCATTGTTAAAGGTAAGTTACTTGTTCTCTTACACTGTATCTATATGTGATGGTATGGATTGTTATTTATGATATGGAATATTAATATTAATCTTGCATGATTAGAGGAAGGTTATTGAAGTTTTATTCAAAAGGAAATATAAAGTCTTGAAGAGTGGATTTTGTGATAAACAGTAAGATGTAAATTTTGGAGATGTGAGATAAATCTCAATTATTGTTGATCATATTGGAAATCATGAATTGGTGATGGTTGATTAAGCATGCATGCTATTGTATGCTTAATTGAATGATGAGCCAGATGTATATAGCTATACTTGAGTAGTGTAAAGCATCGGCCAATGCTGAACATATACTTGGGTATTAAGCTTTATACAAATGGGGTATGTAATGTAATATTTATATATAAACCAGAAATTGTTTTGGGGCTATATTGTTTAATTTAAGCTAGAAGGGAATTTACTGGATTTCTCCTCTATCCTTCATATAGGTGCACATATATGAAAGGGTGGGTGACAGAAAGTCATGATGTTTTCTTCTGAGCTATTTTATTTTGTAGTGTGTATCAATATTGAGAGTAAGAAATTATAAGTGATTGGATTTATGAGGATTATTGAGGATTCATTGGCAATTTAGAAAATTAGTGAAGGTGCAGCGGAAGCATAGTGGATCTAAAAGATAAGGATGAAATATCTATCATGAGAAGAATTTCCTCTGTCAGGATTTAGTATTGGCAATTATGATGTCCACATTTAAAATATTTGGAGGAAATACTTATGGAAAATAATATTTAAATATACTTTGATCATAAGAATTCGAGGCGCATATCATTTCAAGGAAAATTTATGAGAAGAATTTCTGTCAGGACTTGGTGTGGTAATCATGATGTTTACAAGGAAAATTTTTTTTTTGAAACCTAATCTATAGAGGATTGAATGGAGGTGTTATAAGTAAAGATTGAGGAGCATAGTACTTAATGAAATTATAAGGAGAAGTAAGGGAAAATCATAATGAGAGATTATAAATAATTTCTCTTGGAGTGCAATCTCCATCGATCTTGAGAACGAGGGTGATGGAGGTTATATTAGGTGAACGGTATGAGAGTAATTTTCAGGAGATGAGACCATGCGGATGCAGCAGAAAAGAATAGTAATTCGTGCTCTAGAATTTTTTTGCACGCCAAGAGAGGAATTAGAAGAGTAAGAATGTGGTGGAAATGGTTGGAATGTGGAGGAATAAATCAGTTTAGGAGAAGGGAATTAGCCGTAGGCATGAAGTATAATTATGGCTGGGTGCTCAGGGTTGCTGACCTACTCAGGGTTGGCCCCCAATGCCAAATTGATATATATTTGTTATTGATCCTAACCCCTGGTGGTTGGCGTTCAGATGGTTAAATCAGCATATGTGTAGTGTTAAATTGTTGTTCCAATTAAGTTTTATTTTAATGGATTTTGGTTGAGTTAATTAAGGAAAAAAAAAAAAAAATTTATGTTTGGAGTTAATTGGAGATGCATTGAGGAATAAATGCAAAAATCTAAGTTAAATAAGAGAGGTGAAATTTAGGGTCTTCATTTAAGTGAATTGGAAGTCTTTGAAGGAAGAAATATGTTTTATTTTAGAAGTAAGGACATAAGGTAAGTTCTTAAAGGAGAAATCTGTTGTTTGATCTTAAAAGTGAACTAAACCATTTTGAACTTATTAATAGGGTTGAATTCTGAATTGTTAAAGGGTCCTGACAAAATTTTGCAGGAAGCATATCTCCATTAGTTATTGTCATGGCCTGTCCGTGAATTCTGTTAAAATTGTTGAATACTGAATTGAAGAAGGTAACACTCATGATGGTGGATTAATTATAGCATGGGTTATGTGGAGCATGATTTGAGTTAATATATATTTTGAAGAGAAAATTTTCAGATTTAGATTGTGACACATTAGGGAATTAATAAAGAAAGGACAAGAGATTGCTGGAGACATTGATTTTAGGAATAATTTATTGAGGTTTGGAGGTGTGCCAGATAATGCGAAGATTAGTAATTTGTTAGTTGAGGAGAAACCGGTTCAGATATTGGTTTGGCATAAGAGAGTGCTATTTGGAAAGAAGTGAAGGAGATGCTAAAGATATACTCAAATTTGCTTATCACTTCATGATGTGAAATTTCGAGGGCGAAATTTTTTTAAAGGAGGAGAGTATGTAAAATCCCAAATTTTAATTTCAATAAAATTTGTTATTTTGGTAATTAAATTAAGGCAAATTAATAATTTTGCATAGGAAGGAGACCAAAGAGTTAAGCTAAGGATTTTTCTTTTTGGTTGAACCAGAAGGGGATAATTACCTTTAAATAGGTTTGAGCAATTGCTGGGATTTTATTTGTTGGTTTATTTTGTTTTGGTGACGTGGCAAATAGGAGACATTAAACAAATGGGGGTGCTGGTGTAGGGAGTCTTGTTGGTGCGGCAAGTATAGGATCAAGGTCTTAAGCAAAGCTTGGCAACAACTATATAAGGGAAGTGTTTAGTTCGTGAGTTCTGTTGGCTCCTTTGCCGATCAAGAGAGGGAGATCGTCAGAGAATCAAGGGAAGGAGAGTTAGGGTTTAAAAGAGGAGATGTTCAATTCAGATCTGAAAATTAGTTTTTATTTTTGCAGAGAGAATTGGAATGTCTTGGTGATCGGAGCATCATAAGATTCGTTTGATTCAAGAATAAGCAGATCTGATCAACTCGTAATTGCTGCTGAGGAAAAGAAAACTATCGAATTGAAGATCTCTTTCAAAGGATGGAATCTGGAGAATTAAAGCTGATATTCGGTGGGCTCACATTAATACAATGAAAGAGTGAGCGACTGAATGGGAAGTTGGATGCAGAAATTTTAATCAGAAGAATGAAGGGTTTCAACCACTCTAAATCAGCAACTAGGATGTAAGTAGTTTTCTTTCTTCATGAGTTGCTATTTTCGTGTTGGTGAAAACGGTAGATATTATGTCGATTTCCTCATGTTTAAATTTACTTTGATAAGCTTAAAATCTAGTTTAATATAGTATTAGATGATTGCATGTGGTTTAAAACCATTTAGTAATATGTGTTGAGCATGGAAAGGCTTTAAAAATTTACAAATCGCGGACTGGTTCGCTGTGCGAGTTGGAGAAGACGATGTTATCTAAATATTTAAATTTTGGTGCAAAACATCTATAATAAATAAAAATTGATGTATTATTTTAGAAAATAATTACATTTTAGTGTAAAACTTTTACTGTATTAATAAATTAGTACACCGAACCTAAATAATTACTTTTTAGTTTAGATTTTAGTTAGATTCAACAAATAAGTTCAAACCCCAAATACGTAATTACATTTTAGTTATATTTTGAAAGAAGAATCAAAATTCAGGGAAAAAGTGTTTAAAAATGGATTTTGAGATTTGTAACTTAATTTAAAATTAAGATATTGACAATTTAATAATAGTAAAGAGAAAAGAAATAGTTAAGATGCAATCTGACATATTGCACGAAAAGGATTTTTAAGAAGGTGATCAAAGAATTTTGGGAAGGTAGTAGTTGAGAACAACACTTTTATTCAAATTTGACTCTTAAAGGGGTTTTATGGAAGTTAATGGAAAGAACTTATAAAGTAAATATAAATGAAAATTTTGGTTATCGGAGGGTGTGCCAAGCCTTTGAAGAACTACAGAAATTAATACTATTTTGTTGGGGCAAGAGAAAGCTTATTTGAACAAACCAAGTCAAATTGAAATAAGAAGGAATGGAGTAAAATACTATGATGAAACTCTTTAAAAAAATTTAACTGTTAAATTAGGTTGGGAAAATACGGTAATTAAACAAGGAAAATGTTAGGGGGTTTAAATTGTACTTGGAAAGATTAAAAGAAAATACTTGAAAAACTTATTATTTGGATGAAGTTGTGTTTATAAATTTCTGATCTTGGGATACGGTTAAACCTTGATTATTATCATTGGATTTTAACCTCAGTTTAGACGAGATTGTCGTGATTATGGAATATTTACATCGAACTGGTTTTATGCGGATTTTTTCGGAAAGAGGATTTAAATTGATTTTGAATGATTGGGTTTTTGGCTTGGAATTGGTTTTCCTCCATGTACTTGGAGATACGGTTTGTGATGCTCATGTACTTGGGTAGTTGTGATACCTCCGTGTATCTCGGAGATGCCCCGTGTACCTCGGGATGTTGTTACCTCCGTGTATCTCGGGGATGTCCCGTGTGGCTCGGGATGATATGATTGAGATTGAGATGAGTTGTGCTTACTGGATTTCTCCGTTGGTTTTGGTTTTAGAGTCTAGTGGGCATAGCTCGATATGGATCCATGTTAGGAGCTAGATAGTGGGAAGGATTGTCCTTTGCTAGTCGTAACACTTTGTTCACATACGCGTTCCATCGTGTATCTCGATGAGGCCTTCACTGTATCTGGTTGGTTGCGGCTATGATAGGATAGTACATGCCAACTCATTACTGTATCTGGATGGGTTCTCCCGCAATAAGTCGATGACCGTGTAGCTCGGCTTCGCTCATAAGCCGGGAGGTGGCATAGTGAGCATGGTCTTACACTAGTTAAAGGCAGTCTTATTTCATGAGTCCTGTGGTGACTTATCAACTGCTAATTTGATATTATAGACATGTTTGTTAAACTGGATTACTCTTGTATCTTATACTGTTGATGGATTACTATTGGATTTCTCAGGTTATTCGGAACGGATGTATTGTCGCTACTGTTGCATGATTCATAATTGTACTATATTTTAGAACTGATAAACTGTATTTGTGCATGCATGTGCTGCTTACTGGGATATTAGTATCTCATTATGTTTCGTTTTGTTTTGTTTTGTTTTCAGTTTCTGGTAAGGATGGCACCAGCGGTATATGCTCGGTTCATGTGAGTTAGTATTGGTTATAGTATTTTATCTTTGAGCTTGGGTTATAGTGCACTCTGATTATCCAGTTATTATTTCATTCATGTTTCTGTCACTCTGATATTGCTATCCTGGGTTATATATTAACCTTCGGAGATAAGTTACGGTTTCTCTACGTAACTTGGATCCGGGGCGTTACAACCGATAAAATAATCTGGAGAGGTACAGCCTCAGGTATGTACTCAGTGTCTTCTACTTACAAAATGTTAACAAGTTCTGAGGATGCCACATCAGAAGAGAGTAAATGGCTGAGGTTGTGGAAAATCCCATGTCCACAAAAGGTAAAACTTTTCCTCTGGAAATACATCTTGGGAGGATTACCTACTAATGATTTGCTTAGAAACAGGTTGGGAGCAGCAAAGGAAGTATGCATTCTCTGCAAAAAATAACAAGAGTCATGCGAGCACCTATTTTTAAAATGTGATTTTATGAGAGCTTTGTGGTTTGGGGCAATGAGAGGAAGACTACCAGATCAGAACGTGAACCAAAGTTGCAAGGATTGGGTGTTTGACCATATCCTCAATCTAAACAATGAGAGTGAATCCTCTATGCAAAGGAAGGCTGTTGCTTGGGCCAACAGCAGTTGGATTATGTGGAATACCTGTGAGATATGGGAAAAAATCAAAATCCAATGGTTTCCTCTATCATCACGTGGGATTAAATTAAACAAAGAGTCGCCACCATTCAATTTAGGTGTGAATGGACACCAAAATATTAAATAAGCACAAAAGGCAATTTTAGGGTAAAAATAACCCTCTTAAAAAAAACAATCAGAGATGGGTAAGGGGATTAAGTTATGAACAGGGGAAGGTGTTAGGCACCCCTATTCATCCACACAAGGTGGTTGCCAGGTATTGTTCATGTTAAAATAAAGGAAAAAGCTTGCTATAAAATCAGGAAAAATCACAAAAAAAGACAAAAATATATGGTTTTTTCATATGAATAGTCTGATTGATCCAGAACTTTCAAATATGATCATACCATTCCTAGGGTTTCATGATCAAAATAAAATTGAGATAAAATCAAATAAAATCAATTTAAAGTGAAAAATCCAAAAATCTGGTTTCAAGTCAAATTCTAGAAATCTAGAAAAATATGATTTTTATAAAATATTTCAAAATTGAACTTGAACAGTCCATGACATATGTAAAGCTCAGATTTCACATTAAATCAAAAAATCAAAACCAAAAATACCCACATTGATGAAGAACATCAAAAGGGGAGAATTTAGACCATAGAGTCTTCTCTCAATAATGAAAAACGATTTAAAAACCACATCATGAAACCCTAGAATTTATTTTCAGGCTTTTGGATTCAGATCTATCATATTGATCATGATAAATCCAAGATCTTAGCCTAAAATCACAAAAATCACGAAAACAGTGCTGTAGGTGCAAAAGTGGTGAAAATCCAAATTTTATCAAAAAGTGGGGATCTCATGCTATCAACATCATAGATTCATGTGATTCATTCAGATTCATCATAAAAACCATTAAAACATGATCAAGATATCCAAAGCAACCACATCTCACAGATTAGAGCACATGGGGGTCTACCCTACGGATCCACCTGTTCTCTTTTCCCCTAGCTCTCTCTTCACGTTTTACGGCTAAAGAGGATTCTTGAGGTACTTGGAGATAGGTTTGGTTATACAATCACAATCAAAGGCCTTATTCTAGAAAAAACAGATATGGGGTTCTATTCTAGGGATCCACCTGTTCTCTTTTCCCCTAGCTCTCTCTTCACGTTTTACGGCTAGAGAGACTCTTGAGGTACTTGAAGGCAAGTTTAGGAATACTAAATACAAGATGGCCTTATTCTACAGCAATAGAGATGATCCTATTACATCTAGAATTGAAGACAGAAAATAAAAGGGAAAAGGGACTTACCTGGATTGAACAAGCAAAGCAGCAGGGGTTCCTCTTCTTCTCTTGGAGCTCCTTAGACTTCAAATTTTCGTGGTCTTTTGCTTGAGGAAAAGCCCTCTATTTATAGGCAAGCACAGGGGCAAGGCAGGTCCAGAAGGATATATCCTGATCCTCAGGACAGAGTGAAAAACAGAGATAATGCCCATCCATAGCCAACCAAGGTGGCTTCAGCGAATAAAAGACATAATTTGCTCATTTAAAGGGATATTGGACTAAAGATAAAGCTCGGAAATCGAGAGAAGAATAAAACTCGCACGAGTCTTTAGTGACCGTAAATCATTTACGGTCCAATGGTGCCTGTATTTCCAATACGGGCGCGCCTGACCGTAGAGAGACTTCGGGCGCAACTGGCCCGTGAATGCAATACAGGCAACGCCTGCTTTGTCAGTTTTTATGCATTTTTGACCTGTTTTAAGCTTTAATTACATGTTTTTATTACTTTCTCATTCTGTAGTGCAATTTGGGGTGTCTACAATACCCGAAACAAGGTACTGTTTGATAATAAGAAACCAGATTTGCATCTAAAATTGTCTCGTTTTTTCCTATTACAGGCTGACTCAGAGGCATTCATGGACAAAGCTCAAAGCTCAAGGAAGAAACATACTGAAGATATCTTTATTAGATGGAAGAGACCAAGGCAACACTGGGTCAAGCTGAATGTGGACGGGGCAGCTCGTGGAGCTCTTGGATCGACAGCAATTGGTGTGATACTCCGAGATGAAGATGGAAATGTTAAGGCTGCCTTAGCCCAGAGAATTGGTTCTACTATTGCTATGGTTGCAGAAGCGCAAGCATTGATCGAGGGCCTGAAGGTTGCAAAAGCTCTAAATTTTAAAAAAGTCTGTGTTGAGAGTGATTCCAATCTAGTGGTGGAGTGCCTATCTTTGAAGACATCAGTCCCTTGGAAGATCAGACCACTCATTGAAGAAGCGTGGTCACTGTGGAATTTTTTTGAAGACATCAATGTCGTTCACATCTATAGGGAAGCAAATATGGCAGCTGACTGCCTAGCAAACTTTGCACTGAACAAGTACTCATGCTTCTGGAGGAGGAATCTACCTGATGAGGTTTTCCATGTCTGCAATGATGACTTTGTGGGACGAACCTACTGTCGTTGTAATGTTATTATCTCTTAATTCTGGTGTTGTCTTTTTCTTGTTTCAATATAAAAAATAAAAAATAAAATAAAAAAACTGTAGATGATCTTAATCCAATAAATGCCGCCCTCAATGCTATTTACTGATTTTTCAAAAACTCAAAACAAATGTTTTGGATGTCACCTCAATGGAAACCACACAAAGATAATCACACCATTTTTTTTTTTTTTTGGAGTACTTTTGTTATAAGTATTGCTTACCTAACACATTGATAATATACATACACACCCATTATACATGTATCTTCTTGGAGAGCGCAGCTTTAAAGCAAAACTCGTAAGCTTGATACATGACACAGCGCCCCGAGTGACTCAGAATGTCTCAACTAAACATAGGTTTGTCGAGTACATGCTCCCTTTGGTTTGAAGAGGGTGAGTTTCGAACTAGCCATCGGATATAAAAGACCACAAAGCTTTATTAACAAAACATTTAGCGTTAGCCAAAATATCATGTGTTAAAAATAATCAAGAGAAATTTTGACATTAAAAAAATACATGTTTACACCCTATACAGATCGACTAATGAGAGCAAGCCACGTAGTATCCACATGGCTTACTTCAATTAGAAAGGCCATGCACGTAGGCCTTATTCATTCAGATAGGCCACGTCGGCACACACATAGGCCAAGAATTCAGTTAAAGCCTTGTAAGCACATACGACAAGCTATCTTCAAATGTATTCAAGGGATCATACCATCGGCCGTTAAAGAATAACCATCTACCGCTTGAGCGGTTAATAGTTGGAGATCGTGGCCGAATGGTTATCATTCATGAACTGAAGAAGGCAGATGATTAACCTCTAAGAAAATCGTGCAAGAGTGGGACGTTAAGCAACCGTCAATGATTTGCTATAAAAGGCACAAATCCGAAGAGCTCAAGGACACAATCCATCCAACCGCAACCGATTATCATAATATTATTCTGATCATCCATGATCTTTATCCCGTCTCCTACACTATAGCCAAAAGGATAAACTAGGACTTCTCTCACTGTTTCCTGTCACAGTGACATTCTAGGCCCCTGTTTACTCCGATCGACATCAAAACCCTGCCACCAGCAAGTAGGTTGAGGCCGCCCCTGATTCGTGATCCTGTACCCTGACTACGGCTACAGGATTCCGACCAGCCGGTCCCGAGACCGACTTCGATCAAGCCAGGTGACCCATGTACTATCGGTTAAATAGCAATCCTAGGTGAACCCAAGAGTTTATTGTATTAGCAGCCGCCCCCTGATTCCGTCTCCTTATACCCTATTCACGGCTATAAGGACGGGAAAGGCCGGTCCTGTTAATGTCAGTGGCTTTCTCTTTTTTGGTTTATCTTTTTTGAGGATCATCGGTTGTAATCTGTGGTCAAGTCTAATTCCGGTCGATTTTATAATATAGAAGTTTCATGCCATTAGTTGCTTTCATTTTCAATCACTTACAAGAACCCAAACGAAGACGGAACCCCTAGTCTTCGTATTATCGCCTGACCAACTTTATTACAGGTGACTTGCAGTACGACTGAACTAACCTCCGGTTTAGATTCGGAGCAGGTGCTCAGAGTCAGAACCCGATCCAAAATCATTGTATCAAACGATACTGGTACGCCCGCGGAGAGACACATCATCAACATCACCACGTGTCTACACCGGCCCAATTTCGGAGGAACAATACCACACAAAGCAAAAGCTCACAAAAGATGTGGCCCCACTTGGGAGAAAATATTATTTAAATAAAATAAAATCTACAATAAATGTGCAACATAATTCACTCTTGAATGTTAGAATAGGGAAAATAAATTTTAATATTAAAAAAATACCACATGACAAAATCTCACAAAAGAGGTAGTCCAAATAGAAGTTAGAAAAACACGATGAAGTCTTCTCAGCAAATTCTTCACAAATCTATGGAAGAAATCTACCAAACCTATAGATATTTTCAATCTTGGTTGTAACCAAATAAAATGAAAACGATAAAGCCAAAGACCTCTCGACAAATCCTTCACAAATTTACATATAAAATCTGTAAAATAAATTTTTTTTTTTTTTTTTCAGCATCGGTCAGATTTCAAATAAGGTGAAAACATATTTGAGATCATCACAATTATAATAAAATAATTTATATTTACATCTAAAAATATGATCTGTGGAAAATTCGAATGCACTAGTACATACCGGACCTGGCTACTACCCAGTCCAAACCGAACCTAAGTTGGAACTAAACATTAGCAATCCGTGATAGATCGAATCTGACTCTCTTTACAAATTGGGCTGGAACGTCGATTTAACAGGTACTGTGTGAAGAAAGTTAATAAAGAGTAGCAAGTATTGGGCCTGATCCACATTATTAAGTTGTATTAAACCATTAAGCCCACATGTAGGTAATTCTAATATAGAATGGGAAAATTGGTTTCTAATGATGTTTTTTTAAAGATAATCCTGATTCAATCATTAAATTCTTGGTAATTAAAATTAGTAATACCTTTCTAGAAATAATAATGAATCAGTGTAGTTTTACTGTTCATGAAAGACTTTTTCCAAAGATTCCCTCAACATACTTGTAAAAAAATTTATTTATTGTCATGTTTTAACGAGATTAAGAAGTGTTTTGAGGGTATTTTTGGAAAATGTTTTAACGAGGTTAAGAAGTGTTTTGAGGGTATTTTTGGAAAAAGTTTTATGTGAATGGTAAAATAACACTCATTCTCAATTACTTTGAACAGTATCACTAATGCTCAATTATAAAAAATTTGGGGACTGAATCATAATTATTTTTAAAAAGTATTGAAATGGGGTAGCCTGACCGATCCCAATCCTAACGAATTTGGCTGTGGAGGAGTCTACCGACTTGGACTAAGCATGCGCTTGAATGAGCCAGATTAAAGTCTCTCAAGTTCTGGAAAGGCCATGGTCATAGGTGAGTGTTCATGGATTGAAATTTGAAAGCAATAGATCTCATTTAAAACCAGCTAACTAATGTGACTTGTCAGCTTACGAAGTCCATCAAATCAGGATTCACCCTGTTGGTTTAAAACCAAGAATGAGTACCAGAAATTTAATTCAGATGGACATCGTCTACAGCGCATGCTGTAGAGAACCCCTCATAAATGAATGGTGGAGCCTTCAAATGTATGGTGGCCCCCCCCACTGAATGTGATCCCATAAATTCGTTTGCTTGTACAAGAAAATACATTTTTTTTTAAAATAATAATAATAATCGATTAGCAGGTTCCCCTACTTGACCTAATTCATGGGGCTTTGTCAAATCCCAAAGAGAGTTTCTTGCATATGAAATTATTCTGGATAGAAATTTCTGAGAAGGTGACAAAGTTAGCACCAAACGCCTTTGAACGAAAGAACCACTTTATTGTCTCCAACTAGCACGTTTCTTGATTTCTCTGGGGCCACGTCTAGATATGGTTAAAGGCTCTTTACAGATAATACAAGAACCCGTCTGCATCCAAACTTGGATCAAGTACATGCTTTTACTTTCGGATTCACATCATCTGCTGGGCATCCAACATCCAATGGGATTCCCATTGGATGCTGGATGCCCAGCAGTTCTGAGCACCCAGCAGATGATGTTAATCATTTACTTTCCTCTTCTTCACCTTCTAGCTACAAATTATATTCTCTGGCTACAAATTATATTCCATATCCCAGCCATTTAGAAGCCTTTTCACCTTCAATAAGACAAGTAAGACCAGGTTTTGCTGATTCTCGGGAATCGGGAGCCTCTTCTTGATAAGTAATTGCATTGGGGTGTTTTTTTTTTTTTTTTGGTAATGAATTGCATTGGGGTGGTGATGTTGATCCATTTAAAGGAAAATGGTAACGAGATTAAGCAAAGAGTGGATCAGAATAGCACCTACCTAACATGTACAGTCAATGTCATGTCAAGCATTCCATCGACAAGCAGTACACGTATCCGATTCCTACAATGCCAACGAATGTCTCCAGATAACGGTTACCATATAATCGAGGTTCGGACCCACAAATCCCTGTCTCTATCTCCACTGCATCCAAGCCAGGCAGCCGATGGACACACTCCCAAAAACCTGCTTAGCAAAGATATTAAGTTCATAAGTATGGCAAGACTTTTCCACGTCATGCTCAAACTGCTTCTCCCAAATCTAAATCAGTTCTCCATTTTTACATAAAATATTGGAAAATTTACACCTACACCCATGAGGTTTGAGAAAGTGGTACGAACACCCCTTGTGGTTCAAAATCGATCACTTACTACCCCTGAAGTCTTAAAAACCGTCACCGAGCACCCCTACCGTTAGATCAAACCCCAATACCGTTAATCCACTTTTTTAAATGCCTGAAATACCCCTCCTTTTAAATCAAAACATTGGTCTTCTTCGTTCTTCCGTAAAGAGCTTTCACCCAAAAAAAACCCTAATCCTCCCTCTTCCAAACTCCTGCAAAAACCCCATTTCTTTCCCAAACCACATTCTTCCTCCAATTGCACCATCAAAACGAGTAGCATTTTCATCCCCAAACCCCATTCTTCCCCAAACTATTCTTTTTCCCTGGTTGGACCATTATTGTTCGTATGACTCTGTCTTTGTATGTAAGTTTGAAGGTTAATGCCACCCATCTTCGTCTCGATCGGTTGTATCCCTTTCCCGACCATATGAAGAAGAGGATAATTTTGATCACTAAACATGAAGAAACAATTGAGACATCCGCTGCTAGTCTTGCGTGCCGTAAGGATGCCATGATGTCCTCAAAATCATATACAAGCTCTCGGATTCAAACACCCAGTTTGAAGACGTTTTGTCATTTTTATCATTTGTAATTGCTAAGGAACTGTGCATCAGCATTAATTGTTCTTCCAACCACTCGACTTGCTTTTCTACTCCGAGAACGAGGAGAAATTTCTACCATAAAAGGGTAAAAGGCCTCCAAAGCGCTACCAGTAGAACCATTTCCTCCTCTACAATCAGCTTATGATATGACACCCTTCATATGAAATAACAGAGCTTGTTCAATCCTGCATTCTTCTCCTCCTCCTGTTTTTTTTTCTTAGGAGGTTTGGCTTTGCTTCCCCTACCAAAAGCACCCATTATCATCACAACTTAAATAAAAATTAATGCTAATGGATCAAGGGCCATCCGTTGTCTTGCCGTCAAGATCTGTCTTAGTTGGAGGGACAACCAAGAGACTACCAACTCTTGGAATTTCTATACTTGGGGATGTGAAATCTGGAGGAGTTTTTGAGTGGAAAGGGAGAACATATGATGGCCATGCTCTTCATGCGGAGAGCTTGTCATTTGATCACCCTGTTTCTAGTCTTCCAGTTGCATTTCGAGCACCTCTGCCACTTTGGGCAACACAAGCTATGTCACAGGAGACCTGACCTGATCATGCGTTTAGAATAAGAACTCCAATTGTTCAGATTCTGAATGAAACAATGAGCTCGAATCAAAATTAAGGCTTTTGTTACATTGTTTCATTTCAGGCTCATGAGTATCTTGTGTCTGCAATTCTAAGGCTCCTGGCAAAGATTTGTATACCATGAGAGGAAAAAAAAGGCTACATACATTGATACATAGCTTAAATCGCCAAAAAACTTTCTTCCATACATGAAATCACCTTAATTTTATTTCTGTGGGAACACCGGAAAGTCCAAATCAAAACATCTAAAACCAAAAAAAACTGTTTTTCCTTGTTATTTTTACCTCTTCGGCACGTCTAAACAAGAACACCAAAACTTATTTTAGAAGGCTCCATGAACTAGTCTGCGAAAACTTTCATCAGACCTATGTTAAAACTTTCATCAAACAAGAGATCACTTCCGGTCAATAGCAACAGCAATCTCCTTTAACGTCCCATTTGTTAGATCATTTTGATGGTGCGATTGGAGAAAGAATGTGGTTTGAAGAAGCAACGGGGTTTTTTTTTTTTTTTTTTTTTTTTTTTTTTTTTTTTTTTTTGTGAAAGCTATTTACCTTGGTGAAGAATGAAGAAGACCACTGTTTTGATTTAAAATGAGGGTACTTCGGGCATTTACAAAAGTGGATAAACAATGTTGGGAGTCTAATCTAATGGGTGGTCGGTGACGGTTTTTAAGATTTCAGGGGTAGTAAGTGATAGGTTTTAAACCACATAGGGTGTCCGTGCCACTTTCCCAAACCTCAAGGGGTGTAGATGTAAATTTCCCTAAAATTTCAGAACTAAATACCCTCTTTAGTAATGCAATGCTCTACTGCTACTGAGATAACAAGGACATGGCGCCTACCCACTACCATGTCCCTGCTCATAGCAAGTTTGGTTTGGCCTCAATGGCATCCGGACAAGCTGAAGCTTCAAGTACTGAAGCCAAAGAAACCAGCCACCTGTATACATTTTGATTCTGATGCAGTCCTTTAGCTTAACAAATACTCTCCCAAGTAGTGGGCATTTATAATTTCCCAACCCCATCTGAAAAGCCTGAAAGACCACACCTTCTTTACCCAATCGAGCACCCACAAATTAGACTTACCAGGATTATACAAACAAAAATAAATTTGAAAGAAAAGAGGCAACCATACTCGAAAGAAAATCTCAAAGACAAGTAGACAACACTGATTTATTTATTTGAAGAATGCCTGTGCGGTTTTCCTCCTATGCTTAGCCCCAAAATAACAAGTTACTGCAAAAAACAACAGGCAGCCCTCAAATTTAAAGAAAATTAACAAGAGAGAGAGATTCCAATATAATTCTCACAACCCAAGCAGAGTTGAAAGTCTTGGGACTGCTCTAACAGCACAGAAAAACCAAGAAGATCAACCACTCTTCTCTCTCTGTTACAAACAAACTCAAATTGCTCTCAAGAACTCTTTCTTGAGAGTCCCATCACATACCGGGTAATATAAACTCAATAAAACAAAACGCAAAATTACACTTGCCATTACTTGTAATTCCTAACTGCAAAACTTATACGCAGACTATATTTAGGACCTCAAACTTATAGGCAGACTATATTTAGGACCTCTTCTAATTCCTATAACCGCAAAACTTATGGGCAGGCTATATTCAGGACTTCATCGATCCATGCGAACTCCTCAGGACCCACGGTACCCAGATTAAATTCAAACCCAGCAAGATCACCAGGTCCTTCATCCTCAAACCCACAGATTTGAATATCTCCCATGTAGTCAAAATGATCAATGAGCTGCTCGAAAGAATCCAGCCCCATTCCCAGGCTCAGGTCCTCATCAACAGAAGACGGAATCCGTGGCTCCAACAGATCTGAAATTGGTTCTTGATGCTCTGCAACTACTACTGAAACGCTTTCTCTGGTCGGGTTGACTATACCAGTGCCATCAAGGACTGAAGCAGATGTAGAGATGTCCAGTACGGAAGATGGAGATGTTTGAGAATAAAGGCTCTCAGACGCTTCTGATCCGCATCGATGCAGCAAAGAAGAAGCATCAGAAGAGGACAAATCGTTGTTCTTCTCTGGGAGGGTAATGCTTTCAAACTCCTTTTTCTTCAAATCATATGCTCTGGCAGCTTCTTCTGCTGTATCAAAAGTACCCAGCCAGACTCGACCTCCTCGAATGGGATCACGAATCTCAGCAGCCCATTTGCCCCATCTTCTCTGTCTAACACCTTTATACTTCGAGGAAGATCTTGGGGTCTTCTGTAAAACCCTTTTGCTTGGTTTTTTCCTGACGCTAAGTGGGGTTTTGCAGCAATCTTTGCTGTCTCGTGAAGAGACCTTTGCTTCAACAACAGATGATTGAGATGGAATCGCCGGGACATTAATCTCCCGAATCATACGCTTAAACCCCACTAACCCGTTCTTCCTGGTAACCTCCATCTCCTCCTCGTCACTCGAAGAATCAGTTGCATCTGGGTCGTAGCATACAACACGTATCTTTCTCACAGCAATCGTGCGTTCCTCATAGCTTTCAAGAGAGCTTGATTTGGTCTCTCCTTTCTTGTAGATCTTAACTTCGTCCAAGCAGTGCCTTTGAAGCCCAGGCATACCTTTAAAATAGTAAAAAAAAAATCCAAAATCCGCCCAAAAATAAATCCCAGAAAAATATGAGAGGAAAAAAGGAAAAATCTCTCAAAGCTCAACTATCAAGTGAGTGTTGCTCCTCCTCTCAAGAACAATAACAAATAAATAAATCGTTTTATATGAAAACCCCAAAAACACTCTGTTCCACAGCAGGTCCTGCAAAACCCCCACAGCGTAAAACCCTATTAAAACCCATATCATAAAAATGGAATATAAAATCAATAATACCAACAGGGTATCAAAAGCCCAACCCGAAAAGGGAGACATACCGATTTGATTTCAAACGCATCGAAGCTATTCGCAAACCCAAGTTCATCAGTTGCAGCATACAGAGAGGGAGGAGGAAGAAGAAAGCGATGGACCCAAAAGGTAATAGGGAAGAAAGCAAGAGCTGCTCCCGACCCCCGATGCACAGATCAAAACTAGCAGACATAAATCCTCCTCGCCTCGTCCTCTAACTTTCGCGAAGAACCACCCTTCTACCAGAGAAAGGGATAAATCGTAGAGAAAACAGAAATTTATAAGAGAAGAAACGACACAAGATACCCAAAAAAGCCGTAATACATGAAAAACAAAAAACAAAAAACAAGTATGGATTAAGAATCTATGGCCGTGATTTCTTTCTATCGAACATGACAAAGATCACAGGCCTCTAGTTGATCCTTTCCAGATGTGCAAAATAGACATGCAAGAGAACAAACCCCAAGAGGAAAGAGATGGATTGAATGCACGAGACAGCTGAAGTTATAGAATTTCAACAAACAGCTTTTGAAATGAAATTAAGCGAAATAAATACCTCGCAGGTAAAGTAACCTCTGTTTCTTCCTCTCCTGTTCGTTGTCTTTACCCCACAGACATAGTTTTCTCCGCTCCTTTCTAAGCGGTCAAATGCATTAATGAGTAGCAAGTACTGCTACAAAATATATTTAGAAACCATAAAGAAGGGGGAATTTGGGTTTTAGTGTCACTTTTTCAAAATAATTCAGATTCAACCGTCAAATTCTTGATAATTGAGATTTAGTGTTACTTTTTTGACATAATTGAAAATCAATATCTTCTACTGTTCATGAAACATTTCTTTCTGACCTGCCTTAGAATATTTGAAAACCTTTTAAATCATTTTTTTACATTTAAATCATTTTTTTACAAACGAGGTTTCAAAGTCTTTTGAGGGCATTTTGGGAAGGAATGTTTTCTAACCAGTAAAACGGTACTGGTTCTTAATTATTTCAGAAAATTAACACTAAATCTCAATTATCAAAGATTTAGCGACTGAATCTGGATTATTTTGAAAAATAACGTTAAAAACCTCTTTAACCTAAAGAAAACCTATAAAGTAGCCGAAATGAGCTGGCAAGGATGTCTATGCATGCGAATCCATTCCATGGTACATAACGACGCACATACAACTCCATCCGGATCCGGGCCATATCCGTCCAATAAAGATCCATTAAATTATATATATGTTTGTAATTTTTTCAAATTTTTGAGGATGCTTAAGTAAGTTTAACATTTATCTTTTAAAATAACCTAGATATCATCTTAAATGTGACTCTAAAATAAAGATTTTAAGATTATTTGAAGTATTATTTAATATAATTATAGTAAACACAGCTTAATTAATTGAACTGTTCAAATTTCAACATTTAATCGGATAATCGGATTCAAATACAGATTTTATAACTATATTCAAATTCATATTTAATAACAAGTATAAAAGATCTGTCGAATATTTAATTAGATTCGGATATCCTATAACTTAATCGGATTCAGATTCAAATTTTGGTGGATCCGGACGGAATCCAATCCATTTGCAGCCCTACTCACAAACATGCTCCAACAACATCTCACGCCCATAGCACAGGACAAATCTCAAGAACATTGGGAAAGATTTCATTTCTTTTGGAGGTCGGATTCTATGTACTAACCCTCCACAGTAGTTACATGACAGCACAGGAAAATTATCAGTTGTAACCGTATTTCAACATCCCACTTGATCACATGAAGCTTGAGCTAATCCCGTGCCACGTGGATGGTGTAGATTAGACAACATTAACCCATGTGGTTAAAGGCGAATGAAGCTGTTGTGAGTAAACAAAATTCACATAATGAACTCAAAAGGAAAGAGATTTGATTGATTGATTGATTTTAATTTTTGACCATTCATTAGAGTGGGCCAGTGTGTAAAAACAAATTAACTTTGTAAAAACTATTGACTTGCTCAAGCATTCATCAATTAGTACCTAATTAGGCAGATTTTCCGCCTCAATGATATCATGAAGAGATCGGCATGTTGACCATTCGACTTGACTAATAACCGATTGCCGATTCGACTTGACCAATAATCGATTCCACACAGTGGTAGAGTGTGCCACACTCTACCACTGTGTGACCCTACTTAAGCCACCTTTTTTTTTTACTTTTTTGCCGTCAGCGATAAAATAACGATCGTGGGAGGCTGGGAGCCTAAGCTCACAGTTGGGCACCTGTATCCATCAAGTAATTTCATGAAATACAAAAGTCAACGCAAAACTTAGGGATCGCAAGTGGCGGCATAAGCATAGATAAATATTTTTACTTCTAATAACATTACACAAATTAAAAATAAATTACCAAAACTAAGCTTAACCAACCCATGCCCAAGCCTCTATTAAAAAAAAAAGCCCAAGCCTCTATTTAAATGTTAGAGACGGGCATGGATTTGAATATGAGACCCAAAAATCAAGCTAACCAGTTTAGGCAAGACCAAAAGTGTCGCTAATGTGTTCTGTTAAACACAATCTGACCTGAGTAATGATCATCTACAACGACAAATTCACTTTACAGCATATATAGCAAGATACAGTGATATGCAGTCACCTGACCCAGATCAATATATCTTGGTATACATACCATAAATGAAATTTGGGCTATTGACGATGTACAGTCACTTGACCCATAAAATTACCGCGCCTGAATGGCAAGCGACCGTTGTCTCCCTAAGAAGTTTTTTCATTTCTTGATTGAAGAGCCAAACATAAAATAGGCTTGTTAAACCATATATAGACCTTTATTACTTTATTATCATTATCTCTTCCGTCAAATTCCCATATGCTACTGTGTAGATGAAGAAGGTTCCAAGCCCATTTGAGGAGAAGGGATTTATTACAACAGCTTGGCTGCTTTATGTTTAAACTACCCAATTCCTATACTGGCATTCTTTCCCAACAAACAGTATGCACATATATTTTTATCTCTCCCATGATGCCCAAAAAAGTTTCTTGCTAGTTTTCTATAGTTTTTAGAGCTGCCAAAGGGAGCAAATAACAGATCATAGAAAGTAAAGGTTTTGCTCATAGATTGAATGAGGTTCATCACAGTCTTTCCTAGTAGATTGAACCTTCTGTTCCGTTTTGGTAAGGAGATAACTTCCTTCTGTTTTTTTCATCTACCTACGTATCTAATATTTTTGACTTCAGGGTGCAAAAGTGAAAAGACCTTCCCATGAAAGGAAAAATACCACATCCCAACAGCTCCTACTCTTATCTACCCTTCACCAACCTTACCCACTCCGTCCCAAATGATATCACATAACATCCCATCGGACGGTTATTAATGAGTATCAATCTGACAGATCAACGGTCAGATATAACTCCACGTTAGCGCATCCGTTACAGAAGTTCGCACTCTATGACAGCTCGTAACGGGGCTTAAAAGAGATGGATGTATATATGATGTGATGAGGTGATGTGCATCACGCATGCATACATGGGGCATGATGCATTTGTTCCCACTTGCTTTGGAACTGCTCAGTAAAGATGAGCCGTGAGTGGACTGCAGGGATCGCTTTGATTTCCCGCCAAAGACGCACACGTGGAGCCCACCATTGAATCTTCCCGCCAAAGACCCAAAATTCTCGGGAGAGCAACGCAATAAAAGAAGCAACGTGGATTTTCAGTGACATGTGGCATTATGTTTTTTTTTTCCGAAAAGAAAATGTCGGTGCTCTTTAGGGCGAATATGGGGCGGGACAACCGCAAGACCCGCACCAATGAAGCGTGTTTGTTCCTGTGGGGCACCGGATCGGGTCACACAATTCATTTACCAGGCCATGTTCGGCTGGAATAGAATTCAATCCGTTGTTAGATCTCTGTGGCCCGGTCAGGTTCAGCTAAACCCTAATCCTCCTTTAACCGGATTTATGCCATATCAAACCCTAAATGTTATGGGGTGAGGCGACGTGAGTTGCGCAGTTAACCTGTTCCATTGTCATTCCTGCACGCCCTCCGTTCTCTTATTAAAGATTAGGAAATGCACGAGCGATGCGCATTGTGAAAAGAAAGGAAAGAGTATGTGTAGGCAGTTATCAAACTACTTCCTGAAGTTATTTGAGACTCAAATAAAAGTATTAGTGGAGAGTATTTTCAACTGCAATGTCAAGCTCAAATAATGTAAGTTCGCTTTATAAATAGTATATATATATATAAGATGAATTAAAGTAAATTGAAAAAAGAAAGAGATAAAGAGATAAAAGAAGCCACAAACGTGTCCTTACTTCCTTGTCGTAAGGTGGCATTTCCTTGCCACTTGTCAAATGGTTATCCAAAAGAAAAGTCGAACCTCAACCACCTCTCATTCTCCAAAAAAATATTTAAAAAATAATAAGAGTGAGGAAAGTGGGGCTCTCTCTCCCTCTAATAAAGTGGCATTTCCTTGCCACTTGTTAAATAATTCCCTATTCTGCCAAAAAAAAAAGGTAATCTTAAAATAAATTATTTAAAAAAAAACGGAGATAAAAAGAGCCCAAAAGGGACCTAGCATTTTTTTGTTTTCGTGGCACTTCTTTGTTACAAGCCAAAACAAAAAAAAATGACAATGTAAAAGATAGAGCCGGCAAAAATCGAATTGACCCGACTAACCCGATTATAAACGGGTTGTATTGACCGGTTTATTAATTGGGTAAAACCCCAACCCACCTGTAATCGGCTCAACCCAATTAAAAAAAGTGGCATGAACCAACCCAAACCCGACCCAATTACCCCTTACCCCCCCCCCCCCCCCCCCCCCCCCAATCTTATTTTAATAATACTTTTTGAAAAAATAAAATATATATATATAATCGGGTTGGCGGGTTGAACCCATTTATTGGCAGGTTGGGTTCGATTTAGGGTTTTTCCAACACACCATTAATCAGGTCAATCTAAACCTGATCCATTTAACCACAACCCAATTACAAACCCGACCCATTGCCAGCTCTAAAAGAGAAAGCAACCTCAACGTCAGGCATATTCTTGCCACCTGTCAAGTCCTCAGTGTGAAATTTATGGGTTGATATCATCTACTGTAGAGCAAAACATGGAAACTAATGTTATAAATTTTGCTAACTTCATATGGATGATATGGTAGATGAGGAACTAATGTTATAAATTTTGCGAACTTCATATGGATGATATGGTAGATGAGGAACAATGTTAATTTTGAGAACAAAAAACCAGGAGTGGAGCACTGGAGCGTGCCTGTCAGCTTCTTAGCAAACTCATGGACGATTCAAGGATCATCCAAGCCTCCATAAAACTGAAAGAGAAGCCTACACAATCAGTACGTTTATCATGGGAGGCACCAGTATGGTCAGTTTTGAAAATCAATTTCGATGGTGCTTTCAAAATATCAACATGGAAAGCTGCATGTGGGGGGTGTTTGCAACTGAAGTGGGAGGTATTTCTACAATCCAGGCAAAAGCTTGGGGCGCTTTATTTGGTCTAGTCTTGCACAGGCTCTAAAACTACCACACATCATCTTAGAAGGAGATTCATCCACTCTCATTACCATCCCTAACAATCAGACCATGCTAATTACATGGAGTATTAGAGGTATTGTGCTAGAAATTAAGAACTTGTGTTCTTATTTCATGACTCTGAAGTTCTCACACATCTACAAAGAAGGGAATCGAGTGGCAGATGCGTTGGCTAATCATGCTCTTAATAAATTTTACTATTCTTTGGTTTGGAGCAATCTCCTTTTTGCTTATGGTCGTGGGAGATCTTTTGATTGAGTTGTTTCAATTAAACTAGGAGGCTGCACACGCTACGCACTCGTAGAAAACGTGGGCCCACTAAGGTAAACAGTTTAAGGTAGTTACAACATGTTTAAAATAATAGGGGATTGTTTTGTTTGGAAAGGGCAATGTTTGAAAAAGAAATTGGGGGGGGGGGGGGGGGGGGGGGGTTAGAATCTGGAGGGAATATTCCTCCCTCTTCTCTTTATTAATAGTGTAGATAGATATAGATAATATTCTCATTTTCTCATAAAAAGAAAGAAAGAAAATGGAGTCAATTTGCTTTCCAACTCCGTAAGAAACAGTCCTGTTTTGAAATGCTGGAGAAAGGTTGCAAACAGCGATTGATATCATCAATCTGGAAGTTATGAAACTCCACTAAAACAAATGAGAAGCCAATCTAACTTTAAAAAAGCATGATAAAGTTTTAGTGAGAAAAATAGAGAGTTGCATAAATACGGTAAGTCTCTAAATGGATTCTACAAATATTAAAGCATCATTTAGAGCCTCCTAGTCGAGAATATGATCGGTTCCTTTTATAATAGTATATATAGAGGACACGAAGTTAATCCAAACCACTAAAAATATTTGATAGGGGCAACTTACCTCAAACATGCTAGTGTACCAATGAAATCTATTATGTAGCATGCAGGAATGATTGTTAGAATTTATATGCATATTTTGTAATTAATGTGATTAGGGTACATATTCAAATGAACAAAACATTCCATCTAGGCAAAACTTTTATTTTATTTTATTTTATTTATTTCAAAATTTATTATTTTAAAAGAAAAGAAGGTGATAAACAAGTTTATATATTACATTTAAAATTTAGATAAAAAAAAATTCTTGAAAGCTCCAAATATTTCATTGCATCAGAGTTTTATATTTGGTATTTGGCGTGCTTGACTGCAACTGAGAGGAATTTGCTATGTACAACTATGCCAACTTCCTAATTCAACGAAAGTCCAGGTGTTGTAATAACTATGCTTGAATGGGGAAAATTATGAAAAAGGGTCACTTTTCATTGATAATTATAAAAACAGCCCATCATAATTAGGAATTACACAAAAAAGCCCTTTTTCATTATAAACACCGTCCATCATAAATAAATTACAGGATTACTTTTTAAGCATAATTAAATTTGAAGATCACTTTACTTAGAATACAAATACATTGTACCTGGGATGCAAATTTCTTTATATAATATATGAGCGTATCTTACATGGACACTAGTTTTTAATTTTTTTGAAAAGTGACCCTTCAACTCAATTAAGTTGGAAAAGTGACCTTTTTTGTAAATTGATATCTTTTTGGACTGTTTCTATAAATCAAGTCAAAAAGTGATCCTTTTTCATAATTTTTTTTATCAAAATTTACTCCGTTCTTCCTTTTCTTCTTTTTTTTTTTTTTTTTTTGTAAAATGAGATATTTATGGATTGTTTTTATAAATACAGGCCAAAAAAATTATCCTTTTTCATAATTCTCCCACCTGGGATTTACTCTATTCTTTCTTTTATCAAAACTAATAAATATGCATGTGGGAATGTTATTTAGATTAAAAGTCAAAAATAATAAACAGACAAGATGAAAGATAATGATGATCCCTTGTGTATTCGTTATATGAGTAATTACATAAAATATTATTTTTAATAAAGTCGTACTTACTTCTTTGAAAAATAATATTTCATTTTTGTATTTATTTATTGTATACCTAGGTTTATTTATTATATACCTAGGTTAGAGATTAAACTATAATTATCTATAACATTGTTTTAATAAAATATTGATATCCATAGTACAATATTAAATATTAATTTCAAAAATATGATTCCATCCAATTCTCTAAGTATCCTATTATATACTAAAATATAGTTGTTGACTTGTTGATATATTAATAAAATATACATATAGATATTTCGTTTTAAAAAAATATATTTATATATTACTGAAAAAAATTTAAATTAAAAGTATTTTAATTCGAAAGAATTTTCAATTATTTTTAAATATTTAATAATTTGGAAATTACCTTTTCTATATTTTCTAGCCGTGAATGTATGAAAATCCTATGGAATTAGATAAGCCTTAATTATATTTACCCACTCTTCTATGATATAGAATTTCAAAATTATCTATACCTATCCAAATGAATTTTATTGAAAAATTTTGAAAAAATAAAACAAAAGATAATGACTAAGAAAATTAATCAATTAATTATATTAAATTTTTATTTTATTATTATAATGACATCTTTTAATTAACTAAAACATGTTTTTGGTAATAGGGATATTCGTTCCTATTGATTCTAGGGTCAATTGATTTTGGGTTAGTATATATATCTATATTTTATTAAAATAAAGATAACTATATTTCATTTTGGTAATAAGTGTATTAAATATTAAAATATTGAAATCTGTTTTAGTAGGATTTATCAATAAAAAAATAAAGTATTTTTGAAATTAGAGATTCTTCAAAAGAATATAATATACGTGTATTTATATGTTTTAGCACCACAAATTTTTGTAATAATTTTAAAGGATTTTATTATTTACAACTTTAACAATCATAAGCTTCATTCATCTTTATCAATAGAGATGCAACAATTGGCTTTATTATAGTCTTATCTAAATATATAATTTTTGAACCAATACGCTTTATTGAAAATAACTTTATATTTATTAGTGATTATTGCAATTAAAAAAAATTGTCTTTTGATTTTTTTTTTTTTATTTTGGTGGATAAAATTAATATCCTTTGAGAATTTACGAATTTTAGCATTATGGTTAAAAGATTTTCTTATAATACCTTTAAAAGATATTATCAATTTTTATTATTCATAAACTTTAAATATCATATTTTACAAGATAAAAACTTCATCTTTTATACAAATCTACTGAACTCCATGAGATTTTAATCTAACAAAGAGATTAAGATGAGATTTTAATCCTATTGGAATAAAGAGGAGTGAAAGAGTGATGCGATAAGAGAAATGGCTGATGTAATATGGAGAGATTTTAGGGATTTGAATCTCTATTTTCTTTTTTTTTTTAAATATGAGATGGCATATTTCTACTTTAAAAAATAAATAAATCCAAGTAAAGGTAATGTATATACCAAATTTCATGCACAATTAAAGTCCGGAAAAAAACTAAGTTTCATGAAATCTTAATCACACAATAGATGACATGGGAGTTTAAAAGATTGATAATTATTAGGCACCATAAAAAAGAAAATAACCGATAAATAAGTGAGATAAAAAATAATTAATAGAATGAAAGAAACTAACCAATGGCTCTTCGCTTCTGTTGGAGATCTGAGTCAGATAGATTCTCTTAGAGGGTTTGAGAAATAAAAAACATAAATTGAAGTTTCTTATATTTTATTTGTACATATTGTTGGGACATGACGTTTTGGATGAAAAGAAACATTGTTTGAAACGTGGCTTTTGATTGACGAAAGAGAAAATAAATATAGTCTTTGTGCGAGGACATTTTTGGAATGTAAAAATGGAGAAACAAGAAAGGGTTTACAAAGATTTCACTTTCTTTTTATTGAGCAGTGTCAATTTTTTATCCTGATTATTCCCGAGCGGTAAATAAAAAAGGACATGTTCGTTGAGATTTGTTTTTAGTAAGAGGGTATTTTAGGAAGTTAAAAGTAAACCGACACTAAGGCTATCGTACTTTTTACAGCAGCAAAGATTTACTCCGTTCCTCCCATTTTACCTGATTTTACTCAGAATTACGGTTCCGCAATACAAGCTGGAGCAGCAGCTGCACGACTGGTGGAGGCCGTATCCTCCATACCAACTCAACGCCTCCGAAGCACAAATGTGTGGGCCCCACTGCACATGCCTTGTCGGTCTCGTTATTCAATTGCTTTGAAACATGATGCGGCCCACACCGTTTGTGTGTGTCGTGCTCCCATGGGTGGTTGCGTGATTGAGTGCGCTGTACGAGATTTGCTGTTCGTACCATAGCGGAATAAAATATTCATCTCATGCCCGCTGTTTTTCACTTGTTTAAATGTTTAGGGTCCACTTAACCTCCAAGATTGGACCCGTCACCGGTGTTAAAAGGCGTCGGATCGAGGATACACTGCCTCCAAAGCCTCAGGTTCAAAACTTTTGAGGTGATATCAATTCCTTGGGGATAATCCAAAGCCCTTGACAGTTGACAGGTAAGTAACCGATTTGTATGGGACGAAGGACTGTACAAACCTTTGAGGATTAGTTATGGTGTGCGCAACTTAAAAACCGATGCTACACATATTATCATCTCAGAAATGAAACCACCGGACATGTGTTTTGGGATGTGGCCCCCTCCAGTGATTTTGTGTCTCTCCGTTTAACACTGGTACCTCCTTCTCCTGAAAGCATTTCTTCTAGAACCAAAATCCTGTGATTTCGAGAAACCACCGGCTAAGATGGAATTTGAACGTGTGGGACGCTCTCCTGACATCGGCATCCATCTGTGCGTTTCACACTAACACTACTAAATGGCACCAGGTCCTAGTGGTATCTGATTAAACAGCCTCATAAGAGGAGTGGTCTACAACGACTTTCAAACTCAGAACTTTGGTTGGTCTTGGCCATTACGCTACACCTTCTAGAAAATGCATAATAATTATTGTGACAATGACCCGAATTGAAGAATATATTTGAATTTTGAACACACCGTTTTTTCATGCTTGAGGAGAGTCATCCTTGAAAATTTTGCTTTAGATAACTTGTAGCTGTGGATTTGGAGAAAGAATGTTGAGAAAATTATAGGAAATGCCTTATTTTGAGGAAACTTTTTCCTCAAGGCCTGTACTTCAAACTTTAAAGTCTGCAAATCTCATTTTGGTGAAAAATTATGAAAAAGGCCTTACATGAATAGCATTTGAGCACAAATTTCTAGATTTACCCTCATTTATTTTTATGATATTGCATATGGATATACTAGATCCTACTATGATTATGCTTGTATCCTCGTATAATTGTGCTTGTATCGTACTATGCTATATCTCGTATGATTGTGCTTGTATCCTATTATGATTATGCTTGTATCCCCATAAGATTGTGCTTGTATCCATATATGATCTGGAAATTGGTGTTTACATGTTATTTATGTGAAGCCTTTTTTATTATAAATTTTCATCAAAAGGAAGCATGCAAACTTTTAAATTTGAAGTACAGGCCTTAAGGAAAAGTCTCTTAAAACGGCGGGCTTTCCCATAATTTACCCAAGAATGTTTCCAACACTTAAACTCGCTCCGACCGGGATGTAAGAAATTTGTTGTAGATGATACACAAATACAGCCGCAGCCTTCCTCTAGTTGATTATTGATTTAGTCTTTGCAAATATATATCTATATATTTATATTATTTAATTGTTTGATGTTGATCTTTATCTTTCATAAACATGTTGTGTTTTAGATTATGATGCTGTCAACTATTGAATGATTTTTGTATTTAATTTTTTTATTAGGCCCCTGAATGGAATTTTGAGCCCTAGAACCTAGAAGTTCATCATGTTAATATATTATGCGTAAAAGTATAATCTTAGACCTAGTATTTTAGTCATAGGATGATCCTCAACCACCGATCTAATAATGCAACATTGTTTATATTGACTAAACGAGAGTTCTCGATTAAGCAAGCAGACAAGCATAAACATCCAGATTTCACTGGGGAACACGTTATCTAACACAATCAAACCGTTTAGTCAACAATGAGACCACCAAAGATTAGCAGTCATCCATTTCCAACTTGTAAATCACTTGTAAATCAATACGATCTCAATCAATCAAATTGTGAAGCAAATATTTTTTATGTGCATGATAAGATCAAAAAAACCTCTCTCACTCTCTCCCTCCCCGGAGTTCTCCTAAATAGTTTTTTTTTTGGTCGATTTTGGGTTGTTATTAATTAGGTTCAGTTCAATTCGGTTTTAATTTTAAGGTGAAACACATGTTTAAGTCAGACAACCAACTAAGGTGTATTGGCTAAAACCAATGAACTAAGTCTAGCCAAATCTATTATGATTGGTTTTGGATTGTATTAATAATCAATATTAGTTTTATACTAAAAATCTAATTAAGTTTCTGCTTTTCTCAAAATCGAACCAAAATTTAACCGTTGCCACACTTACTATCTAAAGGCTTATAAGTAAATCATGTAGTTATACGCAATTTTGGATGCACCAATTTTCATGTTTAGATGCACCCTGTTTTTATATAAGATATACTATTCTTTTCTCAAAAATGGTTATTATAAGTTGCCCAATCAGGGTACTCTAATTGACATGTTAGGTGTATTTATTTGTGTGTAAGTCACACTATAATTTAGTTAAATTCCAAGATTTGGGCTATCTAGCCAACAGCTAAATTATGCTTCAAGGGTCTTTTTGTATATTTCGACAGGTTGCCGATGACTTTATAATTATGTTTTTTGTTAATGAAAATGTTTAGCAGGCTAAAAAAAAATAAAATTTTAAAAAAAATTTAAAAAAAAAACATCAACAGCTAAATTATCTATATCTTGACAATTGAGCAAATTATTCCAAACAAAAAAGAGAAAAAAGAAAAGGGCATAAGATGGCTTTTACCTAAATCAGGTACAGATATTGAGCAGCAAAATTTCTTTTTCTAGCTATTTTAATATTAGCGAAGGAAGAAAGATGGGTCGATACTTTTGAGCGAGGCGTGAATCATGAGGCATGGAAAGGCATACTTGTTTGTTTTGCTTAGGCCCGTACCCTCGTGGTTAGCCAGTTAGGTAGATCACACAATGAGTCATTTGACGGAGCAGGCCATCCACCAATTTCCACATGGAATCACAAACATGTGATGATGGCTTCAAACGTTCCTTACACGTCTCTCTCTGCAAGAAAAAGAAAAAGAAAAATCAACGGGTACGCCCATTGCTTTTCTATTATGGTTGGCTCATGTCACCTGTATTTCTATATCAACTGACTAGTCAGCGTGCATGATGAACAAGACATAAAGCCTTGACCTTATGATTTCTTTCTAATATAGTAAATAATTTATATTCTGAATCCGTCAATTACATTACCCATATGTTATGTATTATTTAAAGCATACTTTTATATTTCAAAAATAAAAAAAATATTTCCATTCTTTAATACACAATCACAAGGCATTAAACCTGTCACAAGTTATGCCATATAGAGTGTGCTGGTGGCGTGCATTACTTAGTACTACAAAGCATTACTTAGTACTATTTGTAGTACACCGATGCATTCAAATACCAAATTACAAAACGTTTGTGTTTATTAATATTTTCATGCGCTATGTGCGTAACAAATCACAAAACATCTAATTTGTTTCTACGGGGTCCACTAAAAAAAATCCACATTAAATACAAGAGTCTAAAATCACATGGGTTTAAATTTGATGTGGCATAATAAATTCGTAAAATGGGAAAAAACTGAGGGGTGATTTGGCAATTCCCTTTATAGTTTAGCATAGATATTACCATTGGCATGTGTGTTTAAATTTGACTTGTGAATGTGAATAAGAACATTAAAACAAAAATCTGTTAGGTTTCCAAGAAAATGCAGCCAGGAAATTTCCGTTTAAAGTGACCGACTTTGGCGGGAAGTGGGAGACAGGCCAAATTAGTGTTTGATGAAAAAGCTGAGCTACACAAGGACAAGGTAAAGACTCTCTCTCTCTCTCTGCAGTTTTCATAGTTTCCAACGTTTTCTCTAGCGGCTTGGCTCGGCTTTTCTCGGTTTTGGGACCTCTGGAAACATCATCATGCACCCGACCTTTCTGGTGGGCCCTATTCTATAAATATCGGACCTTTCTGTGTGGTCTGCCTGTTCCGGGTTTGACACTTAACTTTCCCGCCAGTCCCTGTAACCGGGGATTTGTACAAATCGTCTTGACGTGACCGGTCACGGTGGTCCCTCGCATAATAAATATCCTCGAATGGTTGTCTGGGGCTCACAAAATTATTTCCTTCTTCCAATAAAAAAAAAAACACAAAATTATTTCCTTCTGCAAGTTAAAAGAGGCCTAATGGGGACTTAATCAAATTCCTAACACGTTTAAGGAAACGAGCCTAACCGCACCATGGCTCCATGTGGACTGCCCGACCAAGCGAACCACTAAAATGACCTACAACGAATAATATAACGAAGGAAATTTCCGAAACGTCTGGCATCTAGAAACGTGCCCTCTTTTCTCACTCACGTTCTTTTTCCAGATTATCAAAATACGGGAAACCAAGAAAACCGTTCCGTCAAACCTTTTTGTTGCCTCCGGTAACCACCCGTTTCGACCCTTATCTTACCAACGGTCTTATCTTTGAATTCTTGACTTTGATCCCATCCAATAGTCCTGCTTACCCTTCAGAATTTGAATTCTTCAATCTTCTTTCTTTATATTAGTTTCTGACTCCCAAAATTACCAATACACCCTCACAGCCACAAACGCCTTACCTACTCCAGCGGCGTAGGTAACGACGCCTGCAATCCAACTAACCCTTCAAAATTAAAAAATTCAAAGCCATTTTAATCGGTTAGACTTGATGAATCCAGCCGAGCTGAGCCAAGCCGAGGAAAAGAGATCTCTCTTCTGTCGGACGGCAAAAAATTAAAAAAAGGAAAAAAAGAAAAGTACATAAGCAAAAGCCGTGATCGGCTGCGAATTAGGTGGGACCGGATCGGATTTCAAAGGTGGAATTCAATGGAATTTGATGGTTTAGGACGAGGAAACGACTCGAGAAACAACACAAGGAAAGTAAAAGGCGATATATCCGTGATACCCGACGCGTCCGCATACACGCGCCTCGTCCGTCATATTCTTATTTTAGATATCCCCCTGTTCTTCTTCCCTATATAAACGTTCCATCCTCTCTCTGCTTCCAATACAGCTCACCTCTTGATATTTTTCTTCCTCCTGAAGCCTTAACGCTACTCCCCTCTTTTTTCTTTCTTTTCCTCTTATACCCTTTGCGGTCATGGAAGTTAACCAGAACAGGAAGCGAGTCCGAGATGACTCGGAGGAACCCGAAGTCGATTCGTCCGAGGTGAAACGATTCAAGGATAACATCTTTGATATTCTCGTCGACGATTCAGATCTCGCCGTGAACGATAGCGACGACGACGTTCTGGATCTCGACTCCGTCATGAGAAGTTTTGAAGAACAGATTTCTGAGCCTGTTCCTCCTCTCGCCATGCCTTCAACGCCACAACAGACGTCAGGTTCGGGCAACACTCAGCCTGATCTGGTGTACCTTCTAGAAGCCTCCGATGACGAGCTTGGTCTCCCGCCGACTACCTCCTCCTCCGCCTCCTACTCTGGCGTGGAAGAGAGAAAAGAAGATGCTAGTTTGTCGGGGATTCCGGCGGAAGTGGTTGGATTGAGTGAGATCTCGAGGTTTGATGATGAGTTCCCGAGTTATGGTTGCTTTGAGTATGAGATCCGTGATGATATGAGCGCTAACAACCACAACTGCAACAATGACGACCTCATCGGATTTGAAGGACTCTACGATTACTCCGATCTGAGCTTGGTTCCGACCATTTTTTCGGATTTACCGTGGCGGCCAGAATCTCTCCCAGCACTGTAGAAAGATGTTAAAAAAAAAAAAGGAAGAGAAGGTTCTCTCGTCTGCTAGAACGGTCTGTAAATCTGTTTGAAAACAAAGAGAAAAAAGGAAATTAGAAAGGAAAAGTTCGTTGGTTCTTTGATCTATTACTCTGTCCTTACTGTTCATCAGTTCAAGTAGGCTCTCTTTTGGGAGCCCACTTTCTCCAAGTTCCCCTGAAAATCAGAAGTAAACAAAAGAATCTAATAATCTTATTCCCAATAAATCTACAGGCAGGAAATAAAAGAATCTAACGATTTTATTGATAGCTAATGGATTGATAATATGTCCCAAGTCAAAATTATTTCGAATAACAAGTTTTCAGTAAAACGTTTCGGAAACGTATTCTTGAATTTGAAATGCCAAATATCGTGTTCTTTGGGGTTATTGTGGTTGTGGTGAATCTGGTGATTTGGAATGAAGTAAAAATAATGAAGGTTGGGGACTTGGGGTCCCAATAGTTAAGAGGCCCCACCTGCTATGCAATTTTTTTTTCTTTTTCCAATTATTTTCCTTTTTAGTAATTCGCGCGATAAAATCAATATGGTTGATTAAGATCTGTCCAATCGGTACATTGATCCTATTTCAAGAAATCTGACTCTCTGAAAAACCTACTAGCCTTCTAGTCTCAAATTAACACCACCGATGCAGGCACCGATTTGATCACCTGAGATTAACACCGACTAGCCCTTCTCACCAAACCAAAAACAAAACTCATTTTGTTTCGATTCCCCAACAACATATTCCTGGTCTCCGACTTTAATTAGAGCTTCCAAGTTGAAAATCTAAATTCTTCTACGACGTGTCAATTTCGCTCAACAAACTAATGCTGCTTTCCGACCCTTCCTCTGTCCACTAGTTGGTGTTTTGTCATCGAAACAGAATCTCAGAATACTTGTTGAACAGATGAGCCAAGCTGTAGCTTTACCGGCCGAAAGTGTTCAGCAGATCCGAAAGTCACGTGGCTGAGCCATACGAAAACTCGGACCTAAGTTTAAAGTAGAGTAAGAAAGGTCTCTCAGGCCCAGATCTTCAAAACTAACAAACCCTTAGGCCCACCCCACCTAATTTCCTCGCAAATCACTCGCTCCTCTAATTTGACGTGCACTCAACCGTGGCTGGTATTGGCAATAATTAAAAACTAACAAACCCTTAGTTTTCTTTTTCTTTTTATTTTTAATAATAAAAATTCAAACTATAAAGAGTATAAATTTTATATGCCTCCCCTTGCTCTTCTATAAAGTGATCGAAAAAGCTTATTCGATGACAACAATAACATCTATATTCGGCCTATAATTTTATTTTCTTAAATTTAAGAGAAGGATTGGTCACAAAGAATAAGGCTCTTACATGATTTCTTCTGTTTTTTCTGCAACTTCTTCCCCACGAGATCTCTGTCTTTACGAGTTATCCTTCTTCTCCGCAACTCTTCCTTTTCTTAACGGTTACGAGTGTTCCATATCTTGTGTAGGAAACGAACCAGTACTTCTTTCTCATCCAAATTTGCCCTAAAAATCAACTCACTAATGAGGTAATTATAAATACAGAAAAATACATTTACCTTGTTTTGGTTTCTGATGATATCAAATATACGTCCCAGGGTTTCTAAAAAGAACATCAATCCCGTCTTAGTTTTGTCATCCACTCTGTGTCCCTCCCTCATGTTATGTATTACTGTTATCACATTTTGAATGTTTTTTCCATGTATACCGTGCAAAAAGTTTAGGATTTTGATATTTTTTTGTAGCGAAAATGAATTTTCTAAGGTTTAACCTCATAACATCCAATTTAAAAATTACAAGTGAATGAATCATTAATATTTTTATTACTTTATATAAAAAATTAATGACAAATGGCTAGCTCGGTACATGAGGCTCCAGCCACTGCACAGGTCTAGGGAAAGTTTGATGTACGGAACCTTACTCCCGTAAGTGAGAAGGCTATTTCCTATGACTTAAACCTGCAGATTTTAAGTTACAATGGAACAAATTACTACTTTTGTTAATTTTTATTACTTTACAAATAGATTGAATCATTTAATTTTTTATTACCTTATATGAAAAAATTACTACTTTTGTTAATTTAATGAAGAGGTTATTATTATTTGAGAAAACTTAGGAAAGTTATCTGTAGTTATCAGAAGTAGAGGGGTGATGTGTATTCCTTTGTCTATAACGGAGTGGCGTTCAATTGCTTTTAACGGTGACGAGGTGCGGCAAAGTGTACGATAAGCACGAGATTCTCAACGCATTGCCGGACATAAATATCTTCCCCCGGCTTTTCATTTTTTAACTTGAAACCGGGAAATTGGTTTTTAGTGATGTTTTTTCAAAATAATTCAGATTCAATTGATCAATTCTTGGTAATTGATTTTTAGTAATATTTTTTTAACATAATTGATAATCGATATCATCTTATTATTCATTAAGAGTATTTCCCAAAAATGCCCTCAAAAAGGCTTGCAATCTTCACTTGTATCAAAACGAGTGAAAAGGTTTTCAAAGACTTTTGAGGGTATTTTCGGAAGAAACTTTAATCAACAGTAAAATAACACCAATTCTCAATTATGTTAAAAAAGTATCATTAAAAACTAATTATCAAGAATTGACCGACTACATCTGAATTATTCTTTAAAACATCACAAAAAACCAAATTCCCCGTTTTGAAACGTTGGACGGAAAGTGTCTGGACCCACATTTTACGATTCACAACGTTTTTCATTGTGAATGGTTAACGTGCAAATGGTCTTCCAGTCAGCTTCTGTTCTATCCGGATGACGTTAACTGCAACTGCAAAGCTCTGAAGGAACCGACGATGGTTTAGGAAACCTAACGTGTACGTATAAATCAGGATGAAATCGTCTGCCATGCTGTCACGTGTAGTGTAAGCATCTAACGGTGATTATTATTTCAATGTCAAATGTTATTGAAGTGGACATTTGATATTAAAAAAATAAATAAAAGAACAGCCACCATTGAAAGTTATACGTGGTAGAATCCAGATGGCTGTAAGGTCTGCCGCAACAACCTTGTCGCAGCCGATCTCATCCCACATAAATCAGCGTTGATCTTACATTGTTTTTTTGTCAAGTCGGCCACATGTTAGCATGTGACAGTCAGGCCAACAATACAAAGTAAAATGGAAAAACTGCGGGAGATTTTCACATTTTTCAAAACTAGAATTAGATTAGGGAAAATTATGAAAATTTGTCACTTTTTTAAAATATTTATAAAAACAGAACACTAAGAGCGTGTTTGGTAACGTGTTTGAACACTGTTTTTCGGTTTTTAAACACAAAAAACCAAAAACTTGTTTGGTAGTGGGAGTTTTCAAATCGTTTTTTAGAAAAACGGTTGAAAAACATTCCTGTTTTTTAAAACCGAAATTTTTGGTTTTTAAAAACGACAAACTGGGTTTTGATTCGATGGCATTTTTGTAATACTCTTATTTCTTTTATCTTCGATAGTTTTTCATCTCAACTGTCTTCCGCACAAAAACTCCTCTTCCTCTCAAGCTCCTCGAAGCATCTACGTGAAAGAGAAAAAAGCAGAATCAATGCTTAATTGAGATTCTTCAACAAGCTTAGAGTGAGAGGTTTCGCTTCCTCTACTTTGTCTCTCCTAATGAAACCATCTTTTAGGGTTTTAGAAACTAGAAAATCTTTATTTTAGGGTTTCAATAAGAGGGGAAGAAAGAAGGAAAAGATGTTGCTTCGAAGTGCATCAACGCTGATTATGAATTCATCGTGGATTCCGCAGTCGAAGGAGTCGTCACTGGAATCCGAGGAGAGCAGAGAAGGGGACCACAGCTGCTCTCAGATTTTCAGTCCTTCTCATTATGAAGCGATTCAGTGCCCCTCTCTGGCTCCGTATCATCTCCAATCTTTATTTAACGGTACCCCATCTCTCCCAGTGTACCCGACTTGAGATTTAAATCTCAAGCTGGTCTCTTCACTATCTAACTCCTACGGAGGAAGGTACAGAGTACGTATTTTCATTGAGATTTGAGTTCAGATAATGTGCTTTTATATCATCAACATGGGGAGATTCTTTGTAGCCATCAATCGAGAAGATGCTACTTTAGTCCACCAAAGCGAGGAGCAGCTGATGCTACTTCAGTCCACCAAAGTGAGGAGCAGCTGCCGCTGCCATCCCGATTACTGTCTTTTCACCCCTTCTTTTAAACTTGGATTCCGATTTGAATGGATTGGTGGAGGGGATGGAGGAGGGTTGTGCCTTGTATTTTGGGAGTGATGGGGGAAGGTTTTGTGGTAGTGGAAATGGAGGTAAAGGATCAAATCGAGGAAGAGATGGAGATGGGGGTTATGGCTTTTCGGATTCAAATCAAGGGAACGATAGCGCCAATGCAACAAGGCATCCAATTGTCAATTTGCTACTTGCATTTGTCAATTTTTCTTACTTTTGTTTTGAAGAATGATGTTTTAAAAAATATTATTGTTAATTGTGGTAATTACTACTTTATTATGCAATTGTTATTGTTTCTTAGAATGTAACTAAGGAAAGAGTTGATGGGACTTATCCTTTTCAATTTATGATATAGAATTTTGATTTTCTTTTTTTCTTTCTCATAACAAATTTGTTATAGTTTAATAGGCATTAAGGTTGTATAGCAATGCATATTTGTTGATTTTGAAAACTTGAAACGGTTTTTTTTTTCTATTAATCGTTACCAAACAAGTTTCTTGTCACCTATTTTCAGAAACCCAAAAAACAGTGATTGTTACCAAACGAGTTTCTTGTCACTTGTTTTCAAAAACCCAAAAATAGTTGGAACTGTTTTTAAAAAAAACGTTACCAAACGGCCTCTAAGATGTCGATTATAAGGGTCACTTCTCAACTCATATCCCACATAAAATGCACTCAGTGTCTAAGGGTGTCAATGGGTACCCGATACTGGGTAAACTCAATAGGATTGACCCCATTTAACAAGTTTTGGGACTGGGTATATAAACCCAGTTTGTAATCGGGTTTGGTTCTAGTCCTGCAAAAAGTAGGACCGTTAATAATCGAGTCTCTGCGGGTATACCCGTCGGGTACCCGTTAGTTATCCGACATATAACTAGTTAGTAATCAACTTTTATTAATTATTGTTAATTAGATTCTTAATAGACAATAAAAGAAGTATTTAACAGTTTACCTAATCTAACTAAATTATTCAAACTTCAGTTCCTAATTTTCATTTTACTTCTTTTTTTTAGAAGATTAAAAAGGATACAAGAATCTAACAAATCCACATTCTTTTAAACTCGTTAGAAAAAATGTATAACTATTCTAGCTACCATTCTTCTACTATTTTTTCCATCTTCCTTGTTCTTTGTTATATTTTTGCTTGAAAACGGGTATTTGATGAATACTTGCAAAAAACCAAGTGTATGCAGATTCGATTCTAGGACAATTGATCACAATCCCAACCTTGAAATCGAATACCCAAAATCGTCTCACATAATAGGGTTCTGTTCTGGGACTACCTAACATAATCATTACAATTATACCCTTGACGTAAAAGTCTGTTAACTTTTATTGGTTATTTTTACTAAATGACTAAAGTAACCTTTTATAAAATAAAAAATATTTCTTATTTGCCCTACTATATTATCTTACATTTTATTTATGTTATTGTATTGTTATATTTATTTCGTTTATACCTTAATCCATTGATATTAATTTGTTTAAGTGATAACTATCCATTTAAATTCAACCACGCATATGATCCTTTGGTAATCTAATATATTTTTCATCTTATATAAGGTTATATTAGTAATTTAATAAAAATAAATGACAAAACTTAACGGAATTTGATGTTAAGGGCATAGTTGTAACAATTATACTAAATTAAGGGATATAGATACAATTACTAAAAACAAGAGGATATAAATGTAAATTTATAATAATGTAGGGACATAGATGCAAAAAGCTGTATGTATAATGAGTTTGTGTCCTAAGTAAAGTCGCCGCCAAATTTAATTATTTTTGAAAAAAACCATCAACACTTACCATTTTTTTTTTTCGGGCGCAATCACGGTCCACGTGTACAAAAGTTTTACGCCCGGGTCCCTTCAATGTCTGCTGTGTGTTACCAGTGGATCCCATCTCCGTTCATATAAAACGGACTGGAAGAGATTTCACTTTCGCCCTTGTGCTTCGAGGCCTCGCTCTCCTCTTTCTGCTCTCTCTGTCTTTCTCTATCTGCTCGCCGGGCGGATCGGGCGACAGACTTCACCGGAGAAAGCGAGACTATACGGACGAGATTGAAAAGAAGATGAAGGTTTTCGTGAAGACTCTGAAGGGTACTCACTTCGAGATCGAAGTGAAACCTGAAGATACGGTACTTTCTTTCTTTATGCTTTGAGAGAAGTCTCCTCTTTTCTTATCGTCTTTTGTGAACTTCACTAAATTAGTAGGTCAATTGTCTTTTGCATTTTTGCTTTGATCAGGATTAGGGTTTTTCTTTACTTTCCCCAAATTTATTGGTGGTATATGAGTTTTTGTGAAGATTTTTTCGGTTCTGGCTTATTTTTGAAACTGATGATCCGGTGTATTTTATAGTTTGAGGGAAAGATTTCGATATTTTACGTTTCAATTATGTCGAGTTTGTTCCTTTCACGTGTATGTGTTTTTCTTCAATTTTGTTGAATCACGTTATTTTCTTTTTTTATTTAGAACTGTTATTCTTACTTGTTGCCAACGGTGTTGTTTATGACTGTTTTGCTCCATTATGCGGCTTTGTATTGGGATAAGCACAGTGTGCCAGTGCGACGTCAATTTTTGTTGGTTTATAGATCCGACGGCTAAGATTGGAAAAGCTATTTTTTGTTCTTATACCCTGTATGTTCACTGAATCAATTTCGTTATACGAGTAAACATGCACGTGCTTTGAACAGGGATGGAACATGCCCTTAAATGGCTCTCAAATTCCGATTAGTTTGTGGTCAAGATATTATTATATCAACTTTTTACCAAAATGTTCACATTTATTAGGCTTAACTACATTTTTTAATAATTTTCTTAGAAATTTTTTTTTCGGAATTTTTAAGTTTTTTCATTTTTTTAATTTTCTAGGCCAAGTGGGTTTTCTCAACCTGACTCTGCCGATACGGTGAATCTGCTGATACTGCCTGTATGGGCAAACTGGACTATGTCGCTGTCACTGTTTGTTAATTAAAATAGCTCCTTAGGTTGCACAAGATGATATTATAGCTCAGATCATAAATCAAAATTGATGCTACCATGGGAACTTTCATGCTACTTAGATGATTGCTAATTCTCCCTGGTGGCAACTATACATGTGGGCTACTCGACACCATTACCAAGTTCCCTTGTCACCTTGCTGGTTGAAATGGGTTGGCTTTCTCCCAACTCTAGTGCAAATATTGGACCGTGTGGTTTGGATGATTTTTTACTGCCTAATATCAGAAGATGTTCCCGTGGCAAATAAATGGGACAATAAACTGTACTTTCCATATAAAATGCTTTGGAGTTCCTCATATCAAGATTGTTATTTTCCTCTTTCCTCAACTGCAGATCACTATCATGATATAAAATGTTGTTTTGTGTCGCTATACCTTTCAGGCATATCAGCCCTAACCCTAGATAAGCAACGAGTAAGGCAAGAGAGTTTCATCAAGTTAACAGATGGTGCATAAATTCTTTCTGAATCTCTTATTTTTATCTAACATCTGCACTTTCTTCTTGACTTAAAATGGCATGGAGAATGTATTTAGGGTATGTTTTCATTGGCCACGTACGTATAAAGGCATCTGTTACTGGCATGCACACAGCTTCTTTTTTCCTTTTATAAGTAATCTCTATTGAGACCTTTTGTTTTTTTCCCCCCATTTTCAGGTTTTAGTTAAATTTTATTTAAATAAAAATGACTGGTTGCTGATGTGATTGTCACAGATATTCACATTGTTTAGTGGATATTTTCGTTTTGTGTATTATTATTTGGTGGCATTTTATTACTCATGTAATGGTTACATCTTTTGTTAATAATCTGGGTTGAATTTTTCAATACACAGGTAGCTAATGTGAAGAAAAATATAGAAACAAATGGCCCAGATGTTTATCCTGCAGCAGAGCAAATGCTTATCCATCAGGGAAAGGTTCTTAAAGATGGCACAACTCTTAGTGATAGTAATGTTTCTGAAAACAGTTTTCTTGTCATTATGTTAACCAAGGTAATTCTTAGTCTCCCACATGAACCACACATATTTAATAATTCTTGGATGTGAATATAGTGGAAGGGAAAACATATAAAAGTTGCATAACATACTCTCGTTTGGTTTGCTACAAAGATATCAAATTATCAAAACACCTTGTAGATTGGTAGTGAAGCCTTGCATTAAAATTTTGGAAAAATTCAAAACTGAGGACTAGTGTTGTTAACACAGATGCAAGCATTTGTTATTAGTTGGTCAAGTTTTATGGGTTCTTGCTTGGTTAACCTGATCTATTATATTGTGTGTAAATTATTAGGAAAGTTATGATATGAGAATAACATTCTTCGTTTGTTGAATTTGGTCATGATGTTATTAAACCTTTTCTAAGTAACAGAAAAATGTCAAAGAAATCTCATTCAGATGGATATAGGGGATTAAGGGAGCCTCACTGTTGGCATGCGCATACCAGTGTGAGACTTGTTGCAATTTTAACATACAAGAAAGAATAATTATTACTATATTTTCTACTGGTAAACTTCTAAAGTTAATCAACCTGGAAACAATGGGTTACATAGGGGGATAAGAATGCTTCTTTTTTAGGACTTTTACTTTTGAAGAGAAAAGTCTTCGTAGCTCAGTCCATGAAAATCAGCTGAAATGGTACACCATCAATCCGTCAACCTATGGATAACTTATATTATTTGTGATACTTCCCTCTCTTGATCATAAAAAATGTGTCTGCTTGCTCCTTCTGAATGGATTGCCCCAACGTCAGCCATATTATATTGGTTTTGTGTAGTCTCCACCCTTCAGGGACTGTATAAAGGCTTCTTGGCAGCCTTTAGTCAGCATCTGTACTTTGTAATATGAATTTCCACAATTCCAAATAAAGCACATAAACCTTGGTGGAACTATCATTTTCCAAATGATTTTTCCTGAGCCAAACAGAGGTATCACTCCAATGATTTCTAGATAAGAAGATTTTAAAAAAATGAATTTATGAAACTATGCACCTACCACCTTCTATCTTGTTTCTATTTTCCCATATATTTCTGCATATCATTCATTGGTAATTGTTCATCATTTTGATCGCTTTTCTGTTATGTTCAATAATCCTAGAACAAAGCTTCCGCTAGTGGAGCTTCAACAACAGCGGCAGCGCCTACAAGTCAGGTAAGCACAACAACAATTGCGTCTAAGTTATTTTCCGTCGTGTCGTATCTTTGGTCTGTCTCCCAGGCCCCATTTGTTAAATTTGAATTTAATTGTGTCTGTTGAAAAGCCAAGGTCCATATCCTTATTTTCTGTGGTTTGGACACATTGCCTTCCTTTTTTTTATTTTTTTATGAATAATAGTAGTTTCATTATATAAGATAAAAATACCCATGAGAAGTAGGTATATAGGCAAGGGATCAGGCCCTTGATACAGAACCTGATAGTCAAATTACATAAAACAAAAAACCCAGAAAAAGACATCCACACCTAAAATCCAAAACACATTAACTTCCCTCCCTGGCGGACACATGGCCTTCTTGGTGTAACTCTCCTGCCATCCTACGCCTGTCCCTGCCTAGAATATGTAAAATCTGCTATTTCATCGTCATTCTGAGAAACATCTTCCCTTATCAACTGGGCTGCGCTTCCATAACAATTTGTATTGTATTTCATTCTAGATAAACTGATCTAATGCAATGATACTACATTGTGAAACTTATGTTAGCTATTATCTGAAATCCATCTAATAAAGTACCTTTTGTATTTAGACGCCGCCAGCAAGTTCTTTGACTCCTACTCCAGCTCCCGCATCAACAACCTCTCCAGCTGCTACAGCAACTGTGTCCCCGTGAGTAGTTGCTGTACCCGTGAGTTTGACTTCTTAAGTTATTGATGCTATTTTCTGTAAACATTTCTGGCAATATTTCTGTTGTGACTTCGAATGTGGGTATTTCTATATTGGGTCCTTTTTTTTCCCCCTTTCCAATCTGCAGGCCTCCATCTGTTCCTGCACCTACTCCTGCTGTAGCTCCTGATTCAACGATTACTGCCTCGTGAGCACTCTTCTTTTATTTGGTTTTTTTTTTTTTTCATTTTTCCTTAAGTCCATCTTCTATGTCTTTTATTGCCATTACATTATTTATGTATTTTATTGACTGTGGAAGCAGCTCAGAATCAGATGTCTATGGCCAAGCGGCATCAAATCTTGTTGCAGGAAATAACCTTGAGCAAACCATTCAGCAGATTCTTGATATGGGTGGAGGAAGTTGGGACAGGGATACCGTTGTACGTGCTCTACGTGCTGCATTCAATAACCCAGAGAGAGCTGTTGATTATCTATACTCAGTATGTCTTTCCCGTTCTGGTTCATCTATCGAATATTGTACACAGAATGAAGTTTAGCTTTTAGCTAGATAAAAATAAGGTTCAGCCTGGGCAAATTTGGTGTCATAGCAAATCTATGGTAATAGTTTGATCATAGTTTGCATGGTGGATGAAGATTATGTGAGTTCTTACCATGTACTACATGTCCCTAGAACATGAACATCTGTAATATTACGATTCCTAACATTATAATACTAATTTATATGTGACTGTCTGTGCACATGTGTTTATTTGTTTTGGTATGTTGATGAATTTTTACACGACCTAATATGATTTGCTTTTTCATTTCAAACTCAGTTTTTGATGTTTTGAACTTCTGACAAACCCTGAAAAGCCAATGTACTTTCTTATTGCTCAGGAATAATGTTTTGCGGCTTGAGTCTTAACAATATTTTGAAATTGCTGATTCAAGTGGGACCTTTGGTAGAAATGTCAGTAATTTGAATATAAATAAATAACATACTATCATCAGCCATCTTTTTTATTTCACAGAATTTTCTGAAGCTGCTGAAATTTTCTCTGACATAATTAGGAAATTTGAAAAAATGCTGTATGCTGGGATGCGTATGCTCTTCAAATACAACTTATTAGACTCGTAACCTATGGATCAGTTTTTTTTTTAATTTCTTTCTTCTGTTTGTTTGTTACTGAACTAAAAGATGATCCAGTTTATTGTCATTCTTTTTTTGAAGCATTGTGACAGCAAGAAAGCTTGTAAATTATAAGCTTGAAGCTTATTTGGTTGTGATATTCCTTCATGGGGATGCAACGATGACTTGATGGTTGATGAGATCAGTTGCTCAAAATTGGGTCTTGATGTATTGCTTAAAACTATCTGTGTGAATATCCAGTGGTTTTATACACCGTCAATAACAAAATATTTTTTTATTTATCTGGAAAATTGTTGAGTTTGCTTGCAAGTATTTGAGAAAGAATTTATGTGCAATGTGTGTAAGTTCTATTTCAATTTTTTTTTTCTTTTTCTGGTTGTTCGTGTACTATCGTAGCTGAGGACAAAAGATTGTTCAATTTCTTCATTTTCATTCCTGATGATTCTTTTGATCAACTTAACTTGTGGCCATGTTTGTGTTTCATCCTAATTACAATAATATTTTCCAGGGTATTCCAGCACAATCTGAAGTTCCTTCTGTGGCCCAAGCTCCTCCAAGCGGGCTGGCTGTGAATCCTCCAGCCCAGGCTCCACAACCAGTACAACCAGCGGTTCCTTCTACTGGACCTAATGCAAATCCTTTGGATCTCTTTCCACAGGTAGGTATTATACATTCATTGGTTATCAACTTTTTTGCAGTGTCATCTGTTAATTGATTCTAAATGTTCTGGAAACAGGGCCTTCCAAATGTGGGTTCTAATGCAGGTGCTGGTTCCTTGGATTTCTTGCGCAACAGTCCACAAGTAATGATATTGAATCCATTTTATTTATTCTTTTCCTTTCTCTCTCTCTCTCTCTCTCTCTCCCGCCCTCCCTCCCCAACCACCCCTCCTCCCTCTCAGCTCTGAGCTAAAATTATTTATTCTCCGTACCAGTTCCGAGCTTTGCAAGTCATGGTACAAGCAAATCCTCAAATCTTGCAGGTATCGGTGATTATATTTAGATATATATATTATTCTTTCTTTCTTTGCTTTCTTCTGCTGCTTGTGCAAATCAATTGCATACATTGTCCTTTTGAGCACTTGTGATTTATCTCATTATGGACAGCCTATGCTTCAAGAGCTAGGGAAGCAAAATCCACAACTAATGAGGCTTATTCAGGAGCATCAGGCTGACTTTCTTCGCCTGATCAATGAGCCCGTTGAAGGAGAGGGGTGAGTTACATCTGTGCTGATGTTGATTGCATTTTGTTTGAACTTATTTTTTGGTATATCTGATGATAGTTTGCTAATCAATTTGGATCAGAAACACATTGGGACAGCTCGCTTCAGCCATGCCCCAGGCAGTGACAGTCACACCAGAGGAACGTGCAGCCATTGAACGAGTATGTTTGTCTGCCTTCTTATTTTATATGGTTGTAAATTGCTGGGCTAGGCCAGGCTGGGACCTCGTTGAGATACGCCTATGGCAGGTTGTTATTCCTTGGAAGAGGTTCCAGGCCTGTCCTGGGCCCATGATCTATGGTACACAGTACTGAGCTTACTTATACTGTGTTATTATATCTGACTAAATAATTTTATAAGAGCCATGGCCCAGGCACTTTTGAAATGATGCTCTGGTGTTGGGTCTGCCCCTCTGGGCCAAAAAGTAGGCCATGGTTGACTGCTAGATACCCTCAGGGTATGGTATGATGGTAGTATAATGTAATTTCATATCATTGTTTGCAATTTGATTAGTAGCAATAGATTAGCTCTCATTTGTTTTCCATGTGGGGACTGCAAATGATCCACATTAATCCTTGCACTAGTGGTTATCATAGTGTTATATTCTTATATTTTCTATTTGGGAGTCTGCTGCTTGTGCAACTTGATTTTGTTTGATCGGAGATGATGATGTTTTTTTTTTTTTTCTAAAATAAAAATAGCTGGTGGCAATGGGCTTTGATCGAGCGATTGTACTGGAGGTGTTTTTTGCCTGCAACAAAAATGAGGAACTGGCTGCAAACTATCTTTTAGATCACAGCCATGAGTTTGAAGAGTGATGTGGATGGAAAGAAGCTGCCTTCTTCTTGTCTCTGTTTTTCTTATTGCGTTCTGTCTCTTTATCTCTTCTTCTTTATGCTCTGACTTCTTTTCTCTGCCCATTGGGTAGAAGTTTATAATCATGGAGAAATCGATGTAAACATTGGAGTGCTTAAAGAGTTCATCATCTCCCTCATTTCAACCCCCTGTATTTTATGCTTCTTCCCTTTTGGATTATTTATGTCCAAATTTTCATGTTTGGAATCCATTTAACTATATTTTCTTTGCATCAAAAGATATGGATGGGGGTGAAAGCTTCTCTCAACTTCATTTACGTGCACGTTCCCTTTACTGGAGGCTTAAGCTCATTGCTTCTTCTTGGTGTGGATAGGTTCTTATTTCGTGCCTCTCAATGTCTCCTGCAACAGCATAATCAATTCATTGAAAGAATCCGTAGTACTGGCTTTGCGCGACGAATACAGGAAAGTCATGGTACGACTGTATTTGCTACAAACTTTTTCAGGTGTGTTCCTCCTGGAATCTCTGCGGTCGTGTTTTTCCCTTGGTAACATCGAAAGCGAAACATTTTGCACACTTAACCTTGAAAACGATAAAATCAAGTTGGTATGATACCCCGCAAATTTGTCATTCTTTTCGGTCCAAATCTACGAACCCTAATAAAAATAAATCTATCAACAGTCAAAACAAGTTTTCCTGTAGGGAAAAATGTACTAAGAAAACCGAAACACACGCGAAATTCTACTCTCCACTTGGACCCCATATCAGCTGGAGCGGGACGCTGGAAGATCGGCTGGAGCTTTGGCCGATTTCCGCCACGCGTCCCACTCCAGCTCATGACTAAAACGGAGAGTCTCCGTTAATTGAGACTCTCCGTTATGCTCATCTGCCCCCAAAAACGAAATCCCCAAAATTAATGGACCTGCCCGATTCTCATTGGCTAATTCAAAGCTACCATTATCAAATAACAAACATGAGTACAACCCAAGGTAGCTTGGGGTACAACCCTCTTAGCAATGGGTATAACCCAAATCAGCATAGGGTACAACACCGCTAACAAACGTGGGTATAACCTAAGGTAGCTTGGGGTACAACCCCCTTAATAACGGGTACAACCCAAATCAGCATTAGGATACAACACCACTAACAAATATGGGTACAACCCAAGGTAGCATGGGATACAACCTTCTTAGCAATGGGTACAACCCAAGTCAGCATAGGGTACAACACCGCTAACAAACGTGGGTACAACCCCCTTAACAACGGGTACAACCCAAGTCAGCATTGGGGTACAACACCGCTAACAAACGTGGGTACAACCCAAAGTAACATGGGGTACAACCCTCTTAGCAACAGATACAACCCAAGGTAGCATGGGGTACAAAACCACTAACGAACATGGGTACAACCCATGTCAGCATGGGATACAATCCGCTTAGCAAGGGGTACAACCCCATGCTAACTTGGGTTGTACCCATGTTCGTCATGGTACAACCCGATGCTAACTTGGAGTGGGACGCGTGGCAGAAATCGGCAAAAGCTCCAGCCGATCTTCCAGCGTCCCCGCTCCAGCTGATATGGGGTCCTCTACTTGCACCCAGAATGCGTATTTTACCTTTTACTGGGAAGATCCCTGGATTCAAACTCATACTTGTTTAATCTCACGTGCGATCTCCCGAAAGTGAATTGACGTGCTTGTTAACATCTCGTTAGTGAGTTATTTTACACCCACTAAACAGCAAAGTTAACTTTGCAGTCAGTAGCCTTGCTCTTTGATTCTCGTTCCTTCCTTAAAGAGGCGTATTGAGACAACTCTCAAGAAGGTAATAACATTCCATTCCTGGGCTCATATTTTGAGGCCATATCAGCTGGTCCCTCACACTGGAATATCTGTCGGTCCAACGGTGGAAAGTGTGTACATATAGGTTTTATGCACATGTGGACACATACATCACGTTGGACCAGCAGATCTTCCGTCCAAGGGTTCTAGTAGATTTCAAGTCCATATTTTTTAGAAGACCTATTTCCACTGAACTATTGTTTTGTTTAGGGGCTTTGCTAGGAAAGCCGCAGGCAACAATAACATGGTCCGTTAAATCTCCATTTGGTAATGCTTTTGCTTTTTTGCTTTCAAAAGCAGGAAAGAAAAAAGTAATTTTCTGCTTTTCGAAAGATCTTTTATTGAAGCAAAGCTATTTAGTAAACTTTTGTTTTGCTGCTAAGAAGTAAAAAAACATTTTTGGTAACTACAATAGCTTATAAATTGCTTTTATGCTATCATATAAAATTACTGTAAATAGTTAATGCATTCTACTTAAAAATATACTTAACATATATTCTAACGGGGTTGAGCAATAATTGGGTCGATTCAAGTTGAATCCGTTTATTGGTGGGTTGGAACCCAAAACCAAACCCAACTCGCCAATAATCGGGTTCAACCCACCAACCCAATTAATTTTTTTAATTATAAAAAAATACACCAATAGGAAAGAACATAAATTAGTGATAGAATTTTAGGTTAAACAAGTCATTATCAAGTTAAACGGGTCATTATCGAGTTAAATGGGCCATTATCGGGTTAATTGGATCATTATAAGGTTAAATGGATCATTATTGGGTTAAACGAGTCATTATCGAGTTAAACGAGTCATTATCAGGTTAAATGGGCGATTATCGTGTTAAACAGGTCATCATTGGATTAAACAAATCATTATCGGGTTAAGCAAATCATTGTCGAGTTAGATTCGAGTTGACCCAAATATGAATGGGTTACTAAATCCCCAACTCAAAATCGACCCAACTAATACACAGGTCAACCTGAACTCGTTTATTCGGGTTGGATTCGGTCAGGTTGGATCGATTTTTTCTAGGTCTAGTTTTGTGTCAAGGGTTTTAGAAGCAAGAAAATAAATTTATGGTTAAAGTAAGAAGCAACATTTCTATGCTTCTCTTGAAAAGCAATGAAATTGTTTTTTTTGTTTTTTATAAATTGCTTCATTTGTGTATAACCAAACAACACTTTTGAAAAATGTTATGAAACAATACCTAAATCTTTTGCAGATTAATGACAAATCGTTAAAAGAAAAGGCAGAGCTATGCTCAAAAGAGATTTGTCGTTAACATGGATTATAGGTATGATATCAGGCATGAAAGCCATCACAGCCTAGAGAGGTGGAAACTCAGTAGTTTTTCCTTTTCCATCTTTCTCAAAAATATTTGAGACCATCTAACACCCGCAGCAACTTGCCATAAGAGAAAATTCTCATCATGCATTCGAGAAACAGTTTAAATAAATTAAACCTTAGAGATATCTTTAGAATATTTAAAATTATTCCTAGACATGAAGTACAAAATATGTAGTCCGTGAATATTATTGACTACAATACCAATTGTTCACTTATCAGAGGGAATATTGCAAATAGACGAGACAGAACCATGAGTTCACCTGGGATATCTATCATGTCAAACAGATGCAGGAAGCTAGCAAACAGGTGAGAATTAACCAATCAAACAAGGTCATACAAGTGAAAAGCCATAAAATTATATAGCAGCATTTTAAGCACAAGAGCCTTAACAATGCTCTTCTTAAAAGTTTCAAATGTTATTCCCCATTTCAGAATACAAGCTCAACAATATCTGCAATCCGTGGTTCTAGCAACTTTCATTTAATTGGAAAAAGAGACAGAATGGAACACAACAAAATTGCAAGATGTTTTTAAAACAGGCTAACATCACTGGTGAAAAGTCAAATTCCACCATTGCAGGCTCCCCATGCGGTATAGAAAGTCTATTATGGGAGTATGACCAAGATTTGCTACTTTTGGCAATTATTAAGCCAAATGGTTGGTAAATATTAACCCAAAAGACTATCTACAGTGTCAGGCTTTCTGGGTTTTCAACAATCTTTGCAAATGTCTGGAGAAAGCTTGCCAAGTCAGCACCATAGATAACTCGGTGATCAGCAGTAACATTCACCTGAAAAATAAAAGCCCATGCATAAAAAAAATTTGTTTTTTACATTATGACACACTTGAGCAAATAACAACACTTTGATTAGTCTCCTCCCACATAGGCAGGCTATCAATGAACTCAAACATATATCGGAAAAGAGATTCCATTCAGATAATTACAACAAGCCAGCATATTAATCATGCATAACACATTACTAGATCTGTTCAAAATTCTATCATAAACCCATGTAAAAATGTCTCCAAAAGCTATTCAAACTCCACATCACACAAAATCAAAATATTTCTCCTTTCCAGGATACAGGGCAGGGGTTTCATGCACACATCATGACAGGGTCCATAGGGACTTACTTTTACCTGTTTCTTTTTATTCTCTAGGCAATCCCGCGTGGTCTAAGCGGTTAAAAGCAGAATTAAGATAAGTTTAAAGTAATATCTGCAGTATCAATACCAAAAGATATTACCAAGTACCTACCGGGCTTGATGGCATCTTATTCTCCCTTTGGTATACACATGAAAATCATTTGGTAAAAAGAGAAACTTTAATAGGCAAACAAGTTGTAAGGGACTTGAGTTCTCATAGACCAAACTATTTTCAACAAATAAACATCAGTAATCAAAATAAAACTAAAAGAAAATATGGCCCGTGTAATGACACAAAGCAATGGTGCATGATATTTACCCAGAAAAAAGAAGAAAAAATAAGAGTTCATAAAGTTTCCAAAGTTTATAGGATTTAGTTCCTTTTGTCATGTTTCTGAGATATTTTCTCTCTTTTTTTGTTGATGATGTGGTGATTAATGAACAAGTGCCTAAACCTTTTGTTCAATCACAGGATCAGTTGGCAAGTATTTTTATAAAGTCTGTGAGCTTTAGTAGACATGGTATTGCATGCAAGAAGATAAAATTAAAGCATGTCAAAAACTTGAGAATGGCCCTGATAAGGGTTAAATAAAAGAGAACTGATTGAAAAATTTTTATGATGTGACATGTGAAGTAAAGACCAACAACAATAAAGAGAACATATGACATTGTGATGAAGGTTTTAAAAGGCAAGGGGAAGATCAAAGAGTATACAGATCTAGTTGGAGAAAAAGGATTTCAGAACACATAATTCAACTAAAATGGTTGTTTTTGCTAGGTTGGAATAGCATACATGGAGTACTTATTTGATATATTTTCCAGTATAATAGTAATTGGTTCCAATTTCTTGTATCTGCCAATGTCATTAGGTATATTTGTTTTAATAGAGTTTATCTGTTGTCATTATAAAACGAGAAAAATATATAAAGCTCATCTGATTGCTCAAGGCTATTGGAAGGAGAATGGCAGCAATTATGAAGAAACATTTGCTCCTGCTGCAAAAATTAGTAGCATTTATACCCTTTTGGCTTTTGCATTGGTTCACCACTGGTCTTTTACATCAGATGGACGTTAAAAATGCTTTTCTTCACCGTGATTTTAAAAATAAAATTTATATGCGACCTCCTAATGGCACATTGCTGCCCAGCTCAACGTCCACTATGTAATAAAGCTCAAACTCTACCCTTGTCCACGTCCATTGAACCTTGGATAACTCATATTGAAACTGACTATTTAGATGTACTATTAGTTTTGATCTTCTCTTTTGTTCAACTCCTAATTTCACACTAATGAAAACCTAACAGGTACTACACAACGATTAGAATCCAAAGGAAGTTCACAAACAGTTAAGTTTTTCCTACAAAGCTTCAGATAGTAAAACCAGGTTACAACTTGTTTAGGTATTTCTACACTTTATCATATTTGATCTTACTTCATTGTGATAGACAAGGGGCATAGATTATTACTTCCTATCTCATTCTTAGTGAGAAGATGAAGCAACTGAGACTGACTGGTGCTTGATGTTGAAAATTGAAGCCAATTAGATCCCTCCAATGATGAAATCCAAAGGGCAAGTTCTCCGTTACTGCTTCCACAAAGAAGAGAATCCAGAGAAAGTTCATCCAACTGATCTCTCTCTCTCTCTCTCCAGGGCTCTCAAAAGAAACTTGTTATCCCCGCAATGATAAAATTCAGAGGGGTAAATTCTCCATAAACTGCTTCTACAAAGAGTAGAATCCAAAGAAATTTCTGACTCATCTTAACTGATCTCTCTCCAAGGCTCTCAAAAGACATTGGTTATCCTCCAATGATGAAAACCACTGGATAAATTTCCCTAACTCTTTCTATAAAGAGTAGAATTTAAAGGAAGTTAAATAGTCATCTTTATTTATCTCTCTCTTCAAGGTTCTCCAAAGAAAGTGCTTATAGAGTACGGAGGGAAGGATGCAAAATCAGGATCTTTAATTTGAGTAGGGAGTGTAAATAGCCTCTATAATTTAAAAGAGGCTATCAGGGGCAGCTTTTTGTAATAACTAATCAAGAGCTGATGAACAAGCAAGAATTTTAGAACACTAAAACAAAAACAGCCAGGCCTACTACTAGATGCATAATATTCGCATTTCCCTACCATGAGGCAGCATGGGGAAAAAAGGAAGAGAAGGATGGAGTCTCATGCTCACCATAAATGCTAGTAATCTATGGCCTACCAAAATGATCCCTAAATAACTAGGAGGATGTTGGATTGTGGCTCAAACTCTCATCCAATGGAAGGTTTGTTTCATTTGTGCCAGTTCAAACCAATGGGAGGCAGGGCAATAGTGTATTAGTAAATTATTTTAATACACCAGGGCTAAGGCTGTAATTGGAATGTGGGTATAAGATGTAACTAGTAACCCTACTGTTTTTCCTTTCTTTTCTGAATAGTGGATTCTTCTCTCTTCCATGAGCATAGGCCCAATGCTTAACCACTTAAATTTGTTTGCATAGTTTTCTTGATCTCTCTTTGTCATCACAACAATTTAAATAATCAACAAAGGGCATGATATAGCTACTTCTAGAATCAATTCATACCCATAAATGATCATGAACCGAAATAGCATTCAAGATAGATATTTTTTTTTCTCTGAAATGGCATTCAATATTAAATTCAGAAAATAAATCTTATATTTGAAATAGCCTACAAGACATTTTTAGACAAATGTACTCTCAAATCTTAAAGCTTCTTGACATGAGAATAAGAACGACTTTTTTAAACAGCCAACAAAACACAAAATCAACTTACCAGCATTTTACTTCTAACACTGAAGAATCCATCCCTATCAGCCACAACAGTAGGTTTTGATGCACCAACAGCAATAATAGCCCCCTGCACATGATTCCAGTTTAAAAACAAGTGGATATAACTTTGTCAAAGAATTACATGTAATAGGGATGAAGAAACAAGAGCATGTCATCTACCTGGCCCGGTGGAAGAATGGCATCAAATCTGTCCACTCCAAACATGCCCAAATTGGATAAAGTGAACGTCCCTGCATAAGAACAAGACGCCTAATTTGTTTATAGTCTTCAACAGCAATAACATTTCATTTCAAATCAAAGTATGAGCCGAAGTACAAAAACCTGAACTGTACTCCTGAGGCTGAAGCTGCTTGGCCCGAGCTTTCTCTACCAGCTCCTTCCATTTTTGAGAAAGAAGATAAAGATCCAACTGTGTGGACAAGATAACATTATTAACAACAACTATTTCATAACGTCATTAGCTGAACACTTCCACTTCAGAATGCACAGATCACATACCTTGTCTGCATCCTGAATAACAGGGGTTATGAGCCCACCATTGATTGCCACTGCAACTGCAATATTGATACTACTGTTATAAGTAAAGCTCTTTCCATCTTTACAGCTAGCATTCACAACTGGATGTTGTGCAAGCGCCATAGCTGCTGCCTTTGCCAGCAGAGCAGTCATGGTTACGCCCTTCAGTTTCACCTGAAAAAGAAGCAAAAATTATCTCCCAAAGAACAAAACCTTCAACAAAAAGCCAGAATCCTGACAAAACCAGATAAGAATGAATTAAATGAATTCCTCCAACGATATACCTTCTCATAGAGAGCATCAAGAGCATCGGTCATCACAGGATAGCCAACACGAAACGTCGGTACTGAAAGGCTCTCCAACATGTTCTTTGATACTGCCACTTGCATTGTTGTAAAGGGAACAACAGTAGAACCAGGAATTGGGGGAAGAGCTGAAGCAGCAGCATCGGCTTTAGTTGGAATTGCAGCAGGAGCAGCAGCAGCAATAGGAGAAGAAACAGTTGCAGGACCAGCATCACTGACACTAGTCTGCGAAGGCGTAATTCCAGCCGCGGACTCGACATCTGATGGAGTTATCCGGCCAAACGGTCCCGTTCCGACAACGGATTCAATGTTGACCTTATGCTGCTTCGCAAGCTTCTTAGCAAAAGGCGTCGCAACAATCTTCCTCGGACCATCAGGAACTGGCGGAGCAACAGTTTTCAAAGGTGGAGCAGAAGGAGTTGCCGGAGCTGTCGCAGCAGGAGTAGTAGGAGGAGAAGGAGCAGGTGGGGGACTCGAAGAAACGGCCTTGGAAGAAGAATCATTAGCTTTAGCTTTAGCTTCTGCGATTTCGTCCTCCGTCTCGGCCAGCAAACCAATTGGGGCACCAACAGGAGCCGTCTCTCCTTCGCCGACCACGATTGCGGCGAGGATTCCATCATAGAACGTCTCGACGTCCATATCGGCTTTATCTGATTCTACGACAACGACGCTTTCGCCCTTGGAGAGGACATCGCCTTCGGATTTTACCCAAGACACGATCTTTCCTTCGGTCATGGTGGAGCTGAGAGCGGGCATGAAGATCTCTCTGATCTTGGCCTGGACTCTTGAGATCTTCCTCCGCGGCTTGATGCGAAATGTAGCGGATGACGGACGGTTTGATGGCCAAGGAACATCATTGGCGAAAGACGAAGAGAATGAGATGGTGTTGGCCGTAAGCGAAGCCCTGGATAGGAGGAACGAAGCCATTGATGCGCTTGAACTGCTTGATTTGCTCTCTCTGTCTCCTTCTCTCTCACTTCTGCTCTTCGAGAATTGAGTCTCAGAGGAGAGAATTAAAGAGTGAAGAGAGACAGAAACGGGCGGAGACGACGAGGTGATGTTAGTTGGAGCCGTTCTGTGTTTCCATCGCCCGGTCATGCAAAGGAATGGTTCGGTTCAGGCAAACAGCAGGATTACTTTTCGGGGCATAAAATGGGTCGGATTTGACCCGGTGACCGCTCCGAACCATACCTGATGTGGTATTATGTTATCCAAATAAGCAAGAATACTGCATCTAGTGAGGGAAATTATACTGTTTCTGAATTTGAAAACATCATATTGGACATTTTAGCTTGATCTCCAGGAACTTTTGCCAGCTTAGCGACTCTACGGCGGCAATATTGGATGCAAAACTTGCATAATTTAGCAAAATAAATGACCAAACTGGTCTAGTTTCTCTATTAACTCCATCAAGTAAAACTTTACAAACAATGTCTAGCAGTGAAATGGACTCAATTGAATCAACAGTTATAAAATGGTGAAATTGGTTTTTCTTGTGTTTGGAGCTTGATGGCGTGGATGGAAACCATGACCATGACATTATTTTGTTTTTCTCCCTTATTTGAAGATTGGAGAAGAGATGCCTTGACCAGTAGAAATGAGGAGAGATGCTTTGCTTATGTCGTATTACAAACTTGTAGAAACAAGAAGCAAGATATGCTTCCCCTTGATATGAGATTGACAACATTGGGGAAAGAAACTGAAGCAAAACTAGGAAAACATTAGGATGCCTTTCTTCTCACACCTTCATCATCAGAATCAGATTCCACAATATAAAGAGGAAATCGCCGTAAAACAATCCGTACATAAAACCTTCAACCAGTCCATGTTCCTTTTGTTTTCAATTCCATAATTACTACCTTTACAATCTACTTTCCCATCATCAAAACAACCTTTAGATCTCCAAACCCATTGCTTTGAAGCTTAATGTCTCAGAAGGCAAACTCCAATTGCAACCCCAATATTTTTTTTCTTCCTTTTAATTACCTCAAGCACGCGTTTAAACACATAAAGACTTGTTTGCAAAACAAAACTGGATTCAAGTTTCTCATGGGTCTACTATTTTCTTTGTATCATTGCAGTTCTGCTATGTGGTGATGAGGATCAGCATCGATTGCAATGGCTGTTACAGGAAACTAAGGCGAGTCCTTCACAAAATGAAAGGTGATGTTCTTGTTCTTGGTTTATGGGTTTGATTTCACTTTTAAATCAAGACAGCTTTAATAGTTGTCTCTGCCATTTTTCTTTCATGATGAAGAAGTGGAGACCCATTTGATAGAGAAGAAACAGTCCAGATTAAGTGTCTGTGGCAGGTTCACCCCTCGAGATGTGGCAATAAAATTAAGGAACAAGATGAAACGAAGAGTCGAAATACTCGAAATACATGACTTTGGCAGCAACTATGATGAGTACCATGGGAGGCCCTTGGTCACTACTTAAAGGATTGTCATGGCTCTCCTCAACTGTGGTATCCATTGCATAGCTTTTCAAAGCTTGGATACTATAGCTAGGTGACCCTGACCTTGCTATGGAAGCATAATGAAGCTTTGATAACAGAAGCAAACATTGCAGATATCTGGCCTAGATGAAGGTTCAATGAGAAAGATGACAGATAGGTGCATTTGCATATGTTACATCCCTTTCCCCAAGGATTAGCTTTTCCTGTATCATGATTAATTCTCCATCTTATGCATGAACATGAGAAATATGAAAACTATATATATCAAGAACAAGAACTTCGACGTTGCTCAAACTGAAACATTCCTTTCACATGAATAATTTGCTACCTACATCGCGTAGTTGGGTTAACCACCCAATCCAATAATATATGAGCCATTTTCTTGAGAAAATGAAGGAATTCATTTTTGCTTCTTGTTCAATAAATGAAATTTTGTGTTGCAAGAAAGTGTTCAGCCCATTCCTTCTAATCATTTGTTTTCCCTTTTTTTCATAGACATTTTCTGCATTCTATCAACACTCAAATGGAGGATAAAAGAACAAGATCTCGTATAGCCAAAATGTGCCACTTTGAGTGTATAAAATAGGAAGTGTCTATAAAAGATCAACTTTTTGACCACATTATGAAAAAGGAAGAAAATAAATAAATTAAAATTTCATTTAATTTAAACTAAGTAGAGGGAAATATGTTATTCAGCATTATAAAAATATCTACTTAATTAAATCAAATCATAAAATAAATTCTTATTTATAAGGACAAAAGATTCTAAGCTTAAGATCTTATATTTCGCCAAAACTAAGTAAAAGAAGGGAAGTTGTGTTTGCTATCATACCTAAAATTCTTTGCTTCTATTCTAGCATCTTTTTGTCATGCACAAGAAATCAAAGCTTAGTTTCAATATTTTGTTTAAACACCAACTCCATACCTTGACCATGAAATATCAAGTTTCACCAATGGTAAAAATTTAATTACATGAAAATATTGAATATTTACAAGAACCCACAAACTAGCTTCAATATTTCCCTCAAAACACCAATTTCGTACCTTAACCATGAAATATCAAGTTTCACCTTTGGTAAAAACTTAACTATAGGAAACTATAATACTTTGTACACAATTCTTGATGATGAATTCCATTTAGGCTCTGTTTGTTTCACCAGAAAATCTTTTCCACTGGAAAATATTTTTTGGAAGAAAATTTTCCAAGAAAAAAATTTCCGAAAGAAAATTTTCCAAGTGTTTGGATGTAACATGGAAAATGTTTTAGAATTTTTTTTTTCTTTTCTTATACAAATGCAACTTAAAACACCTCCCCTAGGAACTAAAATGGCTTGAGCGCTTACTTTCCATGCGAATTTTAAATCCTGTGCTTCTATAGCGTTTTTACCCTCTTATAAAAACAACTCTTATCTAGCTCTAGCAAGTTGGATATACGATGATAATGGTCTTATCATCCATGATACATAGATGGATGGTATACTCGAATTGCATACTATTGTTATCTTGTTAAAAAGAGGTGGTAGAATAAGAACCTTCAAAGTGAACCAATACAAGTAAAAGAAATCGCCAAGTAATTACATGTGGATTCTTCTCAACAAAAGAGATAGTCTTTATCAGAGTAAACACTAATAAACTACAAAAAATAAGAACCAACCATTCTAAACAAAAGACATAAGTCTCAAAGCATATAAGAGCATGAAATCTCCAAAATCCATGACTGACACATATTCAAAGTATATCCAACCAAATGTAAATATAAAAACAAGAAGTTTTTAAAATATTATAAAAAGAAATAAGTCAAGACGTATATAAACCAAAACTTAGTTTAAACTAGCACTAGCTTCATTATGACGAATCTCATTTTGAAACTTTATCAACCATCTTTTACAATCATTTTCCCCTTTTGCAAGAAATGACCTTGCTAGCTTTTCATTTTCGTTCAAAAAGTCAAATGCTTCTTTGAGCATAATCTCATCAAATCCTTCCACCTTCATTATTTCTCCATAAAAAAAATGAAATATACTCTTGTTGAGTATTGGTCTTCATTGCCTTGGTCACTTCACTAATTTGATCTGATAATTTATCTATCTTCTCATTTATGTCATCAGATGGACGGGTTCTCTTGCCATGAGATCTAAATCTAAAGCTTGAATGAAAAGACCTTGAATGTGACTCATGTGGAACTCTCGGAGACTCTCCACTTCCTTCATTCTTCTACAATTTCTTACTTTTCTCTTCTTACTTTAAGAGTCCTGTTTAAAGTTTTGGCTAATGGCTGGTAGACTTGGCAAAATGCTCACATGGGGGGGTCCTTAGGCTGACCATTGGCCAAACTTTTAACAAGAGTCTAAGAAAGTTATAAATCAGGTTACTATTGTTGTATTTGCAGTTGTACTTGTAATAATTAATTAATTTATATTTTTTTGAGCAAAATCTATCCCAGTATGTGTAAGACAATTTTGCAAATAATAAACATAATTTTCAGAAATTTTTTTTTGGTGATTTTTTACTATTTTTTCTAATTTTCTTTGGTTTAAAAAAATCAAAATTTTTTATACCCAAGCTTGACGGTGGCTCGGTGCTGCGAGGTGTGCCGTGCCTGGGTATATGCCAAACTGGCTGGGCGTGCTACGGCCCACCAGGCGCGTAGGCTGCCCGGCCAGCGCTAAACGGGCCTGGGCTGGCCCATTTAGCATCCCTAGGCACCCCTATGTGGAGCTACTATCTTTCCCTTTTTACTATATAGTTTACCCAAACCGGTCAGTCAGCCATAGGCTTAATAATAGTTGAATCAAATCGGTCTAAATTTCGTAACTCGGGCACGGGAACTATACATTATTTATACCTCTACGCTTTCGAACCCTTTGCAAGGGAAAAAGGTCCGCATTTCCCTCAAATTTCATCACCTCTTCTGTTTTGCCTTCGTCGCACTTACCTTCGCCCAACAATTAGAACAAAACCCTAGCCCTATCTCTAAATTCCACGCTAACGATATGGCCAGCGACGAACCTGAGAGCCGAAGCAAGCACCGGACGGGTTCCGAAGACGGGGACGAAGAGGACTCGAAGCGCCGGAAGCACGGCCGTCATCGTCACCACCACAGCAGCAGCAGTAGCCGTCATAAACGCCACCATCGTCATCGCAGCGGCAAACATGAACATGACACGAAAGAACGAGAAGAGAACGTGGATCCTACTCTTGCTATTGTCGCCGCAAGCTCTTATTCTCGACTTGACGACGATAAAGAGGAAGGTGAGATTCTCGAAGAAGATGACTATAATGGTGGCGACGATGGCAAATTAATTAAGAAGAAAGTGGACTCTGATGTGGAGTCTGGAGAAATTAAGCCGGAAGAAGCTATGGGCGTCAGATCGGATCATCTGGATCGGGTGTGTTGACATTTCCTTTTATTAGTCTCGATTTAGTTTATTTTTCTTGAATCCCTAATTCTGTTCTAATGATATGGGTATGTATACTTAATGTGCTTCGTTGTTAGTTTGGTATTCTTAGGGCGGGCTTGTTACAGTTGAGCGAGCGTTATATACTTCCTTAGGATGCCCAGGTTGTCTCGATAATCTATTTTTCCTTCATTAGACGACTCTACTAGTTTGCGCTGATCGTCCTTTTTTTCCCCTTCTTCTTTCACTGGTGTGTGATTTAAAATTTATGCATGATTTGCTTGCCTTGCGCAATCTTGATGTTGCATACGATGGCAAGTGTAACTAACGCACCTTTTCAGACAGTTTTAATAATCATTCCGGAACTTTTGTAGTAACGTCAATAAGTTTCTAGGAAATGATTTACTTTGTATTTTGAAATGTAAGTGATATGGTGTAGTGATTTAAGCTGAAAAATTATATTCATTTAGTTACTTATTTTATTTTGCAGGATGGTAAAGAAACGGAAGAGTTTGAGCTTAATCTTAATTTATCACCAGAACACAATGGAAGGGACATTGGTCGAAGTGCAAAGATGTCCAGAAAAGACAGAAACAATGATGATGACGATGTTATGCTGGTGAATTCTTCACCAAGTGATCAGCCTGGTAACTTAAAGATGATCCATGATAAGGTTCATGTACCAAGAAATTCAAGGAATGAGCACTTGGTGTCCGGTGGTAAGACATATGAAGTGGAGGAAGTTGATGGATCAAGTGCTGAATTTGAATCTTTCAAATCCCGGGAGAGGAAGGGAAAAAGGAGGCATGATGGCTCATCCTCTAGAGATAGTACACCAAACCATGTCAATGGGGTCATTGGATGTAAATTCCAAAGAGAAGATAAGAAACTGCACAAAATTTCTGGTTCTCCTGTAAAAGGAAGCAGAGAGGAAAAGAATTATGTGGATGCTGAACCAAAACACAATAGGTCAAGAACTCCAGTTTCCAGTGAAAATGTTAGCTCAAGAAAGCATAGGAAAACTAATGACTGTGAGTATAAAGCCATTAGCTCTAGAGATGTAGAAACATGTGATTTGGTGAGATATGAGTTTAAGGGCCATTTGGAGTCAATGGATGTTGATGGACATGGTTCAGAAAATCAGGAGAAGCTGATACCATCTGAAGCTGTGAGGGACAAGGACAAAAATTTGTCCCATTCATCATCTCATTACAGATACCATGATGAAATTCATAATGCGAGAAGGTCGAGATCATATGATCCTCATAGAGAGAGATCTCGATCTAGAAGTCTTTTACAAGAAGAGGCGCTCATGAAAAGAGCTCGAGGTCATGAAAAGGACACCAATTATTATGAAAAGGGCGATTCTTTGCACGGGGTTAAGAATGATTCAGATCACGAAAGATTGGTTAGACGCCATGGGGAGGAGCGACATGGTAGTAGAGACTGGGTGAGCGACAGGGAAAGGGAACATAGTGCAAGTTATGGTAGGTACATTGAAAGTGTGGACAGGCATGGCCATCGGGAGGTCAGGGATGCAGATAGGGACAGAGATTGGGGGCGGAGGGAGAGGGAGAGGGAGAGATACAGGGCCAAGGATACGGAAATGGATAGGCATAGGGACAGGGACAAAGAGAGAGATAGGGATAGAGATAGGATCAGGGAGAGGGATAATAAGAGAGAAAGGGATGGTGAAAGGCAAAGGGATAGAGATAGGGATAAGGAGGGTGATAAAGTTAGAAACCATCATAAACATGATGGTCTTGAAGATGGATATGGTGGTCGAGGTGGGTACAAGGATTCCAGGCGCCTAAAACATGACAGGACAGAGTACAATCGGCATAGAAATAGATCAAAAGAGCCGGATAAGACTCCCTTTTCTACTAATGAGGCTGTAGAGCAGGGGAAAAATAAGCTAAAAAGGTAGCTGTTCTCCCTTTTATTGGATCATAAAATTGCCAATTGGTTTTCGGTTCATCTTATTTTTGCTTGTTCTATTTTTGTTCAGAGATGATGATGAACAGGATAACTATCAAGAAAGGATTGTATTGCAACTTGCCGAACAGGAAGAGGAAGATCTTGACAGAATTAAAGAGGAAAGTAGAAAAAGGAGGCAAGCAATTTTAGAAAAATATAAACAGCAGCAGTTACAGCAGCAGGAGGAATCTCATCCCGAAGACTTGGAGAATGGTATTTTCAAATTACTTTCAAGATTATCCAGGTTTCCTGTATTGTAAAGTTCATGACCCACCCTATCACCACCTCCAAACTCAACAAAATGAATTATTTTGTTTGTGGATCTGGTCATTGTTTCTGCACTTACAACTTATTATTTTCTTGGATCAGAGAAGAAGTCATCAGAGCAGCCTTGCCCATCTGAAGCCGTGGGAAATGCCATTCCTGACACTGTTGAGGGTAGAAATGATGGTACAGATGTTTATGTTGCTGACCCATCATTTTCTGTGGGGAAATCACCTCCACAGAATGGAACTTCAGGTTTTGAGAAGACTTCTGGTGCTTGTGGATTGGGAGATGGTACTCCAAAGGTTTGCCAAATTAATTATTAACTATTTCTAAAGGATTCTTGTTCACTGGTCCCTGTAATTCCTACCATATGTTTGCTATGCATGATTTTATTGGAACTTGATTTTGGCTGTACTTGATTTTGTTGATTTTTGTATCTTTGCTCAATTCATTACTTTCCATTTCACATACTGAAAGTATTTGCATAGATTTCTAATGCTTTACTTTTTTTATTTTCAAAATGGATAGGGTGAGAGATCAGATGATATGTTTTGTGATGATATTTTTGGGGAATCACCTGCTGGAGTCCGTAAACCGGTAATCCTATTGATCATGATTGCTCTTTCAAATATTTCCATTCAATTGCAGTAACCTTGTACCTTTGGTTGGGAGCATGAACTAATTATGAGCTTTCTTCTCTCTCTCTCTGTTGCTTTTTCATCAACTCAAATTATTTAATTTGCTTTTAGTTTATTGGATCTAGTTAAAATGTTGAAAACCAAATATTTTACCGGCTTTGCAATATTTGTGTCAGTCTTTTATTAGGAGGCATCTATCCTATCAAAATAAAATTCATTATACAAAATTTTAAGGGTGCAGTAATTTAATTACATCAGACATTGCACTTCTTCTGTAGAATATCTCACTAGAGTCCTCAAAATGGACTTTAGGAGGTTGTCTGGTGCTCTTAGTTCTAATAAGTAGGAACAGAAGGATTTTTGGTGGATTAATATTTGAGTACCTTTTAAACCTTGGAATTTGATGTAAAATTGATGCCCCTTGGGAAGTTGAATTAATTTTTCGAAATTTCTGAAAATTAACACATGCACACAGAAAACTTCAATGATGTGATAGGATTATTCCTTTAGTTTGATAAAATATGCATGAACATATAATTAGAAATCATTATGTAAAGAAACGTTTTATGGGAAATGTGAGATGAATGATGAAAAATTTCCAAGGTCTTTGGAGGAGAGGGTATGTATTTATACCTTTTTTTATTCATTCAATTGTGTGGCATGTCTGGTTGAAGAGAACAGGAGGACAGGAAGGAGTTGTTCAGTGGAATCAATTATTGACACTATCAATGTATTCCTGGAGTCTTGGGTGTTGGTGATTATGGAATTCAAGGGATAATCAACATCAGGTATCCTGAGAGGGTGGCATGATATTTATTTCTCTAGCCTGCCTATTCTGGAGACTATCAAGCCGAACTTTAATGGGTGTTCATTTGGAAACGGAGGAGAGTAGAGAGATTCTCATGCTCGTATTGTTCTTGCATTCTCTGGTCCTTGCAGAAAAGGGCTTTCCATTATTCTGGAATTGCTAGCACAGGAGTTGGTATCAAGTTGGAAATTTTTTATGATATAACTAAGCTTGCTTTTTACAGTTATTTTTTTTCCTTTTTTAATACTTTTCTCTAAATAACTGGTTATCTAGGATAGAAATGAGAAAGAGTCTCTGGATAAAATTATTGACTCAGGAGAATTAATAGTCAACAAAGTTGAGCCAAGGGTCATCTACTCCCTCGAGAAGGTTTAATGATTGACCAAGTTTTTTATTTTAATTTTACTTATCATTTGACCAGCCATGATCATTTCCATAATTTACGGAATGGCAGAAAGAATGCCAAATTTGAGAAAATAATGGGTAAGTTAGACCTGAAATAATGCCATCAACCTTTTCTCTACAAATTTTTTTTAACATCTTTAAATGGGCAAATCCCATCAGTACCTTTGTATTTGAAGTGATTTTCTCATGTTGAATAATGCTAATTTTATTTATTTTTAGTATTTTTTAGATTAGTATCCAATACAGTAGGTTAGGAGATGCTTTTCTTTTTTTTCCTGTGGCGGATTTAATTGCTTCCATAACTTGTTACAATAAGTGGGTTCATGCAGAAGAACATGCACATAATTAGAGTCCACAAACTCATTTGTACTTCTGAAATCAATCCAGTGGCATCTCATGCTGGTGCATTGAGTTGGCCTTACTGCTAACTTATTTTAAAATTTAAACTATTACTAGTTTTGAAGGTTTTTAGCTTAAAAGTAACAGAAAATAATAACTGCTATAATTCTATCATTATAATCGAGAATAATGAAATGGTTCCTAACACTTTTCCACATTTAATATTTGTAGTGTCATTATAACAGCCATTATTAAAATGATTGTTTTAATTTGCTAACATTTTTATGACTTTCAAATTAAATATTAAATGTTTGATTGTGAAAGGCCTGTTTCATCTTGCCTTGATGTACGTTTGTACAATTGTCCTTCCAATGTTAGTATTTCATGTTTACATATTTGTGTTTCTTTATGAAACTTTGTTTTTGGTTTTGTATTTAGTGAACTTAGACTGAAATTCTTCTGCGTGCATCAGAATGCTAGATATCCTTCTCGTGTACATATTAAATTTATTCTCATGTTTGTTGCTGGTTTCAGGGAAAAGGAGATGGTTTACCAATTGAAAGAAGTGGTCTTCATGACAACTGGGATGATGCAGAGGGCTACTACAGTAAGTATTGATTATTGTTTCAGTTTCTTCCTTTTCTTGCATCAAATTCATGTAACTTTACTTGCCAATAAATTTTGTGAAATTTTGTGGCTAATTTTTTCAATGAACTGTACTTTTTGTGATCCTCTGTTATTTGCATTTTCTTCCTTATGATGCTGCTTCCTTTCTTTGCTTCAGGCTACCGGTTTGGAGAAATACTTGATGGTCGATATGAAGTTACTGCTGCTCACGGCAAAGGTGTTTTTTCAACTGTAGTTCGTGCAAAGGATTTAAAGGCTGGAAAGGGTGATCCAGAAGAAGTGGCAATAAAAATTATACGTAATAATGACACCATGTGAGTCATCATGATTCAGTTTTTGCTGGTGTTGGTTTTATTGTTGATTATTGGTTCTGATTGTTCAAAGAATTATTTTTGGCTCCATTTTTTATGTCATAGGTACAAGGCTGGTATGGAAGAATTGATAATATTGAAGAAGCTAGCTGGTGCGGATCCTGATGACAGACGCCATTGTGTTCGGTTTCTCTCGAGTTTCAAGTACAGAAATCATCTTTGTTTAGTTTTTGAATCGCTTCATATGAATCTTCGTGAGGTTCTAAAGAAGTTTGGTCGTAATATTGGCCTTAAGCTGACAGCTGTGAGGGCATATGCAAAGCAGCTGTTTATTGCACTGAAGCATCTTAGGAACTGTGGCGTTCTGCACTGTGATATAAAGCCAGATAATATGCTGGTAGGATTTGTGTATTTCCTCATGTTTGGTGTTTTTTTATTTGACATCTCATGATCTCCCTATTGTTTCCTTAGGTAAATGAGGCAAAAAATGTCCTGAAGCTTTGTGATTTTGGTAATGCCATGTTCTCTGGTAAAAATGAAATCACGCCATACCTAGTGAGCCGTTTTTATCGTGCTCCTGAAATAAGTAAGCACCATTTATGACTTTTGATTATTTTCTTGATCTATATTTGAATTTTAGACTGATTCTTACTGCCTGAAATTTGGGGAAAGGTCTCTCATGACATACGTGGTATCATTTTTCTGCAGTTCTTGGCTTGCCATATGATCATCCCCTGGATATCTGGTCTGTTGGTTGCTGCTTATATGAGCTATATTCAGGGAAGGTCCTCTTCCCAGGTCCAACAAACAATGACATGCTTCGTCTTCACATGGAGTTAAAGGGTCCTTTTCCTAAGAAAATTCTTCGTAAGGTTCGAATCTGATTTTATCTGATGAAAGAGATATTGAATGGTCTTTTTTATATTCACGTTTTTGCTTCTTGGCTTGGACATTTCAGACACAAACACTGAATTATTTTTATTTGAAATTTATTTTATTATGTTTTGTTTGGGATAACTTGGATTTCGTTTTGCTCTCATTTTTGTTCATCTGTAATCCACAACCCTTTTGATGATGCTGATGCTGTTTTTGTTGTCTTTATACAGGCAGCTTTTGCTGATCATCATTTTGATCAGGATTTGAATTTTCATGCTACGGAGGAGGATCCTGTTACTAAGAAGGTAAGCTTGTACTTTTAAACAGCCCAAATGCCTTTAATTTGTGGTGATCCAGTTCCTCTTGCCATTTGCAGACTATAAAGAGGCTGCTTCTCAACATTAAGCCAAAAGATATTAGTACCTTAATTACTGGCTCTCCTGGTGAAGATCCAAAAATGTTAGCCAATTTCAAAGATCTTCTGGAACGAATATTTGTGTTAGATCCAGAGAAGAGGATGACGGTATCTCAAGCATTAAGTCATCCGTTCATCACGGGCAAGTGAACAAAGATGCTGATTTTCTGACTCCAGAAATGCTGTTGAGCTACATATATATACGTTATGGTCTAAATTTTTTTCAGCTCTCTAATCATTGGGCGTTTATCTGTCTTTATCTTCTCTGTTTTGGCCAAAGAACACTGGACACAGTTAGTGGCGTGGATGAAGCATGTGGAGGATGGTGTTTGGCCTGGAGGCCCTCATACTTGGCGATTCTTTCAGTGGGATGTGTTCTGTTTCTATTGTAAGATAACTCGTTAACGGAGTAATTTATCTCTTGTAATCATTATTGATGATGGGCTTGTGAAGATATACATCTCTCATTCCCCCTAGTAAATTTTGTTCATAGTCAGTATTTGGGATCCTGCAACCCTTTTTGCAGGATCTATTGAGAATCTGAAATTTTTTAGGAAGAGTAGTTGTTTAACTCTCTGTTGGGTTGTAAAATAATAATATTCTTGTGATTCTAGACGGATGGTTAGGGTAAAGTATATTCTTTTTTGATAATTTTTTTGGTTACATTTTTGTGTTTAAGCTGTTGCTGAATTCTTTATCCATTTATGTGCATTCGAAGAAATCTGTCTTTTATGTTCATCTTCTCTTCTATCTGCATTGTATTTTCATTTATGGAAGTTGCTTGGGTCCTTGGGAGTCTAATTCTATTTTTCATTCAGGAATTCTGCCAGTGCTATGAGGCAACCAGTTCAATGCTTTAGATGCTTAGAAGGCAACCAAAAGAAGGTACCCTGGTTTGTTTATTAGGCAGCTTATTGGATAGCCCTTGAAACTATATAGTATGATCATAACTGTTAAACCATGACTTCGAAATGTCTGAAAATTTAATTAGTGGAGCCTACTAGGAAGTGGGTCCCTTATGTTGGAACCAGATATTTTTCTTCTTTTTCATCTTTAGATTTCTCTTTAATTCTTGTGCGTGAAGTACTCATAGTTAGTTTTAAGCTTAAAAATAGGAATTTGAAAAAGGGGAGTTCTCTGTTATTTCGAAACGTTCTTTTTTAAAAGATATTTCTATTCTACATATCCTCGTATTTTTTCCAACGCCGCATTACATCTAATCCATACTTTGGTGGTTCTGGAGGCTTTTGCACTGGAGATGAATGGTTGCGGCCTGGAAGTGATAGTTTCATCTGGTGAGTTGTTCATTTATTTCAGTTTTCAGGATGTGACCTGTGGTTCCTTTATCAAATTTTTTCCTCATAGAATATCTTAAAAGAGTAATATAATTGTTTTTTAGTTGGGCTGCAGATAAATTAATATGGATTTTTATCTTTTTCTAGGTTATGATCCCATGTTCCTGGAAAATCTGTAAGTGCTCTATCAGATACTTAATGCTTAGTTGTCTCTATCTTGTCCTTTGATATTTGAAGCAGTTTCTAGTATTTAGTTTATGCAGAATTGGATTCTTCTTGGTTAAGGAAAGGAGGAGTTATGTTACTGATTTGAGGATGACAGTGCATGTAAAGAGTTGTTTTTTTTTTTCGTCTGCTTGAACTATTCTTAGATCTACTTGCAAATTCTATCAGTTCTGTCATACAGAGGAAATAAAACATTATTTCTCATGTGCACTTGATTTGGATTAGCTTAAATAAGCCTGCCTCCCTTCAATTGAAGACAATTGATTCAGTTTCAACAAAATTGTAATTAGTTATGTGGTAAAACAACATGAATTCTAGTCATGTTCCCTTTTTAGCCCTTATCCTTCATTCTTACCCCTTTTTAACTCAAACAGCAATACATTATTTAATGTCTTGAAGGATGGAAATGTACTCCTTAGGAAATTTCTGTCTTGCGCTGATTGAAACAAAGCAATAAAATTAGTTTTCTTTATCTTATTTTTAACGTTTTCCCCTTATGATATTGTATCATTAAGTTCCTTGGGGTTTATAATCTTTAATTAGCAAATACTGAAGTTTCATGTTTAGTGACCTCCAATAATGGACTGAATTGGAGCCAAATTGAATATTTCCTTTGTCGAATAAATGGGCTAGTAAGTTGCAGAGATTAGAAAGTCGGTCTGGGAGAATGTCTAGCTCTATAATATAAGCTGATCAGTACAGATGTTTGTATTTGGTGATGGTAGAGAGAAGTATATTAAAGATGATCCAAAATTAAAAGAAATTGTGGAACCTAAATGGAGAGCATTAAAGATTTCAAAAATAGAAGTTAATAAAGGTGGGAAGCTTGTTGGAGTGTAGGATAAAATGGTTAATTGCGTTGGAAGAGCGGGGAAAAGTTTGAGAATCTAGAGGTGAAGTTCGGTCCCATAAAAGATCTTAGTGGAAATTTGATGAGAATTTGATGAGTTTTAAAAGGCTGTTAAATAGAAGGGATTTTAATTATATCTTTGGCATTGCTTCTTTGGGCTCTAGTTATGATTTCTGAGCCTAAAAGTGCTTTGCTATGTACATTTAAGCCTCTCTTTGGCATTCTTTCTAGGTTAGGAACTCATTCCGAGAACCAATTACTTGATCTCATTTTGACGATTTTTTCAAAGTGTTTACGGTGTGTGTGATCACTATGCAGCAATGACTAACCAAACATTTGGAAGCTAAGTAAAATGAGCTGCAGTAAAATTAGCATATTAAAAGTTTGCCAGTGCATGAATGAGATTGATTTAACTTACAAGCTTGTAACCATGAGAAGAAAAGATTTTCTTATTTACAAGTTTGCCACTAGAAAAGAAAAACAAAAAATTATTTACAAGATATAAATCTGGGTTGAAGGTGATTTTGTGCGAATAAACTTTTTTCATTCTAATTTTGGAAGAACTCATTCTCCTATGTCTAACCAGGGGCTTCTCTTTCAATTGGGAGTTGTTCTACCAATTGAATCTCATTTCCATAGAATGAGTTCTTGGAATGAATGACATTCGAGGTCTAAGTTTTTGGTAAACACATTTGAGAAGCTATTTCAAATGAAGAGCTTCATCAAAATGCTAGTTCCGTTGAAGCTTTCGGCTCCCTGCTTCCTCAAATTTCTTTTGCTGATATTAGTTAATTGCCTATGTTGTATTTCTGTCAAGATTATTTTATGATATGAAATATCTCATTTTGCTACTTCTTGATCTAAAAATATCTTTAGAAATAAAGATTTACGAAGTGCTATCTTCCCAAATAAAACTGCTTTCAGAAAGCACTTCATAGGAATCAATTTTAAAGGAATTTGTTCTTTCGGAAAGAAATTCCAAATAGTTCCTGCCGGCCGGGGGGGCGGGTCTGGTTGGGATTGCAGATTCTGGATTTGGATAATGGGCTTGGATTCTAAAATCCAAATTTTAATTGTTGATTTTTTAAATGTAAATCCTGTTTGGGTATGTTGGATTATAGAAGTTCATCATACCAATTAGAATCTAGAATCTAATCTTCTTCTGATTATTGAGCCAGATTTTGTAATTTCCACGTATATAACTTAATATAATATATATATTAAGATATTTGATACATTCATACCTATAAATATACACATGTGTGTTATGTGTGTGTGGACATATTCCAATAGACATTTTACTATATATTTTTATGTTTTAAGTAAAAATATATTATAATATCGATTTTATATACTATAATATATTATTATATTGTAAAGTTTATAATACATTATGTGTGTATTGTATTATATGCTATATAACAAATTATGTTTAATAAATTAATATTATTGTAACTAAATCTCATTATCTGGATTTTAGAAATTATGCAGTTGAGGTCCTAGAAATAGTATAATCACCTTGAAAATGGACCCTGATTTTGATTCAAATTTTAAGATTTTTAGAGTCCAACCATAAGAATTGGATTCTAATCCCCTCTAAATGTCCTTGAGGACTTAGCGGTTAGAAAAGAAACAAAACCTGGAAAAAAAACTTTTAAATAGAAGAAATGTTAAAATTAAAATAATACAAGTTGAAATACAATTGTATAATAATCTATATTATAAGCTTAGTACAGAGAGGACAACAAATACACTTGCAATTTTTTAGGACTTGGACTCCATTTGGTATTGCTGTTCAAGAGTGCTTTATTACTTCTTAATTGAAGCAAAAAGAAATTTTTTTGCCTCTTAAGGACGAGCAACAAATCATTGCTTCTTATCTTAATAAAATAAAAAAAACTGCTATTTTCTTAAAGGTTTCAGCATCCCCATCTTTGGGCTCGAGTGGGATCTGAAATGGAGTGTTGTATCTTAGGTTCACTCTCCGTGTACCCATTTTCTGTTCTCACCAATTATTATATGAATGCAACTATATTACCAATCAAAAAAAAAAACTGCTTCTTTTGATTTATTTAAAAAATCTTATGAAAATGTCTTTTTGTTTTTTACTTTTGACAGCAATTTTCTAAAAGCAAAACAAAATGGGGGCTTAGAAAGAAGAAAACAATATTTAGATCAAGTTAGATGTATTTTAAAAAAAAAGAAGAATTTGAGAATTTTAGAAAAAGATGAATATGTTAAAGAACGATAAAAAGAAAAATATTTCCCATAAAATTATTTGATAGTGAAGATTTACAGATCTTTTTCTTGTTGAAGATGTGAATAATGGGAAGTGAAGGGAGCACATATTTGTAAACTTTAAAGGATTATGGTTACTATAGTCAAGGGAGCTTTAACTAAGCATGTGAGAGACCAAGAAAATGCCAAACTGTTAGAGAATAAATATGATAGTATCTATATAGGATGGTGAAGAAGAAAAATGTTATTGATTATTGTGGAAATTTTTGAGTCACTATGAATTATGGGAAAAAAGTGATGAAGCAAATGTTAAGAAGGATAACTAGAGAGTTAAAAAAAAGTCGTTTTGGGTTTATATTACGGATATCTACCATTTCTGTTTTTTTCTTTTTTCTTTTTTAGTTAATTGTTGAGGAAGTTTAGATGGAAAAGGAGAGATCTCCACATGGCTTTACTTTTTACTGATCTAGAGGAAACATATCGTAAAGTAGCTAGAGAAATAGTTTGGTATGTTAGTTTCAATTTGGAGGTGAAAAATGAGGGAACACTAACTAGGATGAGAGCTGTTAGACAAATGAGTTTTCAATAGGGATATCAGTGGCTCAGATTCCAGTACGAATTCTATCCTTGTTTGATCCGAGGTTCCAAGAGTTATATAAAATCTTATCTGATGGATCAAAGCTGGTTTTAGACATTCAAATTTGAATAAATTTTAAGTTGACTATGAACTCCCACTGTTTCAATTCAATTCAATACTTTGAAAAGTAGTTTATTTTGCTCAATTTTATATGTGATAATTCACTATTAATATTATTAGACAATTATATAGTAACTTAATTTAAATCTCATGGTTAATCAGAAATATATAGTAAATTTAAGTGTCATGATTAATCATTAATACAAGTTAATTAATGTTCAAAGTTGCATTAGGCATGCAGCAGGGATGGAGACTTTATATGGAGCATTGGTTAGGAATATTTTCTTACTTAACTGATGTAGGATTAAAAACAAGCATGCTGAATCCTCATTGTTTTTAGTCCCATGATGTCCTGGGATGAAAATCCTCCCAAGTTGGGATTTTGAGATGCTCCCTTTCTTCTGTGGTGTTTATTATTGGTTATTGGGTATCAGATTCAGGACTGCCTTATATATATATGTATATAGCTTTTGGATCTGAGCTTGTTGAATTTGCATTTTGATTTTAACTAGTTAAAATCTTGTTGGATCTTGTTTTGATACGAATTTGCATAAAAAAATTTTAGTTTAGAGTTGGATTTTGTTATATTCTAACTGTATTCAACCTGTTTACAGCACTATTTTTCTGCAACAGCGGGTTATGCCAATGTTCAGTAATTTTTTCTTTCTTTTAGCTTTGATTATGTGTAAATTGAAACTTAATATTCAAGAGGAGGCATCTTGGTGTATGTTATTTGCTAATGATGAAGTTTTGGTGGATTAAACTACAGAGAGCTAAAAACTAGAATTATAGCGAGAGACTTCTGAATCAAAATGTTCTAAAATAAGTCAAGGACTCAAGATTAAGCATGTGGAATGTAGCTTTAACGTAATTTAGAGTAGAGGTGAAGCAATTACTCAAGAATCAGGAGGTACCTAGAAGCAATCATGTCTAATAGCTGGAGCAATTACAGGGTTATTGATGAGTATTGTTACACAGAGAATTAAAGATATGTGGCTTAAGCTGAGAGGCACTTCTTAAATGTTGTATAAGTGCAGCTCATGCTAATAAGAATTTTTACAGCGCAAATATGAGACTGGCTGTAGGTTAGGCATTATTGTTCATGATTCAGTTGTGTGGTTATTTTCTTATCCGCTTCGGTTTCATGTTTGGGGCTTCAATTGTGTCTCGAGTTCATTGTAGGTTTGCATTCAATAGATTTTTTGAGAGGGATGAAGTGTGCAGTTTTGTTCTCTGGGCATTAATTGCTGTGGAAACTGCTTGACCTTTATGTTGGTGAGATGCTTTGTCATTATTAGTTTTTAAGATAAGAGGACTTTATTCCCTAACAATTATAACTTTGACTAGTTCTTCTTTTTCAACAATTATTTAACTCAATTTATAAATATCAAATCCACTATAATCTCAAAACTTTTCGAAGTTGGAAACCATCTTCATGGATACAACACTGCTTTTCCTATTGTTCTTGCTCCTAGAAAAATACACCTCTTGGTATGTTAGATTCCAACACTGTTTCTCCAGAATTGTGGTTGTGTTAGATTCCATTGCAAATTCCATTTTATTTTGTTAAGATCTTAATTTGTTCTTTTAGCAGATTCCATCACTGGAATGCAACTCAAAGGGTCTCTAGTTTGATTATCATTCCTACTTTCATGTACAGATCATGTTTTTTTTTTGTAAATTAGATCAAATAGATGGTTATGCATCAATATGATGGATTTACATGGATTGATTCTAGTGGTTACAAGGTGAAGAACATGAAAATTTTGAGACAAGTCTGGCACTTCTGTCCTTGACCTCAGGGATGATATAGAGGAATGGCAATCTAAGTTTTTTAATGGGTCTCATTCCACTCAAACCAATCAATCAAAGTCCAAAATGACTTCCTCAATTAGATGGGGTCTACAACATGAATCTTGTTTCTCCATCCTAATTTAAAAAAAAAAAAACCATCACTGGTTATTCAAAAAGAAAATTTATTTAAAAAAAACCATATATTCAGTCCTTTCATGGTTCAAATTCTTTTGTAACTGATTAAATCCAATTTATTTTGGGGTCCTCCCTGACCCTATTAATCTTTCAATGAGTACCTTATCACACATTCTTACAACTACTTGCCTAAGTTACAGCCCAACCCAAAGCAGTCAATTTATTAAACTGGTTGGAGATGGCTATACCTGAACCAGTTCATTTGAAGAGACCATGACCTGAACACACCTACCTAACTCATTTACCCTTTCCCGCTTCCCTGGTAAAAGACTCTAGATTGTTTAATCATCACATTATTATGTTTTACATTTTATTTTTTAAAATTTTGGATTTAAGAATAAATTTTTAACATATTGGTATGCATAATTTGTTATTTTATATACACAAAAATACATGTGTTTGTGCATTTTTTTTACAAATGATTAATTTATTAATGGCAAAGATAACCATAGTACATAAGATATACACTATACAGAAATAAGCAACAATAATAAGAGCAAAAACTCCAGGAGAATCAACCCACAGGCTTCTATTGTTAAACCGAAGGCGTTAGCATGTCTTGAGTGGGTAACTGAAGAACATATACGTGTTAAGAGGCTCCCAACTTGGCCAAGCAATCAGCTAGATCGTGAGCAGAATGAGTTGTGTAGATGAATGAAGTGTTCACCTCAGTAGCTAAAGATCTAGGCTTACATAATTCTGCAGTTGCCAGGAACAGGTAATGGCCTTAGACATCCAATTGATAATATTAGTGCTATTAACTTCCACCACCATATTGAGGAAACTTTTGAGTCCTTTCCTGCTCTAAGCCACTCAAGCATGCCAAAATTTCAGCCTTAACCGAACAATCCTCTCCCATACGACCTGAGTAAGCATGGGCATCTACCTGACCTACCTGGATTTCCAAGCAAAGTCCGGTCAAATTTAGGCATTATAAAACCTTGTGGGATGGTATCCAAGCTGCCATGGCATTCTTCCTTGGTGAGAAATTGAAGCAAATATTGTGACTCTGCCCTAAGAAATCTGCCAAGGAGGTAGGTATCCAAGCTGCCGTAGCATTCTTAGTGAGAAATTGAAGCAAATATTGTGACTCTGCCCTAAGAAATCTGCCGAGGAAATCCCTCTAAAGTCAGGTTCCTTGAATCCCAAGCACCCATCAGGATGGAGATAGCTTTTATAACAGCCTCTATTGATGCAGTCCTATTCGCAAAAATTTTCAAATTTCTCTTCTTCCGCACATGCCATAAATTTTGTGAAATAGAACAGATAAGAGAATACGGGCACTTGAAATCTATATTGCTCAAATTGTGCTTGTAGAGAGTCAAGCATCACCCACACAACTCCAATATGATGAATAAAATAAAACTAAATATGAATCATGACTCACGACCCTGCAGTGGAGAAACAAATGGTCTTTAGATTCCCCTTGAGCTCTGCACAAGAAACATATGCTAGGGGAAAGGGCTATATTTTTTTTTCTTCTTCATTAGAGAACATCAGATGTGTAAATTTTATATAGAATGTGCTCAAACAAAGGCCTTGAACTTTGGAAGCAGCAGAGGCTTCCAAACATGGTTGGAAGAGAAAGCAACAGGAGAATTTTTCCTATATTTCCCAACAAAAAGTATTTACAGTGAAGCAGACTATAGGAACACCAAACCCTCCAGTCAAGTGTCACTGAACACATCATGAAGGGACTTGAGTAACTTAGAGAACTCTACCAGATCTACTGGTCTAAGATCCCTATTGACAATGAGGTTACAAGAGAGATCCTGTACCAAGATAAGATATCACTCACCGTAGAATTTGGGGCAATTGACAGACAAAAAAACCTAGGGAAGCTAGATGACACAGGAGTACCCCAAATCACGGAAAAAAAAAATGAATAGAGGTACCTAACCCTACACGGAATTGGTATGGGGGTAAAAAATGAGATGCTAGAGCAATCACCTCCTTCCAAGGACAGACCTTCTACACTGATCATTCTCTGCAACACCATGTTTGAAAAAATGAATAGAGGTACCAAACCCTACACGGAATTGGTATGGGGGTAAAAAATGAGATGCTAGAGCTATCACCTCCTTCCAAGGATAGACCTTCTACACTGATCATTCTCTGCAATGAGTCCTCGAAACTGGAACACCTCAATCATTTAACCAAAAGCACCGAGTTTCATGCAGGTACATCACCCACATTTAAGCCAGATAGTTCCTTATTCTTACACGCCTTAGGCCATTTAAAAAGATGATCCTTTGTTAACCTCCCAAAAAAATATCTTTGAAGTTTTTCCTAAGAATGAACTGTGGAACTTGGCATTCTAAAGAGGGACATGAAGTAGACTAGGAGATTGGTTAAGGTGAATTTGATCAAATTGATTCTGCTTCCTAAAGAGAGAGAGAATTCCTTTTCCATTAAGTTAACATCTTATCCACATGCTCCACCGCTAGATACCAAAACGCTCTAGACTCAGGATTGCATCCCAAAGGAAGACCTAGATAACTCATAGGCTAAGATCCTAACTTACATCCAAACTCATTAGCAAGATTCATCTCTAAATTTATTGGATTAGTGCTGCTCTTATCTAAATTTTCCAGATGCCCAGACACCGTTTCAAAGGTTTTAGGAATTCTTTTGAGCCAGAAGATTTAAGCCCCTATCCGCCTCTAGGAAAATGATGGTGTCATACGAAAAAAAACAGATGAGAAATGCTAGTAAGATCCTCGCCACACTAAACCTCTTCCATGAGCATCTGATAGAAACCAACATGGGAAATCACTCACTTGGATACAAAGGAAAGGGAAGAGGGCCTTCTTGATAGAGACCACGATAAGAGGAAAAAAAAAAAAAAACAAGCCACAAAGTCTTTCAATAAAATTGAGAAATGTACACTATTGAGGCACCCTTGTATCCATTTTCTCCATTTCAATCCTAACCCTTTCCATTGGATGACTGAACCGATAGATCCCCATTCCACTATATTGTAGCCTTTCTTCAAGTCTATCTTACAAATAATACCTGGCTCACTAGATCTCATTGTATCTGACACACTCATTTGCTGAAAGTAAGTCGATAATTCAATCACCACAACCATGAATGAAAGCTGATTGACACGAGTCCACGATATTGGCAAGGACTGTAACTTGAGGAAGAGAACCTTAGCAGTTGTTTATAAAGGCTCATGATAAGACTAATGGATCAAAAATTTCTTCAACTCTAAACTGTTTTAGAATTAGGGTAAGTAAGGTGGCATTTAGGGATGGCAACGAAGTGGGTTTTGGCAAACCCGACCCTTTTGGGTTAGTAAAGGGATAGGTTGGGGTTGTCCCAACTTACTATAAAATGCAAAGGTATTAATGTTTTTAAATAGAATAATAAAATGCAAAAATACAAATGTTTTTAAAAAGAATATATAAATTAGTAATATACTTATTTATAAAATATATATATATCCTTTATATTTGATATTTATTTAAAATAATATTTTAATGAATTAAGGTCAGGGTTGGGGCGGCTTGAGCTAAACCCTAACCCAATTTATCACATCCAAACCCTTACCATTAGGGGAGTGCGAGGTAGGTTACCGATTTAACCCACTCCATTGCCATCCCTAGCCACATTCATAATTTTGTTAATAACACCATGGGAGCAAGAATAAGAAATTACTTGGCATCATCAAAATTAATCAATTCCCACCAAAGTGGGGTTAGCGACACGAATTTTGTCTCAAAATTTCGTTATATCAAAAATCATAATTACAGTTAATTTATGTTAATGTAAGTCTTGTTTTATAATTACAGTTAATTTTGTGCTCCTCTTGATCTCTTAGGCCTTTCAATATGCATCCTCTCGAACCTTTTTACAAGTGCATCTTTGGTTCTTTGCTTCACGTGTCATAACTACTTTTTACTTACTCTCCTCATATTTTCCCTAATGCATGCTGTGACTAGTCACTTTCGAAAGTGACACTTAAATCTTTTGAATGTGTTTCTTTGCCGCCTAATATTCTGTACTGTACAAAATAGCCGGTCTATCTTATAAAACTTGCCCTTTAATTTAAGTGGAACATGCTTATCACATAATAACCTAGAAGCATCCTTCCACTCAAGCCAACGCCTCCACTTCATCAATTTCTCCATCTTTCGTCCAAGATATTTGAATTTATTGCTTAAAGTGATAATCTAATGAGAAAATACTTTGACACAACTACTTAGTAATATCTTAATTCTAATGAAAGAATGCAAGGGTAAACGCATCCAGCCTATGAGCTTTGTACCCATTCAATTCCACACTACGAATCTGAAGAACTCCATTTTGCTCCACATTGCTAATCTGATTTCTTCCTCAAACTCTCTTCCAAGCCAGCCTTACTTTCCCAATTCAGTGATAAAGTGTTCTTAACTTGAAGGTAAAACTTGAGATCTTGTTCACATTATGACTCATAAGTTTAATTCAATGGTAATTTGCACACTCTTGCACCTCTCCCTTATTATTATATATTGGTATTACTATACTAAGACTCTAAGCATTTGACATTTTCATAATTCTTAAAATTTTATTAAATAGTTTAGTCAACCAAGATAAGCCAATATCTCCCATGCACTTCCATACCACTGTAAGGATGCCATCTGGGCCTAAGGCTTTTCTTATTATTATTTTTTAAATCAAAGCATTTTAACTTCTACAACTCAAACCCCACGAATAGGGATTTGTTTTGTAGTTCCATTAATACTATCATCCATGCAGAATCTAAATCTTTATGTATCTTTACTATTTAATAATTTCATAAAATATTTTCTCCATTTTTCTTTAATCTCCTTATCTTTCACTAAAACTATTGATCCTTCAGTTTTAATGCATCTAACCCGATCTAAGCTTCTCATTTTCCTCTTGCTAAATCTTTAGTTTATAAATAATGTTTTCCCTCTTTTAGCACCTAACTTATCATAAAAATTGTCATAAGCATGTGTTCTAGCCTCGCTAATTTTCTTCTTGGTTTCTTTTTTAAATTTTTTAAAGCTTTCTAAGTTTTCTTGTGTTTTACTCTTTGGCTAAGTTTCAAAATAATGACTTTTCTCTTTAATAGCTTTTTGGACAACATCACTCTACCGCTGCGTTTCTCTTTGAGATGGTATACTACCTTGCAACTCTGATATGACTTCTTTCCTAAGACTTGTGATTCAATTAGTCATTTCATTCTACATCCTATCTAGAGCCCCCTAAAGGTCCCAATTGGCCTCATTCATTAGGTTATTCTTAAAAATTACTAAATTCTTTCCTATAAACTTCCACTATTTTATTTTTTAGTCATTTTAGTGTATTTGTTTTTCTTCCACTTCTTGAGACAAATATCTTTCACCATCAACTTATGTTGTGAAGTGAGACTCTTGCCTAGAATTACTCATAAAAGTCACCAAATACACTAAAACGATCCTATGAATTTAAGGACTGATTTCTCCCATCTCATTCCTTTGACCAAAGCCCCTTCCTCCATGAATTTTATTATAACGGTAACTCTCATGTCTTATATGACTTTACATTTCCTCCTACAAGTATCCTTTAGCTTCCAGATATGCCTCATACCAACCCATTCATTTCTTTCCAAAAATGTCTGTTAATGCTTTTTTCTAAACCTACTAAAGGTGTAAATATACTAATAATATTTAGAACTTCTTGACCTATGACTAAATCAAAATTATTCTATAATTAATTCTACTAGCACTAAGAAAATTATTTTTCATAATTTTATTTTCCATTATTCCTACCCTATTTCTAGTATTTTTCCCTGTACAACAAAATTTATACTCATTAATCTCCTCAATCTTATCCTCTTTTCATTTAATTTCTTACACATTATAATTTATCTGGCTTTTTATTCACACTTTCTAATTGTAGTTTCTTTCATATTAAAGTTCATATATCCTAATTAACTAAACTAACCCTACTCTCTTGGACTAGTTCCTTTGCTCGCACTCGTCCAACTTGATGTGAGAACCCTTGTTTACTTTCCACTGCAAGGTGTGGCATTGCAGCGCGTCATTTATAGACGATGCCCTAGCCGACCCTTGCTCATTTCTCACTGCAACCGAGCTCTGTTGTAGGATGCTGTTTTAGGACAACACCATAGTATGTATACGGGATTCTAATTCAAAATTCATGTCATATTTTGATCTAGCAAAGGTTCTTACACCAGCCTGTAACCTAGTGCAACTCTCATTTTTCTAGGATTTGGACTGACAACGCCTAGAAGATATAGCAAGAAATTCAAACACTGGCAGAGTTTCTAGACCCATGCTCATGCTTCCTATGGAAATGAAATCTTATTTGATACGATACTATAAATAAAATTAATTCAAAATTTTTTTCTTTCTTGTTTTCACTTCATCTCTTGTGGTAATTTGTGAGAAATCTTGTAATGTCAATACACTTTTGCCATTATATGGCTCGTTTCTATGCTTTCATTTCTAATTGGATATTTACTTGCTAGGTAAATTAATAAATATAAGACAATGATAAACTTGTTTTTACTTGTACATTTGTGCTTCTATTTCTATCTTCTTTTATTTTTTTACCTTTTTAAACATGCTCGAAAGCTTGTCCTTTTATATTTGTTTTACCTTAATTGACTCATCTTCTTACATTTCTAGTAGGATCCTACTTGAAAAGAAATTTAGGAAATTTAATTAATGCAAAATGCGGTCATCTCTACGTTATCATAAGAACTCCCCATTACTTCGGGCACGTAATGCATCACTAGAAACGGGCAAAACGGTTCTAAATTTTATGATTGGAAACCATTTGCCCTCTAAATATCTTTTTTGAACTACCTGGTCCTCCGTTTCCAAGGAAACTATCTTTATTTTAAATTTAAAAAACAGTATAGCTTACTTTTAGTAGTTTTAATCAAAATCAAGTTTATTAGAAAGCTGTTATTTAAGATATTTATACTAACCACATTTTAAATAAATTTCATTGACAAATAATTAGTATTTATTTAATTAAAAATTAATAAATTAAGTAATTAGAAAGTTGTGAATAAGACTTCCAAGTTGCTACTGTAAATAAGACTTCCAAGTTGCTATGTGCATACACTTACTGACTCCTACTTTCTTTAACGTACCTTTGTTCTTATTATGTTGAGAACATGTTGTCCGTGTTTGTTTATCTATTTTCTTTTTCAAAAGAAAAAGTGTTGTTATTGTTTCATGTCATTTGCTGTGCCCCTTTTACATGGTGCATGTCATGCGATGCTTTACTCAAATTTTAACTGCTTTATGTTCTCTCTGCATTATTCTGCTTGAGGACCAAATGTTGGATTGAACTATGACTGCAAGTCTTTTATAAGTATTACAGAATACAAGCTTCCTCATCCCACTCACGAACCCATGCAGACAAAAAGCCTTTTCTTCAATTACAAAAAGCAGAAATTTCTTGTTTCATCTGCCATTAACTGTTTGCTGTTATTCCTTCCACTCTGTGAACATTCATATCCTCTGTTTGAGACTAAGCTGTCAAATAATTAATTGCAGCATTATTGTATATTTTTTTGCACTTACTCTCTTTTAGTGATGGTGATGACCTACTCAAAGCAGCCCCTATTCCTCGAACAACATATGTTCTTGTATGTATGTCATGCCATTTCCTTCTATGAGTGATGGCAATGCAGGTGTGAAAAGGTTCATACAAGGTTTTATATGATGGTTTAGATGGTATTGAACTAGGAAATCTGTTGTTTGTGAGTGGGTTTCTTACAGCATATAAAACCTTGTATGGAGTTGATTTTGTCGAATTTGGTGGGGGTATTTACTCGTCGCCTTCCCTTCTGAAGTTGAGACTATCATCAACGATGGCTTGAGATGCTGTAGTGGTAATTGTAATGCATTTTCAGCGGCATAAAATATCATGTTATGTCCAGATTCTTCTAATTTGATTGACACACTTTTAACTGTTTCGATGTAGCGATTCTTACAATTTTTATCTCACCTATTTTTTGGGTTTATTCTTCTACCATCGCATCGTTTTTTACGCGCACGTCCAACATGTGGTGCGTTAGGTGTCATTTTTAATTTCTTTTTATGTATTTTCTTTTTTTTTCTTAAATGGATGCTGCCTGTGTGCCCTTTGGATATTTAAAGAGTGGGTGGACTTCTGTTCGTGAGCTCCGACTCAAAGATGGGTGGCACTTTAGGCGCTGGAGCTACAGTTAAGTGATCTTCCAATAGATCGTCTTTTGCTCGACGGGACGTTTGATAATCGTTCCCATGGGATATGATGCACTGAACACCTGATAGAAATAAATATATGTATACGAACACACGTAGGATGAATGTTAAAGGCGTACGGGGTGCGAAGTGCTGGTGGAGAAGACTTTAACTGGCTTATCTCGCGGTGGCTGCTGAAAGAAGCTAACGTAAAGCACGAAAAAGTAAGGAGGCGGGTGGTATTGGTTTGAATTGATTATGTAGGTATAGGTAATTCCGTTTAAATTGAGCTAAATGGGATCAAAGGATAAGGGGTGCGCAGTGGGAAAGAAAATGGCACCAGCAGTCAAAAGTGTCAGAGTTGGGACCATGTGGGCTTCGTTATCTAGAAGATCACTTTCCGTTTTGCTTTCAACTCCATGCGGGAGAGGTAATAATCAAAATGGAAAAAGGGTAATGTCGCAATATTTCAAGCTTATTCCATCTTAACATAACAAATTTTGTAAGATTTTCTTTAATTTTGAAGTCAATTATGCGGCATGCACTTGTAAAATCAACGGATCGGTGTTATGGTAGTAGCTGTATATTTGCTTATATTATATGCAATTTACAATTAGACTTGTAATTTGAGTGCTAGATTCCAAGCAAGGATTGCATTTCGGAGGAAGGTGGGAAAATTTGTTAGAACCCGGAAAATGTTTTGGCCGGGGAGTCGTAATTTAGCTTTTACCATCAGTTACGTAAGCTGGAATCTCCTGGGAACAGGGTTTGGGCAGACCCTAACAGACGAATATCCATCATCATATACATCGTAAATAAAATAGGTATTTTGGAGAAAAGCGTGAAATTTTCGGGCGAATTTGTTTTGAAATAACGCATTTGTACATTGTACGTACATGATCAACTGAGTGATAGCTTGAACCAGAGCCGATTGCGTCTGAACCGAATTCAAATCCATTTGAGTTAAATCTGTGCCCCAACAAATTTCATGTTGGAGAGGCAAGGCGGAACAAGTGGACTTGAAATCTGCTGGACCCTCTCATGAAGATCTGTGGGTTCAACGGCAATGCATGTGTCCACACAGGTATGTGAAGTTGACGTGGACACATGTATTACCGTCGGACCAGCAGATCTTATAGCGAGAGAGTCCAAGTGATATGGTCTCAAACAATTGCCCGCCAAACACACCTCATGCAAGAAATCACAAAGGCGCATCCAAAATTTTTAGTTTGAAACAAAGATTGATAGACACGAGTACAGCCAGCAAGGAAATACCGCGTTATTATTTTGGTGGTAATCTCCTTAGTTTCCGCCGTGGTTGGTAGGAGCCGTTACTTTCTGTTTAAAGCTTATCGTCTTCAACAAATTCCATGATAACGCAATTGCCAGAAAATTTCATGAAGAGCAGGAAGAAGCAAGTTTTTCCATCGTTGAGAACGAGTGTGACCTGACCTACTACCCTGAATCGCAAAATCCAAACTGGACGGCAGGCTTAACCTGTCACAATTACAAACAAGGTATGGGCCACAGTAATATGTCGCTCCTTTAGTGTTCTTTACGACTAAGACTTTAACTGTTAAAATATTCAGTTTCTTATCTTCTACGGCTTGCTTGCGAGAAAACAAGCACCCGAAACCACCGAACAGCTTCTGCAGTCGCAGGCGCGTTTGGAATAACGGCCTCCTAATCTCTATTTCACACACACAAACATGGGAATTGGTTTTCCCGGTTTGCAAGCAACCCTCTAAACACGTAATAGCATCGTCTTTGTGCTCTCTCGCTTACATAGTTCGCTCTTCAGATAACGATGGAGACAAGCTCATAGTGGGTTCTGTTTGCTGGTGCTAGTGAGTGTGTAGTTTGGATTTCTAGTGTTCCTCAGAGACTAAGCAATGGGCAAGAAACTAGACCGGCTGTTTGGAAGAACCTTCAAGACCCCCAAATTCAAAACCCTCGTCAACCTCGCAATCTCTCGCCTTGCCATCCTCAAGAACAATCGCCGAGTCCGATGCTCACAAGCTCGGTCGGATGTTCTTCAACTCCTCAATCTGGGTCACCATGAACAGGCTCTCCTTCGTGTAAGTTCTCATCCAATAAACACAAGTTACACAACCCCACTTGAACTGTGCACAGCCTGTTTAGATTCTCGTTAACTCTTACTGCTTCCGAACAGGTTGAGCATGTCATTAGGGAGCAGAACATGTTGGACGTGTTTGTCATAATAGAAGGATATTGCCGCCTGTTGATAGAGAGAGTCGGCCTCATTGAACAAAACAAGTTGGTTTTTCTTCCTCACCTGAGTTCATGTCCCATTAGTATCACTTTCACCGTTGAATAATACCATTCCATGTTTGTGTAGAGAATGTCCTTATGAACTCAAGGAGGCAATATCAAGCTTGCTATTTGCGGCATCGAGGTGTGGACAGTTCCCAGAGCTCCAGGAGATTCACAGGGTCCTCACATCGCGATTCGGGAAGGAGTTTGCAGCTGGTGCTGTTGAATTACGGAGCAACTGTGGGGTTAATCTCATGGTGGAATTTGCTCTGTTGTGCTTGAGAATTTCTACATTTTTTTAGCTACTGTTGCTCAGTAAATACGGGGAATCTTGTCTCCCTTTTGTGCAGGTGATCCAGAAGCTCTCAACCAGACAACCAAGCTTGGAAAGCAGATTGAAGGAGCTAAGGAAAATTGCTTCTGTGAGCGGGATTGTGCTGCATCTTGAGGACACATCATCTGAGATCAGAAATGTATGCAAATCGCATTATCAACCAACATACTATAATCATTGTACCTTCTACTTGAATAGAATGCTATATCAATTTTGTTCTGATTTTGTTTATTTCTATATGATTGTAGGTGAAAGAGGAGCTAACCCAGAAGGAGAACCAGACTGATGCGAACCTGTCAGCCAACTTAGAGAATGTTAGACCCAGAGATGACATAGTTGCTTTGCCTGATGAGATAGACCCAGAAGAGCAATTCTCTGGATCAGTAAAAGCAAAGTACAATGATGTTACTGATGCGGCTCAAGCGGCTTTTGAATCAGCAGCCTACGCAGCGGCAGCTGCAAGAGTTGCTGTGGAACTCTCCCAATCTCAGTACAGGGGCAAAGGTCCTGGTGATCAGAGTAGTCCCCGTTCTCCACATGGAAGGACACAAGTTGATGTTGGATCTTTAAAATTTAGTCCTGGAACTGCAGGAAATGCAGCTTCAAGGAATGGCGAGAAATCAACAGATAGATTGGATTATGAAAAGATCCATCCCCTCAATAACTATAGTTCAGAGTCAGAAGATGAAAAACCGGCACAAAAAGATGAGAGTAATCGTCAAGAATTTAAAGAGAGCAAGAAGAAAGCAGAACCTGAGAGATCACCATCTGCTTCAAGTTTGGGCTCATCCAGGGATTTATTTAAAGATAATAACATGTCTCTGAATAGGCCAAGACAAGCTGAGTTGCCAGGGAAGGAGATAGTTTTTCACAAGAGCAATGATAATAGGTATAGGAATGGACAGGACAGAATCCCAAGTTCAAGGCACCATTATTTGGAACCCAATAATAAATCTAACTTCTTGGGACCTGATAAGGAGTCAAGGTTTCTCATGAATGAATTCTCAAAACCCAGGCTGTATAACACAGTAACAGATGAAGTCCCCTCAACAGGAATTGAGCACCACCACCCTTTTCAGAGAGTATCTCCTACCGAAGTAAGATCTAGGTTGGATAACTTGGTTTCTGCAGAGCAAGTAAATATGCAGCATTCAAATGTAGAAAGGAAGCCAGTTTCTGTAAGGACCAGAAGAGTACATAGGCATTGAGAAGCATATAAAACCACCGAAAGGAGTTGTAATGCTTTTAAGACTCAAAAAGAGGAGAGAGAGAGAGAGAGAGAGACAATTTTAAAACCACCTGAAAAGCTGATTTGTTTATTTTGAACAATGGAGATAACAGTGAGAAGTCTGGTAACTACTATGAATTTCATTACAATCAAGATACAAATGGCTATAGGTTTCTTACAGTTTATGGCATCCACCATTCCTCACACAAAAATAACTAATGTCAAAACAAGGTACCATCAATACTGAGAGGTATCATAATGTTGCACGCGTTGGCCAGAGTCCACCTTGGATTTTCCAAAACCAAAGCTCAGATGGTACTAATGTTCTGGGTGTGCCTGAATCTGTGAGAAATGCTTTAAAAACAATGCTAAATGTTTTAAGTGTCCATGGATGTGGAGCATCCAAGCATCAGGCCATAGCCCAACATTGTTCCATTTAGATGATACTAATCATTCCACTAGATTCCTCAAATTTGGAAAGTACAAAATTTTACCTGCTAGAGGTTCAAGAACCATTATGATGGTTTTTGTTAAACAAGCGTCCTAAAAATTTTGGTTAAAGAGCTAGAAGGTCCGTATAGAAGACCATGTCTGCCACTGATATCAGTGTCTTATCTATGTTTTAATTTTCATATGGTTATTAAGGATATCATAAGAAACACACTTTACTCGTTCTGCAAATCATAACAGTCTGTTCATTGGACCCTAAACCATAATTCTTGTTCACTACATATCCTTTAGGATATTGCACTTCTTGACCAGGGACATATTAAGGGGCTCAAAGTTAAATCCTTATAGCATGCAGTATAAATCATGGCACTGACACCTGAAGCAGATGAAGAATATGGCAAATTTAAATTCACCAACCTCGCCCAGCTTCTTATCTTGAAGAAATAAACAGCAGAAGGACCACAAATTCACCACAACATCATCTAATTCAATCATAACAGTAATTTTAAGGTCCAACCAAGAAAATATGCATACATGTGAATATCTAAAAAATCCTTGAATTCCTTGAGATTGTTCAGTGAGTCTTCCCTTGAAGGATTCAATGCAAATATGTTATCTTCTGATCTTCCAGTTTCATAAGAGTGGCTCATCCATGCAATTTTTTCAATTTTCCACTATTTCGGCAATCTGATAAAGGTTTTACTCGAGGCAAAATTTATAATAACAATTGAATATACAAAAAACTTGGATGCACATAAATGGCTTACCACTGTTCTTGGTCTAGTTTGTTTTATACAGAGACACCCAAGCATTGAACTTATATGCAAGTCTCTAGTTCTACAACAATCATTTAGAGGGACATTCAGATCCCACACAGTTTTCCTATATTTTGTTTCCTTCAAATTAAAGCTTATGCGTGTTGTTACATAGATTGAAATATATAGAAGCCCATGGCCGAATTATATTTTCAACTGAAGCATCAACTTCTTGAAAGAGAGAACATCTCACTCAACCTTGCTAGCTGGTCTTCTAACTTCTGTAATCTATCATTTTCTTTCTTCATCTGATCAAGCTCTTTATGGTTCACAATGTCGAGTTGATCTCACCAAGGTATATCTTCTTATTACCATATTCTTTGTATGAATATCAGAGAGAATGAAATTGGTTTTCCCTTTTCTTTTTTTTAAAACAGAAGCACTTTTGAGGACACCGTGCCCAATTTTTTTTTTTTTTTTTATATAATATAGAAACAATTATAAATTACACAAAAATAAGTATAAGCTAAAGGAAATTTCTATATCATTCAAGCATGGATGCCAAACAAACTAAAGATAATTCATAGAAGCATGTGAAACAATTACTGATATTTGAGGAGGTGCTGTTCTTATGGTTCTCAATACGATAATTGTGCACATTAGTATTTAAAAGCATGGAACCTCTTCTGTTAGATAATCTCTATGCTTTGTGGTCCAGAGTTGTCTGATATATACGGCTAACACATTGAAGTTTCACACAGGGGCCACTTGAACTACATATTTTCTGGGAGGCTGAACCAAAAAATAATGCTATTTCTTAATCGGTAATGGCGCAAGAAAATGAGACTGAAGAATATACCAGTTTAAACAGGATTCAGACAGCTTAATAAGACAGGTAGCGGAGCAGCTTACACATGTAATGGGATTTACTGATCATTATTTATTCCATCTAGCATAATACATTTGGTTTCGGTGCATCAACAATTGCAGAAGGTGATAGTTAATCAGAAAGAAACTAAACAAAAATTTCTTAAGATTATTGAATCATAAGGGCAGATGGAGGATTCAAAGAGTTCCACAAATTCTCACCTCACATAAAAAATTCTTCACAATTCCTGTAAAAATTACAAAAAGAATTGAAGCATTTGATGAGTAGCACTGGCCATTAATGGATTTCTTCAGAGTCCGAGAGAGATTCACATTTTTTATAAAGCTTCAACAGAAATGATTCTAAATATTATCAAAACAAATGATTCTTTAAGAATTCAAATTCACAATCTCATAGGTAACTTGGTATATGTCTGATGAGATACTTGATCACCTTTTCCCTCTCTAGATTCCTTCCTTGTTTTTACAATTTTATTTAATCGTAGGAAGAGAGATTTTAGATGTGCTCATAATAGCCAAATCTTTCTTCAATAAAAAAATAGAAAGTGTTCCCTTTAAGAGATTGGCAAATAACACACACTGTCAAATAAACACCCTATTGCAAGTCTACCATTAAAAAGATAATATTCTTAAGCACTTGCTCAAAACCTTCCACATGTCTTTATGCACTACTGATATTTCAAGCTAGAAGAATCATATGCTACTTATAACAATGGAGAAGTGCTAAAAAAATATGGGCCTCAATTAAATTAGATGGAAAGAACTACAATACAGAAGCAATAGAACAAAGAAATATAGCAAGAGGACAAGCTATAACAAGAGAACTACTGAAATAAAAGCTATCCCAAATTAAAGTTCACGACAAATTGCCACCACTCTGCTGCCACAGATTGATGATATCAGTAGCCTGATTAAGTAGAATAATCATCCTCTTCTGTGATATCCATGGCTTACTCTCCAGCTTCAATTTGAGCTCTTCCCATGCATCCTTCCTTGGCCAAAAGTAGTAAGGACTCAAAGGGATAGTACCGTGGCCGGGAATTACTTGATCAAGTGCGAGACCAATGTTCTTCTCCATCCAAATGAATTTCAGTACAAGCCTCGGTTTCTCCATCGGCTTCACAACAACTCCAAGCTTCTACAAGACCAAGAACATACGAAATTTAACAAAAGAAATGAAGAAAAAGATAGCTGATTCTGATAAATACGGATATCCAATTGCAAAATATAAAAGATAAGAGAGACAGAAGGAGAAACAAAAATTTTCTTTTCTCACGAAATTAAAAATGAAAATTTGGTAAGGAAAAAGGGGTAACAAAAGAGAGGAGGTTTTGATCAACTCAAAACCCCATTTGAGAAAAGGAAGAAAGAGAAGAGATAGTGAGAAAGAGTAAGAACCTCTTTTTCTTGGATGGGTTCGGATTCTGGTTGGGTTGCAGGGTTCGAATCATCGCTAGAGGTTTCTTCGGCAACTGCTTCCGCCGCAGTGGCCGAAGCAGAAAATCTTACTTCTCTTCCACTCGATCTCTCCCTGGACCATAAATCCGTAGATAAACGCAACAGAGAGTCCTTCTGTTTTACGACGATTGAAGTTTTAAGAGGATTGAAACTCAGTCTCTGAGAAGGAACTGAAGACGGTTTGAGAGCCACCGCATTGACAACAGGCTGAACTGCCAGGGATAACATCTTGTGCTCACACTGAAAATGAAAAACAAAGAGGGAGAGAGAGAGAGAGAGAGAGAGAGAGAGAGAGAGATTCTATGTTCGAGGAGAGGCCATGAGACCGATTCTGTCCTGCATTCGAGGTTTCGGATAAGAGTCCTCAATCCTTTCCCTTTGGACGACAACTTTGCTACACCCGAAATACGGTATACGCCTGACTCTCGAAATCAACGACGAGATACCCATTGCAATGCTAATTTTAATTAACCAAAAACCAGAATCTTTCTAATCCAAATTATGAAATACAGATTCTATAATGCACACCAAACACCCCTAAGAATCCCATAATCCAACTCTCAAACGTGTACTGATTATTCGGTGGATTATAGAAGACTCTCAAATCCGATACCAAACACGTAGTAAGTGTTACAAATGCGAATTTGTCTTTTTTTTTTAATCTTTTATAGTCTCAGATAATTCCTATAGGTTACTACTGGGTTCATATTCTATGGAGCTCCTATTTGCACTTTTATTTGGAGCATGTGTTTTAAACAACCAATTGAGATCCAATGGAGCTCCATAGGATCTCAATTGGTTATGAAAAGGAAACTCATTCCACAGAATCAAGCTAGATATGAATATTTGGTAAGTTTGCTTTTGATTCTTTTAGAGCTTATTAAATATTACAAGCTTACAATTACTCTAACTTAAAAGAATTTTTTATAAATGACAAGTTTATCTTTATCATATAAAAAAGTCTTTAAAACAAGTTTCAAATATATCATTCAAAGTTCTTAAATATTACAAGTTTGTCACCATGCTTTTGGAGAATGAGATTTTGAATATCCAAAATCAGGTCTATAGATGATTCGTTTTTTGAGTGTGTTTTTTTCTAAGGCTCATTCGGGGAAAACTCATTTCCAAATTGCAACCAAACACCAGCTTTGTTATAGGAACTCATTTTAACTTCAAAGCCCTGGTTCCCAAAATGAAACCCAAAGCAACGCCCTAAACCATGGGACTTTGAAAAGGGCCAACAAATAAGGAACCCCAAAACAATCCCAACATATAACCCTCCCTTCTATGCAATTCTGCACATGCACCCTACTAGTGTTGGTAAATGTAAACCAAAGCACAATTTGCATAAATAAGAAGCAGATAAGCATAAGGTTAGACAGGTCGAGATGATCAAGCGATTTGTTAAAGACAATCCAAACTTTCTAATTATGGACGGGTTGGTGGCCTGGTTACAACTGCCATCTCAAATTTGTACTGGTAATAAAGAGTTGGGATGGAAAACAGTTGAGTTTTTTAAGTAAGAAGGTCCGTAATCATTTTAGACAAGGAACTTTCAGAACGCCATGGCTGGAAGAAACAAATCCACATGCGCCTCGCCGCTCGCAGCTTTGAATGCATATCTACCTCCACTGCCCCCTGAATTGAATTTTTTATACTAAACTGTTCTTAAAGGAGAAGAAGAAGATTGAAAGTGTAAACTGGGATCTCAAAGTCTCCCGCTAAAGATTCGTTTTCCGTCTTCTGAAACTATGTGTATAGCTTTGTTTGTCTGGCAAGCTCACCCACAATACCCATTTCTTCTGTTGCTAAACAGAGACGAGTATCACGACAGGTAAGTAGGATTTCAGTTTTTTGATTAATGCTAATTGTTTTATACATGAATTCATTTATGGGGCTGTTTGATGAAGACCTACGCAGCCATTATCATGGTGGGAAGGTGGTGAAATACTGGGCGGGAGAGATGAGCTTGCAGGGGGAACATGGTTGGCTTGCACAAAACAAGGAAGAATAGCTTTCCTCACAAATGTGTTGGAATCTCACACTCTTCCCCAGGCGAAGAGCAGAGGAAACTTGCCAGTACGTTTTCTTGAGGTAACTTCGATTCAATTCTAACACCCAGTTCAGTTGTCGTTGTTAATTGGTATCTCGTGATCTCGTAATTCTTGAGATGGTTTCATTTTTGCAGAGTGGGAAGAGTCCTAAGGAGTTCGCAGAGGAACTATTAATGGAGGCACATCATTATAACGGATTTAACCTGATCTTAACTGATTTATGTTCCAAAACTATGATTTATGTCTCCAATAGACCAGAGGGAGAGTCCATGTCCATTCAAGAGGTTTCACCAGGTGTTCATGTGCTCTCAAATGCAAGCCTGGACTACCCCTGGCACAAGGTAGCTAGAAATATACTTAATTGTTCTTCCCTTTTAATTCAGTCCCATTAATCAATATGGGTTTAATCTCCTTTCCATGGCACTGTATTTGCAGGCTCAACGCTTGAGCCTTAATTTCAAGGAACTACTGGGTGAAGACGGTGAAGGTGAAATCCCCACAAAGGAGATGCTGGAGAAATTGATGCACGACACAGTTAAAGCTGATGAAAACGGGTTACCTCGTATATGTTCTCCTGAGTGGGAATTCAGCTTGAGTTCCATATTTGTTGATGTAGACACTCCTCTGGTAAGCCCCAGCACTGTTCATCTCCATCCTTGAAATTTATCATTTTCTGCACCATTGATTAATATTTTACGTTTTGTACAGGGTCGTTACGGCACCAGAAGCATCTCTATATTGTCTGTAAGTGAAAGCGGAGAAGTAAGTTTCTACGAGAAGTCTGTCGAGAAGGAAATTTGGGCAGATTGCACTGTGAATTACCGGATTGAAAGGATGAAGCAGATGAAGCACGCAGGGTTTGGGCTCCATCCAGTTTAATTAACTGCACAAACCGGAGAACCAATGACATAAATTATCCCTTTCGGATTGGATTTCTATTTAAAATTCTGGCCCTGTAACCAATCTTGGGATTAGGTTTGAAATTGTTTTTGCTGCCACTGTTGTGAATCGTATCATCTGCAAGTAATTCAAATCTTTTATGGTAGTGCACCGGCTCAATTTCATCCGATTGTTAACCAACCGATTTCCTCTCCTCCGAACGGTCTTTCAAAACAAAACTCCTCCGAACGGTCGTTCGAATGCCCAGCACGCAACACGCGTCCAAGCATACTTTCCTCTCACCTCAGCAAACCCAAGGGCCGCCTGCGCTCTTTTCGTTAGTTTTCCTTCTCCTCACTTCGTCCCTCCTGCTTCGCTCAAACGAATAAAATAAAGAGATATAAAGAGAAGCTCCTCACTCCGTCCCTTCCCTCCTGCTTCGCTCAATGGACTCCTCATTCCGTGAATCAAGAATGTAACCCGTCATGTTTGATTCCCTTTTTGAACTCAAGCAGTCCCAAAATGTCCTGTGAAGGAAGCTGGACCGTGGTGGATATCAATACTAGGGCCATCGTTAAGAACCTCAGTTTCATCATTTGCCCTAACATTGACTTCTCTTCAAGTAATCTGTAGCTCAAAATAATGAGGAAAACAGAGTTTCCAAGGCCCTAAGCACCACTTCACAAGGATCCAACTGGGTTCAAAACCATTTCAAGCAAACCAAAGACAGAAGCAAAAATTTCCTTCAATTTTCATGATGTAAACATTCAGCAGAAAATAACAAACCATGAATCAAGAATTTCATACAGAAACTCATACCATCTTCATCCAACAAGAGTTTTACCTGATAACGGAGTTTCGAAAACCGCAGAAAACAAATGTCGGCAAAGGCTTAGATCTTTTACCGACCAGTTCCATGTACAACTTCTCAATGCCCGGCTATTGCAAGCACATGCAACTTACTCCCTCTTGCATTCCAGACACGGAAATAAGATTACGACCAAAACCTACACGAACAGCGGTCGCTTTCAAAGATAGGATAGAAAATCCATTACTCCTTTAGCTGAGTGATCTACCAACAACCACTTTTTATTCACAGATTCCAGCTTCCAACAACCAAAATCACTTCCCTCACTGTGATTCAAGCTTCAAACAAGCCAAATCTTAACGTTTACTGCTCAATAAAAACAAATCTTCACAATGCTCTAATGAGAGCAGATGACGAAGAAATAAAGGGTCTCCAAGCATCAGTTAAGCTACATTAAATGCACGCGGGTCCAAGAGAGCTCATGGCCATGGAAACCCTAGTTCCAACTTCTTAAACCCCACATTCCCGTTTTAACACAAACCAGAAACCCTATAATCTTTTTATTGCAACTTAAATAACAAACAAGATAGTGTGTGACCGATAAAAGAGAAAAATATGAAAGACCTTCATATCGAATTTTTAATCCTGTTTTTCTCTCAGTTAGAGATGAAAATAGGAACCCTAATTTTCTGGAAATAAGGTGAAAACCCTAATAAAAAGCGCTTCTTTTTGAGCATTTTCGTCTCTGCGACGAGGCATTGAAGTTTGGAGAGCAGGAAATGGAGGTTTTGGTATAATTTTACCAGTAAAATTAGTAAGGATAGAAAATTAAGAAGTCGTCTCGTCTCTTAACAACCGAATAGCGTCGTTAGACGTCGACGTTCAACAGTTAGTTTTTCTCCGTCAGTCTTTTGTCTCCGTGCTTTTGGGTTTAAAATTAAGAAGGACGCGTGTCGCGCTTTGGGCATTCGAACGACCGTTCGAAAGACCATTGACAAGAGAGGAAATCGGTTGATTCAATTGATTGTTAAGGCCTCGTTTCACTTTCATTTTGAGAACTCATTCCAAGCCTTGGAATGAGTTCCAAGGTTTAAAATGAATTTTGATAAGAAAATGACGTTTGGTAAGCTATATAAGAACTCATTCTAGCAGAATGAGAATGAGAAAAACCTATGTTTTGTGGAAACGGCTTGGACCTCGTTTTTAGAATTTAGGAATGAGTTTTGATTTTTTGCGGTGGCAAACTTGTAAATAACATAAAAATTTACTAGTGGCAAAAATTGTAAATATACTAATCGACACTTCTTTTTCAACGGACATCCTTTCCTCTTCAACAAGTAGCTGACCTCCATTATTCTGGTTCACGCGAACGGAGGTTATTGGTTCCACTTAACGCTTCTCGTTCTCCAGGAACGCAGGTTATCTGTTGTCCAAGAAATAGAGGCTATGCATTTACCTGCTCCTCCTCCCTTGCTCTCTCGCTTGCCCACACCTGGCACTTGTTGCTTGAACTGCTCTGAAAGCCTCCTAAGGTACCAAGTTATCTAGTCCTAATAGTTTGAGGTGAGCCATTAACAACCCAAACATTGTTACCAATAGATGCTTAAACTTGATCGGATTGGATATCATTTTTTGCTGGAATCCAACCTGTTTATAGCCCTAGCTCTCGGACCCTTTAAGCAGGCGTGAATTGAGCGCAATATCTTGCATTGTATCTTTTCGCCCAATATTCCCCGTATGGACGATTGGAAATTCATGGATTCACTAGTCCCACAGAGAGAGCTCCAATACTCTTTCGTTTACTTCCCCAAAAAAAATTCGGTAGAGGAAGGTTTTTGTCTCTGTCTATGGTACTAGGAGCTATCGTGTGAGTCTCTCTGTTTTCTTCCTCTTTTTCGAATTGTTTATTTTTCATTCTTGTTCTCATTTTGATATCTGCATATTGATGGTTTTGGATGATTTAACTTGTATATTGATGAATTGTTTTGCATTTGCATAATTTTGTATTTTCTTTTTCGTTTGATTTGTTTTTCAGTTTGTGCTATACACGATGTATGAATTTTGGGATTTTCTCTCTGAAATATCTAATATTTTGGGTTTGGTTCCCATCTTGATACACACGGTTACAATTGTAAGGTACCAATTTATGTCAATGGTAAATTAAACAACTTTTCTATAGTAAAGAAAAGAGCACCTGAAACCAAGGAAGGAATCAACTGCTAAAACTGAGATTGGGTGAATGAGAAGTTTGATCAGTAGGTAGTGCTGTTGTATGTTGGCTAAAAAATTACAAGTTTATCTTCAAATTAGCAAAGTTAGAGAATTAGCGTAGTAAAGATGGAGGTGCTAGTTTGGTGATAGATGTATTGAGGCGTGTCAGGGGATATTAGCTTGGTAGTTGTGGATTTAACATCAGGGATGTTCCTTCACATGCATTTGGAATAAATCTGAGCATAATCAGCTGGATTTCAGTAGCTTTGAGTGTCCATTCCTTGATGCCTTTATAAGTCATCTGAAAGAGAGAAGGGAATGAGGGAGGGATTGATAGGGTGACTCTTGCACAGAAGGGAATGTAGCTCTTAATCCAGATGTTTACCCACCTATAGTCTTATTTCAACAATTAATGGTGGCTATGAAGTCAAAACTTTAGGAGTAATTTTTACTTTGAAGTTTTATTGAAGTGTGCACTTAACCGTGATGTATAATTATTGTATTGCACTATTATCTATAAAAAGTGGTGCTTGGGAGTATTTGGATGTTTTACCAAGTATTGGAGGGAGCAATTACAGAACCATTGCACGGTTCATTCCATTGTACCATCATTAGATTTTGGCTACATTCATTGAATCATTAGGTGATATGTGGTTATACTTTGTTGTTGCTCTTATAGAGATCCTAACTACTAAGCTCAAACCAACTGTCCTAGATTCTGGACATATATTTCTCCATATTCACTGCATATAGATTGGATTTTTGTGTTACAGAGCCATCACACTACAAAGAGATACATAGTATGTGTTTGATGGCTGATACAAGTAAAGAGATGCATCTGTGCTCTCACTTAAATTTTTAACTAAGTCATATATATCTTGCTCATCTTATAAAATGTGGCATGAGAGGGCACCTAGGACCTGCCTGTAATGCAGTTGGTTATGTGGATCGCCAAGTATGAGGCATTAACCATCTCTACTCATAGCCACATATCATGTATTTTCATATATTGTTTTACTTGCATGATGCATGGCATTGTTTTACCATTCCAAAAGGAAAATTTGTGTGAGTGAAAACCCACTTGTGATGATATTTTTTCCTATCCTTTTTCTTAATTAAATGCCTTTGTAGCTTGATTGATATTCAACAATATAACTTACCATAAATAGTTGCATATTGGTATTTTAGGCTAAATTAAATTCTGTACACAAAAGCAGAAGCGGTCTTGAATCTCTTTTCTATTATGATAGGCCTACACTAGAAGAAATAATTGAGAATCCAATTGGTTTGTCTGAGAGAAGAATTGGTGTAGTCCTTTGCACCACATGCTCTGGTTCAAAATTGGAGAGCCAGGGAATATGTATGGCTAGCAGGTATTGGCCAACAAAGTGCAATAATTTATGAAGATGCAGATTTTCCTACCTTCCTCCCTTTTCTTATGTAACTTTCTTTTATTATGTATTATGTATATAATACAAGATATTGCAGTTTGATTTTAGCCTATTGTATTGAGGACCATTTTCACTTTGATAATTTATTAGGGATATTTTAAGTTTTATTAAATCATTATTACTTATGTTTGCTTTTTACTACTACCACAAATAGAAAACTATAAATGAAAATATAATGCAATTTGTATTTGGTAACTTGTTAATTTAGCAATTTTCTATTCACTGCATTATCAGAGCCAAATTAGGGAGGGGAGCCCCGAAAAAAAAGGTAATTATAACCCCAAAAAAAAAGGAATACAAATGGAAAAAAAATAGTCAGAACCCAACCATGAAAATGGGGGCATTTTGTGCCGATAAAAAAAAATTTTATTACTTGCGCTTACAAAAGTGTAATCAGCAAACCCATGTTTTATTTATTACATGTTTAATTTCATTCTTATCTATCCTTTTTCAACCAATATTTCTTGCAAAAATAATTCAATTTTTTAATTCATTTTTAAGTGTTTTAAATTTGTATAAAGGACATATTGCTATGGAAAATATTGTTTGTAAGAGTTTTATATTGAATTATTTGTGTTCAATTATATTTATAAGCATAAGTTTTTTTTAGGTGTTTAAAATTTTTTATATTCTTTTTGAACTAATTTTCCTATTATTATTCATGAAAAGGAAAAAAAAAGGGAAGTAAGAAAATGTCACAGAACTCATTTTATTACTTATTAACCAAACACTTGTCCAAGTTAGAATTCGTTCTGTTACGTGTTAACCAAACGGAATTAGGAAGCATTCAAAATTAATTCGCAAAATGAGTTCTAGGAACTCATTCTCAAAATGAATTCATAATCTGGAATGAAAGCCAAACGAGGCCTAACTTGAAGGACTTGAATTCTCTCAATGGTTGTTGTACTCACTGATGTTGCTGTTAGGCCTGATGAGCCCGGCCCAGTTCATATTGGGCTTTAGGCTTGAATTTGATGCCTATGGGCCTGCTTGGCATGGGTTTTAAGCTATAAAAAATTAAGACTGAGCTTGAGCTATGAATGTTGAAGCCCGGCCCGGTATAGTTTTAAATCTCAAATGCATGTATGTTTTTATCCATCTTAAAGTAATAAAAGTTGAATGACTGATTATTCGATGCAGATATGCAACCTTATCTCTTAGATCGAATACGGATAACACCTTTAAAATCAGATTAGGTTAACACGTTCAAAATCTGATCATTTTCGAATTCAAATATGAATTTTCCATATCTGACCAAATATCCTAAAATCTATTCAAATATATATATATATATATATATATATATATATATATATATATATATATATTTATACTATTAGTAAAGATAAGAGGGAGAGTATTTATACTTATTAGTAAAGATAACACCTTTAAAATCAGATTAGGTTAACACGTTCAAAATCTGATGATTTTCGAATTCAAATATGAATTTTTCCATATCTGATCAAATATCCTAAAATCTATTCAAATATATATATATATATATATATATATATATACTATTAGTAAAGATAAGAGGAAGAGTATTTTCCCAGATTCTGACCTCCCTATTTTTTTTGCCAATTATTATCCTTCTAACTAAAACAATCCGAAATTATAACCACCCCACTACCCTTTTCACCCGAATTTAAATCCCTATTTATATGCTATAGTTAAGGGTGAGGATATGTAGTATGCACATGCCATCACTAATTATATATTAATTCGAATAGGTAAAATATGTTATATTTTATTATCTATCTATACTTTTAATAAAGAGAAGAGGGGAGAATATTCTTTGATTATGTCCCCCTCTTTTTTTCCAAGCTTTGCCCTCCAAGCAAAACAATGCCAACATATAACTATCACAACCACCCCTCCTTCCATTAATTTTTTTGGTTTAAATTATAAATAAAGCATTTAAAAGTAGAGACAGGGCGTCCCTCTTTTATAAGGTCATCGTTTGGTTTGGGAAGAGTTTCTTCCTAGCCGATCATTGAGAAGGGACGGTTCAACCAATCACATCTAGAAATTAAATAAACCAAGGGACTGCACGCGCTACGCGTGTAGAAAACATGGGGCCATTAAGATAAATAGTCCAAGGTAGTTACAACATGTATAAAATAGTGAGGAATTGTTTTGTTTGGAAAGCATAATGTTTAGAAAATGAAAAGAAAGACCAGAATCTGAAGGGAATATTCCTCCCCCTTCCATATAGATAAAAGCAAATCTAAAATATTAATGAGATTGTTCGAATTCAAATGGAATTCTGATATGAACTAATAATATCGATAACCAAATTTGGACCGATATTCAAAAATGGACCAGTGAGACGGTTATCGGTTGAATCCAAATACAGGTGTTTTCTTATCGAACAGGGATCGAAGTAGATCCGATCCGTATGCCACCCAGCCCGGTTAGGTGAGACTCAGAGACCGCCTCTCATGCACCCCGTAACAGACTTGCCCCACTTTTTTTAAGACCTAACAGACTTGCCCCACAGTGATCTATAAAGTTAGATCAAGATATAATGATATATGGGCACTCGTACGAAATTTTTTAATAATTGTGAGCAACTTTTGTGTGGTACTCATTTGCGTAGGACGGTTGGTTAATAGCAGACGATACGGGTTCGCCTGTGGTGGTCCCTTTTAACGTCCTGGTTCTTCTTTATTTACCATCATTGCTCCACTGATCAAATTAGCTTCAAGTTCAAGCTCTCACTTCTGTAAGATTTTCAGATGCGGTGGGCCTGTGCTCCTCTTTTGCAACTTTCCACCTTCACCATTTTCCCCGCACTGTAGAAGACTGGTAGGTAGATTTCAGTATTATCGTTCCTGTTTTCTTTTTTATTTTGATTTTTGAATTTTGTTAAAATCGAATATAGCTTTCTTCCCGTCTATATTCTTTTCTTCCGCTTCCAGTCTTTATTCCACTACTCCGTCTTCGGAAGCTTCTCCATATTCCAAAGCAACCACCGTTCACGTCTCGAAAGATTTCACCGTTTGTTAGGTTAAAAACGTATTTTATTTCTCCTCTCTGCTACTGAAATGATATCTCAAAGAATGGAGTCTCCGAATTGAACAAGTTCTAAGGTTTAATCCTTTTTGTAGATTTCGTTTCTTGAGATTTGTTGATTGGGCAATTAAACTCCTGGCTTTCTGTTCGTCGTGTTGCTTTGTTTTTCGGGTCTTGATCGACTTTTGGGGCGAATAGTCTACAGAGACTGACTTAGTGTCTCTTTCCCCGTCTTTCGGATTATTTCCTCTCTTTTGACTCGTGATTGCTCCGCCTCATTTTTTTTTAAAACTCTTGCGACAGAGGAACAAGAGGGATAATTCGCAACGAAATGGGAACAACAGGCTATAATTACGCACAGAACAGTAAGGAAAGGTTACTCCCTCGAAGCGAATATCCAGAGCTTGGCTTCTACAGCACAGAAAGAAACAACGAAGGATCAGGATGTTCTTGTTTCCATTCTCTACGCGGAAAACTTGCAAAGTGGTGGAGTAAAGTTCAGGACTTCAGCGTTAAAGCGTGGGAGATGGGTCGCTCGGATCCGCGGAAAGTCATATTTGCAGCCAAGGTGGGACTGGCGTTAATGATTCTGGCTATTTTGATATTCTTGAATGAACCCTTCCAGGATCTCGGTCAATATTCTGTTTGGGCTATCCTCACTGTCGTTGTAGTTTTCGAGTTCAGCATAGGTACTGCAATCGTGGGACGAACTTGTTTGGTTTGTCGTCAGTTGATAGTTACTTGTGCTTTTCTCGTTCATTTGCGTTAAATATTTTCTGCTGATAGGGGCGACTTTTAGCAAAGGATTTAATCGTGGCTTGGGCACCTTATCTGCTGGAGGACTTGCTCTGGCAACGGCGGAATTGTCTCAGTTATTTTTTGAAGGGGAGGAAGTTGTTGTTGTTATCAGTATTTTCATTGTAGGTATGATTTTTAGCAGTGTTATGTGAAAACGCGCATGCACAAACATATGGATATGTACTACCATGCTGTGATTAAATTTTCCTACTCTGGCGAGGCCTACTTGTTTAATTTATAATATTATTTTTTTTTTGGTAAAATGGTTTTTAGGGTTTCTTGCAACCTATGCAAAGCTCCACCCAACAATGAAGGCATACGAGTATGGATTCCGGGTGTTCCTGTTAACATATTGTTTCATAATGGTATCTGGGTATAGAACAGGGGAATTTATCGGTACAGCTCTAACTCGATTCTTGCTTATTGCAACTGGTGCTCTTGTTGCATTGGTTGTAAATATATGCATTTACCCAATTTGGGCGGGGGAGGATTTGCACAACTTGGTGGCAAAAAATTTTATGGACGTGGCTGCATCCTTGGAAGGTTGGTTGACATCTTATCTCTATTGATTGTTTTCATAGGAATTCTTGACATTATGAAATTACCTAAGCATCCCTGTCTTTGAATAGTGATTTAACTTGCTTGATGATCTGTTTGAATTTTTATTTAGGTTGTGTTAGCGAGTACCTGCATTGTGTTGAATATAAGAGAGTACCATCAAAAATTCTTACGTACCAAGCCTCGGATGATCCAGTCTACAAGGGATACAGATCAGTTATAGAATCTAAAAGCCAAGAGGATACTCTGGTATTCTTTATATCATAAATCTGTAGGTGAATGGACAGAAGGAATTAACTTTCCGTCTTAACTTATTTAATTTTTTGCAGGCAGGCTTTGCAGTCTGGGAGCCTCCTCATGGCCCGTATAAAATCTGTAAATATCCTTGGGAGGACTATATCAAAGTAAGTGGTGCAGTGAGGCATTGTGCATTTACTGTCATGGCATTGCATGGATGCATACTGTCAGAGATACAGGTGGTTATTCTTATTCGCTTGTGGTTATGTATAAAGTGGTTGTCCATAGAATTTTTTGTTTTGTCATTGTAGCTAGATTCTCTCTGTTTTTCAATTATTATTTTATGAAAATAATTAACTTAGTTATTTGGTAATTTTCTCAATGTGTTGGTAAGTAATGTTTCATCATTTTGATATGGAATTTTAAAGAAATTAAGAACTTTATAGTGCATGTGATGTAGAATTTGTAGGTAATCAATGTAAATTTTTTTTTGATGAATAATAAATGTAATTATGTTGACATCTATAGAAATCATAATAAGTTAGTGATATAACGTAGTTTTAGCCTGTGGTTAATTATTATTAAAAAAAATTAGTTAATAAGTATTTAGCTCTTACATTTACCAGAAGATAGGAACAAGGAATTCGAGGTATTGTGTAATCATGACATTTTATGTTTTATTTCCCTAAACATGTATTGCATGTTATACTGTTCTTTCTTTTAATGTGTAAAATTTTTATTTGAGTATTATCTATACTATATATAATGAGAAGTGGCCCCTTGGGAATCGTGCTGAACAAAATGCACAGCTTTCCAAAACAGCCCTTACACACTATTGAGAAGATCTATTTTAGAAAAGGGTAAAATAGTCAAACTGCCTCAGTTTTTTTTTTTCAAAACTTAACTGTTTCGTCCCACGTTCTCCCTCCTCCCTTCCCTTTTTACACACGTGCAATATTGCACATTCACCTTGCTAGTACTGTTTATTTTATCATTTTGTGAAATTCCAATGTAAATTACCTTTCTAAGTTTTTGTGCCAAATCAAAATTTCTTGTTGTATCTCATTATTCAAGAGTGAGAGTGGAAATTTTAGGGATGGTGAATATAACCTCTTTTATACGGGTCTTATGCTATTAGACTTGCTCAACTTTGTTTTAAAGCCTGTAATAATATGAACAAGGCTTGAACTGGCTTTGTACCAGTCCAATGCTGCCTGTTTCAACTTCTGTGTATGCACAAAACTGGGTTGAATAGTTTGATGATTATTAAAACAAAAAAAAAAAAAAAATTACTTATCCTAACTATAGGGATCGACAAATTAAATCTTGTTCACCATATGAGTCTGACAAAAAATCGTGTACTTATATCATAGGAGCCCAAAACTTTTCTGATTAACTCCATCAAAGTTATCTTTGGGTCTTTTCCTTGCTTTTCTAGATCTGTGAGCAAGTATCTCATCCCACCCTCTCACATCTGCTCTTCTTAAGTCTTTGCTTTATATGCCAAAACCTTATTAACCTACTTTATCTACCATCTACTTCGGTGACATTTGTCACCTTTGGATATGTTGATTCTTTATCTTATCTTTCCTAGTCGTCTTATGGATATATATCAACATCCATACCTAAGTGATGCACATGACATGTATATGTTGCTTGTTTAATATTTTGGTCCTTAGATTATAGCGGGCCACTAGGCCTAATGATTGTTCCATAAAATTTTCTTTTTAGTTTGTGTGGGAAAAGTGATAATTTAACGCTTTGAAAGCTTTTCTTCACTAAAGCCATCTAGCTCTAATACGCTTTGCAGTATCTCCGTGAATATTTTCTTCCTTATGGATAGTTAATCGAAGTTAAGGAAATAAATTGCTTTTAGAAATCTCCTGATTCTTGATTCTTGATTCTTGCTGTTGCTTTACCACTACTATTATTAAATTAAACTCTATATGCTCAGTTGTAAATCAAATTATTTGATCCTAAGGTATCTATCTGCTTTTAGTTATTGAAGAACTAACTACTTTCTCTTGAATACTAGTAGTTCTTCAATAACTAAAGCAAAAAGATAGAGACTCATGGTTGACCGCCAATGTAACCATCTCATAGTTGGGATTGCTTGAATGTTTTGATGATCATTTAATATTATTTGATCATATATGTTATTGATTTCATCACTTTTTGTGCATTTTCGCTTTGAATGTTGAAAAATAGGTAGAAAAATCCTAAATACTGATGAATTTGAAAATTGCAAGAAATTGCCAGCAGTAGAATTTAAAAAGGAAAACTGCAAGAACCAAGTTCGACTTAGGACTGGACTGGCATGCAAAGGTTCTTTTTTCCCTGTATTTGAGGCTGAACTGAAAAATTGCCAGCACCCTTTAAGAAGGGTGATGGTTCTTATGATACAAACATCCAAAACTTAGTTGTTACTATGTTATAATTCCTCTAGAACTACTACATTACAATTAGAAAACCAATAGAATTTGTAATTGCCATTTGATTTTAGATCAAAATGGTCCAATAATCAGATGGTAAATGAATAGAATTAATGTTTCGATCCTTCGGTTGATTGGATTTGTTTGGCGGAAGATTCCAGATAGTGATAGATATAATTCTACCACATTACTTTGAGCGCATATTATATCTGTGTCTTGAATCCCTTGACATAGATTTCTTTTTATGTGCTTTTTCCCTTGTATGTTATGAGCAAGCTCTATGATGTTGGTAGTGCAACATAGCTGTCCAAGAATTATCACATGCGTTTATAATATTCACACAACACAACATCCTGACATAGTTACTATACATAATAGATGCAAAAACACAAACATTTTAGCATGCTTGGACAAAAATTTAAAATTTTTGGTGTATGAACGTTTGTAGTGGCTGCATCAACAAACTCTAGCAAGAAGTTTAATGTACTCACGCATTTTTCCTGCATACCTTTTCCTGTCTGTATGAAAATATCATGTTGAACCAACCTTGTGACTCCATATGTGGTTGAGGTATATATGCTTTTGGTAACCGTGGTACTACACCCAACATTGCCATTATCAAAAAACATTTTGAATCATGCTTTGAAGAGGTATCACTTTGACAAGAATCACATCCTTGTTCTTTTTCAGTTGATTCACAAACATTTGTTACAAGCAGGTTTTCAGTTTCTTTTACTATAAAATGTGTCCTTTTATGGGGGAAACTTTTTTTAATAATTTGGGAGAAATTTTCATTTAGTTGATCCTTTTACTAAGCAAGGGAAAACAAAGGAAATTTTCAATGAAACTAAGAATATATTTAAGGACTTATAAATACACTTTGATAACTCAGAATATAACAAAAATTGCATATGCAAGACAACTGAAACGGAAGACAAATTTTAAAAACAAACATACGATGATATCACAAACTATTATATCAAAATATAAGATGTTATCTATAAATAATTAAAACTTAATGGAAAGCATTTTTGTCTACAAATTTTATAAGATGTTTTCTATAACTTTAAAAGCATCTTTATGTCATGAAAAGCAACATGGAAATTATAAATATCGATGTAAGACCCACTGAAACCCCTTTATCCCAATGGAGGGGGGCAAGAAACTTGTTGGAATATTAAACCGTGCAATAACTAAGGAAGAGCAAGCAGAAAAACTTTGTGTACAGATTTATGCGGTTCCCAGGAGGGGAGGAATCCACTATTCAGAGAATAGCTACATCAGCAGGGTTACAACTTATGTCTTACACCTAGACGCCTGTTATAACCATAATCCCGGTATATTAAAGAAATTTACTAATAAACTCTTACTGTACTGTTTGGGCTTCAGCTCCCTCACCCCCGATCATTGGTTCAAAACCTCACAAAAGAGATCAACTATCCAGGTGAACCCAGGTGTAAGAATGAGCCACACTCCAACAGAACTCTTATAGGTGAATTCTGAGAAAGAATGATCATTCAAAGTGTGTCAATTATAAGCTCACAACCACGTAATGTTTCAGGCCAGCTCAAAACCATTAAAATCAACTATCTGGAACTGACTCAGTAAAGTTGTATCAGTTCCGGTCAATACTTTAAAACTCAATTATAAATATTTTTCGAAAATCACTCTAGTTTTAGTTTTTTTTTTTTGTTATCAATAAATAAACATTTTTTTCTAACATGCAACCAACTATAGCTTCGGTTTTCATACACAACATTTATTTTTTTACAAATTTTTATGAAAGTTCTCTTGTACAAACCTGAAAAAATAGTTGTTCCTAATTTTGGTCTTACCTTCACTTAGATTCAAGATTTATTTGTGAAATCCATATGCACCAAATAGATGTATATTCATGCATTTGAGGTGCCTTCAAAGCATAGTTTTTTAAAGATAAATAAATAATTAAATAAAACAGAAATTTGCGAAATCCATATATATACACCAAATAGATGTATATTCATGCATTTGAGGTGCCTTCAAAGCATAGTTTTTTAAATATAAATAAATAATTAAATAAAGCAGCAATATGCGTATGAAACACTATCATAATATTTAGGCCATGAAGCCCATTTCGATGATGACATTATCCATATCTAGTCTTTTATTTTCAAATTTTTCAAAAAGGCTTTATTAGATTCAGCTCAGAAACCCAAAGTCCTCTAAAAGTGATAAGAAGATTCACAATAGAACATTAAACCTACTGTCTCTATTACTTATGAGACTCGGTGCTAAAAAAATTATTAATGAAATATAACAAGAATAAGGCCTTATTTCAAACAGTTGGCTTCCGCAATTCTAACACCATTGAGCCATTTCAGTCTGCATGAAAAAACAAAAATTATGCTTTCAATTGATTATTGACTTCAAATAATTTTTTTCAATATATTATTGCCTTCAAATAATTTTGTACCAACACCATGTAGATCTTTTTCTGGTTAACTTTAAATCCTTCATAATTATTTCACACGTTGCCACCATAAATCTTCATTTTACGAGCCTAATCACTTGGAATGATGTTACTTGTTTATCTCGTGATGGGGGCTACTGTAGGATACTCAAATTTGTTTGTTCCTTAGCCCTCTTTTTCAGTCTTCCAACATATTTATCTGTACATTCTAATGTCAACTACGTTTGTTCTATGAATATGTTGTATCTACATGACTTACAGTCAGCTTCATGAATCATAGCAAGTGATTAGCAAATGGTTTGTCATACCAGAATGAGCAAGTGATTAGCTTCATGTATCTAAAGCTGTGATACCAGAATGAGCAAATGGTTTGTCATAACTGAAGCATGATTTTATATCCCAGAGTCTTTAGGAATGGTGAGATCTTGAAGCAGATATTGGTGAGAGTCTGGGAATTTATGCCCTAATTATGGGCCTTAAGGATGCTAGATCTCATGGATTACCCAGCTGTAGGTAGAGGGAGAGTTGTCACATTCCTACGATGCGTGATGCACCATCATAGTTGCCCCTAGTGATTCATGCATCCAGTTCCTTTAGCTAGATATCTTGCATCTGGTGTGAACATCTCGTTTAGCTCTCTTCTGATCCCCACGGATAACGATAGCAATATCTTCAGGATTTCAAAAGTTGTTTCTGTATTCTTGAGCTTTTAGTTTGTTTGTTTTGCTTTGCTTTGCTTCTCATATGTTGTGCAATAGGAATGTCAATTCTATATGCCCTATTGTGTTGCAGCAATTCATTAATAAGAACGTTATTTTACTTAACTTCTTGAACACCAATTTTAGCAGCTAGCAATTTCGTCAAGGCTGCATCAAACACAACAGCATATTAGTCTTTTTAGGTTTCTATTGCAGACATGATAATGCTTGTGACTTCTTGATTAGATAAAGCCATGAATGAGAATAATATTGCATGCAAATTTGTTCGCTGTCTTGTTGTGTGTATTCACATGTAACATCCTTGATGAATTTTACATGTTCAACTGTATTCTTCTGGTTTTCGACAGACAATTTATCTGCTTAACCTTGTAGGTTTTATAATTTGTATCTATAATAGGCCCCAGCTGAGCGGAGGAATGTATTTAGTGGTGAGCTTCATCAGGTAGGCACTGAAGGTGCTAAAGTGTTGCGCGATATTGGCAACAAAATAAAGAACATGGAAAAATTTGGCCCTGGAGACATACTCTTAGAAGTGAACAAGGCAGCAGAAGAATTGCAAAAAAAGATAGACCGGAGATCGTATCTTCTAGTCAATTCAGAGGCTTGGGAGATTGTAAAACCAGCCAAGGTCTTGGAAAGTGTCGAGGATGTCCTCAAAATTAACGAGGATGAAAATAACCTCTCACACGACCTCGGTGAAACTGTGCTAGATCTCAGTTCAGATCTAGTCTCAAGAAGCTGGGATATTCGGAACAAGGAAAACTCAATGCCATCAGGTGGTTCCTCAGAAAAAATGTTCAAGAAACAGAAATCATTACCATCAGGTCACAATGTCCATGCTGATGCAGTGCTTAATAGACAAGAATCAAAGATATATGAAAGTGCAAGTTCCTTGTCTTTGGCAACATTTACTTCCCTTTTGATTGAGTTTGTTGCGAGGCTTGAGATTGTTGTCAATTCATTTGAAGAACTTAGCAGGAAAGCAAAATTTAAGGAGCCTATGGACCAACCAGCTGAAACAGAGGTGGTTGGGTTTTGGACCAGATTGTTGAGGTGCTTCAGGGCAAAGAACTGAATTCCAGGCATTTTGCTGGTTCAAGATCATCAGTTGATACATTACCATCTTGAAAAAGAAATACACATGGATGATCCAAGGATTATTTTCTCTTCTAAGAGTGGCTCTTTGAACTGAAGCCAAGTTCAGTTACTCTTGATGTTGAAATCCAGTGGCAGCTAATTTTAACATAGAAGGATGAACAAGGCAGAGGCATCCAACGTATAGGGGACGATGTAACGTTTCTAGATCTAACAAGCACAACAAAACCTGCTGGCAAGTGTTGTGTAATATGGCTATATTTTTTGCTTGGCTCAGATAAGATGAGGTGTGAGTCAGGATTTTCTGCACTTTTGCTAATGAATTTGGGCCTCTACAGTAAGGAGGGGGCTAATTAGACTTTGTGTAGGGTAGCACTGGAAATGTAGGATCATATAGTTGATGTAAAATCTTCAAATCTTTTAGCTAAACATCTAGTACTGGCTGTATACAATGAAATACCCTTCTTTAAGCATGGAAAGGATGCTCTCCCGGTTCCTAAAATCCTTTTTAATCCCTCAAACCTGAAAAAACCAAGATAAATTCCCGGCTTCTTTCTAGTTGCTTGTATGATTGTTTGGGCTTTACACCTGATGCCCTATTATATAAGGGTATAAAACCTTCTCTCTCTCTTAACCCATCATGGAAAGCCCTGATAAAATCAGGAAGTACTGTCCTTCAGGGTACCCTTACATCCTAACTCCACATCACTAACACCTGAATTTTGGAAACTGAAGAAACGTAAGTGAGTGTTGTAAAAGGGTTTGACATCCCATAGGGCCATGTTAGGTTAGATGTGTAGGATTAAAGCTTATTTATAATAACTAAAATTTTCTCAAAAGTGTGGATCTTAAAGGTTTTGTTTAGATGTCCATACAAGCAAGGTAGGAGTAAGACAATTGGCTTAGAGGGGAAAACAGTAAGTCAATGAATAAATTCAGTTACATTAGAATTCAAATGCGTTTACAAGTCTTTCGTCTTCTAAAACATCAGCATGATTATTTTAATTATCAAATGTATCTTTTTTCAATATGCGACCAAATAATCTTCATCTATTGATCAACATCTTATGATGCAATTGATTCTTCATAAATTTCATAGCTAAATATAATTTTTTTAAAACTGGTTGTTGCAACTGACAAAATTAATGTCAACACTATCAATAGATAAACTAACAAGTATGGTAATTCTTTTTTGTTTCAATCATCTCATCCACAAGATTATTGCAACTAGTAGGGTGCACGCGTAGTATTGTACATAAGAAAAAAAGGTTAAGACATGTAAGGGATAAAAAACTTGTTGAAGGGTATTTATCTAGAAATTGAAAACAAAAAAAAAAACAAAATTACTCATTAAATATATAAGATAAAATAACGTTATAAGGTTGTTTTAGGAAAATTATATATATATATTTGGCACGCTTTCCAAAGGGCTGTGTGTTTTATATATAGTATATATAGATACGAAAATTTATTATTTTAAAGAAATTCTTGACATTTGTTAGTTTTTTTGAAGTTTAAGCGCGGCCTTAGAAAATGACTTCATTTCCGCATCCCAGAACTCTTTCTTTCTTTCTTTGGGTAATATAACGTCAACAATAGCCATGGCATAGGAGTCCATCGTATTTGTATGTAATCCAATCGATTAGACCCGTCAAGGGCAGACCAAGACATCGATTCGGCAGCCTTGAGCCTCCCGGTCGGCGGGTCACTGTTGCTTCTGTCCGGACCCTGTGTTCCCGTCTCCCGTTCTTCTACAAAATCCCTCCTTGGAGAGAATTTGCGCTTTCAGTCTTCCCCAAATCGGGCTGGACGAAGCAGAGCCAGCAGCAGCTAAGAACTCATCTCAACAGGTATTGCGATCGCCTCCTCCGCCTCTTCCTCATCCCTCCCTCTCTCTTTCTATTCATTCATATCTCCCTTGTCGCCATTTTTGTTTCCTTGAAATGTCGTTTTTAGGTTATCTTGATTTGCTCAAGGAAGTCTCACGGTTAGTTCTTCCGTTAGAGTCTTGTGATTAGAGACCCGATTTTCAGTTGTACGCTATTTTTTTATTAACTAATTTCTTCATTTTCCTGGGTTCAATTTTCTAGGCTTCTCTTCAGATCTCAAACCTTCGGTTAGAAAAATATATCCTTTTGTAAGAAAGATGTAGATTACGCTGAAATACCTAGATTTTCGTCAAGATCTCGTCGCATGTCGTTTCCTTTCTAATTTGATTATCCGTTGCTTTTTACTTCTGGCAACCTTTGTTTGGATAATTTTTTTTGGTTGCCTTATTTGATCCCAAACACTTCACTTCGTATCGTTGGAGAATCACATTCATTCAAAAGTTGTGTATTTTCAGCCTTTTTTTCCCCGTTTATTGCTGGTTTCTCTTGACATCGCAGAATCTATTTTATGCTTTGAATTTGTTGCGCAGTTTTGACTTTTGATCTGCGATTAATTGCAGCTGCGGAAAGGGTCGTGAAATACAATGGCTATGATCGATGAGCCGCTGTATCCAATTGCTATTTTGATAGACGAACTGAAAAATGAAGATATTCAGCTGCGGTTGAACTCTATCCGTAGGCTCTCGACAATTGCACGCGCTCTTGGTGAGGAAAGAACCAGAAAAGAGTTGATTCCTTTTCTTAGCGAGAATAATGACGATGACGACGAGGTACTTCTTGCAATGGCGGAAGAATTGGGGGTTTTCATTCCTTATGTTGGTGGAGTAGACTATGCCCATGTGTTGCTTCCACCTCTTGAGACTTTGTGCACTGTAGAGGAAACCTGCGTGAGGGATAAAGCTGTGGAGTCGTTGTGTAGAATTGGCTCTCAGATGAAAGAGAGTGATTTGGTCGACTATTTTATTCCTTTGGTGAAGGTATGATGACTGGCTTCCTGTTGATGCTCAATCTTCTTTATTTCTTTGTGCTTCTGCTTGGCTTTTGGGGGGTTTGAAAAGCAGCTATTAAGTAGATACAATCACTTCCAAAGGTCCAGCGGTTTTGATGCTTACTTTGGCCAAGTATTGCAAGTATTATGACCAACTGAACCTTTTTTCCATTGAATTAATGTTTTCTGTTCCCAAAAATGTTTTTAAAAAAGGCCTTTATGATGGTTTTATTCAGTAATTTGAAGACCCAGTTTGAACGAGTTCAACTACTAGATATTGTTTTTTATGAAAACTTTATTACAATCTCAGAGATCTTTAAATTCGTCTCATTATCTGCTTGGTGTCTTTGCTCTTCAGTTATTTGCACACTGGCTAATTGTTTCTCAAAACAGATCTTTTTGGTTTCTCTCCACCTCTTATCTGCAATACATTACATCCCTTATATCTTTTGACCTTCGAATAAACATTTATTTCACATTCTCACATTTCCCATATTCAGAGACTTGCTGCTGGTGAGTGGTTCACAGCTCGAGTTTCCTCATGCGGCCTTTTTCATATTGCTTACCCAAGTGCCCCAGAGATGTTAAAAACAGAACTACGGACAATATATGGTCAGTTGTGTCAAGATGACATGCCTATGGTGAGGCGGTCTGCTGCATCCAACCTGGGAAAGTTTGCTGCTACTGTTGAACCTTCCCATCTGAAGTCTGACATTATGTCAATATTTGAGGATTTAACACAGGATGGTATGTACGCTCTTCCTCCCTCATCTACACTCCACAATCTACAGATGAATTTATATTATTTTATTTTATTTTTTTTTGAATTTTTATAAGCTCGTGAACCTTTTGCATTCCTTTAATTATATAAACTTTTCATTATTTCTGTTATTTTTAAATTTGTTTTTTAATTAGTTATATTCATGCATGTTTCAATATGATGCATCATTCATTTTGATTAACCAACATGATATTTTGAATTTTAAGCATGAAAATTATATACGTTTTCATAAAGGGATGGTAGAAACCTTAATTGTTATAATGGTTTTTTAATCAAAACTCATCTCATTTTAAGTTTTTCACAGTTAAAAATTTGTTGTTGATCATCACAACAGGCCATGTTGATATGGAATATGTCATATTGATCATTTTTTGAGAATATATTGCATGCATTAGTTTTTGACTTGTTATAGAATACTCAATAATGTGTACAAATGAGTAGCTGTAGAACTTATCGGCTAGGAAACCACTTATCGCTTAATTGTCTAGGCTATGGATAGGTTAATCGCCTTGCTTTACCTATGTATTTCAACAACTTTGATGATTGATTTATGCTATTGTTGTTTTTTTTATCCCTTGCTTGACTTCGTATTTATTTATGCAGGTGTTGTTTCCGATCCCTAGATTAAATTTGTATTTCAATAATAGTAAGTGGAAGTAGTTCTGGAATAGAGTTAGATTACAAAAAACAATGTAATTAGAAGTGGAATTGGACTCAGGAAAGCAGTGTGAATAGTTGTTAAATCTAGAAAAATTTCCAAAGCTTTTTTACATCCTTTTGTTTAGGTGCTGACAGATTTCTAGTTTTTTCTCCTTCTCTTTCTTTTCCAAAAAGGTTTTCGTTCATTAAGAGCTAAATTGTAAATTCAATCTTTCAAGTGCTTCTAGACTATTTTCTATGTGCTGTGCCAAATAAATATGTTTGAGAGTAGACAGGAAGGGTGTGATGGTTCCTTTCTTGTCTGAAAATATGGTATTGTGCTTCTTCAAGGACACAGTTTCCCCAAGGACTGAGGCCTGACCTGCAGTGGGAGGGAAGGGTTTCCATTAGCCAGTTAGTCGACCGAATGACGAGCAGAAGCAGATCAGTATTATGGTGAAAATGATTTGGAGAAGATTTGAGATCTCATCCAATAGGATGGTGGTGAAGATCAGCATGATCATATGGAAACTTGATAAGGATTACTAGATAAAGATTAACTGTGTGAGCAAATGGTTAAGTTTCATGCGATACAATGATAGGGTTTTTGCAGTTAATGCTAGACTGCATGAAATGTTGGAGGTCAAGTGGGTTAAGTTAGTGGTGATCAAACTAAAAGGGAGTGTACATACATTGAGACCAGCTCTGAAACTTTAGGATCTCACAACAGAAAGACTAGTTTGTATGTTGTACCAGCTGAAGGAGCTGCTATGAGATGCCTTCTAACTGACGTTGAGCCAGTTTATGCCAATAATACCATTTGATGGTATGGTGATGGTAGCAACAAATGTTAAGTGGTGGATTTTCTTTTAATTTTAATTTTTTCCTTTACAAGCAACGGATTAGTAGATATGTAAACGCAGCTTGTATGACAGTTAAATAAAGAATTTCCTGTTTGAGATAGCACAAAATTATGAATAATATGGTGCTTAACAATACCTTCAAGTTAGCAATCATAATCAAGGTGCACAAGATAGGAATCTGTTTGACCTCTGATGTTGGATGGCAGCGCACAAAATAACCATAACACCTTAGTGTATGTTCTAGCTACCGTGAAGGATTACTGGATCGGGTGCAGTGGTGGTGATCCCATGTGACCTCAGGAAATCAGTTTACAAATGTTGAAATGGATCAATAATCTGCTGCATTCTTGCCATCATGTACATCAGTGTGATTATGCGTGACAGTGATTACTGTTATGACCTTTAGGTCTCCAGAGTAAAAGCAAGTGCTGTAGAGTGTCAAAATTTAAATGCCCTCAAAGAGCGAATGCCTTCAGGGGTACATGCATGGTTAGATGTATTATTATACATGATGGTTAGTAATATATGACATAAGACATGGCTATAAAAGCAATAATAAGCTACTATAATATTTTTCCCAATTTCAGTTACTTGAAATTTCAATGGTAGTTATAGTTGTTGAAAGATTTTGAAATGGGTGCTAAAAATATTATTTATTATACAAATGTAAAAGCTAAGTAATTTATGAAGTTCTGTAATAATCTTTAGAGGATAAAACTGTGCATTAATTTCACTGCTTTAGCACTAACACTGTATTTTTCGGATTTCATTTTTAGATAATCTATTGGGTACTAAGTATAACTGTTCCAAAATTCTTCTTCGTTTCAGATCAAGATTCTGTTAGGTTGTTGGCTGTTGAGGGTTGTGCAGCACTAGGAAAATTGTTGGAGCCACAAGACTGTGTTGCTCATATTCTTCCTGTCATTGTTAACTTCTCTCAGGTAAGCATGTCACAGATGCAATCTTTTTTTAACTTATTTCTGAACTTACTGAAGTCTGCTGAGACTTCATTAGGGATTTACTTATCATGTGAGATGTGATATTTTATCATCTGTTTACATTTTTTACCGCTTACCAGGCAAGTTTTTGCCGAGTTTTCTCATTTGAAAGTTATTAATTTTGAAAGATCATTGCTCAATTTGATAGGTTTATTCACTAAGAATAAGCATTTCCTATGTGCATCGGCTTCTCCTGGCTGTCGTGTGTTTTTCTCCCCCCAACCCGGTCACCAATACGGCAGGGTAATTAGATTAGGGTCCGTTATTCTTGAGCAGTCTTTGAGGAATGGGACCTCTTGACTGGTTTGTACCATCTTTTACCCCATATATATTATATTTCTCATTATTCATAAAAAAAAAAAAAATCTCTTTTTCTGGCATCATTTTGAAGAATGATGCCTGCCTCGATGATGTTTGGAGATCATTTTTCTGCAGTTAATGCTCTCTTATTTCCTAATTATATTAAGTGACTTTCATTCAAAAAAGAAAAGAAAAAAGAGAGAGGAGTGATGCCCAATAATTTCTACTTCTATTTCACTTCCTGCTTACATTTCTTTTATGTTTTTTTATCTGTATGACCATGACGTGAAGGTTTTCTTATTGGGAATCTGCTTTTAGCTTGCTCCATGGTAGGTTCTGCTGTTAGCATACATCAATAATTTATATGATATCTGCCTAGTTTAGGCTTGTTGTAATGACTTCATTTACGGATATCTGGAAGTCCACTGTTGTGAATTGTTCTGACTTTTCTTGTGCTCTAGGATAAGAAAGATGGAATTATGTTCTTTGAACTATAGTGACGTCATCTTTGATTTTGTAGTTTAACAACTCCTGTATTAATCTTTACTGCTTTTGGGTTCTACATTAGAAATATTCCATTGGTTCATGTGCTCTTTTGTTTGGGTATTGTATCATGTGCTTGATGGTTTCTTGGTCATGCTATGAGTAGTTGATTGATTATTTTTGCGTGACTAAAATTCTCCTGATCATATCAGAATGGTTTTATTATTTCAAATTTCAAATTTAAGTAAAATTTAGTACCTTTGGAATAGGGAATTTGAGGGAAGTTTTGCTTCATGATATTCATATAAAATTATGGTGAAAATTTTCAAGATAAAAGAAATATCAACAAAGGGAACTTTCTTCGGGAAATCTAAAGGAATGGTTTGTAATATGTTTGATGTCTGATATTACTGCTGCTGATTTTGTAAGATTTTATGCCTGCTTAGTGCATTTTTCTTTCACATGAACAGGACAAGTCTTGGCGTGTTCGATACATGGTTGCCAATCAGTTATATGAGCTTTGTGAAGCTGTGGGGCACGAACCCACCAGGTAATTGTGTCTTTATCATGAAAAGCTGCTATATTTGCTACTTTCTCTGGTATTACTTCCATTCCATTCTGTATTATCTTGCTGTCAGGACCTTTAGAGTCATTAAAATTTATGATCACCAATCAAAGGATAAGGACAATTAGGCACTTCTCTCTAAACCCAAACCAACCCCCACAACAAACCCCACCCCGCCAAAGCCCAAACCAAAAAATAAAAAAGTGCTAAACCTTGAGCCCATAGAGTTTCTGTTTTCATGTTTGTTAATTTTTTCAAAACTTTTCTTCTTCTTTTTCCTTTAACTCTCTGCGATTGGAGGGAGTTACCATTTTCCCATTTCCATGTGATGTAGACATGGACACTTCATTACTCTATATTCTGTGGGTCTTGAAATCATTTTGTTTGAATATCACTGCATGACATGATATTGTGTAATATTTAATTTTATAGAACTGATCCTTTTTTGTAATTCAATTTCAGTTTCTTCTTAGATAGTCCTCAAATTTTTTTACACTCAGTCTCCTGTTAAGATGTTTATATTCATTTGACCCAATGTGGATTTTGAAATTTCAATTGTTGGAAAATGTTAAAGGACGGACTTGGTTCCTGCATATGTGCGTTTGCTTCGAGATAATGAGGCTGAAGTACGTATAGCAGCAGCAGGAAAAGTAACTAAGTTCTGTCGAATTTTAAATCCTCAGCTTGCAATACAGCATATCCTTCCCTGTGTGAAGGTAACATGCTTTTAAAATCTTCGTGTTTTTCCTTGTATATGGAGCTTCTTGCTTGTTTATTTTTTACTTTAAAACTGTGATACCATTTTCCTATCCATCATTCACCTGTTTCAAGATTATAACAAAATGCTATTTCCTTCTGTAGGAATTGTCATCAGATTCTTCCCAGCACGTTCGTTCTGCCTTAGCTTCAGTGATAATGGGAATGGCACCAGTATTAGGAAAGGTAATATCACTGGTATAGTTTTTAATTACTATTTCAGATCATTCATTTTCATGTGTTCAAAGCAGGAAATGTATGTGCAGACCCACAGTAGCTGTGATGCTTTTTAGTTTTTATAATTAAATGACTCAGATGTTGAAATGAAAACATGATTTCAATTACATATTACTGATTCATTATTATAAATCTCTGCCTCTGAAATGTTTTATCCAACTTCTGTTTGGTGGTTCATGCAGGATGCGACTATTGAACAACTTCTTCCAATTTTTCTTTCCCTTTTGAAGGACGAATTTCCTGATGTTCGGCTTAATATTATTTGTAAGCTTGACCAAGTGAATCAGGTTTGTTGTGCATTCAATTAGCTTTTCTTAAGTGAATTAATAGCTTCTCCAAGTTAATGTTCTTGCCCAAGTGAAATACTTTGTTAGATATCCTGTTAGCTTTTCCCAAGTGAGTTTATGTTTTTATTTGTTATATTTTGCTTGATTTGAAATTTAACAAAATTTTAGAGCCTTTCAGCTTTGAGTTTTTCTAACTTCCAATTTTGATCAAAATTTTGCAAGGTTTCAATGAATTTCAAGAATTTGGGTGGAATTTTGGAAGATCTTGGCCATACTGTTTATACAAATTTTGGAAATACATAAACATGGTAAATTATATAAATATAAAATGTGTGAAAATAGGGAAATGTTGCAAGGATTTTGGTAAATATCTGTTTTTAATTCTTTCTATATATGTTTTAAAGTTCTTTTTCAGTTTAGCGTTCATCATAACTGTAACTTGAGCTATTTTCTTATTTCCTCTTTTTTAAAAACCTTAATATTTGGTATTGACACATGTAGTTATTTCAAGGATTCTCTCAGAAATTAAGCAAGGAATGTACTAGAAGTCTATGAGGATGATCATGTGCATATGATGCTGAATAACTGGAACCTTTTTTTTCCCCTGAAAACTACAATGAAATTGAAACCTATGACTTATGGCTAAGTTAGACATTGAGAAATCCATCTGAAGAAATTTACCGGAAAATCTCTAGAAAATATTAAATCTCCATTTCTTGCCACTCCTGAGTTTTCTTTTGAATTGTGCTTCACAATTTAACATAATAATTTTTGTTGAGATATCTATTGTTTTATACTTGATGGCTATCAATGTTAATGACGCATTACATTTTTCATATAATCTAATAAATAATAATTACTTATTACAAGTCAATTAGACCCAGTTGTGCATTTTGTTGAATAAATTAGGTTACAATACATTCAATATGTATTACTTTTCTGTAATTGGTTTAAAATGATATTGCTTTTCTTTTTCTTTTAACGGTTTTTTTTTTTCCTTTTTTTTTTTCTGCAACGTATGCCGTTCCTGCAGGTGATTGGAATTGATTTGTTGTCACAATCCTTACTACCAGCAATTGTTGAGCTCGCAGAGGATAGACATTGGAGGGTTAGGCTTGCAATAATAGAATATATACCTTTATTGGCTAGTCAGTTGGGTGTAGGATTTTTTGATGATAAACTCGGAGCGCTCTGCATGCAGTGGTTAGAAGATAAGGTCAGTAGAATTCTATCTTACAGGGGTACAATAGAGAGGTGATGTCCTGGCTTCCTAGAGAGCTTTCTTGCTTTTGGTCCTGCCCCTTATGATTGCAGCAATTTTGTGTTTGCGTCTTTGTGTCCTTGTTGCATTTGGATGCTGATTGCGCACCATCTGATTCGAGTTGATGGAAAATATGGTGGACTAATATTTGGATATATTTATTTTTACGATTTGCTGAAGTGAATGTGTGTGTATTATTTTCCCATCCAGATAATGAGAAAAATATTAGGATAGGAAACATATTGGAGAATCATTATCAGTTGGGCATTAAGAATGGAAAATTGGCTTTTATCTTATGTGCGTTAAGATGAGGGATCTGTTCAGCTATAAAATTTTCAAATTTTGGGATTGTTCCATTCAATCATGAATCATTTGCTTTACATTTTATTTTTAGCATTTATGCGGTATGTCTTTTTTAATTTTTACATACATTATTACTTGTATTTAATTTTTTTTTTCATCTTATGAATGACTGTAATGTATGATCTTCATCACATTGTGGAGTTGATCTTCTGTTATAATTAATTGTTCTTTTTCCTTCTATGAATAACCATATAACATACTAAAGCAAATTGAAACCAATGGCAAGAGTCCAAATTACGAAGGCATAAGTAGAGAAAGCCTATAATTAGCTTGACACAGCCACAGGAACAGCTGTGGACAAAAATGTTATAACCACCAATATAACAGCAAAAGAAAGAAAAAGGGCACAGAAATAAAAATGGAGATCTTGTAACTGCTAGATGATGGAAGAGAAGCTACCACAGTACATATCTCCTGGAATACTTCTTCACTGACCTGTCCCCAAGTTCATTATCTGATCTTCTCATCCTAACATATGAGATATCCATTCTGTATGATATCTGATCCGATTAACTGCTAAGGGAGTCTCTAGGAACCTGATATTCACAGTTTCAGTCTCCTCTTCTTTATTTCTTTCCTTCTCTTTATTTTTCATTCTTTTTCTTTGATTGGAAAATACATATATGTTTTACTTTATAAACAATGAAGGAGGCCAAAGCATCCTGTACACAAGAAGCCTAAACTGGGCAAAAAGATAAAAACATGGCCAAATCATCCCAAATTTACTTATGTCACAAGTCACAACGATTTCCATTCACAACCTTTCCCAGTATCATAGAAGCACATCCATATAACAGAGTTGTGCCTCCTTGTGTGTTAGCTTAATCCTTATCTTTTGCGGCAAAAATTATCTTGATCCTTTCTATCCAAATTACTGAAAAGGTTGCAGCTGGGTACATGGCCCAAAGACGGTCGCATTTGCTCTTCCCTTTCCCACCTCATGAGGAAATTACCTCATCAAAGGGCTTGGATACACCCAACTTATGGTAAATACCTTCAAAGCATAAGAACATATCTTGATGCCACATTGAAATGGTCCAGAAAATGATCTACTGATTCTCGCAACAACTAATACACAATGCTTCTCTTGGGGATAGACTATTCCCTTCCACCTCTAATCTGATAGAGGAGCCATTGAAATCCTTTATCCCCTCTCATTCGTGGCGGTCTTTAGGTTGGTTTCACCCCCTCTGAGAATCTCAAAGAGTAAACCAGAAAATGTCATCCATGGAATGCCCAAAGAGGAAATCCTTAGGTTCCCTTGAAGTCACAATCTAATGGGATATAAGAATCATAATAACGTTGTTTCAGGGGATGTATGTTTATTCTTGAATATTGTCTCATCCATTTTCCTCATATGATCCACATGATTGATGATGGGATCATCCGTTAAGGAGTTTGCCTCTAAATTTAGAATCCTGAAACCTCCACTTAGCAAGAAGTCCTAAATCTTTAAATTTCGTCATCCAACTGATTTTTAGCTTCTTGTGGAAGAAGCTCCATCCTCATCACTTTACAATAAACAAACAATTGAGATCCAGAACCTCCTTGACTCAAGCACATGGCACCAATTTAGTAATGCAAGGCCTTGAATTTTCCTTTTGAAAGAGCTTCAGTTGTGCTTTTCAGAGCTGTAGTTGATACAAAGGCCTTGATCCTAGTAAAAATCGTAAGTTTGGTGATTGGACTGACAGGGTAAAGGTCTATCAAGATGTAATTGTTCTCATTAATTAAGTTGAGGGCTGTGGTTGAAACAAAGGCCTTGATTCTAGTAAAAATCCTAAGTTTGGTGATTGGACTGATAGGGTTAACGTCTATCAAGATGTAATTGTTCTCATCAATTAAGTTGAAAAATGATTTGGAGAAAATGAGGTTGGGATTTTGAGCGCATTTAACTTTTGGTTGACCAGAGAAGGTTCAAAAAAGACATCCATCACAATGCCCGAGTCTGGGGGCAAGCTCATTGAAGTCAGAACATCTAGAGTTGAAGTCTGCTATTTACATTTCTCTTCTTTCTGATGCCTTCAAAAAAATTTTTTTGGGTGCCCTTCCCTCTTGTGAACAGAAAAACAGGTTTCTTCTCCATTTTTTTGGGGGATGCTTCCCTCCCACCTATTTGACAAAATATCTCATTTTGAGCCAGAGAAAAAAGGGTAAATGTTTCATGCTTATGCTGGCATATATTTCTTGAGTCATCTTTTATCTCTGGTCTGCATACAAAATCACAGTTAAGCATCTACTTTTATGTAGGAAGAATAGTACTATCATGCCAGAATATTATTGCTTCGTTGATGTCCTTACTGTGCTGTAATTAATAAGGGATAGCCTCTGAGCCTATGATTAATTATTTCTGATCATATTTTGCAGGTGATCTAGTAACATTCTAAAAGAATATACCTGCTTTGTTACTTCAACAAGATTTTTCTTTGCTTTGTTACATATTGGTGCCTTTAATTTTATTTCACCCGGTATTTCTGCATCCTGGAAGATGTTTGCACGGTCGTTCAGCTTTAAATGCTGAAGCTTATACTGAAGTAATATTTCTTGGGTTAATTATAATGAGTATTTATTGCAGGTTTATTCGATTCGTGATGCAGCTGCTAATAATTTGAAGCGACTCGCTGAGGAATTTGGCCCTGATTGGGCAATGCAGCACATAATTCCACAGGTTTGATGGTTATAGACCATTAAGTGCTGGTGCAGTTACTCTGCAGCCATCTTGTGTTATAGATGCTTGTTCTGGTTAATTTTATTAACTTTTCAGTTTTTTTTAATGGTACTTCTAGCCTTTTTTATGGTATTACTGCTGTGGAAAATGCTGATGCTGAAAATTTTACTTTATAGGAAATTGGGATCGTATTTTCATGATGCATAATTTACTGCAAAAAATTGTTGTGTTTTAAACATCTTGTTCCATTATATGCCAAGATCCGCTACTAAATTTGAGGATAGGCCAGCCAAGAGAGTAAGATTGAGAGTCTGTATCATCATTCAAATTCCATAGGATGAGACAATACATGGTGATCTTACATCTTTTGTTGTTGATGTTGTGTTCCTTTTGTTGTTTGTACAGGTTGCTTAATTTTCCAATTATCTTTTCAACATTCTACCTCACTTTTTAGGTATTATATGCTTATCAAGAAAATTGGTTAGACCATAAATCACACTTGGTTTTGTAAATCTAAAGTTGATCATGTAACCATCTTATTGGATAGCACACATTTCATTGCTTGTACGGTGAGCCCCTCACATTCATTAGTTCTTGTTTCTATCTGGATTTTAAACTCTGAAATGAGCCCAAATGTAGCAGCAGATCCCAAATATCAATTTTGATAATGGAGCTATGAATCAAGTGATATGGACTTTGTTTTTTTCTACTCTCACCGTATGTGCTGCTAGAGTTGATTACGGGCTTAAATCACATGTGCAGCCTTTGGTATACCATGAAAAGTTAAAAGAGGAATCCTGTATTGTGTTAAATTCGAATGCATTTTGTTTCGGCTGTTTGTACGTTGATAGGGTATTTTTAAACTATGCCTTTGGTTGATTAACATGCATTTGAACTGACTAATTCCTTTTTCCTATTCTATTTCATGACCCAAGCATAGCAAAAAACACTAACTGGCATGTCTTCTGGCAGGTTTTAGAAATGATTAACAACCCACACTATCTGTATCGGATGACTATTTTACATGCAGTTTCCCTACTTGCTCCTGTCATGGGATCAGAAATTACATGTTCAAGGCTTCTGCCTGTGGTCATTAATGCATCGAAAGACAGGTAAAAACGCCAAGTTCATGGGCTTGTTAAGTTCAAGATGAGTTCTTTTCTTTTATTTGGTTGTGCCTGTATTGCCACTGACGGTTTGGTTTTTCACAGGGTACCCAACATTAAGTTCAATGTCGCAAAGGTGCTGCAGTCCCTCATTCCTATAGTCGACCAATCAGTAATTAACTTCAACCTTTTCTTCTTTTTCTTTCCCTTTTATTTCCCAACTAGATCTTCTACTTGGACGCTGATGTAATTTTGGAGTGATTTCTACATGCAGGTGGTGGAGAAGACGATCCGTCCCTGCTTGATTGAACTCAGTGAAGACCCTGATGTCGATGTCAGGTTTTTTGCCAATCAAGCACTTCAGGCCTGTGATCAAGTTATGATGTCTAGCTAGATGCTCCTTGATGGTATTTTTTTTCTGAAGTAGAAGTTCCTGTTGAGCGTTGAGCCCATATCCAAATTTGTGTGGAAGACCCTGTGACCTGGGGCTCATAGCTGCACATTAGACATAACCTTATTTTTGACACTTAAAGTTGCTAACTTGTTTTGTATCTAATTGCCTAGTAACTATTCATTCCATGTTTGATGATAAGTGAGGTTTGAGTTTGACAACACTCTCTCTCAATTGGCATGCACTTGTATCATATCTCAAAAGGTTTTCTCAGCTATTTTTATCTGTTCCATGTGAGGAATATCGTGTCACCGGCAGACACTGCCCTACACGAGGCTTGTGCAGGTTTACGCTATCCACTTGTTGGCTGAAATGGGTTCACTGTAAATGGTTAAAAGTTAAAACTTATATCCTGGGAATTTGATGTTTAGTGGTATAGCTTCTTATCTATCCTGAGTGAAAAGAGAAACTACTCACTGTCCTCACAAGTTGAAAGCGTTGCAAAGGAAAATTGACGAATCAATAAAACACAAGGATAATAAACAGAACCCAGAAAGAAATTATCAATATAAGTCGGTGATTAATACAATAAAAACCCTCTAATCCAACCTTCTCATTACATATTACCCAAGTATTACCCCTAATGGTATAAATACAAAAGTAGAAGATTGCCCTCAACTATATTAGATAATAAGCTGGTATATGTACAAAAGAAATACCCTCTTAGTACTAGAAACGGAAGTGCTTAGATCTTTGTGGGTTGACGCAATTTGATTGAACCCATCCGATTTTCTGATTCACGTTATCATAGACAACCAACAGTCCACGTAATGAGATGTCTGCAAAGGAAAGAACTATTAATTTTGTTGTCCCTTGAAGAGAAACAGGTAAAAGAACTCCAAAAACATACTCCAGGAAAATAGCAACAGTGCAGGAAATGGAAATATACTCAGGTCCTTGTGCTGTGGGTCTAGCAGGGACTTATTGTTTAAATAACAAATAAGAAAATATTTGTGCAAAAGAAAAAAAAGAGGGTGATAAGAAAAATTCAAATACATGCAAGACAAATGTGAAATCTCAAAACCTAATTTGCAATTACCTCCAAGTATAACTGAAGATCCATCATGTACATTGCTTCCATCAAGGATTCCCAAACACACATTGCCTTTTTTCTGCAGCATGGAGCATTCATCACTTTATAGTAGTACAACAAATACAATCTAGTACCAAAACATTTTATGGGAATCTTATATGAAAGCTATTGAGTACTTACGCTTATAACTAGGTAACCCTCGGGGGGAATCGATAGCTTCCGTGAGACAAGCCACCATTTATTCCCAAACTTAAGGGTCAAAGGTTTGAAGTAGGGATGGACATCTTTAACAGACCTGTGGAAGAGTAGCTTATTAGGATATTCTGCTTCATGAACATGCAGCACATTGATTGCTTTACAGGCTTCGCAATTAAGATGAATCTCTACAAAGAGGTCAAGATTCAAGAGATATCTTTGTACAAAAGGGATGTAGCATTTCTAGGCATGACAATTCTAGGTCTGCGGGGTTGCTTGGCCCAGTTTTTTAAAGGCCAAAATAATGGGTTCAAGATTGACTAGGCAAGTATAAGCCCAGCCAAATGTTCAAATTCCATGCACATATAAAACTAGGGGTTGATGATTTTGTGCATACTTAATATCATTTTGTCAAATTCCTAGTTCTTTTATGATTTTTTGTTTTGTTAAACAACCATCAGACCTAAAAACTTAAGCTAATAGGAAAAGGTGTAACTATGTATATCAAAGGGCCCAATATATGATAACATGATTTTATTTAGATTTTTAAAAAATAAGTAGCAAAATCTCTAAATTTTGATGAATATAAATATTGTAAAAATTTTTTACAAAAAGAAAAATTAAAATAGAAAAAAAAACTTACAAGAAGCATGCCTAAATGTGCTGGGCTTGGGTTTTTAATATTAGTTTTTGATCAACCAGGGAGTCATCATGCATAAAAGCTCTTAATACTCATGTGCAGCTTGGCCCAGCATATTGCCACCCCTAAGTTTTCCATTTGCAAGACAAACTTAGTATCCAATATTGCAAAATCTGAGCAAGCAATTCATGTGTGGTAGAGCTAGATGGGAGATCCTGTTCGTTGCTGCAAAATATTTATTTGATCCTCTTCATTCTTGCTCTCCAACCAAAGGTTTTCAAATCACACAAGCACATGAAGATTCACATACATACAGACAATGCATGAAAATACATAAGCACACATACTAACCACAAAACAGAATTTTCTTTTCCCAAAAATATATTTTTTTTAATAGGAAGTGATAATATGACGACACAATTTCCAGAAACTATATTAGACAAACCATGCTTTCATTGCATCATACCTGATTGGGAATTTAGCCCTCCAGCATACAGGTAATGTCTCATCTGATTCATCTCGGATGAGTCCTTCCAAAAAAATGTCTCTAAGCTGCAGTGAGGGTATTACATGGTTGATACTTCCAATGGAGAAAAAGAGTACTCATAAACAAGAGATTCATAATTTTTCTGAGGACCCTGTAGATACTTACAGAAGTAATTAAATCAGAGTATGCTTGTTTTGTGAAATATGTATAAGAACTGCCACTGTCAAAAACTACTTGTCCTATCCTTTTGTCTAGACTGTCCGAAGTAAGTTGCCCTCCCCTGTAACTTATTTCCACAATATGTGTCTGATAGAAGTTTCTGAGAGATAAGAACACAGAAATAACAGATGGTGATGCTTAGTCATAGAAGAAGCAGGTTTCTGAGAGAAGGGAACTTACAAACTAAAATTTGAAATGTAGGTGACATTTTAAAATTCACAAACAGCAGATAACCATGTAAAGAACATAAACTGGGCAGCATCAAATTAGACTACAATAATCTAGATGACAAAGCTTGTTAAGTACGCATTTACAGAATTAGTAAGAATAGACATTCATTGCAATAGATATAAGGGCAACCGAAGGAAACTTAAAAATATAAACTCACATGGAACGACTGTTAATCATCGGGACCCATGTCATACCCCAATAAGGTATTAAGTTATCTCCTAAAAACATATATCCACCACCACCCGCATTACTGGTAATACAATGGCCTACAACATTGTTGATAATCCCTTGACTTGCCAATTGAGAAGGGAGGCTAGCTTTTGCCCTGCTAAGTCCAAGAATCCCATCTGTCTTTGCAGGAGAGTTCAAAAGTTGGCCTTGTTGATCATACGCACAACTAGAAGCAAAAATTGCAAAACAAGTATATGAATCATTTCTTTGACTTGTAAATGTTAAAAGAAGAAATCCAGAATCAGGAAACTTAAGCACTCGACATACCCAAAAACAACATTTGGCTTGACCTGTGTTCCATTTGTAATCGTCATCTGCAGTTCATCCCTCACAAGAACACCCATGGAGGAGCTATGATCTGCATATTCTATCATATAGTCACATTGTCCACAAGAATCACAATATCCACTCTTCGGATTATTTTGAACTTCTGTGCACAACAAATCCCTAGGAGATATTAACTTCCCTCTAGTGGGCTTGTAGAAAGGATTTGGCCCCTACATAAATACGTTTGCATCAGAATATTGATGACGTTTATATTCATTAGGAAACAGAGATCAAGTTGAATATTTCTGTTATGATAACAATGACCAGATAACAGAAGCTAATTTGGTTCATTTTGGGTAAATAAAAGTGTATACAAGAGCAGAAGTATTTAAGTTTAACAAACAAAGACCAGTTACCATAAGGTCATAAAGCATACTCTGACACAAAAAGGCCTAGGAGCATAAAGCACACGCATGAACTGACAGGAGAGGAACTACAATCTGTTGATTAGAAAAATTAACTCCAGGACCCTCATATGCAGATTTATAATATTTCTTTAGAATTCAAATAAGAATTCTACTAAATAAAGAACTTGTAACAATAAGGAATCTCATACCTTGGCACAGCTAACACATGGAGCATCACATTGAATCCATGTCAAGTCACTTCCCGTGTCAATGTCAAGATAGTAAGGTCTTGGCGGATTGCCAACAATCATAGATGTGTAATAAAGACTGTCATCTTGGAAATGAAACTTTAGTGAGTATAATAAATGGAACCACACATGTCAAAAGCCCTTCTTAAGCATTACAATGACATTAAACATACATCCTTCTTAAGCATTACATTTGAATTACCAAAATGTCCGAAATAATTTGTTTCATTGAACACTAAATATTTTTAAGTCATGATATCACTTAGGGAATAGGTTGTGATCAGATTGCATCTCAGTGCTGACTTCCTCAAACATGAATTATTGAATTCAAATTATCAAATTATTTCTCTTCAAGCTCTCTATCACAGACCTCATATATTTGGTCTCACCAGATTTTCCGTACAAGCTTAGCTGGGCCTCTCCTTGACTGAAGTCTCACACATGCACAAAGATGGTTACTCCTGAAGTCCTGCTGGAATTTGGATTCTCTTGGGTCTAGGCTTTGGTGGTTGTCCTCTTATGTGTTTAGTTGTTGGAGCTGTTTTTGGGGAATAATTTTGTGTCTATGATCTCCATTATGGTGGAAACTCCTCTGATTGTCTACGTTCTGGATGCAGCCTTGTTTCTTGGGTTAAACACATTAAGCATTTTGTGGTTGTTTGCTATTTGTTTTCTTAATTTTTCATGATTAATTTCCTAGATTGCATAACTCATTATAGGGGGAATTTGGCACAACATGCACATTGGACCAAAAGAGTATGCAGTTGTAAGACAGCACCTTTCATTGCTTATAAATGCGCCACAAAATTAGTATTTATAAACCCACAAAGATGGTTAATCCTGCAGTCCTGCTGGAATTTCTGTTTTACAACATACTGACTAAAATTTCAAGTATTCATATGCTACTTTCAGCCAGATAATACTATATATAATGGCATTTCTAAATACATAAATCCTTGAATTTGGAAGATAAAAAATGGATGCGGAGGTATACCCATCTGGATAAATATTTCCCCTGACAGGGAAAATGGTGGATGAATCAACCCCAGAAGCAGAAGATAGTGAATTGATGTTCTCGTGATGTTGGACTTCACCATCTTTTATTGCCATAACAGCCCTGACATCTCTCTCCACAAGCCTTCCCAATTTAAACTCAACATTAGGTTGCAACGTTTCGCGACCACCAAACTTGGGATACAAAGTGAAAATAAAAGTCACTTCTTTCCGATCATCCTCGGAGCCGCGTAATTTGTTAATGGTCTTTGAATATGCAAAATTCCACCAGATAACAACTAAAAGAGAGATCCCCAGAAAGGCTAAAACTCTTCTTGGGCTGCCAAAGTAGAATCTTCTGAAAAAGAAGTAGTGGGGTACAGGATCCGGCGTCGATCGAATAGGAAGCTGCTCTTGTTGTTGTTGTTGCTGTTCAGGGGGTGATTGAAGAGATGGATGAGGATCATCAGAAAGCGTAAAAGCAGTAATGGTTTTGCCCTCAGAGGGGTTATCTGCAGGTGGGAGAGTGATTATAACCACCCCCTTTAACTGAGGAGACTCCATCTCTCCTTGTCTGTCAACAAATACAAACAAGAGAAGAGATCACAGACTCTTAGCAGAAGAGTAGTCTCTTCTCCGCTCTTCTTCACTACCACTGCATCCGAAATCACCTGCAGCCATCGCACCTATAATAAAAAGCCAAAATGGAAGACTTGGGCGCAGGAGAAAGTGCCAAGATTCAACCGAGGAAGCAACACGGCACCAAGAGATGCTGACTGCTGAGGGAGAGGGATGGATGGCGAGATATGGCCTACTACGATGCAGGTTTGATCAAAGTCCATGTGCCATTGCTAACGACATATCTACTTCGGATTGTAATTCCATTTTTTTTTTCTGGTCAATAGATATGACAAAAGGACCTTTAAAAATTCAAATTGAATGTCAAATAATCCCATCCTAAGAACTTTTCTCATACCTAAGTGTAATTTCGCAATCTAATTCTCCTTTCTTACATAAAACTTGAAAATGTCCATAGATTTTGACAATTATCAACTATAATATGATAAAGGAACGGATTTGTTGCCCCAAGGCCTCCTTCCTTCCCTTTTCTCCAACCCACTAGTTTATTTAATATGGTGAAATATATTTCACACGTAACATGACATGCTCTAAAGTCTCCCATGTTAGGTGGGTATTTTGCATTAATTACATTATTGTTCCACGTCGCAAATATCTCACAAATAATCATATTTGGGTTCAATCCCAACCTTTCATCATCATGGATACAAAATAAGCCTTGACATGGTCATTCCCCTATTTTTCCCTATTTTCTTTTAGAAGCTAGCTCCTCATCAAATAAAAGTATCATAATCAGTTATATAAGAGAATGACTGCCATTTTTGGAGTTTTTTTCTTAAAACATTTCTACAATGCGTATTAACTTTCAAGGCCTCATATGGAGTTGTTCCCAATGATATATACTCATTTCATATATTTGTAATCAAAAAAACCTTTTTTTTGTTGTAAATAATTATATGATAACATTATATCTGTCAATCAATACTTTTTGTGTTAGATGCACTAATTAGTTGTAAAACATCAGTTCTAAGAAAATATATATCTCTAGAGTGTATATAATGGGAAGCGTCCTCTTGGAGATCGTGCCAAAAACAAAATTTTATTTGTTATTTTGCGGACAACAATATTGTGATGTATATTACCTTATATTTTATAATGTAAACTATCTTTTTATTTTCAATTTTTCAAAAAATATCCTTCAACAATTTTTAAGCTCTTATATGAGCGGGGATAATCCCATTGGATTGGACCTAGAAGGCTGGAGCCCAGAGAAAAAACTCCGGTCAAGGCCGTCCAATCGAGCAGTCATACTCATCGTGGGACGCATTTGCAAGTAGAAGTGGGCCGCATTTACGTTTCCTACCTCATGAGGGCTGTATCTACTGTTCATTTTTTTATTTATACCCTTAAAAATTTTTATTTATCTATACTGTTAATAAAGATAATAAAGAGAAGAGGGGGAAATATTCCCTCCAGATTCTAGTGCTCTTTTTCTTTTTCCAAACATTGTATTCCCCAAACAAAATAATCCCTCATTATTTTAAACATGTTGTAATTACCTTTGACTGTTTATTTAAGTAGGCTCATGTTTTCTACGTGCGTAGTGCGTGCAGCCCCCTAGTACCCTTGAAAATGTTTGTACAAAGATCCGTAAGTCCAAACACCCTTGTTACAAGTACTGTTCAGATTGCTATCGGCAACTCTCTCTCTCTCTCTACATGAGAACCCTCGTTTAAACAATGGAGGACTACTCTGCGACTACTTATAAACAAATCGTTGGGTTCCCCAGACTGAAGAATAAAAGGCAAAACTACAGATGATTAACTAACTATTGGTTGATGAAGCCACTGATATGGGACACCATTTCCAGTGTTCGGGGATGCGAGAGCTGAGAGTTATGCAGAATCTGAAAGGAATGTCCCACGTCCTTGTACATCACCGATTCCATACTCTTACCTGCTCTAACCATGGCCGCACAGAACTCCAAGTTCCGATCCTTGAGTATGTCCGTCTCTGAGATGCACACCATAACGGGCGGAAGTCTCAATTCCCCCACCCCGGTTGCACCCTTGGCCAGTGGGTTGCACCAGGGATGGTCACGGTTCGCCCCCAATGGTAAAGACAAACGCCAGTAAACATCAGATGCCGACAGTGTTAAAGCCGACTTTGAGGATTGCAACATATACTTCTCAGAATTCGTTCGAGCCTCATAGCCGAAGAATGGCTGTATCAATACGACACCCTTAAGACACAATGGCTTAAGAATTGTGGTTTTTGATCCATTTCTGGACCCAGCTCTTGTGGCAACATTGTGAGCAATGTTGGCACCAGCACTGTCACCTGCTAGAAACACCTCAGAGAAGTTGCACTGACTTGACCACCATCTAATTTGATCACTAGACCCAGTAAGAGCTTGTTGTTTAACCCACATGAGAGCATCGAGACCATCCTCGTAGGCGGCCGGAAGACGATTTTCCGGTGCCAATCGATAATTTACCGACATGATCACGCAACGGGCTTTCGATGCCAATTTTGCTAGAAACTCATGGTAACAACTCCAAGCTGCTGAGGCAACACAGAATCCGCCTCCATGAAAGTAAACTATCAATGGTAGCTTTTTCCCTTGGCATCTTGGCACATAGAACCGTGCCCAAACGTTAGTGAATTTATCAAGTACCACATCAGCGGAGGTCACGGCAAGCTCTGGAGCGACCGTAGACGCGATGTTAGGGACGCTCGGTGGTCGTTCGATGTAGCCGTCCTTGTACACTTTTATTAGTCCTTCAATCTCTTCAACCACAACACCATGCTGGTTATTGTTCTCCCCAGTAATTCCGAAGCTCAACCTTGGATCAAGAGACATTGAAGACATTGTTCTTCTTCTCATAGATGATGAATGGTACAACACCCAAATGTATATTAATTGTCCGGTAATACTGATGAGACCACCCCATGGAGAGCTTTTTAAACTAAGAGTATTATGTTAATTAATATAGTATGACAGCTTTCATGGGTGGGTTGTTGTGGCATATCTTAGACTCAAACGAAGACAAAATTACTAATTGCTTGGCCCTTTCAAAGTTCAACATAAATAAAACATGCCAAATTGCATGTTAATAATAGTCTTTATAGCATTTAATTAGTGTAAATCTCACACAAGCAATGTCGTTTTGTAATTTTCATGCTTTCTTGGATTCATCGACCCAATAAACACTGACAAGATGTAAGCAATAATTGTTGCAAAAACTAGCGATAGTGTTGTGTGGTCTTGGGGCTTTCTCACCTCCAACAGCTAACTCATGAGATGATGCTTTCCCTCACACATGTAATAAGGCGACCATCAGTCCCTTCCACAACCAACAACCAACGTGGGATAACCCGACAATGTCCCCCGGAGGCAACAACCCATTTCTCCCGTAGACTGTTGAGCCGAGACTTGTTGAATCAATAGGCTCTGATATTAGTCCTAAACTTTTGAATTAATACTAATTCAACGGGATGATTATTCTCCCTGAAAGCAATCAAATAAAGGACAAACAAAGAATAAAGCCAAGACCACCCAACAAATAGTGCCAATGCATCCCATTTGCATCTTGAAGCTTTGAGATCATAGAACCGTGTGGCTGTTCCTTTCTTCATCTAATATTTTGGCTAAAAGAGAATTCCAAATTAAAAGGTCAACTCAAAGAACTTATAAACGAATAGAGAGGCTTCTGGCTAGAGTCTCCATTAGTGTCAATGGGGAGGACTGCGAATCATCAATCAGCACCATCCCTCTTTCCTCCAGGAGCTAACCTTAAGAAACTACCTCTTTTTTTTTTTTTGTTGGGTTCTTGCTTAATATTATTCTCAGTGGGTGTGGGGCAGAAACTAGAAATAGATGATATGAACCACGTTTCATACGATGCATAATACGAAGTTTAAAAGGCTAATCATGATTATTTATTGCAATAAAAGTCGGAAAAAAACTAAAGTAGCAGAAAAAATGTCAGGCAGCCTACAAAATATTTCTACTTTCACGATCATTTCACACAGCTTGAAGTCATACGTTTGAAAAGTAAACCAAAGGTCAAACAGTTCATTTCAAAAAGGCAAGAGATGTCAGAACTAGTTGTCTGATTACCCATCTTGGTATTTGCCTTTTTCTTTTTCTTCTTCTTTCTCAGCATATCCAAGAGCCGTTTCAGGCAACTACTGATGAAAATGGATAAGTGTTGGTGGAAGAATTACAAAAAGTAAATTCAAAATCACGCAAATGGCAGCTACGAAGTTTAAAAGACTAATCATGATTATTCCATTTCTTTCCCACTCCTTTTCTGACTAGCTTCTTTGTAATTTGTCTAAGAGAATGAGAAATCGAATTATTGATATTTTAGGTTGCGTAGATGAAGTTCTCTCTTCATCCTTGTATTTTCTTCTCGAATCTTTTCCTGCAATCTTTCCCTTGGATATTTCCTCAGGGAATCGTCAAGGACTCAAGATTATTCCCATTGTTAACTTCATTTAGTTGAAGATGCCAAATTGCACACAATATGAAATGAGATTTTGCCCATCTCGGGTTGATTTCAAATGAGCTATACTGGCCTGGCGCAAGCTTCAACTCAGCTCTGATAAGCAGAGTTCGAGCTTAATAGTTAGATGGGGCCGGTCAAAGGCCGAGACAGAATTTCCGATCATATGATTGGCATATTGGATCGGATACAATCTTTCACAAAGGAAGATCACACATGAATCAATCTTATGTAAAATGATATTCTCATTGCGGCTGTATTAACCCATCATCCCACCCCACAAGCTCAAAAAGAGAAGAAAGAAAAATTGGAGAAGAAACAAGATTTTGGGTAGATTCCCAATATTTGGTTTTTCTTGTTTAATTTCTACTTCTAATCAAATCGTCTTCGTTTTTATTAGTGTGTAACAAAACTTTCCTAATACATGCAGATGGCATTCCCCCTTCATACTTACATAGATAAGATATCTTCTCCTTCTTCGACTTCCTGAAAGAAGATAATACAAGGAGAGCAAAGACTTTGTTACTAGGTGAATCCTATAAAGATTAATTAGGATTTGTCAAAACCTGTTTTAATACTAGCCTATTGTCACGGCCATTCGCCCAGCAACGTGTGCATGGCCTTGGACGTTGACATTAGGTAACTTGGTGCTTAGGGGTATATCAATGATGAAAATAGGAGGTCAAAATCAAAGTATGATTGCCTCGACAATAAAGACGTTTCCTTCTGGAATAGCCCAAAATACTTAACATCGTTATTATAGAGGAAGTACTGGTACTAATCCAATGAGCCCGCAAGTGACTCGTTGTTATGCAACCTGCTTCTCTAGCACATTAGACTAGGCTTGTTGGTACACATTATAACCTATTTGATTACATTAATAAAACTTCTCTTTTCTTCAAGTGTTCTTTTCTTTGTCTTGCTTGCCCTCTTTTCTATCTTCACAAGAAATTGTAAGATTATTTTGAAAAAAAATGTTTTAATTTTAGCACGGTTTCCCTTATTCCCCTCTCTTATCGCATAGGCTATGGTATTGCAAATGAAAACTTCTCTCTTCATTTGTTATTTGCTGCATGCCCCTCCCTTCTATATTAATATCATTAAAATTTTTTTTTTGACAAGTTCACCCTTCTTTATGGATAAAAAATTTAAGATTTTATTGATAATTACAATTGGATTTTTTTAATATTTAAAGATAGTAATAATCAATTTAAAATTAACGAGCATTTCAATAATTTAAAATTTTGTTACTTTGAATAAAACTAATGAGGTCTCAAATGACCAAATTACTACTACTGTTGCTTTATAACTCTACCAAGGTTGGTGTTATTTTAGAAAACTTCAGAATATAAGTAAATGGTAAATAATAGCAAAGACCTGTGCAATGCAATGCACGGGGGAGTCATAGAAGTAAATGGTTTAAAGTAGGCCACTAAATTAAGGAACAGTACCACAGATGGAGGAGGTAAAAATTCAGACTAAAATACAATCTGAAGAGGAATTCCTGCTTGTGAATTCCAAATTATACCCAAAAGGATACTTACAAATGCTAGTTCAAAAGTAACTCATCATTCGTAAGGTGAGTGTTAGTGACCAACATATCATATGACCCAATAGAATATGCCTAGGAATATAAGTAAATTTTAATTCTATGAAGGCAAGCAAGATTTTTAAAGCTTATTTGCCACGTTTTTTCTTTTTTCTTTTTTTGAAAAGAATATTTAAAAGCCTGATAACCAAATCAAGCATGAATTTTAAAAAAACCCGTATATTCATTATGCTCCTTGATTCATTCTGATCCAAATGTTCCAAAACGCAAATTAACCATGAGTTGAGGAGAGTTCTTAGCACCATGACCTCCCATTGAATGCTGAGATGCAGCACATGTGCATGTACACGCACGCACGCACACACACACATTAACAGCACAGGGTATAAGGGGCAGAATTTCCAATGCCTTAAGGAACCCTCTCTATGTGCTCTCAAAAAAAATGACATGCTTCCCTAGCATGCAAGGAAAACTCATATGTATTTGCATTGATCTTCATAAAATCACAAAGTTAGACTATATGTAACAAGTAAAAAAGAAAAGAAAAAGGCTTCTAATATTACAACACAAAATTGCAACAGAAGCAAGTGGAGGAAAGGCTATAGGGTAATGACAGAAACACGGATTTTCCAATGCTTAAGGCTTACCTCTCTATGCATTCTTATAAAAAAAACATCTCACCTAGCATGCAACAAAAAACAACATCAGTTTGTATTGATCTAAATGAAATCACAAAATCAACCAATTTGTAACGAGGAACAAAAAGTTGTCTTCTAGTATTATAAATTGCAACAGAAGCAAGTGGAGCAAAGGCTATAGGGTAATGAAGAGAGAGCCTTTTTTATCCGATTCACATCAATGCAGAGGATGAGGATAAAATCCTCTTTATGAATGGATCTATATCTCAATCTTGGACAAGGAAGATGGCCACCCTCATCCCGATGTACATAGTATTGCTTTGGTCTGAACCATTGTTTTTCATAATGTTCACAATAATCTAAGATCATTTCTTGACAACCATTTTGCAGGAAAAAAAAAGAAACAAAAAAAAAAATACGTACTCCTTGCTTATCATCTAGGAAGAAAAGTTTTTTTGAAGATCATAATTATACAGATATAATGAAATATAACAAAAATAAATTGTATAGGCTAAGAAGCAGTATTACTGGGAAACATATATGCTGCCAGAAATAATATCATACATTGATTTTTACCACTTTCTTAGATGTTCAAGGTTGTCCATTGTCACAGAAAAAGGAAAAAGCACAAATACAAGTCTAAATTTCATAGCACTCATGACCATGGACACTTGGGTAGACTCAAAATTCCCCCATCTTGACCATGTAGACAATAACACAAATGCTGTGCTGAGCTCATTGTCTGAGTGTAAAAAGCCATCAGTTCGTGAACAGAATCCATAGCTAATATCATTTTTTTAAATTTATAGTTAGAGTACATATATTAAGAACCACAAAATTAAAACTCTAACTTCAATTACACATAATTTGATCGAAATAAGTATTAGCTGACATGAACAAACACATAATTCAGTTGTCAATTACAAAACATTGACTCCAAATCTGAGAGAGAGAGGAAATGTTATTGGTAAAAAAAAAGTTATTTTAAGGTAAGATATGTAAAAATGAAAGGCCATTGAAGCATTCCTTTAGTTGATCACTCTTATATACCAACATTATCGCGGTGTTTTAATTCTAAATAAACAGAGAGAGAGAGAGAGAGATTGTGGCAATAAGCAGTACCTCAACCATAATAACCGCAGGCATAATTGGCTTCTCAGGAAAATGGCCAGGGTAAAAGTTATCATTTATGGTTATGTTCTTTATAGCAACAGCCAAAACTCCAGAGTGTGCTCGATCTCTCTATCCACCAAAAAGGGATAAAAACGCAATGGAATGAAAACAAAGTTAAACAAGGACACACAACAGAAGGACATGAAATAGGATTATTTAGGAACAGAAAAAACAAGTGACAAATATAGTATAAACAGCCAGGTCATTTGCAACACAACGTCTACCTTCAAAGAAAAGAGGTACAACATCTTAAAAGATTTTACACTATTGAAACAGGTTATTTCCTTGTAAAATAGAAAAGAGGGCCTACCAAGAGAAGCCCCACTTCATCCTAAGTAGATGCATCATTCTAGGAGATGAAACAAGTCAACAGAGCCCCACTTCATATAATGTTAACGATAAGTCAACTTGAACTCACTACATCCTTTATTTCCTCAAGGTAGTGAATTGCAATTTTTAATATATAAATTTTAACCTGTTGCATGCTATTTTTGTAAAATTACCATGAACTGTATCAAATTTTATTTATTGAATTCCAGAAAAGAGTTTTACTTGGATCAGTCATTACAATAACAGCATTTTCTGAAGTTGAAACATTACTTGTTTTTGCCCAATTCTTGACAATATATTTTCATTGAAACGGAATTATTGTTCATAAGATTATCCAAGGGGCAGCTTGGGCAAACTCTAAGCAAGATACAACAGTCCACCTGAGAGCAGGCATGACAAGGGACTTGGTATTCTCCTCTTTGTTGGTCAAATACTCTGCATTGCTGAAAGGTCAAAAGCTTAAGCACAACTCGGCAACACAAGCAACTAAGACCATATCTTAATGAAAGATCATTCATATAATAGAGCTATGTGAAAAGGATACCAGGAAATCCAAGGCCAAGAATGGAGGTGTGGACAAAGTGGAGAGAACTTTTGTTTTCCTAGGGGATCCAAAGCAAAAGTAGCGCTAAGTCACAAACAAAGAGTGGCACCTTCAATTGCTTTAAGATCAGGCTCTCTAGCTGACAATCTCTAATTAAGACACAATAAAGTACATAAATCAAATGGACACCATCAAGACATACAAAAGCACCCAACTTTGCTTATTGATTACCTGGTCCTTCCATTTGGGGGGCGTCCCTGATTTTCATGTTCATAGGATCACATTCTCATAACATTCAAGGGTAAGATTAGCATCGTAGAAGACAAGTTACCATTATCTTAGAGGAAAAAATGCCCTCATCCATGCCATCTACAATAATCTTCCCACCACTTCTCTCTATTCAAAATCTCAGTACTGTCGCAAATAAGTTCAAAAATTCCAACTCAATGCATTGGAATGATCGGGATAAGCAGATGCTCATCTCGTTAGATAGGTGATATGTAGAAAGAGAAGCAACATCGAGGTCAAATTAGGAAACACCCAAGCTAGAAACATGCACTTCTAGGTAGATGGTTACTAAGATGCAGAATTAAGATGATGAACCATCATTTCAAAGTCAAAAGGAATCTTCTATAGATCAATAGCAGTACGATATGAATATGTTGACAACATTGCCATCGCTGTAATGATCATTTCTCCTCTCTGGTATGATAAGTATCCAGTAAGTTAAAGAAAGCACAATAGCAATACTATTTCATAACATCTTAAAACATGTAAGAACCAGTAAAACTGCTCAAAAAACTCGTAAGAAAAAAGATTAAGGCAGTTGAAGATTTGAAATAGGTTGTCTCCCTGAGTCCTTGAAACAAATAGAAAGCCTCAACTGACCCAAAAGGTATCACAGAACATCCTACAGTACAGCAAAGAGTTGGAAAGATGATGGATCTACTTTCCAAAGTCCCTTAGAACAAAAAAAGCCACCCAGTCACACTACCATTCTAATTGAAGGAGAAAGCAATGTTACCAACAAATTCCATTAATCCATCTAAGCCATACAACTTACAGACATTGTAAAACCAGCAGCATGTCTAGGAAACTAATTCAACCGAATCGAAGGCCTTCTCCATAATTGAGTTGCAACCTCCATGATGTGCCATACCAATTTATTTTATAGTTATACATAGCTAATATGGTAACATGATGGATATACCCATATGACTTTGCTCCAATTATACAAACCATTCTCAAACCCTCCGTCACACTCTGCTTTGCACACACTTCCTTGAACGTGGACAAGAATGCCTGCACCTGTTTTCTTTTTCTCCTCTCTAAGGGATGTGTCTAATTGATGATTTCAAATCTCTCTCTCACAGATATGTTCTATAACTTGTCTGTTTTGGCACACTCGTCTTAGTGCTGGGTTTTCCCTTTTATCTCTAATTGTTTTCTTTAGCTCCTTTCTGTTCACCTGTGTTTTTGTTTTTCTGTCCTTTTTCAGTTTTTTTGGTTTTAGGATTGTGTCCCATGCCTCATGGGTGTGCAGTCTCCCTCTTGATTTTAATATAGTTTCTTATCACCCATCAAAAAAGGAAATGCCTACACCTGTGGCCAAAAACCTTTCTTTGGAATTATACTAAACAGGTCAATCTTCCCAACAGCCAGTCACGGCAACGAGAATTTCTTTGATTGAACGAAACTGCATGTTTTTTTTTTATCAGTAAGCAAGTGTATTATATATATGATAAAATAGAGTACAGGTACACAAAAAGTGTACCAGGACAGCCAAGTAACTACATATCTAGCTTAGGGAACCCTCTAGGACAAGGATGAAGTCATACAATCGAATCACACCTTTTCTTCTAACTCCTGAAAATTATTACATAACAGAAAATCCTCAATAGGTATGTTAGCCGCTTGACCTATCAGCCAACTGTGCATTATCCTCAAAGCAGCTCGCTCTAAAACTATTCCACTACTCTCGGAATTCCTAAAGATTCTCTTGTTCCTTTCGCCCCATAATACCCAAGCAATTACTGTGGGGGCTAAGTTCCAACATATGTCTCTATATGACTTCTTTTTTCTCCAACCCCAAGCTTCTAGAGCCTGTCTAAAGTCCTTTGGATGTACCCACACTACTTGTAGCCTTTGGAATATGCATCCCCACAGCCTTGCAGTTCCTTTACAGTGAAGTAGTAAGTGGCTTACACTTTCTTCCTCCTCCTTACATATGCTGCACCTATTTGCAACCTGCCAACCTCTATGCTTCAAATGATCCACAGTTAGTAATTTATCAAGTGCAGCAGTCCACAAGAAAAATGCCACTTTACTTGGAATTTTGTTTGCCCAAATATCTTTAAACACCTTCATCTCTAGATTTGAACAATGTAAGTGATCAAGGGCCTCCTTTACTGAAAACAGCCCAGATTTGCTTTGTGTCCATATTCTTTTATCTTCTCCTTGTCCCACGGTCCTATTGTACAATTCATTCACTAATGCTTCATAGCTGGTAACTTCCCAGTCCATCAGATTTCTCCTTAGGTTGATGTTCCACACAATTCCAGCCTCCGAACTCGTTACACATTCACAAACCAAAACTTGATTATTCTTGCATATGTTGTAGATCGTGGGGTATCTCACCTTCAGTTTAGTCTTACCACACCAAACATCCTCCCATAATCTGACTTTCAAGCCGTTGCCCACCTTGTATTTGCAATCCTTCTCCACTGATCTCATTAATTTACTAATGGGTCTCCATAGACTTAGACTGAAAGACTGATTTGAAGGAGTTGGAAACCAATCTCCAGGAGTAGAACCATACTTCTGCTTTATGATTTCTCTCCATATATTCCCACTCTTACATCCAAACCTCCAAATCCATTTTTGGAGGAGGGCTCTATTAAACAACGATAAAGGTCTAAGCCCAAGTCCTCCTTCCTTCTTTGGCTTACAAACCTGATTCCATGCAACTAAGTGATACTAGGCTTCTCCTCCCAGACTCTCCCACAAAAAGTTCCTTTGGATTTGTTCCATCTTCTTTGCCACAGATTTAGGGATCTTTAAAATAGACATATAAAAAGCCGGAAGACTTGCTAGTACACTCTTGATAAATGTCAATTTACCTCCTTTTGAGAGGGTACAACTCTTCCATGATGCAAGTCTTCTTTCCATACTTTCTATGACTGGGTTCCAAGTAGTAGACTTCTTATAGGCAGCACCCGAAGGTGGTTGATGTATATAGATCTTCCAAATGTCACCCCTTCCAACATACATCCCTGTAAAGCTCTTAAAATCATCCTACTGAAGACTTCCATAATTATGGTGAATAAGAGAGGAGACAAGGGGTCTCCTTGACATAAACCCTTTGAACTCTTGAAGAAACCAGCTGCCTTACCATTGACAAGAACCGAGCTAGTGGTTAATGAAATACACGAGTAAATCCAATTCTTCCACTTCTCACCAAAGCCCATGCGATCAAACATATATATCAAGAATTCCCAATTCACATTATCATATGCCTTCTGAAGGTCAAGCTTACACATGATCATGTTCTCCTTACGCTTCATACACGAGTCGATGCATTGACTAGCCACTAACACTCCATCCTGTAAATACCTTCCTCCAACAAAAGCCCCTTGAGATTTAGAAATTGAGTGTTGTAGCATTGGACGCATTCTATTGGCTAGCAACTTTGCTATTATATTGTAAACACTTCCCACCAAACTTATGTTAGATATTAGGAGTGTTATTGTTGATTATTGATGTAATTAGCTTAATTAGCTTGTGGGTATAAAACCCACTTACTGTTCACCATTTGCAATTAATTTTGAATCTTTCACTGTTCAACTTGGTATCGGAGCAAACAACAAAAAAACCAACCTCCGTCGCCACCGCCGCCGCAACACAGCTCCTTCCTCCTCGCGCGCGCGCAGGTCCTCTTCTTCCTCGCGCGCGCACAGGTCTTCTTCCGTCGCCCCCGCCGCCGCAGCACAGCACCTTCCTCCTCGCGCGCGCGCAGGTCCTCTTCTTCCTCGCGCGCGCAAAGGTCTTCTTCCTCCTCGCGCGCGCAGGTCCTCTTCCTCCTCGCGCGCGAGCAGGTCTTCTTCCTCCTCTCGCGCGCGCAGGCCATTCCTTCCATCTTCTCGCGCGCGCGCAGACCCTTCCTCCTCCTCGCGCGCGCAGACTCTTCGAAGTACATGTAAACCCCGTCCTTTCGGCGCCATGGCTTCCGCTGCCTGACATGGCTTCCGTTGCCTGACAATGACAGCGGGCATGACCTTCTTCCGTAGTTCAGGCTTCCCCTCCTTAACAGTGGCCATGACCATGTCTCCGACACATGCCGACGGCAGCCTATTCAGGCGACCCTTGATCCCTTTCACGGAGATGATGTAAAGATTTTTGGCTCCGGTATTATCAGCACAGTTCACAGTCGCCGCCACTGGAAGACCCAGCGACATCCGGAACTTGTTACCCGCAGATCCTCCACGACCTGGCTTCGATTTTTTTTTGGAGCATCCAATTGCAAACTCTTCCTCTTTTTCCTGGTAGCCCTAGGTTTGGCTCTATGTTATTCCAAGTAAACCTAGGGCCTTCACTTCATGATGTCCTCTGCGACTTGTTGATGCTCTAAGGGTTGTTTTTCCTTTCTTCCCTGGTTATTCCTTTGATTCTCCATGGCAGAATCATCTAGTGCCCGTTCGGATTTGGCACCTCCTCTAACTGGTGGAAGAGTTACCAGTGTTCTGTTGAATGGACATAATTTTGCAGCTTGGTCTCGGTCCTTGAAATTGTTTATTGGTGGCTGCGGTAAGTCTGCTTGGCTTTTGGGAAAAGCTCCACGTCCCGCTGATGATGATCCTAAGGCAGATCAATGGGATATTGATAACTGCCTCATTCTGAGTTGGATCTATGGCTCTATGGAGCCACATATCTTCAATATGTTTATGTATCATGAGAATGTTGCTAGCCTTTGGACTACTTTGACTGCGATGTATGCTCATTCCCGGAATGAGGCTCGGCACTTTGAGTTGTACCAGGAGGTTGCTCGTGCCACTCAGGAGAGCCTTGGATTGACTGTCTCTCAGTTTTTTGGCTACTTACAGACTCGTTGGGATGAGATGGCTCAGTATGATCCCGTCAGTGACTTTGGGACGATGGCCTCTGTGGCGGTTCAGAAGTTAGATCGTCTTCATACTTATGCTTTTCTTATGGGGCTTAAGCCCGAGTTTGAGAATCTTCGCACCCAGATTCTAAACTCTACTCCAGTTCCTTCTTTGATGGATGCATTTGCGATGATTGATCAGGAAGAGCGTCGACTCCTTATTTCCACTCCTGTTGCGATACCTACTACTAGCGAGGTTACAGATCAGATGGCCTTTGCTACCTCAGCCGGTTCGTCTAATACTCGTCCTTCTGGAAAAAGGCGGTCGACCTGTCGCTATTGTGGGAACCCCGGACACCTTAAGGAAACTTGCTGGAAACTTCACCCTGAGTTGAAGCTTCAATTCCAAAAGAAGACTGGCCTCCCTCCTAGAGCTGCTGCTGTTGCCGAGACCACAGAGCCTCCTGCCCCTTCCCTCTCTGCTCAGGTGGCAGCACTTCAGGCCCAGATCGCCCAGCTATCATTACCAGGCTCCACCACTACTTTATCCTCAGGTATCCCCACTGCCTTCCACGTTCGCTCTGAGTCCCCCTCTTGGGTTCTTGATTCCGGTGCCAATGATCATATGACGGGTGAGTTATCATTTTTTTCTTCCCCATTGACTCATACTCATAGATCTGTTCGTTTAGCTGATGGGTCCGTTGCTACGATTAGTAGTGAAGGCGCAGTCAAACTTTCATCAGATATCACTCTTTCATCTGTTTTTCATGTCCCAAAATTTGCTTTTAATCTTTTATCTGTTAGTCGTCTTGCAAAATCCCTTGATTGTGCTGTTATCTTCTTACCTAATCGTTGCTTCTTGCAGGACCGGACTTCGAAGAGGATTTTTGGCAAGGGGTATGAGCGTGATGGACTATACTACTTTGGCGATCCACCACATTCTCAGCCTCCTGACTATGCTCTGCGTGCTGCTACTACTCCTGTGTTTGATTTTCCTTTTTCTGTTTCTGCCCATGACATTCCTTTGTGGCATGCTCGTTTGGGTCATGTTAATTTTCAGTATCTTTGTTTAATGTTTCCTAGTCTGTCTGTTGCTTGCAAACAATCTCCTTTTAAATGTCATGTGTGTGAACTTTCGAAACATTGTCGAAAGCCTTATATTTCTCGTATGCATCGCTCTCCCACTATGTTTGATTTAATCCACTCTGATGTTTGGGGGCCCTCCCCCGTTACTGCTAGGTCTGGTCATCGGTATTATGTTACTTTAATTGATGATTTTTCTCGATGTACTTGGGTTTATTTGCTTAAGAAAAAATCTGATGTCTTTGCTACTCTGTGCCAGTTTCTCACTATGGTTAAAACTCAGTTTTCCACTGTTGCTTGGGGTATTCGGTCTGACAATGGGGGGGAATACCTCACCAATGATCTTGTAGCTCACTTGTCCAACTTGGGCATTCTACAACAGCTCACCTGTCCTTATACCCTTGAACAAAATGGCGTAGCTGAACGCAAAAACCGCCATCTTATGGACGTTACCCGATGTCTCCTGCGGGGAATGTCTGTCCCCAAGTCGTTCTGGTATATGGCTGTGCTTACAGCCACTTACCTTATTAACAGGGTTCCTAGCAAAGTTCTGGGAGGTTCTTCTCCACTTAGTGTTCTTCAGCCCGATAAACCCTTGTTTCTCCTTCCTCTTTGAGTTTTTGGATGTGTCTGCTTTGTTCAAGATCGGCATCCTTCTCGAACAAAGCTTGACGATAAATCCATCCGCTGTGTCTTTATGGGTTATGCCTCCCAATCCAAAGGGTATAGATGTTTTGACCATTCCTCTGGGCGTCTAATCACCTCCCTTGATGTCACTTTCTGGGAGTCTACCCCTTTTTTCTCTTCCCTTGATGTTCAGAGCAGCTCGCCTCCTTCCTGTGGCCCATCCATACCTTGTCCTCTTCCTGTTTTTGATCCGCCTACTAGTGTTCCTGCTGATACCCCTACTAATACTAGCACTGTTTCTCTGGACACCTTACCTTCTGTTGCAGGTCCTCCCCTTCTTCAGTATAGCCGTCGCCCTCGGCCCCCCTTACCGATCTCCTCTACGAATGAAGGTACTCTCTCTCCCTCCTCCTCTACCTCTCCTCGACGAAACCCTCTCTGGGATCGTCGGCCCCCTGATCGTCTTAACTTATCTTGTAGCACTAACCATCCCATTGAGCGGCATATGTCGTATAGTGCTTTATCTACCTCTTTTCAAGGTTTTCTTGGGGCCGTTGACTCTATTTCCATTCCACGGTCAGTTGGGGAGGCTCTTTCTAGTCCGGTTTGGACATCTGCTATACAGGAGGAAATGAGGGCATTACAGGCTAATCACACGTGGGACTTGGTTCCTCTTCCTGAGGGGGAGAAACCAGTCGGTTGTCGATGGGTGTTTAGTGTCAAGCACCATGCTGATGGGACTGTTAGTCGTTTTAAAGCCCGCCTTGTTGCTAAGGGCTTTACTCAGGTGCCTGGCAAGGACTTTACTGCTACATTTGCTCCCGTCGCCAAACTTACCACTGTTCGGCTCTTGATTTTTCTTGCTGCCTCTCACTCCTGGCCCCTCCACCAGATGGATGTTAAAAATGCCTTTTTAAATGGGGATCTCGATGAAGTCATCTACATGGATCCTCCTCCGGGTTTTCGGGCTGAGGGGGAGTTTGCCGGCATGGTTTGTTGTCTGAAGAAATCGCTGTATGGGTTGAAGCAGTCCCCCCGAGCTTGGTTTGCTCGGTTCAGTGATGTGGTTCTCAACATGGGTTTTTTGAGATGTCATAATGATCATACATGCTTTCTCCGGCGCAATCCTAAAGGAAAGTGTGTATATTTATCTGTCTACGTTGATGATATCATCTTGACTGGAGATGATGATGGTGGGATTACTCAGGTCAAGAAGGACCTCAGTTCAGTTTTTGACATTAAGGATTTGGGAAATCTGAAGTATTTTCTGGGCATTGAAGTTGCTAGATCAAAGCATGGTATTTCCCTCTCTCAACGGAAGTATGTCTTAGATCTCTTGAGTGATACCGGGATGACAGGATGTAGACCGGCATCTGCTCCTATGGATGTTAATATCAAGCTTTCAGCTGAGTCTGGTGATCTTTTACCCGATCCTCGTATCTATCAGAGATTGGTTGGGAGGCTTATCTACTTGACCAATACCTGGCCTGATTTAGCCTTCGCTGTAAGCTTGGTGAGTCAGTTTATGCATGCACCACGGACTGCTCATATGGATGCAGTTTATCATATTTTGAGGTACCTTAAGTCTTGTCCAGGCCTTGGTCTTTTTTATGATTCCACCATTTCCTCCGATGTCTCGTGTTTCTCTGATGCGGACTATGCTGGGTCTAAAACCGATAGGAGATCCACGTCTGGTATTTGTTCCTTTTATGGGAATCATCTTATTTCCTGGAAAAGTAAGAAGCAATCTGTGGTTTCCCGGTCTTCTGCAGAAGCTGAGTATAGAGCTATGGCCCAGGGCACTTGTGAGATTATGTGGCTTCACTCTATCCTTGGAGAGCTTGGCTTTCCTGTTCGGTTACCTTCACGTCTATACTGTGATAACAAGTCAGCAATATTGATCGCATCTGATTCTGTTCTACATGAGAGAACTAAACACATTGAGATAGATGTTCACTTTATTAGGGAGAAAGTTCGGTCTGGTGCTATAGTTCCTCATTTTGTGCCATCTTCAGAGCAGACAGCAGATGTTCTTACCAAGCCTGTTGGTCCTTCTCTTCTGAGGTCTTCTCTTTGCAAGCTGTGCATGATTGATATCTATGCCTTAGCTTGAGGGGGAGTGTTAGATATTAGGAGTGTTATTGTTGATTATTGATGTAATTAGCTTAATTAGCTTGTGGGTATAAAACCCACTTACTGTTCACCATTTGCAATTAATTTTGAATCTTTCACTGTTCAACTACTTATTGGTCTAAACTCACTCAATTTGTACGTTCCTCCCTTCTTCGGGATCAACACAATGAATGTGACATTCATGCTTCTAACAAATCTTCCACTCTTGTGAAACTCTTCAATGGTTGCCATTAGGTCATCTTTTAAAGTCTTCCAACATGCCTTGAAGAATGCCAATGAATAACCATCCGGCCTTGGTGCCTTGTCACCATTAAGTTGCCATATGACTCCTTTAACTTCCTCCTCTGAAAATGGCTTTTCCAATTCATCTCTATCTTCCTCCAATAATTTGTTAAACTCTAATCCATCAACTCTTGGCCTAAAGCTGGCCTCCTCTTTGTATAGCTTTGAAAAAAATTCTGGTATCTTCCTTCTAATGTCCACTTCCCCTTCATAGACTGCATGTTGGCAAGTTTGTTCATCAAAACTGTTTCTTTGCTGTTTTGCTGGAGTTGTGGGAAGGTGAGTGTCTCTCTTATCAATCTTTCCCTCCATATATCATCGGCAATCAATGCAGTACTTAAAATTTTGCTACCCTTCATTAAAACACATTGATTCTATGATACAAGTAACCTCATAACCTCAATCAAACTCAAGGTCAGCACTTCCACAATGATTTTTTACAAGCTTATTATTTTCGACTTCCAACCAGTGATCAATTCTGCTTCTTCTAAGACACCAACAAAAGAGAGGTTACATTTGTTATCTTGTTAAGCTCCTTGAAAAATATTTACAATATCGGAATAATCTCGATAAACTGCCATCTTCGTTACACCATGATATTACAGGTCCATGGACTTCCTTGTTAAATCAATGTTAGGATCATAGTTTCCTTATATCCAACCTAACATCTTGCTCCAATCATTGTACATTCAAATTTAAAAACAAGAATGCCTCCAGCATCCCTTCAATATCCATTATCATGCTCCATTACCAACCAATCTTGGTAGCTCACTGTTCCTTTCTCTCTTTTTCTTTTTTTCTTTTTTTGATGAGTAATGATAGTATGATGTATATATATATAATGAAGCAAAAGACTGTTCCTTTCTCTTCGATTGGCTAACAAGTATAGATACTTCATATTACCATCATCCTGTTTGATGAAGGTTTCTTAAAGGCTGTTGTGTTCAACTGATTTCTACTTTCCATAAAACTTCCTCAAATTATATTTACTAAGTTCTTGGGCCTTCCAATTTCATACAATAGTTTACAAGTTCTTCCATTATATCAAATCTCTCAATCCATTATTTTCATTAGTTGGATAAACCGTAAAACCTAGGCATATTCTATTCTATCAAATTACTCTCTTCCCTTAAATAACCTTTTGTCCAGCAGGACCACCACTGATACTTGTTCCATCCCTTCAGCAAACCCTCAATAAGTCCTTAAAATCAAGATAACACAACCAAATGTACTCGGACCAAAAAGAGATAGGTCCACTTTTAGGATTGGAAAGATCAAGGTACATCAAAATTGCGAAATAATCTGAAGTAAATTTGGGGAAGGCTTCTCTTATAAATGATACAACTATAAATCACCCAATCAAACAAGTTTAAAAGTCTAATAGAACTATAAAATGCTGGATCATCTTGCGAAGGCCCAAGTAAAGATCACATCATTGTAAGGAAGTCCTCCAGCTCATGAACCTTTGTGAAGGCTGAAAAATCTCTCCTGCTTTGAGTCATTCTAGCCTTTGAGTTTCCTCAAAAAATAGCCTCACCAAAATGAGGTTTCCAAAAATGCAACTTGATGAGTGTTAATTATATTATACCAAATTCCTCCAAAAATAAATTCTCTTCCGGGACCTATTAAGACGATGTACCCATATATAAACCCACTACAATTATGGGGCACCAATCTAGATTAGATAGATGATGTCAAAATTTTTTTTTCATTGGTAAACATATTTCATTAATTAGAATAGAAAATCAAGTACAAAGTACACAAATTGTGTATCCAAAACAAATACCAGAAAACAACAAGTAGATCTAGAAGAAATGATGATTGGGATAACACCATCTCCTAACATCCTACTAAATCTGAAAATCTGGTACATTCCAAGAAGCTTTCTAGAGAAACATTCACCATCATGGGACTCTCTGCCAACCATCTATACATTAATCTCAATACAGCCCGAGCCAAATATGTGTATTTCCTCCCCAAATCCTTAAACATTCTGAGATTCCTTTCATCCCAAATCACCCAAGAGATAGCTGGTGGTGTTATATTCCAAATCATATCCCTAATTGTTTTACCATCCTTTCACCCCCATGCTTCCATTACCAACCTAAAATCTCCTGGTTGCACCCAAGAAATTTCTAACCCACTGTATATCAAGTTCCATAGCATGTTAGCAATTTCACAATGGATAAGTAAATGGGCCATAGATTCTTCCTCCTTTTTACACATGACACATCTACTTGGAGTTTGCCATCCTCTCCTTCTCAACTGGCCCATCGTTAGGATTTGATCAAGAGTTGCCGCCCATAGGAAAAAGGCCACTTTGCTTGGAACATGGTTTACCCATATTACTTTGGTTGCCGGAAATGCCACTCCTGTGGAAATCAAGAAATCGAATGCTGATTTCACCGAAAATGCACCAGATTTTTCCTTAATCCATATTCTATTATCTTCATCTTGACTCACTTGGGTATTATAAAGAACTTGCAACAACTCTTCAAATTTATTGATCTCCCAATCTAACAAGTTTTTTCAAAGTTCAATGTTCCACACCTTCCTGGCCACTGATCTGGACACAAAATCGCTAACATATGCTTGCTGATTTCTGCGTATGCTGTAAATAGTGGCAAATTCATCCTTTAGTCAACACTCTCCAGTCCATAAATCATCCCAAAAGTGAGTCTGTACACCATTCCCAACTATGTCTACATTCCTTCTCTACTGAGGCGACTAATTTAGCTATAGGTCTCCACATGCTTACCCGACATGGATCATTAGATGGAGAAGCATACCAGCCACCAAAAGAAGCTCAATACTTTAAATAGATAACTTCTCTCAAAAAATTACCTTGTTCCGTACCGAACCGCCATATCCACTTTGAAAGAAGCACCATATTGAATAGTATTAATGATCTCAGACCCAGATTGCATTCTTCCTTTAGCTTGCAGATGCTATTCCAGTTCACCAGGTGATGTTTAACTTCACCACCTGAACCTTCCCATAGAAAGTTTGTCAGGATATGTTCCAATCTCTTGGCTATAGACACAGGTATTTTTAGGATTGAAAAACAAAACGACGGAAGGCTAGATAGCACACTCTTTACCAAAGTCAGTTTAACTCCCTTAGATAGAATGCTGCTTTTCCACAATGTGGCTTTTTTTTATGACCTGCTCCCAACGTAATTCCATGATAAGTTTTAGGGAACTTGCCTAAATTGCACCCTGTCTTGACTTAGGCTGGCAATGACCTCCACCTCACTTATTACAAAAATTTCACTCTAGGACAGATTAGTCCTCAAACCAGAACAAGCTTGAAAACAAATTAGAACACCCCTTAGCCACTAGATCTGATCATGAGTTGGTTCACTAAACGTTAAAATATCATCTGCAAAAAGGAGATGATTGATAGACCTTGATCTCCATAATGATACGCCAACAACCTTGCAAAGCTCCAAGGCTCGAGTGATCAACCGGCTGAAGGCCTCCATCACTAAATTAAAAAGAAGTTGGGATAAGGGATCCCCTTGCTGTAGACCTCTATGAGATTTGAGCAATCCAGCTGCTGAACCATTCACAAGCAATGACAAATGAACTGTTGATGTGCAGAAAAGAATCAATCCTCTCCATTTACTGTTGAAGCCCAATCTTCTTAGCACGTACATCAAGAAATCGCAATTAACGTGGTCATATGCCTTTCAAGGTCAAGCCTGCACATGACCTTATTCCTTCGGCCTCTAGTACACATGTCAATGCACTCTCTAGCTACCATCACACGATCTTGCATTTGACGACCTCCAACGAACGGACCTTGTTCTAAAGATGTCAAAGGTTGTAAGACCGATTTCAATCGATTGGCCAATAATTTAGCCAAAATCTTGTACACACTTCCCACAAGACTAATAGGCCTGAGATCTTCCAACTTTCTCATGCTTTCCTTCTGGGGAATCAATACAATAAACGTGGCATTTCCACTTCTTTCGAATCTTCCACTCATGTGAAACTCTTCAATGGTCGCCAATAGACTTCCTCTATCACATCCGAACACGCATTGTAGAAAGCCATCGTGAATCCATCCAAACCCAACACTTTGTCGCCATTAAGTTGAGACACTACTCCTTTAACTTACTCCTTCAAAAAAGGCCACTCCAACCAGATTTTTTTCCCTCTTCTGATAGCATATTAAATTCCAAAACATTTAAAGTAGGTCTGTAATGATTCTCCTCCTTGAAAATGTAAGAGAAATATTCTGTAATCTTGGTTTTGATGGTTTCCTCTCTTTCGTACATTTGGTCCTCAATCTCCACTTTATTGATTGAATTAACCTGACATCTTGCATTTGCCATTCTATGAAAGAAACATGTATTCTTCCCCCCCACTTTCACCCACAATGATCTAGATTTTTGCCGCCAAATCATCTCTTGCATCTTTGCCAAAAGTTTGAATTCCATTTTCATCTTTTTTCTCATCACCCATTCCGAAGAATTTAGTTGCACAACTTCTTTCTCGTCCAACTTCTTAATTTGGACCAAGACATTAGATATATGCTCATCCACCTTCCCAAACTTCTCATGATTCCAAACTTCTATTGTTTCTTTTAGTCTCTTCAATTTCTAACTTAAGATGAAGCTGGGTTTCCCTACCACACATTTCCCCACCACCACTCCATCCTCTTAATGGATGACGTTAAATTCCCCTTTCTAGTATCCCAGTGGAATAATTTGTATCACATATGATTAAAATATTCCCCTTGAAGCCCCAAATGAAGGCATGATTTTCAGTTGTTTCTATATCATAAAATATCCTCTAATCAATTTTTTGAATTAAATCTCTTTCTAGATTTCTTGTACCACCTCTAACCATGGATTTTGACTCCCAGGCACACTCTCTTTCACCTTGCAACTAGACATGACGAAAGGCTAACTTCTCTAAGTACCTACTATGTTTTCAATTGTAGCAGCAGCCTTCATGTCCTTGTTCCCTGCAACTTTAATGCTAACACCTAAATCAGATCATTTCTTGCCTCTAGACTAGAAAACATATTCTCATTGTTTGCACCATCCATCATGTCACTTGTACATCATGACACATTGAAACACACAGAACTACTACATTGGAGAGACTTGGCCCGAACAGTATCCACTCTTCCTTCGTCAAGAAGAATCCTATTCCTCGTTATGCTCATGAATGGAAAAGAGTTGGAGAGGGATGAACTTTTTCAGATTCCTAGAGAAATAATCCCCCAGAAACTCACTTGTGCAGTTGTATTAGACCATGGCCTTGACACACAATTAACACAAACAATCTCATTGTAAGTTGCTCCATTCAAAAGCATGCATATACCTCTAGCAAAGCTATCTCTCGTTCTAAATATAACTCCCATCTAACACAAGGAATGGAATAGAACTGCTATCATCCACTGGGGAGCCCTAGTTATGTCACCAATCAACCTTGTTTTATGAAGATGAAACTTGTTTCACTCCTATTTTGAAACAGAATAAATAGAGATACACAACCTTTCTTTTCACTTGAAATCCATCATTCCATCCCTAGAACCAATTTAAATTCCAGATTTGACACTCATCATACACAACAACCATTGAACTCCATTGTGTAGACCACATTATAGCTGCACTCATCTTCCAAGCCACAGCCATTATCATCTAGTCTAATATGTAACACCCCCAATAAGCCGCATCCCGTCCCTTTAGACATAGATTAGCTGAGGGATATTAACTAGGTCCTAATAAACATGATAGTAATTTTTTTCGAAAAAAGGCGTATATAACGCCTAGAAAATGGACGATAAACAAGTGTATAAAATACCTGATAAACGTGGGTGCAACATATACTATATGTGTACAGTCAAGCTAACTATAAAAGAAATAATTAAGGTCTATGCCATGAAGAAAAGGGTAGCAAAAGAACCCATTAAAAGTTATATACATAGTTCTACAAAAGTGGGCCATGTAAGCATCTCACATCCCTCTCTCTCTCTATCTACATAATTCCAAAATAAGTTATACATGTCTCTAGGTAGTCTTAGCAGGCTGTAGACACCCCAAATTGCACAACAAAAATGAAGAATAATTGGCAAAAATCATTATCTCCTTTGAAACCAGCACAAAATTTTAGAAAATAAGCATTTTCCCTTGTATCCGACAACTCAGGTCGGATACAAGCATATCCCTTTGTATCCGACATAAGTTGTCGGATACAAGAAAACCTTAATGTATCCGACATAGGATACATATAGATGCTTGTGTATCCGACCTGATATGTCGGATATATGATTTTTGCTCCAAATTAGGGTTTTCCGAGAGTTTTCACTTTTTACCATCATATCCTTCATTAAAAGAGTGGAAATCTCGGAAATAGCCTTAGGGTTAAGGTTGGTGGGCTCTAGACATTAGTTTGTGTCTACCATCATACCAACCCTAACCCCAGCCTTTGCCTATAAATAAGAGGCTCCTCCTTAAGCAAATGGCCATTAATTCTTGCCAAGAACTTTTGCCAAGAAGTTGGAGATCAAAGAGCTCAGAGTGAAGAGGGGAACCGCTGCAATCTTGCTTCCAGAAGCCCAGGTAAGCTTCAAACCTCTCTTTATTTTTCTATTTTTACATTCTAGATCTAGATCTCTTCTTCTACCTTTCTGTAGAATAAGGCCTCTTCTATGTGTATGAAAACCCTTCTCCTACTCAAAGTACCTCGAGACTCCCCCTAGCCGTAAAACGTGAAGGCAGAATCTAGGGGAAACGAGACTAGGGATTGATCCTAGTATTAGAACCTATTTGAATAATCCTTTTGAATCTATGAAAACCATTTCATATTCAAAGTACTCCAAGATTATCTTGAAGAACCGTGTTTAACGGAGAAAGAGAACTAAGGGAAACGATAATGGAACGGAACCCTAGGTTGTTCTAGAACCCCTTTGATTGATATGAATGCATGTTATATGTTGTTATATTGTTCTTGAATGGATTTTATACACAAACACACATAGCACTTGTTTTGTCGGATTTGGCTTGTATTTCGGATCTATTGCTGTCATTGTGGTAGATCTGGAATAAATAGCCCCAAACAATTCTGGGATATTTCCTATTGATTTTCAAATTGATTTCAAGCAAGTTTTGTTGAGTATTGAAGGCCTCTAAGCCTAACCTCTCGGTTTTGGGCACTTTTGCTCAATTTTGGGGTTTTTAGCATATCCTTTCCAATCGGAGAGGATGGTGAGCCGAACTCGTGCCCCATTTCTTCCTAAAGGTTCTTCAATATCTTTTCAAAATGGTTTTGATTTATCTTGCACGGATTCCACACACTGGATCACTGTTTTAAATTGATTTTACTCAAAAAGGGCTTAACTTGACAGCAACTGTACCCCAACTTCGGACACTCGTAACTTCATCGTCCGGATGAATTTTGGAGTGATTCCAAAGCCATGGGAAAGGTGAGGCTGTCTAGTTGCCTGTAAAATTTCATTAATTTCTATCAAGCGGATTTTTGACACCTCTCTGTCGAAGTTGATAGGTCAGTTCAGGTCTGAATACGGAACCTGTCACTTCGACTGAGCGCCATGTGTTCGTTTTAAGTCCGATTCGAATGATTGTTGTTTCTGTGTTTTTCTTTGGAAGTCTAGTTTCAAATCCAGTTGGTTTCATAATTTTTTTACTCCATTTGTGTTGTTGGTAACAGATTTACTCAGAGCTGTTCAACAGCACTTTTCTGGGTAAATCTGTGATTTTCGGGGCCTGTTCGGGAGGTTACCCAAGACACATCCGAATGAATTTTTGTATGAGGTTAGTTTCATATAAAAGATGGCCATACATACTTCATTCACACCAAATTTCATGAATTTATATGGAGCCGATTTTTCTAGATGATTTTCCAAACTTGCCCACTTGCTACTTTTTACTATCTCCAACAGCAGATTTCAAAGGAGAATAACTCCTAAGATTTTAATCGGAATGCATTGAAAATTTGCATGAGTCTTCTATCTATCATAATCTTTCAAATGAATTTGGTTTGATTCAATTTAAATTGGATTTGAATGATTTCAAGACAAATGGTTCTTGCTTTTACCGAATTTTCCGGATTTGATTCAACTTGGTTTTGTGCAATTTTTGCTTTGATTTCCGTCTATTGGTGTATTCCAGAAGTGATATTGACATAAAAGAGGATCTGGAATTCATTTGGATTTTCGTGTGAAGATATCATACATTTGTTTTACCCTTTTTCAAGGTTTTTAATGATTTTAGCAAGCTTTCTTATGTTTTAGCATAAACAACACTTGGCAACCACCTTGTGTGGGTGAATGGGGGTGCCTAAGACCTTCCCCCGTTCATAATCTAATCCCCTTACCCATCTCTGGATTTGATTTTCAAGTAGAGTTATTTTTACTCTAGTATTTGCCTCTTAGCTCTTTTTGCTTATTTTTGAATCTTTTGGTGTCCATTCACACCCGAAAATCTGAATGGTGGCGACTCTCCCATTTTACGTTAAGCCCGGGTGTTGACTGAGGGGAAATCATCCCGGTGATTTTTTCCATGTTTCACACAGGCCTGAATAAGTCCTCTTTATATCCCAAAGCTTTCTCTTTCCCCTTATCGGTTTTTGCTCCAGATGTCGATGGATCTAAAACAAAACCGATAAACCACATTTGATGAGACGAAGGTCCCAGTAAGCAACACTATGCATGCTTTTAAAATCACAGTTCATGCCATATCTTTTTATAAAATCCATGATGCATAGCACTACATTAAAATCCGAAGCAACACGCCAATATACATCATTAAAGATCACCCATAATATTTGGCACATGCTTACAAAAGCATTCATTAATCAGTGGAAACTAACATTAAAATATGCTAACTCTATGCAATAACAACCACTTTGATTCCACTCCATTCATAGGGTTAACTAGGTGGTTTAAGTGTAAATGTCGTGATCACATCTAACTCTATAGGTTTCCCATATAGGTTAGGCATCCAACCCGATTCCCCTTGGTATTGGGCATCCTAACGCTGATTCCCCTTAGCGTATGGCATTCAGATGAAGCTTGGGCATCAGCCACAAATTCCCCTTGGTGCTGGAATTCAATACAATCATTGGCTTCAAGCCGGAATCAAAAGAATCTCGGCCTCAAGCCGGAATCAATAAAATCAACGTATAGTGAAACAATAGCATCAAGGTCACGATATTTATACTTAAACACACCTACTTAAGTTATACGGATCCGCATCTTAAGCTAACATTTTATGCCTTTCATTTTCTTTTGTATTTTATACAATCATTTCCATGTCAACAGAATTATGTTTCTCAAATACAGCCTGTAGGGCTAATAATTCATAATTATCCAGGCCATTGCCCCATGGATTATATCTCATTTTCAAATCATGGGCCTATGCCCTCATGCTTCCATACATTTCATCTTAAGTCGTTCATTTCATGTAGAAAATTCAAGCAATACTTTCTTATGCAAACATAGCATCACATTTATCGATTTCTATAAACATACTATACTCATATGCATCTAAAATAAATTGTAAACTCATTTAAAAGCAACTTATAATAATACTAATCTCATTTCAATCTTAATTTATGAATTTGCAAACTTTAAATTAATCATATGAAAAATTGGGCTAACATACACTTTTTCCTAAAAATGTAGTCAAACTACAGATCTGGTTTTTTACCCTTACAAAGTGTCAAACCTGATTCAATTGGTGAAGAACTAACTAGTGAGCTATATAACAATAGAAAGGTCTACGAGTCTAGTTTCTAACGCATTAAACAGAATTAAATTTGAAGTTTCCTAGAGAGAGTTATAGCAATTTTACTACAGGTGGTTACGAGCTGTCTTACCACACTAGGACGAGAACCATCTAACCTCCCTGATTTTTCTTGCAAAATCTTGATGTCCAATCGGTCCCAAATCACCTCCATTCAATTATAAACACCTTAAACTAAATTTTAAGCTATTAGTTTGAAATTTTACGCATCGTTTTCATGTCTTCGCACGCTGACAAAAATATGATGTGATTTTGAAACGGTTTACAGGACTGTTTCTATTTGTTCCTAACTACCAATTTTTGTTATACTTCCCAAATCTCTCTATCACCTCCTAACATCACTAATTATCACAAATAAATCTTCAATTGCAATCTAATATAAACCAAAGCACTTATACTACGAAATCCCCAAATCTGAACCTATTTCAATTGTTAAGATTCTAACATCCAAAACTACAGTAAATTGGCATTCTCAAGAGTAAAATTTGTATGATACACCTAGCAAGCATATCATTTGGTTTCCTTAACTTATCCCTAACAAAAGAACACAATTATATACGAAATAGATCATTTTATCACCCAAATTACTATATCAGCAAAAGTAATCCGAAAATTCATTTTAAATTCAAGAAAACTAAATCAAGGTTTACTTAGAAGGTTGTTGCTTACTTTGAAGTTATAATCACCCTCTTCTCAGCTTTAGCAACCCAAATATGAAATCAAAATACTGGTTTCTTCAAGTTTCCAGCTTTGCTCTTCTCTCCAAGCTTGAAATCAGCAACTTAACTCCACTTTAAGCTTCTAGTATGCTTTCCCATTGGATGGAATCCTTTCTTCAACCAACTACAACAAATCCCCTCACAAATTCCTAGGGTTAGGGTTTTGTTTAAGAGAAGAAATGGAGAATAGAGAAAGCCAAAAAATGCTTCATACGAATTGGCTTTAGATGGGTTTTTTTTTATATCAATTTTTCCTCATTCCCCAAATTACCCTTAATATTTAAAGAAAATTACCTCCCATGCCATTTAAATTTCAGCAACATATATTTACAAAACATCAATTGTTTATCAACACTCTAATTAAACTCCAAATTACAATTAAAACTCACCTTAAGGTCCCTTCTTAATTTGAGGACTCTGTGCTTCATAATTCCAATCTAGACCTCTGAAGGATCACCTTCACAACACAAACCCTGTGTCAGTTATAATATGACAATTATAACTTAAACATTGATTAGAGAGTTGGGATCTTACATAATAGCTCCCATGAATTTCTTCCATGATTTGTGAGTACTACTAAAAGGCTTTTCCCCCTTTTTGTGGCTCCCTCCACAATGCACTAAATAGAGGTTTGAAACCTTCCATCTCTCTGCGCTCTCATTCTTCTTCCAACATCATTTTTCCAAAGCCATGTTATACTATTCCTGTTTCGCCCCTTCATCTCGGCTTTGCCCTTCCGACTACCATTTCTTAAATCAACCCCCCAATCAAAAAACAAGTTTGGACAATAGATAGATAAGGAGGTAACAATTTCTATTTCTATATCAAATATAGGATGACTAGAATTAATTACACAGTTCATGTTCACCAATAATATTTAAAAATAGATACTCCTTAACCCATGCTATTCTATTAAGAGACATCAAATAAATAAATATAACTACCATGGGGAGGGGGATTAGCCACACATAATATCCTCAAAGAATCTGATCTACACAGGTTGGACCATCTTCCCAAATCTCAGAAGACAACTAGAAACATCTTTCGAATATCCAGCCCCATGAGGCATGACACCTCCAACTTTAAGACTTCGAATCACCTGGGCAGCAAAAAATTTAAACAAAACAACATTCCACTGAAAACTCCTTTCCACCCAAAAATCAACAATCCCAGATTTGCACTACAGAAATTATCTGACCTGAACACTCCTTTCAACAGGGCACATATCGTGAACCACTTCATGGGATGATAGTTGTGCTTTTCCCCCAAGCCATTCCAAAAGAAATCTCTTTGGAGTGTATCATCAATCTTATTACCAACTGAAATAGAAATCCTCAAGAGGAAAAAAAGGTAATTGTGGAGGTTAAACAGAATCCTAGAATGCATCAATTTCTAAGATACTTTCTTTTCAGGTTGCCCGCACCCCCTTTTTTTTGTTGATCCTAGGCCGCGCGGGGGTCTTCTGCGCCCGGTCCCGATCCGTGGGGCGAATTGACCCGCGCGGGTCTTCTGCACCTGGCCCAGAGCCCGGTCCGGCACTCATAAGGGCCTGTTTGGCTTGTTTTCTCCGGAAAAAATGCCTGCAGCATCCATATTTTTGCCGGAAAACCACTGTGTTCGCCTGAAAATGTTGCTAAGCACTACCATGACGCCTCAGGTGCTCCCAAGCGAACTAACACGCTGGGAATTTGCACCTGAGCGCTGCCAAAGTGTCTTAAATGCACTTCAAGCAGTGGGGGTTGAACAAAATGGATTATTCTTTTTCTTCTTGCATCTTGCATTTTTCTTCTTGCCTTGTCATTCTCCCACATATGGATCTGCAGATAAAGATTGGGTATATCTTCCAATCCTTATCTCATTCTTTTTTTTGCCCCTTTCCTTTAGAACCTGGACGTTAGTATTTAGAGAGAATTCAAATAAAATTGAAACATATCTTACCTCAGTTATCTCTTGGAAGCCTTTCCCAACTTTATCTGCTAAAATTTCTCTGCTTTCTTTCTCTGATTTTCTCCCCGATCTTCTAAACTCTAGCCTTCTGACCTCTCACTTTTCTCCAACATCCCTTTTATATAGAGCATTAGATGTGGGGTAGTTTTAAAACTACCCCACTCAAAGTGGTTGCAACTTGCAACCCACGTTAAAGCTCATAGCAATATTGTTTTATTTGTATTTTATTTATTTATATATATATTTTTTAATTATCCTCCCTTTGATTTGAATATTATTTTTAATTGAAAAGGAGGGGTTCGATGATGAGCCCCCCCTCCCTTTTTCAAGGCTTTTCAAGGGTTGTGCGTGCATGTGCACGACCAATGCAAACTTTTAATTTTCCCTTCTTTTTTTTTTATTTGAAGAGGAGGGGTTCGTTGATGAGCCCCCCCTTTTCAAGGCTTTTTTAAGGGTCGTGCATGCATGTGCACGACCCATGCAAAATTTTAATTTTATTTTTTTATTTTATTTTGGTTAATTGAAGATGAGGGGGACGTGGATGAAGTCCCCCCTTTCATGGGTTTCATGGGTCGTGCATGTGCACGACCCATTCAGATTTTTTTTTTAATTATCATGATTATATATACATATATTTTTGAAAAGTGGGGCCCAACAGAGCTCCCTCAATTATTGGAAGTGTATAATTTCACCTACGATAACTGAAACTCCCTCTTAAAAGGGGCCCACTTTTAACTATATCAAATCCTCTTCAATTTGAATTTGGAATTCTAATTCAAATTGAAACTCTATCCTTTGGGGTCTCTTATATAAACATGACGACCCTAGGGATTTGAGAGTTTCGTTTGAATTTCGGAAGCAGATTTGAGATCTACAAACATGGCTGCATCAAAGACTAGGGTCTTCTTCTTCCTTTCCCCATTTTTTTTTTTTTTTTGTTTAATGACTTGACTTGTGATGAGCTCCTTGAGCCTAGTATCTTTAGATATCATCACAAGTAAGTCCTCAAAACTGCAACCAAGAAGTCACGTAATGACAAGGAAGAATTTTAGAAGCACCAATATTTTTGTGTTGTTTGTGTCAATTTCCCCGAGGTGGAGCCGTATCATTCCATGGAAGGGCAGTATTTGCCAAAATCTTCTCTCATGTGGTATAGTTCTGTTGAACTATTGTGAATCTGTAAACTGCCTTTAGCATGGAACCTTTTAAGAGTTTTCTGGTCCTTGCGATCACACATCCTTGTGAAGCTTACGAGTGTTGATTATAAAGCAGAAGATAGACCAGGAAGAAGAAACACAGGCGAAACTTGGAGTGCCCTCATCTTCCAATCTAAATTCAATGTCCTTGTTGTCATGATAGCATAACCCACTGCAATAACCTCGAGTATTACAGAGATAACTATCAGATTCTTGGCAGTCCTCCACCATCTTTGAGATCTCTTCTTTATTCTAGAATGAACGGAAGCTTCTTCCTTGGAAATGTGTTCCAATCTCTTTTCGAAATCTTCACCACGTATTCTCAAGAGTCGATTCCAAATCCGGGACATTATTCCCATAGTTTGTTAGGCAAGTCAAATGGAAGTGCAGAGACAATTCCAGCGAAACTTTTCTCTTTGGTATCTCCCTTCGATTTGCCTCCTTTCATGGCGATTCCTTAGGTTTAGGATTTCCTTCGCGGAATGGAGGGTCCGAGATGTGAGAGAGAGTGCTTGGTGTTTCTCCCTTAACTTTTCGGGAACTTGTCATTGTATTCCATTGTCAGCAAGTACGGTTAATTGGCCATGATCCTTGGGCTCTAATATTTTATCCATGTACAAACTTGGTGCTTGCGGGTCGTATCATAGCCAAAATAATATTGTTTCTAACGGATCCTTTCCAAAAAAAAATTTTTTTTTTAAGTTAATGGGTATGATAAAAGCGCACTTGAATTGACCCACCTTTAGACTCCCACGAATGGAAAGTTAGCATCCTTTCCAAAAATTTTAAATGTGATTCAACGGGCTTTATAATAGCCCATCAAAAGAAATGTAGGGAATCAATTTCATTGGTTGTAGCTCATTTTTGGTAGTGTAATCCTAAGACCATCCTATTTGAATAATAAGAATCTTAGTATATATGTTGAGGTATCTAATGGGCAAATGCCCAATCAAGAGACACCACCAAACATTGATGACTAAGTGTGCTTCATGACCTCCTTCCACAATTCGCCAACTGCTCCATTCCAGTGGTGGGACCCATGAGTTTAAGTAATAAGAAATTTCAATCATGAGTCACGATTGAAGGAAAATGTGTCGTCATTTACACAATTATTTATGTTAGGAATCCTTGTTTCCACAATTCTGACCCATGTCATTTATATGAGCTGCATGTTTTCCAACTAGCTCATGTAGCTTAGTGGGTTGAAAGATAGACCCCATGTAAAGAGTAGGCCCCCAAATCTCTTTTTTTTTTAATGAGATAAACATTGCATATATATGGATCCTTTGAGTTGTGATACAACCTTGAAGGTTTAGCAACAATGTCATCACATATCTATTTACTTTTGTGAAATCACTAACACTTTTTTTTTTGGTGCAGGTTTCAATGGAGGCAAGTGGTTATATATGTCAACAACGAGCCCCAAGTCATGATGGTGGTGAGCTGAAAACCGGTCCCATATATAAGAGGTCTATTTCTTTAAAAGAACTTGATACTAGAATCAGTGAAACTGATAAAGTGAGTTGGACCCGAACTGATAATGTTCCTAGTGGATGGTTTGAATTTGACCCCAAAAATGATCAGAGTGTCATTAGTGTTTGCAGACACTTTGGACCTCGTTTCCCAGGTGTCTTTGTTGAGAATGTCAATAATGAAAAAGATGGAGATAAACACTTGGCAGTTGACAAACGCTTTCATCCTGCCCTTCATTTCCTTATTGAAAAAAACAAAGGATGGGATGGTTTCAAGTTTAGGGGTCAGGCTTCATTTCAACCCTATTTGCTAGAATGGACAGAATCAATCCTGAGGGATTATGGGCATGTTTTGAGAGATGCTCATATTTATGGTGCAGTTGCTGTTTCCAAATATCCATATGAAGTTTCTGGTAACATATGGAGAGCGTTTTGTGAATTATGGGGTCCTTTGAGCAACACTTTTCACCATGGTGGTGGTGAAATGAGGATCTCGTTATATGATATGAAGATTGTTGGTGGTTTGCCCATTTTAGGGGAACCCTATGAAGAGTTTATTCCCACAAACCAGTCCTCGTTCAATGTGTGTGGAAAGACAAAGGCAACATATCCTTCTACAGTGGCGGAGCTTCTGGTTATCCATGCTCACATATGCTCTTACTTTGGGCAGAAGAAAGTAAGTTTCACCCAATGGATTAAACACTTTTATCGGGGGGATTTGATATATGTAGCCTTTGGAGAACCCCGGCCGAATACGAGTTACAAGTATCATCCATCTTCATTTCAAGATGAAGGAAAAAATAGAAAAGGCCTATCCTTAGAAGTGTCACAAGAGGGGTATTTGGCAGCATACTTGGCTTTTTGGCTAAGTTACTTCGTTTTACCTCATGGTAGTGATACAGTCAGACCATAAACTTTTGTCATGGCTTCACAACTAGCACGAGGTATAAAGATATCACTTGCTCCCACAGTTTTGGGTTGCATATATCACGGACTTGGTCAAGTTGCTATGCATCCATCTAATCCTGGTATGGCAAATCCGAATTTTCCGATTCACTACGTGATAGCCTGGATGGGGGAGCACTTTCCCACTTTATATCATGGTCGACCAGATACTGAGTTTCCTGCACACTATCCCTTGATGGCGAGGTATGCAGGTGTACAAGGAGAGATTACAGATCCCTTTCAAGCGCGACTAGTGTTTAGGAATGATCAGTATGTTTCTTTTCGGCCAAATGCTTTTTCTGAAGAGGAAGTGCGTAACTCTATGGATACATCAGATTTGTCTGATGATCATTTTGAACTCCTAGTATGTATGCGCTCACGGCTGCTCCCTGTACGGGTGGGTATGGAGACCCGATTAGTGCCGTATTATCCGAATAGATTTGCTCGCCAGTTTGGTTTGGACCAAGGCGTTCCTGGCAATCGGCTTCGTTTCAGCTTTAAACAAAGGGGGCAGAAATGTCTTGAAGACCTTGTTAAAGCCCAAAAATTTATTTTGTTAAGGAATACTGGAGCATTGTTTCACATCCCTCGTATGAGCCGTACGAGAAGTTGCACATGGTGGTATTGTAGGTGGTGGGCGCAGAGCACTGCAACATATTTGGGTAAGTCAATAAAAAGCATCCTTCCATTGTTAACTAGAGGCCGTTTCAAGCCCCTTCCGCCAAATTCGGTTTTTGTTGTTTCCAATTTGCGTGAAGTTTCTACGGGTTTGAAAGGATCTGTAACCATCCCTGGGCTTAAGGCTAAAGCCTCTGGCATTTCTGACATTCATATCACAGTCCAGCAAGTCAAAGAAAAAGGGAAAAGAGTTCATCGTGCTAAAGATGATCGGGATATAAATTTCAAGAGAGCTCGATACAACAAGTCATCCTCTTCTGATGACAATGATTGTATTGAGATCACTGATTCGGATATCCCAGACCTTGCTCCTCTGACTGTTGATGCTGGTTGCAGCAAAGTATTGGATGATTGGGATGATGAAGAAAGACTTGATTTTGAAGGACCAGAGGATCATATTGCCAACTTGGAAGTTCCTGCAGATTCTACTAATGCAAGAAGTGATCCAATGGCAAGTACTCATGGTTCTCAGAAGTCTGGAATCAGTCCATTTGATACTTCCTTTATGGAGGATGTTGATGCCCCCACTTGTAGTTACATCAAGGGCATAATGCGGGACATTGTTGCTGATATCACTCCATCTCTCTCTCCTGGAGATTTCTTGAGCAAACGTGGCAAGTTTGAGCGCTTCATTCGGATATCACATGCTGCGATTGATGACATAGCTGAAGGCAAGATATTTGTTGACACTCTTGCTAACGTCGTCAATTCTATTTTTGAGTTTGCAGGATTGATTGTGTCAGATGACCGAGTTTTGGAACAAGGTTCTGAGGTGGATGCTGCACATATTGATGAATTAATTCATCGTCATAATACATGCCTAGATGCCAAGAAGAAACTTGAAGAGGAATTAAAGATCCTTTCAAAAGGTTCAACTGAACTTAAAACTTTAGAGTTAGAGGTTCTCGATGCGGAAGCTAAGGCTCGTTTTCTCCGAGAAAAATATGACGCTGAAGTTGTGAAGAAAGGAAATATTCAAGAGCAAACTTCAAACTTGAAGCAAATTATAAAGAAGCATGCTCAGACAAATCGAGATCTCTGCAGGGCACGTTTGGAAGCAGGAGAGCAAAAATTGATAGAATCTCGTGAAGCAACGGCATTGAAGGCCTCACATGAGGAGTACAAGAAACAATTGCAATTGTTAGTTTCTTTTTATAATAAGTAGAAACAGGCATTGTTATCAAGCTATATTTAGTGACTTTTATTTGATTTTATTTTGTCACTTTTGTTGAAACATCTGATTTGTTTTAATTGGGGCTGGACCTGTACATATTGCCAGGTTGCCTACGTACCCATAAAATGGGATCAAGCCATCCGTAGTTCTATATTCTGTTTTTCTTTTTCTTTTTCTTTTTCTTTTTTGCTTGCCTTAGCAGTTTAGCCACATGCAGGCGATTAGTGGATACATTGGTGATAGCAGTTTAACCACATGCACACTTTTGGTGGATATGTTGTCCCAGCAGTTTAACCACATGCAGACACTCGGTGTTTTTTTTTATATGATCTACGGGTAGAACTTTTTGATGAATTTTCCATTTACACAAGAGTATATACATCTTTCCTCATGATCTAAAAGTTCATATGCTCCTTTAGAAAAGACTTTAGTGACAACATATGGTCCTTCCCATTTTGATTCAAATTTCCTACCAGTTCTTCGATTGACCACAATGGATCGTCTGATGGTAAGAACCAGGTCACCAACTTTAAACGACCTGGCCTTCACTTTTTTATTGAATGCTCCCGCAACTCGTGCTTGATAAAATTCGAGTCGCTGTTGCACTGCGAGTCTCTTTTCATCCAACGCTTCTAGCTCAGCCAATCTAACCACAGCATTTTCATCTGGCTTTGTGAGCTGCATTGAGACTCTAAGTGATGGTAGTTGTACCTCTAATGGGAGTACAGCTTCTGCTCCATATACAAGACTGAATGGAGTACACCTTGTGGAGGTTCTCACCGTGGTTCGATACGCCCACAATGCTTCTGGCAAACTTTCGTGCCAATCCCTCTTATTTGTGGACACTGTTTTCTTGAGAATTTTGCAAAGCACTTTATTGAATGCCTCTGCTTGTCCATTTGACGAAGGATTATAAGATGATCAGTGTGCCATGTGAAATTTATATTTCTCCATCAACTTGGTGAGAGCTTTACATTCGAAATATTTAGCCCGATCTGAAATTATTTTAGACGGGACCCCATATCGATATATAATATGGTTTCGAATGAAATTAGCAACTTCTGATGCCCCCACTTGTCTTAACGGAACCACTTCAGCCCACTTTGAAAAATAATCTGTCCCTGGCAGTATATAGGCGTGCTGCCTTGATGAAGGAGGTTTAAAAGGACCCATGACATCCAAACCCCACATTTCAAATGGCCAGGATAGAATGGTGGGATGAAGAGGTTGTGGTGGTTGATGTATGAAATCACCATATATTTGACACACCTTGCAAGTGGTTGCAAATTTTATGGCATCTTGCACCATGTTTGGCCAATAGTAGCCTAACCTTTTAAGTTGCGCAACAAGTTTTGGACCGGCTAGGTGTGCACCACATGTCCCTAAGTGGACTTCGTGTAGGGCATGCAACGCTTCTTCTTTTGATAGACACCTAAAAATCATCCCATCAAAGGATCGCCTATATAGCTTGTCATTAGAGATTGTGAAGCGAGGAGCCCGTCGTCGCACATCGACCCTTTTTCTGGGATCAGTTGGTAATCTTCCATGCTGCAAATAATCAGCAATAGGTTGTCGCCAATCTGTATCCTCTTCCACTTGATATGCAGTGGATATATCTGCTGCTTTCATTTCTTCCATACGCTCTTGTAATGGTGGGAGAATATGCCGCTCACCAACTATTATTTGCAAGTCTCTTTGATCTGGAAGAGTTAGGGATGCAGCCAAATTGGCAATTGCATCGGCTTTATCATTTTCTGCTCGTGGTATATGATTGACTTGAATTCCTGTGAACTGGGAAATCAATTCCTTGGCTCTTTGATAATAAGGAATTAAAGTCTCATTTTTGATATCATACTGCCCATTTATTTTCTTGATGCCCAACTGCGAATCACCAAATACTTGCAGGTTTCCGATGTGCATTTCACAAGCAATTTCGAGGCCAACTATCAAAGCCTCATATTCAGCCACATTATTTGAGCAAAGCTCGAGGAGAGCAAAGGAGTATGGTATTAAACCACCCGAGGGAGTGATAAACAAAATTCCAACACCTGCCCCCCGTTTTCTTGATGCCCCATCAAAATATAGCTGCCAAGGCTTTGCTTCTTCTGTGTACAAAACTTCTTCATCTGGCAGTTGAGTTGATAGCTCAGTGTTGTCAGGAGTGGGGTGTGCAGCTAAAAAGTCTGCTAGTGCCTGTCCCTTTATTGCTTTTTGAGCAACGTATTTGATTTCAAATTCAAACAGAAGCAAGGACCATTTAGCTAACCTTCCTGACAGCATGGGTCGAGACATCAAGTATTTGAGTGGATCAGCCTTTGAAATGAGAGTTATGGAATGTGCCAAGAGATAATGCCGTAATTTCTGAACAGCAAATATAAGAGCTAAACAAACTTTTTCAATAGGAGAATAATTTCGTTCTGCTCCCATTAATGTTCGACTCAGGTAATACAAGGCATTCTCCTTTCCCTCATCATTATTTTGAACCAGTAAAGCTCCCAAGGAGTTTGCCAGAGCTGTGATGTAGAGAATCAACGGCTTTCCATTGATGGGAGCTGCTAACACTGACGGGTTTAGCAAATATTGTTTGATGCTTTCAAAAGCATTTTGACATGCCTGATCCCACACAAAAGGTGTATCCTTTTTCATTAATCTGGAAAACGGCTGGCATCTTCCAGACAAATTCAAGATAAACCTCCTTATATAGGCAAGTCTCCCTTGTAGCCCTCGGAGCTCACGTAAATTTCGAGGAGGAGGCATCTCAATGATTGCTTTGATTTTTGTGGGATCAATTTCAATGCCACGATACCGAACGACAAAGCCAAGGAATTTTCCTGAGGTTACCCTGAATGCACATTTAAGGGGATTCATCTTTAGTTGATATTTTCTCAGTCTATCAAAGACACCTTTTAAGTCGTCAAGATGATCTCCTCTTTCCCTTGTTTTAACAACTAAGTCGTCTACGTAGCATTCCACAATATTATGCAACATGTCATCGAAAATGATTGTCATGGCCCTCTGATATGTAGCTCCTGCATTTTTTAATCCAAAGGGCATTACAGTGTAACAATATGTCCCCTTAGGAGTGCGAAAAGCTGTCAATTCTTCATCTTCGAGTGCCATCTTGATTTGGTTGTAACCCGAAAATCCGTCCATAAAGGACAAGGCGCCGAAGCCAGTGGTTGCATCTACCAAAAATTCTGTGATTGGCAAACGAAACTCGTCTTTAGGACATGCCTCATTTAGATCTCTGAAATCTATGCAAATGTGGATTTGCCCATTTTTCTTTTTGACTGGAACAATATTTGCAAGCCATATCGGGTATTTGACCTCACGGACGAAACCCACATTTATCAGTTTATCAACTTCGACTTCAATCTGGGTCACCAACTCCGGTCTAAAGCGACGTTGAGCTTGTTTGACAGGCCGATTTTGGTTGGATATTGCCAGTTTGTGGACTGCTATTTCAGGGTCTAAACCCGGCATGTCTTGATATCCCCAAGCAAAAACATCACGATATTCTCGGAGCAGCGCTTCACAATTTTCAGATTCTTCCTTGGTTAATAAATCACTGACATAGATTGGCTTTGGGTCATCCAATGTGCCGAGATTTATCTCTCGAAGGTCGTCAACTGTTGCTTGACCACCATCTTCAATTTCAGCAGGTGCAGACCGCACTTCTTGCAAGAAATCTGGAGAATCAATATCCTGTTCAGTTTCCTCTGTTTCACATTCATCAATAGAGATATAGTTGGCTTGCACAATCATTTCGAGATTTTGATTATCAGGGTCATCCTTTGGCTTTTTAAAGATGACCGTGCATCGTCCTCTTTTCATTGTAGCCTTACTTCTCCTTTTATTAGGCTTGGAATTTGGTAAGTTTCCAAGGTGTTGGAAGACTGATAGACGAGGCTTTTTCTCAACAACTATTTCTTCATATTTATCATCCCCGAAGATGGCCTTTTCTCGGTCTGTAAGGACTTGATTTGAAGAAGATGACTCAGTCTTTGAAGGTTCTTGTAAACCTTGACTCTTATTTTTCTTGTATATCACCTTCTTTTTATACCTTCCATGGAAAGTTGGCTTGCTTTTGATAGCCACATTTCCCTTCCTTCTTTCATCATCGTTGAATGGTATGGTAATAACCATCTCAGGCCGGAGGATGGATCGGTTCACCTTACGAAGGGGAAAAGTGTAGCTTGTTGTGAGCACCGCCATTGTATCTTTTATTGACACCAATGCCTTTTAGCCCGGTTGCCTTAGACTTTTAGGCACATACTTGAAAGTCTTTTTAGGCTTTGAGGCAGTGTTTACATCCCCTTGTTAGGACTTTGATCTTCTTGAGAGATGTCCACCTTGATCCGGGGTGCTGTAGGTGTCGTAAATGCAGTGCTTTTCTTTTCTTTGCCTCCCTGTTATGCATTTTTTGAACTTTGGGAGGGAAAAGAGGCAAGCTTGGTTTCTTTGTAGAATTTAGCATCTGCATAATTCACTTCTTCCCCTTGAAAAGGATCTGGATCTCCAGGAATTCTTATCATTTCCCCATTTTTGTTGAACTTGAAGCATTGATGGAGTGTTGAAGGGATCACCCCATATGTGTGAAGCCATGGGCGTTGGGGTTTCCTGACCCAAGTTGCAAATCTTCATTTGTGAAGGTAATGCATGCCATGCACGAGGCACAAAATTTGATGACTTGGATTGAACCTCCACTTGATTGATTTCTTCTTTGTAGAGGTCAGGGCTTGACAAAGCTTCAACCAGTGCTTTCCTAAGATCCTTGGATAGCTGCAAAGCCTCATACACACTTAAAAGTGCTGGGATGCGCTAGCACATCATATTTGACCACATGATCAATCTTAGTATTTTCATCGGCTTTAGCCTTGGGGTTGCTTTTTAAAGCTTTTTCTGCTGCCCCTTTATTAGGAACATTATTTTCTGGTTCAGGGTTTCCCAAGCGCCGTCAAGAACGAAGTGTTATTTCATCCACTTCTTGGTTTGGTTCAGCCTCCTCATTCACCTCAAAAGAGGTCATGCAGCATGGCATAACTTCTTCCTCAAGCAAGTCGTCTTCTGACAAATCAAGCTCGACATAGTCTTTCAAAGTGAATGGTGTTCTTTCAGGCTGTTCGTACTCGTTCTCTGGCGGGACCGGTACTTTCTTTTGTGCCTTCTTCTTCTTCTTGGAAGCCTTCTTTTTCTTTCCAAACCATCTGCGGCCACGAGAGGTCATTTCTAAGGAATCCCCTGGTTGAGAATCAGGTGCAGCTTGTCTTTGTGTTCTTTTGCTTCTGTAGGTTTGCCAACCATCCCCCACTTCATCTTCTGTGACTGAAGAGTCATCCCAATACTCCAAATTTGGTTCAGTCATGAGCTCATAGAGCGTGGGAATATTGGGATTACCACAACGTGGCATGTCCAGATAGGCATAAACAATAGTTGAATCATCATCCGTTTTGAATTCTAACGGAATAGCCCCCGGTGGCAATGAAGCGGTCTGTATTGGTTCACCAACCAAAGACACATTATTTGATGCTGCAGTAAATCCCTTTTTAGGAGGCTCTGCAATTTCAATCTCCCCTTTGTCAATCATACTTTGGATTAAGTCCTTAAGAAAAAAGCAATCGCTAATGGTATGACTGACCATGCGATGATATCGACAAAACTTGGGATCAGTAGTCTTATCAACATCTGCAGGTCTTTTTGGCTCAGGGAGCTTTATGACCTTTTCTTGAAGCATATCCTCAAATATCGATTCCACATCATCATCATCGAAGGAGTATCTCTTTTCCTTTCTTTCTTTCAAAGTTTTGGGAGGATTGTTTGGTTTCCCGTTCCCACTTTCGTTTCCATTTTCTTTCTGTTTGTTGGTTTTTACGAAAGTAGGCATGGCCTCCTTCTTTGTTTCCTTTTTTGTTTCTGTCTTACCACCTGTCGCAATAACGGGAGACTTCTTAGTCATTGTTGACTTTTGACGAGCCATTTGTCGTTCGACGTTACCTACTTTTAACACCAGCGCGTCAAACGACCGTGGCTCAGCGGTCCCCACAAATGTGGCAATTTCTGGTAACAGATTATTAGCACACATCTGGACAGCAGATTGTTCTGTTAGCTTTTCAGGGCATTGGAGATTAAGATTTCGCCATCTGGTTATGAAATCATTAACGCCCTCATTGACCTTTTGCTTTGTATCTGCAAGGTCAATAATGGAAATCTTCTTTTTTGAGCTAACAAATTGAGCTAAGAAAGCTCTCTGCATGTCGTCCCATGTGAGTATGGAGCCGGGAGGTAACTGAGTGTACCATGTGAAAGCAGCTCCTTTGAGTGATTGCACAAATTGCCTTATCAACAAGGCATCTGTTAATGCCGATTCCCCACATGCAAAATAGAAATGGGCTAAGTGCTCTTGAGGAGAGCCATTTATCTCATCAAACTTTTCAAAATTGGGTTTCTGATACCCATGTGGGAATGGCACTATGTCATAGTGCAGGGTATGGCTTTCTGTAGCCAAGCACAAGTGGCAACATGGAAGCTTGGAATTCCCTGATTCCTTTAGCAATCAAGGTTTTATTATCCACTTGAGGTGGAGGAGCTGCCGATGTTGAAGCTTCTTGCTGTGTTGGCCTTTGATTTGAACAACTGGCTTGCGCTGCCAATTGAGCTGTGAGGGATACAATTTCTGCATCTTTCTCAGCCATCTTTCTTTGGAGTTCTTGCAACTGCTCTTCAACGTTAGACGTGCCTGCTACAATTACTAACATGGTTTTAGGTTCACCGTCTGAAGAAGAGCTTATGTTCAATTTACTTTGGAATTCCGGTGACAAACCCTCCGGAAATTCCTCTTCTTGGAAGATTGATTCTGAAGCCCCATAAAGCGGATTCACAGAAGAGCTCATTGCTGAATCTGATGGGCTCTCCTCAGAACATGATCCACCACTTAAGGAATCAGAGTGGTCTGATAACAGCAGCTTTGCTTTAGACTGTGTAATGGGGCCTGTGTAGTCTTTTGGTTTATGAGGCACAGGGCTTGGTTTGAAACTGCATGGTATCCCTACTTCCTTCGCAAATACAAAACCAGACATGAAGGCCCACTTCTTTGCTTCCTGATCCGCCTTGGCCTTGTTGGCTTCTTTGGCGGCAAATGCAGTTAGCGGGGGCAAAGATGCCCCCATGGGTAGCTTATCTGTTAGACGCCTTGTTGTTTGCGTCCTCTTCCTCTTTGGGATGGCCGACAAACTGCCGATTTTTATGGTGGAACCAGGACTTGTGTAATCCTTGGGGGATGGTCCCAGTTGGAGTACCCTAGGAAGGTACGGAGTTGTTGAAACACTCTCTTCTGCTATGGGAGTTGAAATTCTCTTTCTGCGGGGAAGGGATTTGCTCCCTTGGCTCCCCGAGCTTTCTGCCGACTTTGACGTCTTTGGTGTAGCTAGAGGAGATGTTTCTTCAATCTCCTTGATTGTCGTCATCATGGACGACGTTATGGTGACTGGAACAGCTGGAACGATCACCATGTTGATTGGGACAGTCCCAATCATAATCTGGGTCGACATAATGACCCTGGCACGAGGCATGGTGGGCACCTTAGGGCTTTTTGCCTTGGGTGCATCCTTGGTGCTTGTAGCCTTGGTGATGGGAACCGTTGGGCTTGGTGCCTTAGTCTTGCGGCTTGCCTTCCTGCTTTTGAACTTCTTGGTCTTTGGGACCGGTCCGTATTGCTTGGCCGCATTGATCATAGCCACGACCCGAAGGTCCATTTCTTTCTTCGATTCCTTTTTATTCTTTCGGCTCCTCCTGGTCTTGAGTGACTTTTTAGGAGTAGCCATGGTCTTTGTGACCTTATTTTTCTCAAGAGTGGGCATCTGGAAGTCCGATGCTTCAATTCCCAATGGGGAACACCTAATGGAACAAGTGGCACAGTAGCCAGTCTTCTTCTTTCTTTCTCCCTTTCCTTCATTAGTAGTTTGAAGCTTGTGGTAGTATATTATCACTTGTGGTGCCATGTCTGCACAATGAAACAAGAAATAAGTTAAAAAAAAATTTTAAAAGTTAGAGATGAAAGGGAGAATGGGTCCCACCGGGCGTGCCAAAAATCAAGTTGAACAAAAATATGTAACCTTTGATCGAACATAATTTCACCCATTTGTTATGGGTTTTTATTTTATAGGGAACGGACCCATTCAAGACCATTGGCCTCTTAATTACATCCTAGACTCTAGAACAACCCTTTGATTCTAACTCACAAAGTAATCAAGAAATATTTGATTTAATTTGTGTTTTTTGTTATTGTGGCTGAACCCAATGTTCGGGCTGCCTACGTGCCCAAGTATTTGGGATCAAGCCATATCGTAGTTCAAATGGGGTTTTGAATTGAATTTGGTTTGGGTCACAAGGATCCGATTTAGGTTTGGTTTGAACCAGAAATTTGAACCATAGAAGAAATGGTTTAACTTTTAGTCTCTTTTGAAGTATAGGTTGTATGGGAACTGGTTTGAACTGGTTTTAGTTGTTTGATTTATACAAGGCTTGGTTTGACTTGTACAACCTTAGTTTAAAGACGATCTCGGTCCAATTTAGTTTTAAGGACGATTCCGGTCCGATTTAGTTTAAAGGACGATTCTGGTCCGATTTAGTTTAAAGGACGATTCCGGTCCGACTTAGTTTAAAGGACGATTCCGGTCCATTTTAGTTTAAGGACGATTCCGGTCCATTCAGTTTAAAGGACGATTCCGGTCCATTTTAGTTTAAGGACGATTCCGGTCCAACTTAATTTAAAGGACGATTTCGATCCATTTAGTTTAAGGACGATTCCGATCCGATTTGATTTGAGGGAGCTTTGGCTTAGTTTGAAGGGTTTTTTGGTTCAATTTGGAACTCTTTTGGTTCAAATTGGGATATTTGAGTTTGATTTGAAAGGGCTATGGTTCAATTGCAAGAGGGTTGGTCCAATTGAGGACTTTGGTTCAATTGCAAAAGAGGTTGGTCCAATTTAGGACACTTTGAACCACTTTTAATGAAGGAAAGAGAGGTATTTGATTTTTGTATCACTATTTGGAGTGAATTTTTGGTGGATCTGAGTTCTAAGAGGCTTCAGGGATTTTTGGGAATTTTTCTGGGGCTTCAAAATGGGTCAAGACTCAAAAATAAGGCTTTATGGGTCATATGGGGCAGGCGGTTCGGTCCCGATCCGTGGGGCGAATTGACCCGCGCGGGTCTTCTGCGCCTGGCCCAGAGCTCGGTCCGGCACTCATAAGGGCCTGTTTGGCTTGTTTTCTCCGGAAAAAATGCCTGCAGCATCCATATTTTTGCCGGAAAACCACTGTGTTCGCCTGAAAATGTTGCTAAGCACTACCATGACGCCTCAGGTGCTCCCAAGCGAACTAACACGCTGGGAATTTGCACCTGAGCGCTGCCAAAGTGTCTTAAATGCACTTCAAGCAGTGGGGGTTGAACAAAATGGATTATTCTTTTTCTTCTTGCATCTTGCATTTTTCTTCTTGCCTTGTCATTCTCCCACATATGGATCTGCAGATAAAGATTGGGTATATCTTCCAATCCTTATCTCATTCTTTTTTTTGCCCCTTTCCTTTAGAACCTGGACGTTAGTATTTAGAGAGAATTCAAATAAAATTGAAACATATCTTACCTCAGTTATCTCTTGGAAGCCTTTCCCAACTTTATCTGCTAAAATTTCTCTGCTTTCTTTCTCTGATTTTCTCCCCGATCTTCTAAACTCTAGCCTTCTGACCTCTCACTTTTCTCCAACATCCCTTTTATATAGAGCATTAGATGTGGGGTAGTTTTAAAACTACCCCACTCAAAGTGGTTGCAACTTGCAACCCACGTTAAAGCTCATAGCAATATTGTTTTATTTGTATTTTATTTATTTATATATATATTTTTTAATTATCCTCCCTTTGATTTGAATATTATTTTTAATTGAAAAGGAGGGGTTCGTTGATGAGCCCCCCACCCCCCCCCCCCCCTTTTCAAGGCTTTTCAAGGGTCGTGCGTGCATGTGCACAACCCATGCAAACCTTTAATTTTCCCTTTTTTTTTTTTTTTATTTGAAGAGGAGGGGTTTGTTGATGAGCCCCCCCTTTTCAAGGCTTTTTTAAAGGTCGTGCATGCATGTGCACGACCCATGCAAAATTTTAATTTTCCTTTTTTTTTTTTTTTGGTTAATTGAAGATGAGGGGGGACGTGGATGAAGTCCCCCCTTTCATGGGTTTCATGGGTCGTGCATGTGCACGACCCATTTAGATTTTTTTTTTTTAATTATCATGATTATATATACTTATTTTTTTGAAAAGTGGGGCCCAACAATCCTCTATTAGGCGTCTGCTGTGGAGTCTTGTAAGGGTTTGAAATGTCATGATGTTCTCATGTGTGAGGATTTTAACGTCCTGTAGAGGGGAGGGGATGAGAGCTATGTACACCTTTTGTGTACAGTAATGTATTTGGTTTTTTTAACTTTCATTTTAATAGAATCTTCATTATCAATCAAAAAAAAAAGTATGCCATCCATGACCTACATATAAATCACTACCAACACTGATGTTTCTTTATCAAGCATATCTTTCATATTAAACACTAAACTAAAACCAATAATTACCTTTTATTTAATAAGAAAACAAAAGGAGAAAAAAAAATATTGATCGAAAATTCAAGCTATACCAAAAGTCTCAAATAACAAAATGATTCCACCATCAAGATCATTAAAAATCACAAAGTCTATATTCTAGCCATGAAGAACCTCGCTCTTTGACTCCCAATAAATGGAAATGGATGAGTACATTCAATATTTTACATCACTTTTAACCTAGCCAATAACTTAATAACAAGTGGCTACCATGATGCAAAAATGCCATAGTAATATCTTTTACCAAAGAATTAGGATCCTCCCACCAAAGACTGCAATCAAGCAACCCATTCAAAGATTTGTACAAAGTATCACTCATTGAGTTTTTACCTCTAAATGTGAGAATTTTCCTGAGAATTAATTCCTCAACATGATTAGAGAAATTTAACAAAACCTTGCATGCTTTAGAATTCCTATAATTCAAAATCCTAAAACACCAATGCTACTATGTTTCAAAGAAATCTTTGATCACCACCTTAGCTAACAAGTCCCTCCTTGCTGCAATATTATTTAACTAAAAAACACACTAAAATTTATTGAACCAGTAATGCTCCCAAAAGGCTAAATTTAGAGAAAGTCAACTACTATACATTTCAATATTATATCCTTTGACATCAAAATTATCTTCCAGAGATTTGTCTGTAAAATCTGTGATTACATAGAACAGATATTAAAACTCATCATCAAATCACATGCAAACACAAACACTTCATTTATTGTGACTCTATAACCATTTTCCAAAGAAAATCTTTGGTATTACTTCTCTAGAATTCCAAGCAAATCATTATAATGAAGCAAATCCATAAATCTTTTTTTTTTGCTGAATAATCCATAAATCTTATCATGATCAATTAGAAATCAAGTGCAGCACATCTAAAATCGTACTTCGTTTTCCAGTTCTTAATAGTTGTTGGAAAGATCAAACTAAATTTTTTCACCCAATTTATGCCCCGTGACATGTTGTAAGATAATGAATGAAAAATTCTTCTAAGCTTTGCCAAGAATCCATGATAAAAATTTTGGATCAAGTACAGAGAGCCAAATGGATCAAATTTACAAATCATTTTTCTCCTTGATCAAGCTTAAGATCAAAAGTGGCCTCTGAACCTATACTCTTAAACGAGCCTGGTCAAAACAGCCATCATTATCTCCATAAAAACTTCCTTGTTAATATTGCAAATCCAATAAAATATTCAAACTTTGAATGCCTTAATAATGTGTGCGGCAAGAAATTTTTTCCAACCAACAATAACGTATCTTATAATTTAAAGCACATCAAGATTGCAAATTGTTAAACCACAGACAATGCGTGACAGCGAATCATCCTCATTCCGTACAAATTTATCCCCAATATTTCAACACTAAATAGATAAATTCACAAAGTTGATCACACGTTAGTGTAGCACATGCAATACTACAACTATAAATCACTCAATCAAATGAGTTTAAGAGTCTAATAGGCCTACAAAATGCTGGATCATCTTGCAAAGGGCCAAGTAAAGGACACATCATTGTAAGGAAGTCCTCCAGCTCATGAACCTTTCTAAAGACTGAAAAATCTCTCGTGCTTCGAGTCATTCTAGCCTCCCCCTTTCCTCAAAAAAGAACCTCACCGCAATGAAGTTTCCAAAAATGCAACATGATGAGTCTTAATTATATTATATTATACCTAATTCCTCCCAAAAAAGATTTTCTTCCAGAGCCTATTAAGTTGATACACCCATATATAAACCCACTAAAATTATAGGGCACCAATCTAGATTAGATGCATAATGAGAAATTCCCCATTCTAATATCCCAGTGGAATAATTTGTATCACATACAATTAATATTCCCGTCCCAAATGAGGACAACATTTTCAGTTGTCTCTACATCACAAAATATCCTTTAACCAAGTTTTTGAACAAAATCTGTTTCTTGATTTCCCCTACCATCACTAACCACGGATTTGACTCCCAGGCACACTTGCTTTTGACTTGCGACTAGACATGATACAAGCCAAACTCCTCCAAGTAGCTACTGCGTTTTCAATTGTAGTAGTAGCCTTTATGTCCCTGTTCCCCGAAACTTTTATGCTAAATCCTATATCAGATCATTTCCAGCCACTAGACTACAATCAATATTCTCATTGTTTGCCCCATCCATCATGTCACTTGTACCTCATGACACATTGTAACAAACAGAACTGCTACTAAAAATTGGAAAAACTTGGTACAAACAGCATCAGCTCTTCCTTCATCAAGATGACTCCTTTTCCTCGTTCTGTTCATGAATAAAAAAGAGTTGAGCGGGACGAACTTATTCAGATTCATAGAGATAATTCACCACAAACTCACTTGTATAGTTGTATCAGACCATGGCCGTGTGATGCAATTAACAAGAACAATCTCATTGTAATTTGCTCCATTCAAAAGCATGCGCCTATACCTCTAGAGAAACTATCTCTCATTTTAAACATAACTCCATCTAACACAAGGAACGCAATAGAACTGCTATAATCCACAAGGGAGCCCTAGTTCTGCGACCAATCAACCTTGTTTTACGAAGGTGACTCTTGTTCCACTCCTATTTTGAAACAGAATAAAATAAATAGATACATATAATCTTTCTTTTCACTTGAAATCCATCATTCCATCCGTAGAACCAATTTAAATTCCAGATTTTGACACTCATCATCCTCAGCAACTATTGAACTCCATTGTGTAGGCCACATTACAGCTAAGGCTCATCTCTCAAGCCACAGCCATTATCACCTGGTCTACAAGCTCCTATGAATTTCTTCCATGATTTTTTGAGTACTCCGAACAGCTTTCTCAGTTTCTCCCCCTTTCTGTGGCTCACTGCACAATGCACTAAGCAGGGGTTTGAAATCTTCCATCTCCTCTCTATGCTCTCATTCTTCTACCAACATCATTCTTCCAAGATCATGTTCTACTATTCTGGTTTCGCCCCTTCATCTCGGCGTTGCCCTTTTGACTACCATCTCTTAAATCAGGCCCCTAATCAAAAAACAAGTTTGGACAATAGAGATAAGGATGCAACCATTTCTTTTTCACTATCAATTAGAGGATGACTAGAATTAATTACATATCTCAGGTTCACCTGGAATATATACATAGATCCTCCTTAACCCATGCTATTCTATTACGAGACACCAAAATAAATTAAGATAACAATCCATGACACCTCCAACTTTAAAACTTCCAATCTCTTGGACCGCTTCATGGTGTGATAGTTGTGCTTTCCCCGAACCTGTTCCAGAAGAAGTCTCTTTGGAGTTTATCAATCTTATTAGCAACTGAAATAGAAATCCTCACGAGGCACAAAAAGTAATTGTGGAGGTTAAACAGAATCATTGAATTAGTCACTTTCTACACCTTTGAAATATACTTTCTTTTCAGGCTGCCAACATCATTCCATCCACTTAACAATGCCATCCCAAATACAAGACATTATATGACTGCCCTTAGGTATACACTAATATAAAGTCAAAAGCATGTCCGCTTTATACATAATTTTGTTATTCAATGGTTCAAGTTCACCACTACTGCAATCATAAATTCTTTCTTTGCAGACTCAGTTAATTTTGAAACAGCTTCAAAACAAACCAATATGCACCTCAAAGTTGACTTTAAGCTGAGAATATTCACTAAACATCAGTGTCTTAAAAAACTGGCTTTAAGATATTTTGATCTCCTCCAATACCACTTGGAAACAATCTAATAAATCATTAAATATTATATTGCTTTATCCACAAGATTGCCACATACCTCCATAAACACAATGAATATAAAGGAAGAACGACAATCTCCTTCACATAGCACCCATAAAGAGCCAAAGAAGTCTAGTAAATACTGCAATAACTAGCACTAAGAAGGAAACTTAGTATCTACTCTCCAGTGACTTTTTACTAAGCTTATCCTTCACATGAGGCACTAGAACTAAAAAAGCAATTCCCTATTATCCAATAAAAAAACAAGGAGAGTGTCACCATTTGTAATAGATCTCTGTCCTCATATGCTACGTCAATGACAACCAAAAAACAACTTAATGTCACTTTTCTCTAAACAGGTTAGGAACATAGTTCCCACAACACTCTTGATACCACTCTTCAACCCCATTATAGAATCTACTCATAGATTATTAATGAGATTAACCCAATTTCAAAATATTGTAAATTTTGTAGAACTTATTATTTAGCTTCCGATATCTACTCAATCATTCATGTGCAAAACACTACTTTGCATATGTTGTCCAATTACTTAATCTCGTAATAAATACTTTTCGCCTTGTCCATCTTTAAAAAATACCACCCATAAAAGGAAATATACCACCTCTAGCCATATTCTTTTTTATATCATAATGGTTTGGTCTTTCTTACACTCATCTCGAGATGCTAATATGATAAGGATATGACCAAAAGTTAGTTGATTAAAAACGAAGGCTCATGCAGAGAGGAAAGAAAAACAATCGACAAGAGAAGGTGAAATTAAGATCCTAAACATATATGTTAAAGGGAATATTATATTTGATATTTGATCACATAAACAGCCCCACTTTAATGGAACAACCACCGACTTATAGTAATTACTGAAATTTGAGAGAACAATTCATACCAACCACCAATTGTAATACTTGTGAATTATCTCTAGTGTACCACAAAAGTTATCACCTTCTATTTACTCTTTCTAGTTCCTGTTATGACTGCGAGTTCTACCCACCTTCTTTGTCCCATATAAGTATTACTTAAAAAATTCCAACTCTGCCTACCCAACTTGCCATTGTTGAAATTCGAAACTCTAAACTCCAATTTTCTCAACTCAACAAGCTTCTTCTTCCACCTTTAAGCAATCAAGCAACTGTTTCCATTCCCAGCAAGACTAATCCATTCTTCTTTCATCATTCTAAAAATTCCTCCCGGATTTATCAAATCAAAGTGTTCCATTGTAGTCTACTAGATGAATCTCATACTTGTATTTAAGCTTTCCCAACAATTCTAGACCATGTTCCTGTTGGCGATGCATTAAACCGCATAATAATCCAAGAAATAATTTACAAATTCATTCGAGACAATCTATTACTATACTTTCCTTCTTTCTTCACTCATTGGGATACAAAGGATATTTTAATCACTCTTCATCCATGTCAACAAATGACCCCCCCCCCCCCCCCCCCCCCCAAAATACTCGTCATATATACATTAATATAGTTGCATTTTGAAATCCTTGATCAATAACATCATGAACACACATAAATATATAATTTTACTCAACCCCCATTCATAAGCGTTTACAACACTCAAAATCCTCTGAAAAAAAAAATTGTTCTGCTTCCACCACCCCTTATTATTTCAATTCAACATGTTAGCACAAAATTATTCACCAATTGAACTACAGTTCCATGAAGAAATTGGGAATTACATGTTTCCAAGCAACCAACACCAGCTTTGAACCCAAATCCAATAACATGTGTAGAATAGCAAGCCCCACTCATAAATTATCTTTCATCCAAGAAGCATAAGGAGTTTTTAACTTAGAATTGATTTAATAACTCTTAGAAAGCTACCTCCTTCATATTATGTTTTTTTTTTTATAAGTAATGATATTGTATTAAAAGAGAAGCAAAGCACATGGTACATAGTACCTGTGAGTATGAAAATACAAGTAAGTATGCGGATCCCTTTTCAGAAACAAAAAACATCAAAAAGGGGTATGAACTATAACCTATCCATATGAGCTGTCCACCACCCAAACATGAATCCAAAACCAAGACCCTAAAAAAACATCCCATGTACAATGATGACAACAAAAAGGACCAGCTTCTTAAGCTGAACACATCCTAGAAAATGCATGTATAACTGGCCTAGAATAAAAGGTCAAACTCTGTACTCCATGCTTTGCTAGTCTATCCGCTATTCCATTTGCTTCTCTAGGTACATGGCTGAACAAGGCATTCAGTTCACGTGCCAAAAATCTTGCGCAGCTAATGATGTGTGATAACCTCCATGACCCTAAGTCCTCCTTTCGCATCCATCTCATGATCGTGGCCGAATCTCCTTCAATAATGCATTGTCAAAATCCCCTTTCAGTTGCCTCTGATAGGCCAAACAAAAGGGCCATCAACTCCGAACTAGTAGAGTTACCAACTCCCACCGAACCACTAAAGATGAAGATAATCAGCCCCGTACTATCTCTCCCAACTCCTCCAATGCCTGAAGGACCAGGATTGCCGAAAGAACTATCATCAACATTTATCTTTATAATGCCAGTCCTAGGTGCTTTCCAAGAAACCCCACTCCTTACCTTTGTCCCAAGGGAAGAAAAGCAACACACCATCCAATCTCTCAATATTTGGGTGCAACTCCAATCACGAAATTCCGGCCTAACAGACGCCCAGAAAGCCACATCCAGTAATATCTTATCAATCACCTGATCCCTACTATATATGCCATATTACTGCATGGAAAATCGACCTGTATAAAATGCAGCCCCTGCTCCCTAGACCCGGAAACCTCCACTGATGGAAAAAATCTCCAAATGATGCAGGAAAGACCCACGGAATATCAATCATCTGAAATAGACGACTCCACACTCCCCTAACAAAATGGCAATGAAGAAAGATATGGTCAACACCTTCCCCTGCCTCCCTGCACAGAAAGCACATGTTAGGTAGTAAAACATACCTTCTCCACCTTCTTTGTAACATATATGCAATATTTATCCTGTACGAAAGATCCCAAAAGCCCATTGAAAACTTAACTTTGCGACCTTTGTCCCAACACAAAATGACCAAGCATAGCAAACGTTAAAGACCCAATGCTTCCCATGCACAGATTCAAAAATGACAATTCTCGTATTGATTCCCCCTTTCCACTTCTAGCCCAAATATTCTGCTCTAATTTTTCTACCCAAAATATTTTCTAACCAAGGAATCATTTACCTGAAAGGCCAATATTGCAAGCATGATCTCCAAAAGAAAGAGCCCATACCGATTCTATTCTGAACTCTTATTTTATTCTATTTTATGGGAACTTGTCCTCTGTGAAATCAGAAAAAGAAACATCCTAAAATTCTGTTAGAACTGACACCTAGGCATAGACTAAGGAGAGAACCCTTCCAATAGTTAAATCAGCTTCACACTGCTTCCTCTAAAAGATACTGTCATTACCTTCTCCTCAGAATAAGAGCAGACAGAATTTGGGCACATATACAAAGAAAACAGCATGACAGTCTTCCAATTGACCAAAACCACCAAGATATCAAGTCCTGCAAAGTGCAAAACTACCCAAAAACACCGTAAAATTTTTGCAGAAAATATAAACAAACATTAGAAACCCCATCAAAATGAATGGAAACATTTGCGACCTTGCTCATAAAACATCAATCATGGACACACCAACCACTATTAATCACGAGACCAGTTATGCGATTTCTATATGGCAAATCCATTGACAAAATGTCTTTTGAAACCCATGATGACGTTCGCCAGATTGCACCTTAGATTTCCACAAGAACTTAATTTCCATTTTCTGATGACTAACCAAAATAAGAAACTACAAGCTGTCAACACAATCTTTTTGGCTCCTCATAGCCACTTCACTAACAAAGCATGATTGAAATCCAAGACAAATTGCAAACTCAAAATATCTCCTTAGACTAATAGACCAAATCTTAATTCACCAATTGAAACTTCAGTTCACCTTCTAGACCTCAACCACAAACATATCACTATTGCTAGATTAACCATCAGTCTGAAACAGGTTCAAAACATATCAATATATACCACAAGACTCGTATTTCACCCTTTGAATTTCACAAAAATATCATTTTCTGTAACAAACGGGGATTATGATAGTTTGATCTTTATCCAATACCACCTCAAAACAAACCAATCAATCATTAGACACAGCCTTACCCATAAGCCTGTCAATGCCTCCAACATTGTAGAAAGTGAGAAACGGGATGTTGACCAAAAATTTGAATCTCAATAATTTCTGATCAAACATGATTTCACCCAATTATGTGGGTTTTTATTTCATGGGGTACGGACCCATCCAGGGCGTCTAGGCTACAGAACAATCCCCTTAATTACAACTCTAAAATATTAGAGAAAACCCTTTGATTCTAACTTAATTGACAAGACTTGATTACTTATATTGTTGGGATTGATTTGATTTGTTTTAATTGCAACTGAACCTGGTTTGATTTCTCGGGTTGCCTACGTACCCAATTATTTGGGATCAAGTCATAACGTAGTTCAAAAGAATAATTTGAGTTTGAATTTAACATATTATATTTAATTTGGTTTATTTTAATTAATTGGACCATTAAGATCTGGTTCAGTTTTAGACCGTAAAAGATCATACCTTGGAATAAACCATTTGAGTTTAATTTGAGTTAAACCGCAAAGAGGAAACGGTTTGATTTGAGAAAGTTTGGTTTGATTTGATTCAATGTCTAAGGTATGGGGCCTTAATTGAACCAAAAGGTTCAATTTTATTGATTGGTTAATTTAAGTTGAACCGTAAAGGGAAAACGGTTCAATTTGAAAGAACTTAGTTTGGGATTGGTTCGATTAACGACTTTTATGATTTGAACCGAAAAAGGGAAACAGTTTGATTTGTTGATTAAATTTAATCACCTTAATTGAACCAAAGAGGAAATGGTTTTAACTTAGGTGAACTTGAAGTGTATGGGGGCTGGTTTGAATCATTTTTGTTATCCCATTAATTACATAGTTTGGTTTAATTTTAGGATAATTTTGGTTCATTTTAGTTTTAGAACAATTTCGATTCAATTTAACATGTTTATAATTTAGTTTTAGTTTAAGGACAATTTCGGTCCAATTTTGGACACTTTTAGAAATATCTTAGGTTAGTTCAAAACACTTTTGGGTGCTTTTAAACAATTTTATGTGAAAAAGAGAGGCAATTTTATTTTTAAATCATGAGTTTTGATGTAATTTTGGTAAATTTATGTTTCAAAAGTCTTTTGGGATTTTTATGAATTTTCTCGAATTTTTCTGGGGTCAAATCAGGCTTAAATTGGGCAAAATACACAATTTCGGGTCAAACCGGGCTGATTTTATGGTTCAGAGACTGCCGGTTCAATCGGCTTGGACCTGGTTCGCCCACGGGTCACATCTGGGCCAGTTCAGGCGTAACGGGCCGGGAGTATTGGGCTTGACCTGCGCGCAGGTTGGATTTCGGCGAAGCGGGTCCGAAACGGATCCGCGCGGACCGTATTGAATTTGGGCTTGGCTCGCATGGGCCAGAGTCCCTTTTATGCACGCACGCGGCCCAAATCGGGGCCCAATGCCCAAAAGGCCTCTTTTTGACCATGTTTTCCTCTCCTATTTAAAAATTTATGCCATTCTGCCATGACGATTTCTGCAACCCTTTTTAACCATTTTTCTTTAGCCTAACCCAGTTTGACCGCTAAGATCAAGGGTTTAGCCCCTCTTTGACTGGATTGAACATAAGGATCATGGGTTTACCCCCTAGGTTAGTGGGGTTTAACCTAAATTGACCACCAGGGTCATAGGTTTAACCCTTAGGTTAATTAGGTCTAAACAGTTGACCACTAGGATCATGGGTTTAACCCTTAAGGTAATTAGGGTTAACACAGATTGACCACTAGGATCATGGGTCTAACCACTAAATCATTTGTGGTTTGTCCAAATTAACCCTTCGGATGAAACATTTTATGGATAAAAACATACTAATTTTGGTTCCCAAATATACGATTGAGAAACCTCAGAATTTTAGGACACAAAGATTTTTAATGAAAATTACTCTGAGAAACAAATCTGGATGTTTGGCAAAGTCCAAAATTTGGCTTTTATCCTAAACAATTCCATGTAAACAATAAAAACTCCTTTTGGATAAAAGTTAAAAATCCTCCCAGAAAAACATGGTTGGGTGATGACCAAATTTGTAGAACCATCCACATCAAAGAGATTAAGAGATTTGCTACATCCAATGGGGTGTAAGAGATTTCTGAAACCCAAAAAAACATTGAACGTCCAATTGAGATCCTTTTTTTTAATTAATTAAAAAAAATAAATGTAGGATATGGACGTTCCTGGCTTTGAAGAGATAAGAAGAATTTGGATGTTAGTAATTTCAGGGAGTCTGATACTAATAAGAGAAAGAGATAAGCATGATTAGAGGATGTCTAAAATAACAACAATTCTGAGGATTTGAAACAACCAATAGAGACTTACCTTCCTTTCTGCAATTGGGCTTGAACTTTATCTCTTTGAGTATTTCTCCCGTTTCTATCACCTCTTCCTCTCTCCTTGTCCTCCTTTCAAACTCTCCTCATTCACTGCCTTTTATAAGATTTAAAATAGCTATTACGTAGAGTGGGAGAGAATGTGGGAAGTGTGACGTTAGGAAAACTCCCCACTTCCCATTTCCTTGACACATGTCCCCAAATAACAAATTTAGGATTCTCTTTGCCTTCTTTTATCCTATACGTAAAAACCCATTATCTTCCTCCCCTCTTTTCTCTCTTATTCTTTTCTTTTTGTTTTGTCTTGTGACACATGGAAAGGTGTGGGGTCGACTTCAAAAATTGTCCCCCTTTTTCTTTTTCCTCTTGTTTTTGAATTCCCCTTTTTTTAACAAGAGAGGGGGGACATACCCTCCTCTCTTATCTTTCTTTTATTTATTTTTTTATTTTTTTTATTTTAGTTAACTTTTACAAGAGAGAGGAAGACGTCCCCTTTTCTCTTATTTTTTTATTATCAAATTTTGTTTTTAACATTTATCCCTTTTTATTTGTTGAAAAATTTTTGTTTCAACAGTTGCCCCCTTTCGAGTATTATATGTGATGTCATCACATATTATACTCGAAATATTTATTATTATTATTATTTTTTTTTTTATCATTATCATCATCCCCTCCACCCCTTTTTTTTTTTGAATTTCAATTTTAAAGAGGGGATAACACATGTGTTGGAACCTTCCCTATTTAAAGGGTTGTTCATTCTCCTAATCCTTCCGTTTTAGAGAAAGGGAGGACAGAGTACTGAACAACTGTTTCATGGTTTTTTTTTTTTTTAGTTTCATAGTGAACCACTGATTTCATTCTTCTTCTTTCATATGCTTGTGCTAGGGATCTTTATGGTCCACAAAACACAAGAAAATGCAGTTTCAAATACTTGTGCTAAGGATCTTTATGGTCCACGAAACACAAGAAAAGGCAGTTTCAAATACTTGTGCTAGGGATCTTTATGGTCCACGAAACACAAGAAAAGGCAGTTTCAAATACTTGTGCTAGGGATCTTTATTAAAAAAAAAGAAATCATCTATTTTTAAAAAAGAAAACCTCATTGTTATTAAAATCAGACTTTTTCTTGGCTTCGTGAGATTATCATCCCTCGCAAAATTATTGAGTTTTGACCTGCAAAGCCGTCCCATGATTGTATTCCTCTCTTAAAGAAAACGGCAATGAGACAAGAACAGAAGCTCTTTTACTCATGCAACCTGCCAAATTTTCTTGTTGCATTTCCAAGGATACCAGATGTAGCTGTATGGACTCTTGTAGCCTTTTTGAAGCTTCAAACTCATGAAAAGTTTCTGTCTAGCCGTATAGACTCTTAGAGCCTTTTTTACTTTTTGAAACTTCATCTCATGAAAAGTTTCTATCTAGCCGTATAGACTCCTAGAATCTTTTTGAAACTTCATCTCATGAAAGATGACAATTTCTGTTGAGAGTTAATGCTTTGCTTGACTTGGTCAAAGATAATTACTACAAGGACCACTTTTTTGGGATGTCTTGTAAGTTGAAATCCAACCACTCTCAACATTTACACTATTCCCTTCCTTTTTGCTTGCTGCGCATGGGAAAACATGGCTTCATTACATGATTTGGGCTTTCTCAAATCAAGGGCCCATATGGACTATTTAAAAAAAACTTAAAGGGCATTCTTTTATTTCATTGAACCCTCAAGCCATGGTCCCATGTTCTCTTGCAAGTCGAAATACGTGGCTTCATTGCATGATTTGGGCTTTCTCAAATCATGGGCCCATATAGACTATATTAAAAAAAAAACTTAAAGGGCATTCTTTTATTTCATTGAACCCTCAAGCCATGGTCCCACGTTCTCTTTTTTTTTTAAATAACTTTAATAAAGTTAAGAGAGCACGTCCAATATTCTTGCATGTGCAAACGGCCAATTATGAGGGCCTAATCTAAGAAATTGGAGAAATTATCATTGAAGCTCTTCTTCATTTTTTTTTTAGCTTGGAAATGACTCACTGTACACCTCCTTTCTCTCTCTTTTTTTAACAGAAGGGCACTCATCCCAAAATCAACGTCTATGGCCACATTAATTCCGAACGAGCCCTAAAGGAGGATGGAACCGAGTTTGCTTCCGGCCCGCTTTACCAAATATCAATATCTCTCCATGAGCGCAAAATTGATCCCCCAACCAGTGATCGTGTCAGTTGGGTTCAAAATACGGAGATTGGCTCTGGATACTTTGAATATGATCATGCAGATTTTAAGAGTTCCATTCGTCTTTGTAGAGTAGCCGGTGCCCGTTTTCCCGCAATCACCTTGGAGAAAGTGAATAACAAACTAGATGGAGATGGGGATGTGAAGGTGATTGAGGATTTCTATCCTTCATTATACAGGATACTCCGAGATAACAAACCTTGGACGGTTTTTAAGTTCTGGGGTCAAGCGTCTTTTCAGCCACTTCTTTACGAATGGACTGAGTTGTCATTGAATAGATTTGATCAAGTTCTTCGTCAAGCAAACATATATGGTGCGGTGGCTGCTTCCAAATACCCTTACGACAGAAATCCAGAGGTGTGGCGTGCATTTTGTGAGCTATGGGGTGCTCAATCCAATACTCTACACATTGGTGCAGGGGAAGTTGGTATTTCTCTCTATAATCTGAAGTTGATAGCAGGCTTACCAATTTCTGGCATCTTCTATGAAGAGTTTATTCCTTCTAATGAGAAGATACTGTCCACAAATAAAGATAAGCAAAGCACATGTCTTTCAACGGTAAGAGAACTTTTGAAGATTCATTCTGAGATTTCTTCCCATTTCGATTTGCCCTTTATTAAGTGGAGTGTTTGGATTGACTACTTTTATCGAGGCCCATTGTTGTATTCTGCTTTTGGTGAAAGTAGCGTTCCTGCTGAACAAAAGTCAGTATCTCATTCTCGAAAAAGACCCATTAAAACTTCCGCCAATGAGTCAAAGACAATAGATGTAAGAAAGCTGCCATTAAATGTTTCAGAGCAAGGAGAGCTAGCCGCTTATTTGTCTTTATGGCTTAGTTGTTTTGTCCTTCCTCATGGCCAAGCAGCAATAAGGCCTGAGACCTTTTTTATGACATCTATGATGGCTTAAGGCATGAAGGTTTCCTTGGCACCAGTTGTTTTGGGAAGTATTTACCATGCCATGGGCGAAATAGCTGTATGCTCGGATGGTCTAGGGGGTGCGAATCCCTGTTTTCCCAGTCACTATGTTACAGCATGGCTAACTGAACATTTCCCTTGCATCTGTAATAACCGATCTGACAGTGAATTTCCACCTGAGTATCCTCAAATGGTCCGATATGCAAGCATAATGGCAAATCAGAAAAGTAAGTTTGAAGCAAGAGTGCTTTTTCGTCATGATTGCCATTTTGTTGTTCGTCCTATAAGCTTTCCTGAAGATGAAGATGTCAACCTTGTGGATCAGGAAGGATTGTCTGATGACATATTTGACCTTTTGGTGAGCATGAGAAGTGGGGTCCTCCCTGTAAGGATTGGTTCTCAGACTTGGTTGGAACCTTATTATCCTAACAAATTCTCTCATCAATTCGACTATGATCAAGATGTGCCTTGCAACAAACTTCAATTCAGTTTGAGTCAAAGGCGTAACCGGGGAATAGACGACCTTGCTGTAGCATGGGAGAGCCTCTTGAAAAAGAATACTGGTGCTTATTTTACAATACCAAGGATGAGTAGGATGGGTACACATTCATGGTATTATTTTCGTTGGTGGGTAACAAATTCTTCTCATTACTTTGGGCGTTCTTTGTGGGACATCCTTTCTATACTGATTGGCACTCCTTTCCAACCTCCAGAGAATTTTGTTTATGTTGTGAGATCTCTACGTGAGGTATCAACTGGGATGAAAGGTGTTGTACATGTGTTATCCCCTGGTAAAAGAGATGGATGTCCAGAAGCAGTAGCTGAGAACCCGACCCCTTTCCAGAATGGAATCAACGAAGAAACATCGATTCGAGGAGAATCGTGACATGACATCCATTTTAAAAGAGCTCGTTACCATACGCCAGAGGAATCTAATAATGAATATGCTGCTGGTAAATTACTAAACCATGTTGAAAATAGCATATTGCAATTTAACAATAGTTTAACCATATATGACTTTTCATGTGCAGATTTGGCGAACGAGGCCTTTAGCAATGATGTACTTGAAATTCCTCCATTAGAAATTGATAAAAGTGGCATGGTTTCGAATGCTTCCCCAATTGAGATTAGTAGTCCTACTCCTCTTATTGTAATAACAGAAGAGCAAGCATGCATGGCATCTACTAATGTGAACGACGTAGCAGAGAAAAAGGAAGATGCTTCTGACCTTTGTCATACGAAAACTACGGGTGCATTCCTTGGAGATTTTGAATCGATAGTTTCTTCCTTTGCTCTTGCTATCATTCAAGATATTTCAAAGGGAATTATGGCTTCGACTCCAAGGTCTCTTTCTTCGAGCCAACCGCAGATCAAGAAAGCTATTGACATATTAAATGCCATGATTGATCAAGATGAAGGCAGAGTTAATAAGTTCACAACACAGGTGCAATCTGTTCTCGAACACACTAGTCACCTGATGTCCATCAAGGAAAAGGTGAGAAAAGGATGTGAAGTGGATACTGTTAAAATCCAAACTCTTATCAAACATCATCGTAATGGCATAAGGAAGAAGGAGCAACTTTCTGAGAAGATTGGTGGAGCTAAAGAGACCTTAAGTTCTCATGTTCGTGAGTTGCAGACTTTGGAATCTGATATTGCTAAAGCAGAGGAACGACTTTGTTCTTTAAAAGAAAGATATGTGGCTAAGGTGCAAGAGAAAGAAAAGCTTCAAAAAAAAGTGAATTCTCTCTCATGTGACTTGAAAGACTGCGAGAAGAATAATGAGAGTCTCAAGCATGCAAGGTCCAAAGCTAGAGAAGAGAAGCTAAGGGATTTTGAAAGCATGGTCAAGCTGAGAGAGTCTTTAGAGATAAAATTTAATCAGAAATGTCAGTCTTTCTCTTCTTATATAAAGAAGGATAATTGATGTATTGGGATAACTTATATGCTTTTTCTTGTCAATTGCACCATTTTCTTTTCTCTCTCTTGTTCATGTCCATAATTAATAAAGCCATTCGAGACTTTTTCTTTTGGGACATTTTCTTTTTATTGTTGTGGCTGGACCTGAAATCAGGTTGCCTACGTACCCGTTTTAAGGGATCAAGCCAACCGTGGTTCTATTCAGCAGATTATTTTTTTTTTATATCATCCTAGCAGTTTAACCACATGCGGACTTTGGTGGATACATAGTGATAGCAATTTAGCCACGTGCACACGTTTGGTGGGTATGCTGTCCCAACAGTTTAACCACATGCAGACACTCAATGGATATGTTGTCCCAATAGTTTAACCACATGCAGACACTCGGTGGAGTTGCACATACTTAAGGATAGAACCTTTTAAGAAACTTCCCGTTCACACAGGAATATACGCGTTTCCCCTCATGATTTGACAGTTCATATGCTCCTTTACTAAATACTTTAGTAATGACATACGGTCCTTCCCATTTCGAATCGAATTTGCCGCCAGTTCTTCTTGTAATGACTATAGGCCTTCTCATGGTAAGTACTAAGTCTCCAACTTTGAACGACCTAAACTTAACCTTTTTATTAAAAGCCCAAGCTACTCGTGCTTGATAGAATTCAAGCCTTTGTTGTGCGGCTAGCCTTTTTTTCACCTAACGCTTCGAGCTCAGCCAGTCTAACATTCATATTCTCATCTGGATTGTTATGCTGTGCCATGACTCTGAGTGATGGTAATTGCACCTCTAGCAGAAGTATTGCCTCCGATCCGTACACAAGATTAGATGGAGTGCAACCTGTTGATGTTCATACCGTGGTTCGATACGCCCACAATGCTTTAGGGAGGCATTCATGCCAATCTCTTTTACTTCTAGACACCGTCTTTTTAAGGATTTTGCAAAGCACTTTGTTGAAAGCTTTTGCTTGCCCGTTTGACGATGGATTATAAGAGGATGAATATGCATGTCGAAACTTGTACTTCTCACTTAGCTTGGTTAAAGGCTTACATTTGAAATATTGAACACGATCCGAAATGATCTTCGATGGAACCCCATATCGATAAATAATGTGGTTGCAAATATAATTTGCGACTTCTGATGCCCCCACATTCTTTAATGGCACCACTTCTGCCCATTTTGAGAAATAATCCATCCCTGCCAGTATATAGGCATGCTGCCTTGAGGAAGGAGGTTTAAAAGGACCCATAACATCTAATCCCCATGTTTCAAATGGCCAAGACAGGACTATGGGATGAAGAGGCTGGGGTGGTTGATGTATGAAATCACCATGTATTTGGCACACCTTGCAGGTGGTCAAAAATTTCATTACATCTTGCACCATAATTGGCCAATAATAGCTCAACCTTTTGGGTTGTGTAGCAAGTTTTGGGTGGTGTGCACCACATGTCCTTAAATGAACTTCATGGAGGGCATCTATTGCTTCTTCTTTTGATAGACACCTTAGAAGCATCCCATCAAAGGATCGCCTATATAGCATGTCATTAGAGATTGTGAAGCAAGGAGCCCTTCGTCGCACATCAACCCTTTTTCTGGCGTCAATTGGCAATCTTCCATGTTTCAAATATTCAACAATAGGCTGTCACCAATCTGTATCCTCTTCCACCTGGTAAGCAGTGGATATATTTGTTGCTTGCATCCCTTCCATACGCTCTTGCAATGGTGGGAGAATATGTCACTCACCAACTATTATTTGCAAGTCTCTTTGATCCGGAAGAGTCAGAGACGCGGCCAAATTGGCTAGTGCATAGGCCTTATCATTTTCTGCTCGTGGTATGTGATTGACCTGAATTCCTGTGAACTGGGAAATCAATTCCTTGGCTCTTTGATAATAAGGAACTAAAGTTTCATTTTTTACAGCATATTGCACATTCAGTTGCTTGATGACTAACTGTGAATCACCAAATATTTGCAAGTTTTCGATGTGCATTTCACGAGCAATTTCGAGACCAATTATCAAAGCCTCATATTCAGCCACATTATTAGAGCAAAGCTCAAGGAGAGCAAAGGAGTGTGGTATTAAACCACCCCAGGGAGTAATAAACACAATTCCAACACTTGCCCCCCGTTTTCTTGATGCCCCATCAAAATATAATTGCCAAGGCTCTGCTTCTTCTATGTACAAAACCTCTTCATCTAGCAATTGAGTTGACAACTCAGATTCGTCAAGAGTAGGGTGTGCAGCTAAAAAGTCTGCTAGTGCATGTCCCTTTATTGCTTTTTGAGCAACGTATTTGATTTCAAATTCTAACAAAAGCAAGGACCACTTAACTAACCTTCCCGATAGCATGGGCCGAAACATCAAGTATTTGAGTAGATCAATCTTTGAAATGAAGGTTATGGAATGTGCCAGAAGATAATGCTGTAATTTCTGAACAGCAAATATAAGAGCCAAAGAAACTTTTTCAATAGGAGAATAATTTCGTTCTGCTCCCACTAATGTTCAACTCAAGTAATACAAGGCATTCTCCTTTCCCTCATCATTATTTTGGGCCAGTAAACCTCCCAAGGAGTTTTCCAGAGCTGCGATGTAGAGAATCAACAGCCTTCTTTTGATGGGGGATGCTAACACTGGTGGGTTTAGCAAATATTTTTTGATGCTTTCAAAAGCATTTTGACATGCCTGATCCCACACAAAAGGTGTATCCTTTTTCATTAATCTGGAAAACGGCTGGCATCTTCCAGACAAATTCAAGATAAACCTCCTTATATAGGCAAGTCTCCCTTGTAGCCCTCGGAGCTCACGTAAATTTCGAGGAGGCATCTCAATGACTGCTTTGATTTTTGTGGAATCAATTTCAATGCCACCATACCGGACGACAAAGCCAAGGAATTTTCCTGAGGTTACCCCGAATGCACATTTCAAGGGATTCATCTTTAACTGATACTTTCTTAGTCTATCAAAGACTCTTTTTAAGTCGTCAAGATGATCTCCTCTTTCCCTTGTTTTGACGACTAAGCAGTTTACATAGCATTCCACTATATTATGCAGCATGTCATCAAAAATGACTGTCATGGCCCTTTGATATATAGCTCTCGCATTTTTTAATCCAAAAGGCATTACAGTGTAACAATATATCCCCTTAGGAGTGCGAAAAGCTGTCAGTTCTTCATCTTCGGGTGCCATCTTGATTTAGTTGTAACCCGAAAATCTGTCCATAAAGGACAAGGCGCCAAAGCCAGTGGTTGCATCTACCAACAGTTTTGTGATTGGCAGAGAAAACTCGTCTTTAAGACATGCCTCATTTAGATCTCTGAAATCTATGCAAATGCAGATTTGTCCATTTTTTCTTTTTGACTGGAACAATACTTGCAAGCCATATCGGGTATTTGACCTCACGGATAAAACCCACATTTATCCGCTTATCAACTTCAGCTTCAATCTGGGTCACCAACTCCGGTCTAAAACGATGTTGAGCTTGTTTGACATGCCGGTTTTGGTCGGATATTGCCAGTTCATGGACCGCTATTTTAGGGTCCAAACCCGGCATGTCTTGATATCCCCAAGCAAAAACATCACGGTATTCTTGGAGCAGTGCTTCATAATTTTCAGATTCTTTCTTGGTTAATAAATCACTGACATAGATTGGCTTTAGGTCATCCATTGTGCCTAGATTTATCTTTCAGAGGTCGTCAACTGTTGCTTAACCACCATCTTCAATTTCAACAGGTGCAGACCGCACTTCTTGCAAGAAATCTGGAGAGTCAATATCTTGTTCAGTTTCCTCTGTTTCACATTCGTCAATAGAGATATAGTTGGCTTGCACAATCATTTCCAGATTTTGATTATCAGGGTCATCTTTTGGCCTTTTAAAGATTACCATGCATTGTTCTCTTTTCTTTGTAGCCTTCCTTCGCCTTTTATTGGACTTGGAATTTGGCAGGTTTCCAAGGTGTTGGAAAACTAATAGACGAGGCTTTTTCTCAGGAACTGTTTCTTCATATTTGTCATCCCCGAAGATGGCCTTTTCTCGGTCTGTAAGGACTTGATTGGAAGAAGATGACTCAACCTTTGAAGGCTCTTGTAAACCTTGATTCTTATTTTTCTTGTCTATCATCTTCTTTTTATACCTTCCATGGAAAGTTGGCTTGCTTTTGATAGCCATACCCCATATGTGTGATGCCCTCTTGTAAACCTTGATTCTTATTTTTCTTGTGTATCACATTCTTTTTATACCTTCCATGGAAAGTTGGCTTGCTTTTGATAGCCACCTTTCCATTCCTTCTTTCATCATCGTTGAATGGTGTGGTAACAACCATCTCAGGCCGGGGGATGGATTGGTTCACCTTACAAAGGGGAAAAGTGTAGCTTATTGTGAGCACGGCCATCGTATCTTTTATTGACATCAATGCCTTTTGGCCCGGTTGCCTTAGACTTTTAGGCACATACTTGAAAGTCTTTTTAGGCTTTGGGGCAATGGTTACATCCTCTTTCTTAGGACTTTGATCTTCTTGAGAGATGTCCACCTTAATCCGGGGTGCTGTAGGTGTTGTAAATGCAATGCTCCTCTTTTCTTTGCCTCCATGTTCTGCATTTTTTGAACTTTGGGAGGAAAAAGAGGCAAGCTTGGTTTCTCTGTAGAATTTAGCATCTGCATAATTCACTTCTTCCCCTTGAAAAGGATCTGGATCTCCAGGAATTCTTATCACTTCCCCGTCTTTGTTGAACTTGAAGCATTGGTGGAGTGTTGAAGGGATCACCCCATATGTGTGGAGCCATAGGCGTCTAGAGAGGACATTATATGATGTGTCAGCATCGATCACATGGAAGAAGGCATTGGAATATAACTCTCCAATTTCAACTTTAAGGGCGATTGTGCCGCATACCCTTTGTCCCATTTGATTGAACCCTTGAATTGTCATCATGGATGGTGACAATCTCTTGGGATTAATTCCCATGACTTTGAGGGCTCTTGAGGGAAGTATATTTACAGCCGAACCGCAATCTAGTAGGATTCGGTTTAGGTAAGCCTCGCCAATAAACCCCTTGACATAAAGAGGTCTGTTGTGGTTTCCTGACCCAAGTTGCAAGTCTTCATCTGTGAAGGTAATGCATGCCATGCACGAGGAACACAAATTTGATGACTTTGATTGAACCTACTTGATTGATTTCTTCTTTGTAAAGGTCAGGGCTTGATAAAGCTTCAACTAGTGCTTTCTTGAGATCCTTGGATAGTAGCAAAGCATCATAGACACTTAAAAGTGCTGGGATGCGCTTGAGATGCGCTACCACATCATATTTGACCCCATGATCAATTTTAGGATTTTCCTCGGTTTTAGCGTTGGGGTTGCTTTTTAAAGCTTTTTCTGCTACCCCTTTATTAGGAACATTATTTTCTGATTCAGGGTTCCCCAAGCGCCGTCCAAAACGAAGTGTTATTTCATCCACTTCTTGGTTTGATTCGACCTCTTCATTCACTTCAAAAGAGACCATGCAACATGGCATAACTTCTTCTTCGAGCAAGTCATCTTCTGACAAATCAAGCTCGACATAGTCTTTCAAAGTGAACGGTATTCTTTCAGGCTGTTCGTACTCGTCCTTTGGCGGGACCGGCACTTTCTTTTGTTCCTTCTTCTTCTTCTTCTTCTTGGAAGCCTTCTTTTTCTTTCCAAACCATCTGCGGCCACGATAGGTCATTTCTGAGGAATCCCCTAGTTGGGAATCAGGTACAGCTTGCCTTTGTGTTCTTTTGCTTCTATAGGTTTGCCAGCCATCCTCCACTTCATCTTCTGTGACTGAAGAGTCATCCCAATACTCCAAATTTGGCTCAGTCATGAGCTCATAGAACGTAGGAATATTGGGATTACCACAACGTGGCATGTCCGGATAGGCATAGACGATTGTTGAGTCATCATTCGTTTTGAATTCTACCGAAATGGCCGCTGGTGGCAGTGAGGCGGTCTGTACTAGTTCACCAACCAAAGACACATTATTTGATGCTGCAGTAGGTTCCTTTTTAGGAGGCCCTGAAATTTCAATCTCCCCCTTGTCAGTCATACTTTGGTTTATGTCCTTAAGGACAAAGCAATCGTTAATGGTTTGACTGACCATGCGATGATATCGACAATATTTGGGATCAGTAGTCTTATCCACATCTGCAGGTTTCTTTGGCTCAGGGAGCCTTATGACCTTTTCTTGAAGCAAATCCTCAAATATCGATTCCACATCATCATCATCGAAGGAGTATTTCTTTTCCCTTCTTTCTTTCAAAGTTTTGGGAGGATTCCTCAGTTTCCCATTCCTACTTCCGATTCCATTTTCCTTATGTTTGTTGGTATTTACAAAAGTAGGCATGGCCTCCTTTGTTTCCTTGATTGTTTCTATTTTGCCACTCGTTGCAACAGCAGGAGACTTCTTGGTCATTGTTGACTTCTGACGAGCCATTTGCCGTTCGACGTTACTTGCTTTTGACACCAATGCATCAAACGACTGTGGCTCAGCGATCCCCACAAATGTGGCAATTTCTGGCAGCAGATTATGAGTACGCATTTGGACAGCAGATTGTTCTGTTAGCTTTTCAGGGCATTGGAGATTAAGATTTCGCCATCTGGTTATAAAATCATTAACGCCCTCATTGACCTTCTGCTTTGCATCTGCAAGGTCAATAATGGAAATCTTCTTTTTCGAGCTAACAAATTGAGCTAAGAAAGCTCTTTGCATGTCGTCCCATGTGAGTATGAAGCCGGGAGGTAACCGAGTGTACCATGTGAAAGCAGCTCCTTTCAGTGATTGCACAAATTGCCTTATCAACAAGGCATCTGTTAGTGCCGATTCCCCACATGCAGAATAGAAGTGGGCTAAGTGCTCTTGAGGAGAACCATTTATTCCATTAAACTTTTCAAAAGTGGGTTTTTGATACCCATGCGGGAATGGCACTATGTCATAGTGTGCAGGGTATGGCTTTCTGTAGCCAAGCACAGGTGGCGACATGGAAGCTTGGAATTCCTTGATTCCTTCAACAATCAGGGTTTTAATATCCACTTGGGGTGGAGGAGCTGCCGATGTCGGGGCTTCTTGCTGTGCTGGTCTTTTATTTGAACAACTGGCTTGTGCTGCCAATTGAGCTGCGAGGGATGCAATTTCTGCATCTTTCTTTGGAGTTCCTGCAACTACTCTTCAACGTTGGACGTGCCTGCTACCATCACTGGCATGGTTTTAGGTTCATTGTCTAAAGAAGAGCTCATATTCAATTTACTTTGGAATTCCAGTGACAAATTCTCTAGAAATTCTTGTTCTTGGAAGATTGATTCTGGATCCCCATAAAGTGGATTCATAGAAGAGCTCATTGCTGACTTTAACGTGCTCTCCCCAGAACATGACCCACTGCTCAAGGAATCAGAGTGGTCTAGCAACAGCAGCTTTGCTTTAGACCGTGTAATGGGGCCTGTGTAGTCTTTTGGTTTGTGAGGCACAAGGCTTGGTTTGAAACTGCATGGTATCCCTGCTTCCTTTGCGAATACAAAACCAGACACAAAGGCCCATTTCTTTGCTTCATGATCCGCCTTGGCCTTGTTGGCTTCTTCGGCGGCAAATGCAGTTAGCGGGGGAAAATATGCCTCCATGGGTAGCTTATCTGTTGGACGCCTTGTTGTTTGCGTCATTTTCTTCGTTGGGATGGCCAGCAAACTGCCGATTTTTATGGTGGAACTGGGACTTGTACAATCCTTGGGGGATGGTCCCAGTTGGAGTACCCTAGGAAGGTATGGAGTTATTGAAACACTCCCTTCTGTTGTGGGAGTTGAAATTCTCTTTTTATGGGGAAGGGATTTGTTCCCTTGGCTCCCCGAGCTTTCTTCAATCTCCTTAATTGTCGTCATCATGGATGACGTTATGGTGACTGGAATAGCTGGAACGATCACCATGTTAAATGAGACAGTCCTAATCATAATCTGGGTCGACATAATGACCCTGGCACGAGGCATGGTGGGCACCTTAGGGCTTTCTGCCTTGGGTGCATCCTTGGTGCTCCTAGCCTTAGTGATGAGAACCGTCGGGCTTGGTGCCTTGGTCTTGCGGCTTGCCTTCCTGCTTTTGGACTTCTTGGTCTTTGGGACCGATCCGTATTTCTTAGTCGCATTAATCATAGCCATGACCCGAAGGTCCATTTGTTTCTTTGATGCCTTCTCGTTCTTTCGGCTCCTCCTAGTCTTTAATGAATTGTTAGAAGTAGCCTTGGCCTTTGAGACCTCCTTGTTTTCAAGAGTAGGCACTTGAAAGTTTGATGTCTCAAGACCCAGTAGGTAACGGCCAATGGAAGAAATGGCACAGTAGCGAGCCTTCTTTGATGTCCCTGGGACCTCCTTTTGGATAAAAGTTAAAAATCCTCCCAGAAAAACATGGTTGGGTGATAACCAAATTTGTAGAACCATCCACATCAAAAAGATTAAGAGATTTGCTACATCCAATGGGGTGTAAGAGATTTCTGAAACCCAAAAAAACATTGAACGTCCAATTGAGATCCTTTTTTTTAATTAATTAAAAAAAATAAATGTAGGATATGGACGTTCCTGGCTTTGAAGAGATAAGAAGAATTTGGATGTTAGTAATTTCAGGGAGTCTGATACTAATAAGAGAAAGAGATAAGCATGATTAGAGGATGTCTAAACAATAACAATTCTGAGGATTTGAAACAACCAATAGAGACTTACCTTCCTTTCTGCAATTGGGCTTGAACTTTATCTCTTTGAGTATTTCTCCCGTTTCTATCTCCTCTTCCTCTCTCCTTGTCCTCCTTTCAAACTCTCCTCATTCACTGCCTTTTATAAGATTTAAAATAGCTGTTACGTAGAGTGGGAGAGAATGTGGGAGTGCCCGAATCGATAACCAACAAGATAGAGCAAATCCAAAGGAACTTTCTATGGAAGATCAGGATGGAGTGATTTAAATATTATCTTGTTTCCTGGAAGGAGGTGTGCAAGTCGACAGAAGAAGGAGGATTAGGGATGAGACCATTATCCTTATAAATGGTTATGGAGATTCGGTGCATTACCCCATAACCTTTGGAGGAGTCATTCGGCACAAATATGGAAGTGGAATTGGGGATTGGTTTCCTCACACTTCAAGAGAACCGTTTGGTACAAGTTTGTGGAGACCTATAATGAAGCTTCTCCCTAACATGGAAAAAGAATGTAGTTCATAGTATGGAAAGGCAATAGGATTCACTTTTGGGAAGATATATGGTGCCATGATCAAAGACTTAAGGAAAGATTTCCTGACCTTTTCAGCATTTGCAAAAATCATTTCACCAAGTTTAGTGATGTATTCAGCCAATCAAATACAAGCCCGATTTTGAATATTGAATTTAGAAGGAATCTCTTTGATTGGGAATTAGAGTCAATGGAAGATTTACTACATACATTGTATAATATTCCTATAACCTGGGAGGAGGATAAGCGGGTATGGAACAAGGATAAATCAATGCCTCTCTTAGTTAAATCAGCCTTTTCAATTTTAGCAGCTACAACCTTTTCAATTCTTGGCCTGATGACTGAGAATTAATTCCTCCACATGATTAGAGAAATTTAACAAAACCCTGCATGCTTTAGATTTCCTATAATTCAAAATCCTAAAACACCAACGCTACTGTGTTTCAAAGAAATCTTTGATCACCACCTTAGTTAACAACGTTCCTCTTTGCTGCAATCTTATTTAACTAAAATCACACTAAAATTTATCAAACCACTCATGCTCCCAAAAGGCTAAAGTCAGACGAAGTCAACTCCTACACATTCCATATTACATTCTTTGACATCAAAAATTAACTTCTAGAAATTTCTCTGCAAAGTCTGCGATTCCATAGAAAACATATTAAAACTCATCATCAAATCACATGCAAAAATAAATACTTCATTTGTTGTGACTCTATAACCATTTTCCTAAGAAAATCTTTGGTAGCACTTCTTTAGAATTCAAGCAAATGCATAAATCCTGTCTTGGTCAATTAGAAATCAAGTACAGCACATCTAAAATTGTACTTGGTTTTCCAGCTCTTAATAGCTGTAGGAAAGATCAAACTAACTTTTCTCACCCATTTATGCCTCGTGACATGTTGTCAGATAGTGAATGAAAAATTCTTCTAAGCTTTGCCAAGAATCCATGATAAAAATTTTGGATTAAGCACAGAGAGCCAAATGGATAAAATTTACAAACCATTTTTCACTTTGATCAAGCATAAGATCAAAAGTGGCCTCTAGACCTATACTCCTAAACAAGCCTGGCCCAAACAGCCATCGTTATCTCCATAAGAATGTCCTTGTTAATATTTCAAATCCAATCAAAGAACTTTGAATGCCTTAATAATATGTAGAGGTAGAACTTTTTTCTGACCACTAACAGGTAACAGCGTATCTTCTAATTCAAAGCACATCAAGACTGAAAATTGTCAAAACACAGATTTGTGATAGCCAATCATCTTCATTCTACACAAATTTAGCCCCAATATTTAAGTGCCATTTTTCTCCCTGATCAAGCATAAGATCAAAAGTGGCCTCTGAACCTATACTCTTAAACAAGCCTGGTCAAAACAGCCATCATTATATCCATAAGATCTTCCTTGTTAATATTTCAAACCCAATCAAATATTCGAAATTTGAATGCCTTAAGAATTTGTACAGCTAGAAATTTTCTTTGACCAACAACATACCTTATAATTCAAACCACATCACGATTGCAAATTGTCAAACCACAGAGTAGAGACTCCGAATGATAGATCCTACAATACATTCCATGCTTTGGACGATTATGTTGTCATGTTTCTTCATACAATAACAAACAGAAAGCTTCTTGACTCATATCAAAATAGAGCAGAATCTACTTATTCTCATCCACAACAACCAGCAACAGAACAAGTCCTACAAAGTGCCAGGTTGCACAAAAAACATCTTAAAAGGTCAGCATAAAAGGGCAAAAAACCATTGAAACTGTATCATATCAAATTAGCAAATTCTCCACCTTCCACATGAAAATTTTATCAGGGACAGCCAAACCTCCATTAATCAACTGATCAATCCACTGATTTCCACAAAACCATAGTTGTCCATTAGGGAAAAAGTCACCTTCAAGTATTACACCCCAACACTCTATTGAAGACTTAATTTCCACCACTTTTGATCCAAAAAGATTGAACAAGTGTAGTAACTGCTGAACACAATTTCTTTTGCTTCCTTACATGGGTTCTTAAAGTATTGTTCTCTTATTGCTTCTCAGTTTCCACTTCTAGACCAAATATGATCATTCTTCTACTCATGCCATTTCCTACCTAGCTTAGTGCATGTGTGATAGATACTAAATTATTACTATTACAGACTTTCAGGAAGTGAGCATAAAAAATCCATTTCAAATCAAGTGGAAACTACTACACACTTTAGCTCAAATTGTTGAGAATGCAAACTGCTCTTATATTATTTGTAATAATCATAAACAGCTCCACCATCCTCAAAAAGGTGAAAATTTTTAAAGTTATAAAATTCATGAACAAGCTCAAACATGAAAATAATTGACGTAAAAGAAAAAAATAATTTTGTAAAGAATGTAGCATCATTATCTTTTGCTTTAGAGTGGACTAAGAGTCCTTCTACAAAATCAATTATAAAACCCATGTGAGTTTCTGAATCTGAATTACATGTGGCCCCTAGCAGTTAATTTCATTTTTGGGAGTTCAAAAAATTTTGTTAACAAAACGAAGCCAAGCCATACAGACATAGTAGAAAATTAATGTACCAACATTAGTTCTAATTGTTAAGCCTGACACACAAAACATAATCCAGAACACACCAAAGCACCAATTAGATATCGTATGAACAATATGCAAAACAAACAATCAAGGGGCAGCAAATATAGAGCCTGAAACAGGTTAACACTATATTACTACTTGCTAATGCTAATGGCTTAACACTAAATTACTACTTGCTAGGTACAACAAAAACTACAAAAGAGTTGGCTAACATAAAAATCTTTACCTGTCAAACCTCAGAACTTATCTCCTTGTCCTCCTCGTTATTGGCAGATTCAATAGCCTCCTCAACATTTGCGACATCCTCTGCAGGCTTTTGCACTTGTTTCTCCTCTGGAAAAGGTTCCTCCACACACTCGTTCTCAAACGCATCAACGGGAACCCATAAATCTTTACTTGTAGTTTAGATGGATCCTTCGCTAAAACATATTTTCCCTCGTTCAATTTCATACACAGATCAACAATAGACTTCGCAATGCCCCACATATTTGAGGCGTTCAGACTGATCTGTGTAGCAAATTCTCTCGGTTTATAACCCACAACAGCCGATATAACATGGTTAAAGTGATTCGGAGGATAAACCCTAGAAACATATCCCAACTTCATCACGGGAGGAAGGATCGCATCAGTGACAAAAACAGTAGCCTTATCCTCATTGGAGAGGCGACGAATGATAGGATCATCGGTAGTTGTGACCTTGAAGAAGTTGCGATTCTTAAACTTTTCTGTTGTTTCTCGTTTTTTGGGTTTACACGCTCGTAAGACCGATCATAGTACACAAGAGCACCGCAAACGAGCAGATCCTCAGGTTCTTGAACAGAGAAAGAAAGTTTCGAGGAGGTGGAGAAGGGGATCTGATCAAGCACGATCCACTTGGGCTGAATACGACGGATGATTTGAAGGCGGCGGCCTTTTGTCAGAGCATACTGGCTCCGGAACGATTGGGATCATACAGGCGGTCGTGGCGAGCACGCTCCTTCTCGGCTTCGCGTTTACGGGCTTCAACCTCTTCGTTGCGGCACTGCCCTGCTACGGGAAATGCCATGTGGGGCGGAGCTTAAGACGCAGTGGAGGTTGCCGTCGACGAGGTGGAAGGAAGAGTCGTTATCCGCTGCAATGGCGGAGGAGTCACGAGAGCGAAATCGAAGACAGCTTTCCATGGGTTGCGAGATGCGACTGAGCTTCTCTAACCGATTACCGTTACAATGTGAAAAAAGAAAGAAGAAAAGCACACCCGCCACCACCTTTGTTTGGGACGTTTTCCTCTACGCGAATTTCCTCTTGCGATTCCTCTTGGGAGCGCTTGGGAACGACACGCGTCCCAGGGGTTCCACACCTCATCAGCCTTCTTCAGCTCGGCCGGCTCCGGTTTTTTTGCGCCAGCGCCGATCGGAGCCGTTTGCGAATTTTGAAAAATCGAAGCGTATGTGAAGCGGTGAGGAAGCGCGGTTCTCATTTTTGTAAACATTCTCACTCTCTCTTCATCTTCTTCTCCATTCGGCATTGTTTTTTCTTGCAATTTCTCTTCATCTTCCTTTCTTCCTTCCTGTTATTCCTCTCCGTTCGGCATTTTTTTTTCTTGCAATCTCTCTTCGTGACAAGACCACCGGTGTTTGCTCTTCTTCCTGTTTCTTCCCCTTCCCTGAATAGCAAACTGTTTGCAGACAGTAGCTCACGCGCATATTTCAGAGGATTGCTTCCGCACGCTGCCTATAAATAACGGTTTTGATTCATTCTCCTTCCGCGCGAAAATGGATAACTCAGCGATCCTGAGAGAGTGGTTTGAGCGAGTTGACTCGAACAGAACTGGAAGCATCACAGCTCCTCAGCTCAAGGTCCTTCTACGATATCCCTTTTCTTCTTTTTATCTGTAGACTCTAGCCCTAATCCTAACATTTTTCCCTTTTTTTGGGTTCTACTTGGATCTGGACTTGGTCTCCTGCGAAATTGATCATCAGGCAGCTCTTGCTGTTGGAAACCTAGAGTTCTCTCTCTCAGTTGTTCAGCAGATGATCAGGTTTTCCTTTTCACTCTTTTTTTTACCCCTTCCTTTTTCTGGATTCCTCTTTATTCGTTCAATCCCTCTATTGTGCGCATAGATGGAGAGTTTTTGAATCCGGGAAAATTCTGGCGGTGATCTTGGATTGATGTTTTGGACCTTTTGCAGGATGTACGATTTTGATAGAAATGGAACGATGAGCTTTGATGGTGAGAGATTGATGAATACCGTTGACATATTAGTTATTTTGCATCCAGATGTTAGAATTGAAATGCGTTTGAGTATCCATGCCAAACAAACAGCAGGTAAAGGATTTATCTGCGCGTTTTTTTTTTTCAGATACGTTTGGTGTTTCTGTAATTAACCGTATAAGATGAATCCTAGGTACTGAAAACGTATGGTTCCTCTTTCCGTTCCATTTCTGCTGTAGTACCTGTACTTTAAGAAAACGAATATGAACGCCATATGCTGATCGGGTTGGCCCTGAAGCTTTCCTTATATAATTTGGAGAAAACGACAATATTTGTACACTCAAGCAAGCCAGCGGACATTTTTACTAAAACAATGCCACAATTCCACAGCCAAGAAATCCAGACTTTGATGGGAACCCAACATGGTGCACCCAAAAACATATAGAGAACAAGACAAGAAACGAGGAAGAGAGACCACCAAAATCTTCTTCTTGAGAATATTATTAGAGAATGCCATGATCATAAAGTCTTGTGAAACGTCATTGGCTAGATACTTTCCACTGATACTAAAATGCATTTTTCGATCATGGGTTGAATTGATTAGCGAAACAATTTTGGCATGTCCTACACATAATAAGGATTCTGATTGACAGAGCATCACACTTCACTTAAAAGCTAAATGAAGTGTAGTTTCAAAATAGGGGCATTGGTATTGGTCAGAGATTAATCACGATATAAATCAACAATCACTATTTTGACTTATGGTCTACTATCTCGAGGTGCATCTTAAGACAGGTGCTTGCACTGGTTTTTATCTGTTGATACCTGTTTGATCCAGTTTGCACTGGTCAATAACCAAACTGGACCTCAGGATGTTGGTTGGACCAGCCCATCCTATATGTACCTGTATTTTATAGAATGTTTCAATATTGCTGTTCTATTGTTTACTATCAATTTAATAATGTTGCCATATGGTGTCCAGGAGGAAGCCACTCAAGCCATGAATCTATATTCCATAATTGCCTTTAGCTAATCGGAATGGAATGCAAAGTTGCATGAACTGTTATATTTATTTGTATTAGGCTTATTTCAAGTATTTCGTTATCTTGTTTGTGGATAGTGTCAGATTTTCTCTCTAACTTTGTTTTCTTTTCTCAGAATTTGTCGCCCTTAACAAATTTCTTATTAAGGTCAGCATTTATTCTTCTTTGATTAACTGAGTTCTTAGTTTATATTTTGAACAGTGAAATTGTGCCATGTCCTCTACATGCTTCTGTGATTAGTTTTTGAATATATGCTACCACTGAATCTTGCATTAACTATATAGATTATTAACAATGCACCACTTTTTCAGGTTTATTATTTCTGTTCTTTGTTGTCCTCCTTTAATCCTTTCCTTTGCCTTTTTTATTTTTATTTTCCTTTTGACATGTTTTATGCTTTTGTATGACACTGAATGGATATTATTTTCTTTTTGAAGAGAAGTTTCATAGGCATTAATTTGTCTATGTGTTTGATAATGCACACTAAAACACACACACACGCGTGCGCGCACACATATCATTAGTCCTATCCTAATGAATCTGGATAACCATGGTCCTGTTCTAATGTTCAATTTTTATGAATCTGGATAACCATGGTGACAGTTTTAACTTGGAGTGAATGTTGGTCTTCTTTAGATTGGGTTGATATTTAAAATACTAATCCAAACTGAGGGTTTGAACATCATACTAGAACTGAACATGTGACCGTAAACCCAACCAACCCAATTTAGCACTACACGAAATTTTATCTTCCTGAACCATAATCATCCCTCAAATCTGAGCTCGACTTAAACTGGCTTTTAGATAAATCTTTAAAGGTATAATGTATGGGGCTAGACAAAAAATTGTGACTAAAATGCTGAAGTATTAACAACTCAAGTTACTGCTAAGAAACAATATTTATCCAGAATTGTGAAAGCCCAACCCAAATGGACATTAAGTCGGTTTGGGTCCATTAGAGTTCTTGTTAGACCGAATGATTAGTTCAAGGGAAAATAATATAGTTACTATGTGCATGCAACTAAGTCACAAAGGTAACGTGTTTTAGTTTGGAATATGTTGAAGATATTGGTGACATTTCGATATAGGGAATGCTAAGAATGCTTCTGTAAAGAATGAAATATACTCTATTGTCATGCTTATAAATTCAGGACTCTTGTGCGGGAGAGGCTCATTGGATCTGGTGAAATGACCTTGGCTAACTGCAATTATCTGAGTTCACTATGTTGTTCTTTCTTTTAGTTTCAGTTTTTTTAACAGTTTCTACATCCTTTACAATCCCATAACTGAATTTATTCTTATTTACTCATACATATATTTGCTTATTATATTGATTCATGTAATTGTAGTGGAGATAGTTATGGATGTAATTGGACCTTGGCTAACTGCAATTAACTGAGTTCACTATGTTGTTCTTTCTTTTAGTTTCAGTTTTTTAACAGTTTCTACGTCCTTTAAAATCCCATAACTGAATTTATTCTTATTTACTCATACATATATTTGCTTATTATATTGATTCATGTAATTGTAGTGGAGACAGTTATGGATGTAATTGGACTTTGTTGTTTTCTTCTCCGATTCATCCTTGTTATGGAAGATTTCCCAAGGGACATTATAAATTTTTTTTAATTTGGAAAGATTGACCACTTGTTTTTCTTTTCTTGCCTTGATTCATTTGTTGATTTTTTTTGTTCAAGTGAATGAACAAGATCAGTGGGTTGCAGTCTTGAAGGTTGACCATGTAAACATTTTCTCTGAGGTTTATTGAGTTTTAGGTTGAACACTATTTAGATATTCTACTAAGAGACAACAGTAGAAAAATCTTGAGGGTTCTTTCACAACTAGAAGGAAATGCCTTTCCTTCTTTTCATTTCTTGTTATTGATTTGATACTTGTGATAAGACTCGTACATCTCCAAGATTTTTTTTTCTGCTCTGTCATGTTTTGGGGCGTGAATTGAACTATTTCTACACGATCGAGTTATTAGAGTGCAAAACTAAAACCAAAAACCAAACTGAACCACTCTAACCTAGGGGGAGAGAATGTGGAGTCAAGAGCGGAATCCAAAACAGGAGCGTCGTGTATATAAAAGTAAATCATTGTTTATCAAATCAAAATAATCACAAACCATATAAAAGTCATTCATGTATATGAAATACCAAAATAACAGAGTACATGTAATGACCAAAATCCTAGGATGTACCATATAATTTTCTTACCGATTTGGGGCAATTTTTGCTTATTTATAACCTCCTTCTACACTTTTGCTTCTTTTTTTTCTTCCTCCTCTATTCTTATGCTTGGTACTTTGTAATTGTATGAACAATATTCTTAACAATAATTTGATAATTTGTCTGAATAGTGCCCATGACAGTATGTCCAAAAAGTGTTGTTGAGTTCATGAATAATTTTCTTTAGAATTGTTGTTTTTTGCCTTTCCGGAAAGTTTTTTTTAGAAGATTGAAGATCTATAATAGATAATAAATTAATGATTCCTAAACTCATTTTTTTTATATCTTTTGATTGTATTCCTTTAAAGGTTATTTCTATTAAACTGAATGGAAGTAACTTTGTTACTTGGGTCAAATCGACATTCATAGAAAAGGAAAAAGGCAGTATATTAGTGAGGAGAAACTCAAATCAACAAGAAAATTATGAATGGGTTCAAGAAGATGCACAAATCATGACATTTTTGTAGAATGGCATGGATCTCATGACTAGTGTCTCATTCATGTTATGTGATATCTCATTTCATGAGGTATGCAGCTGTATTATTTGAAGGTATATTTTTTGGGTGTTTCTCCATGATAATTTTTTTTCTTTTGAGTCAAATCATGATGCCAGTTTGTGATAGATTTGACAATGAAACTGTAGAAGTAGGTAACAAGTTGGTTCATATTTGATCACATAGTCAAATTGCCATGAAAATCTATCAACTCATGAATTACAGAAAAAATTGCTATCCACTTGGTTGAAGTATCAGAAAACAAGAAATAAACTTGTTTCAGTCATCAAATGGTGACTCATAAAATACATCTTACACTGAGACAACTTGACAATTTCTGTTTTAAGTTTCTTACCTCATTATTTCTCTTCAAAGCAGAAAAACACAATGGTAGAAGCACAGCATGTTGCTTAGTTTTCTTATATGTTTGCTTATGTGGTAAAGTCTAATCATTGCATTCTACTACAAGAACTCTTCAAGTGAGTTATTGGTGCTTCGGTTCAGTATTTTCAGGTCATTCTAGGTGTTGGTTTCGGCATATCAAAACCAAAGCATGTGAAACAGGTTTGTTGTAACATATAACTCAATGTTTACTATATTGAAGTCATATTGATTCATTTGAGAGATCTGTCACCAATTCCTTCTTTTTTTGCTCATTCCAGATAGCGGGATGGGGAGCTGCTAGTGTGATTGTTGGTAGTGCGGCAGTGAAAATACTGGGGGAAGCAAAATCTCTAGAAGAAGGGTTAAAGCCAATGGCTTCACTTTGAAAAGTACTTGTTAGAACATGGCAAGGCGTCAACAGTTTTTGTGCCATCCTTTTATGCATGACAATGAATAAGAATAACTTTATTGCGTTAATTTTTTATTTTTTTAAACTTCAGCATGTATCCCAATCCGTTCCAAAAATAAATGAATATTTGTGTGCAAGGGATAAAGAATTTATTAATATTTCTATGTTGGGTAGGAAGTGATGCTAAGATCTCATAGCTTCCAAAAACATACTATTAGAGAGTGTATTTTTTTGGGTATCTATATTATTAGAGAGTGTGTTATTACAAAGCTAGAAGAAAGATTTTTGGCATCACACCTTCTATTGTCCAGGTACAGAGATGGGGAAAAAGTGAAAAAAAAGGGCTCAATTTGATTTATCCCCTAATTGGAAATTGAATTTAGGATTTTATTAACTTTCTTGCTAACCAAATTTTAGGCTATCAAATTCTGGAATATCAAACTGAGTCATACAAAAAGAGCCCTATTACAGTATTGAGATTAACTGATCTTTTAACTGTCGCAAAGGTTAAAGTTAATTGGACTAATAATAACCGGATATACATATTTAAAAAATTAAAAAAAAGAGCTTATACAGTCCTCTATTGCATTGTTACAAGTCCTCTCAACCCCAGTTACAAGTCCTCACAACCCTAGTTACAAGTCCTCAAAAGCCCAGTTACAAGTCCTCACAACCCCTGTTACAAGTCCTCAAAAGCCCAGTTACAAGTCCTTACAACCCCAGTTACAAGTCCTCAAAAGCCCAGTTACAAGTCCTCACAACCCCAGTTACAAGTCCTCAAAAGCCAAGTTACAAGTCCTCACAACCCCTGTTACAAGTCCTCACAAGCCAAGTTACAAGTCCTCACAAGCCTTGTTACAAGTCCTCACAAGCCAAGTTACAAGTCCTCACAACCCCTGTTACAAGTCCTCACAACCCCAGTTACAAGTCATCACAAGCCTTGTTACAAGTCCTCACAACCCCTGTTACAAGTCCTCACAACCCCAGTTACAAGTCCTCAAAAGCCCAGTTACAAGTCCTCACAACCCCAGTTACAAGTCCTCAAAAGCCCAGTTACAAGTCCTCACAACCCCAGTTACAAGTTACAAGTCCTCACAACCCCAGTTACAAGTCCTCAAAAGCCCAGTTACAAGTCCTCACAACCCCAGTTACAAGTCCTCAAAAGCCTAGTTACAAGTCCTCACAACCCCAGTTACAAGTCCTCTCAACCCCAGTTACAAGTCCTCAAAAGCCCAGTTACAAGTCCTCACAACCCCAGTTACAAGTCCTCAAAAGCCCAGTTACAAGTCCTCACAACCCCTGTTACAAGTCCTCGCAACCCCTGTTACAAGTCCTCACAAGCCAAGTTACAAGTCCTCACAAGCCTTGTTACAAGTCCTCACAACCCCTGTTACAAGTCCTCACAAGCCAAGTTACAAGTCCTCATCAGCCTTGTTACAAGTCCTCACAACCCCTCTTACAAGTCCTCATAACCCCAGTTACAAGTCCTCACAAGCCTTGTTACAAGTCCTCACAACCCCTGTTACAAGTCCTCAAAAGCCCAGTTACAAGTCCTCACAACACCAGTTACAAGTCCTCAAAAGCCCAGTTACAAGTCCTCACAACCCCAGTTACAAGTCCTCAAAAGTCCAGTTACAAGTCCTCACAACCCCAGTTACAAGTCCTCAAAAGCCCAGTTACAAGTCCTCACAACCCCTGTTACAAGTCCTCACAACCCAAGTTACAAGTCCTCTCAACCCCTTGACGCTCGAGCGAGCGCAAATCGGCCCCAAACCGCCACTCGCGGGTTTTCTGAGATTGTAGTCTTAAGCCTTGACGCTCGAGCGACCGCAAATCGGCCCAAAACCGCCACTCTCGGCTTTTCTGAGTATTGATTACCTAACCTTCACGCTCGAGCGAGCGCAAATCGCCCCCAAACCGCCACTCTCGGGTTTTCTCAGATTGTAGTCTTGAGCATTGACGCTCGAGCGAGGGTAAATCGTACCCAAACCGCCACCCTGGGCTTTTCTGTGGTAGTATTATTAAACCCTTGACGCTCGAGCGAGCGGAATTCGCTCAAAAAACGTTGTACTTAATTTTTCCAAAATCCTTACACATGCGAGGACTTGTAACTGGGGTTGAGAGGACTTGTAACTGGGGTTGTGAGGACTTGTAACAGGGGTTGTGGGCTTCGGAGGACTTGTAACAGGGTTTGTGAGGACTTGTATCTGGGCTTGTGAGGACTTGTAACTGGGCTTTTGAGGACTTGTAACAGGGGTTGTGGGCTTCGGAGGACTTGTAACAGGGTTTGTGAGGACTTGTAACTGGGCTTGTGAGGACTTGTAACTGGGCTTTTGAGGACTTGTAACTGGGGTTGAGAGGACTTGTAACTGGGCTTTTGAGGACTTGTAACTGGGGTTGTGAGGACTTGTAACTAGGCTTTTGAGGACTTGTAATTGGGGTTGTGAGGACTTGTAACTGGGCTTTTGAGGACTTGTAACTGGGGTTGTGAGGACTTGTAACTGGGATTTTGAGGACTTGTAACTGGGGTTGTGAGGACTTGTAACTGGGCTTTTGAGGACTTGTAACTGGGGTTGTGAGGACTTGTAACTGGGTTTTTGAGGACTTGTAACTGGGCTTTTGAGGACTTGTAACTGGGCTTTTGAGGACTTGTAACTGGGGTTGTGAGGACTTGTAACTGGGTTTTTGAGGACTTGTAACATGGGTTGTGAGGACTTGTAACTGGGCTTTTGAGGACTTGTAACTAGGGTTGTGAGGACTTGTAACTGGGGTTGAGAGGACTTGTAACAGGGCTTTTGAGGATTTCTAACTGGGGTTGTGAGGACTTGTAACTGGGGTTGTGAGGACTTGTAACTGGGCTTTTGAGGACTTGTAACTGGGGTTGTGAGGACTTGTAACAAGGCTTGTGAGGACTTGTAACTGGGGTTGTGAGGACTTGTAACTAGGCTTTTGAGGACTTGTAACTGGGGTTGTGAGGACTTGTAACTGGGCTTTTGAGGACTTCTAACTGGGCTTTTGAGGACTTGTAACAAGGGTTGTGAGGACTTGTAACTGGGCTTTTGAGAACTTGTAACAGGGGTTGTGAGGACTTATATTAAACTTTTTTAAATATAACATATTTGAGGCACCCTGAACTCGCCCCACTAATGATCCTTTGGAGTTTAGGACCGGGTTTGGTATAGCCTAAATAATTATTCGGCTTTTTAAATAGATTTTAAAAATATCAGTAATTTTTAGTTACTTAAAAACTCTTTCACTTTTTTCTTAATTATTTTAATAGAGTATCACATAAAACTAATAGCATTGTTGAGCAATTGATGAGACCAACTAATCAATGGTTTTACCTAAAAATATTATGAAAAAAATAAATAAATAATATGCCATTATGGGTGATGTAATTTATTATATTTTACTAAATTTTACTGTTAAATTAAGCCTAACAGAGTCATTAAAGGGTTAAACATTGACCCATAAACAATGGTACTTGTCCAGAGCAAAATTAGCAAGGTAATCTGCAATCTGATTACACCCCCCCCCCCCCCCCCCCCCATAATTCACCCACATTAAGCCGATTACACAGAGATTTAAATTGACCAAACACAACTCTAATCCTCCAAGGAATATCCATCTAAGATGACTTCAGCAGCTCTATGAGATCATGAAGCTCACCTGCAATTCAAAAAAATAAATAAATAAAGAGAGATCAGAAGTAAAGTAGATGTGCTATCATTCTTTCAATTCAGAAAACTCAAAAGAATCAACAGGTCCAGAGCACTAGTTCATGTACTTAATCAGATCACTAACTTGAGAACAGGTTGCTGATCCCAAGTAAACCAGCAAACAGAGCAATAAGATGCTCTGTTGTCTGGGTTCTTTTCCTTAACAGCAAACCTCAATAGAACCCATCCATCTCTGTTATCTAATGCCCAACAATATGATGCTTGTCCACTTTCAGGATATGCAACCATGCATGAGTACTTTTGCTATGCACAAACTGTCCAAGCCCTCGTAAGAGAAACAATCTAAAGTAACTCTTATTTGGATGTACTAATGCTTGGAATAATCTAATCAAATCTAAGATCAAACCATTGAAATTATTGGCTCAGGAGAAACTCCCACCTTCAGCATGGCATTAATGCAAATTTGGATGAAAAGCATTCTTCTATTGTTACTTTAATTGCAACCATGGCCCTTTCAAGAACGGATGTCAAAAGTTGTTCAAAATTTAATAGAAGTGGTAAACATACATGCATATCTAATGAGCATATAAACATTATCGATATTATCACAGTAGATAAGAAATCATACAGAAGACCAGCCATGTTTGGGTAACTGGTCTCACAAGCCAATAAGATGATTTAAGCAATTATTTCCACCTGTTAAGTTCCAACCTAGCATTTCATAACAAGAAAAAGGTCTAAAAATCTACTTGAAGGGGTGGATATAAACTAGTTACAAAAAATAATATAAAAGTTATGTTGAAATCACTGGATGCAAGGGAGGCTACATATTGGTAAAAAAATGTATGGAAGTGCATGCTATGGATTATAACAATTTATTTCACCATTTATTTATTATTTAGGGTCCTACATCATCATCCGAGTTTGAAATACTTACACACCACCAGAAAGAAAAAAGAAAAAGGAAAAAAGATAGCTCATTCACCTATCAACTACCTTGAATCCACAAGCTTACTCCACTGAGAACTCAAACAACATGGTATGCTTATACTTCTCACCTGGTTTAACAACAGATGGGAAGTTTGGCTGGTTGATGGCATTTGGGAAGCCTTGTGTCTCTAAACAGAGACCTGAATGCTTTCCATAAACAGCCTCGGCTTTGCCAACAACACCATCCACATAATTCCCAGTGTAAAACAGCATGCCAGGGGCATTGGTCCACAAGTTTAGGACCCTTGAGCTTGATGGGTCCTTCACTTTAGCAGCATGTTTCAACCCTTGCTTCACTTCCCCACAGTCAAGCACATAATTGAATGATATGATTTGACAACAATTCGAAGGCAGTAGACCAGAAAGATCCTACATTAGATTGCACCATTAAAGTTTAATTTGATTTATTACAATTGATTTGACCATTGGGGTCTAGTTTGATTTGGTTAAATTGAGGCCATTGAGATGCAATTTTATTGGAATGATTTTATTTGGCATCAATTCTAAGGCACTATATCATAAAAATCGTACCTTAGATTGAATCATTTTAATTGATTGGTTTGATTTGAGCCAATTTGACAATACAAACCAAGCAAGGTGGCCAGTTCCATCTGAATTAATTTCATTGCATTGATTATGCAGAATCCCATTTAATTTGACTGAAAGCCATGAATCACAACCACAAATTTCCAACTTAATTTGGAATAATCTGGAATATTTTCTCATGAATAAGGGGCAACTTGAACCATTTGGACTCATATATATTATTTTATTTTTTTAATTTTTTGGGGGGATGATTTTAGTCTCCAGAAATCCCCTTTTTATCATCATTTTTTTTTCCAGATAAAAATAGGGCTTGAAAAAAATGCAAAAAAATGAGCTTGCTGGTGCACAAGCCTATCAGCCAAGCCCCAATACCTAGTAAGAGTCCCCCCTGAATCTCTCAAAACCTCAAATAAGGGTGAGGAAAATCATCCAAATTGTGCTTGAGAGACTAAGTAACCCGCTCCAAAGTTCTTATATCTCTACAGGACCTTTTTTGTTTGTGTCTCGTAGGTTTAGAGATTGTAAGAGATGAGAAAATGGAATCGAGGAGGATTATTAAAGATGAGAGAAGAGGATAGAGGAGATTAGAGAAGAAATTTTTTTTTTATTTACAAGATTCTCCTGAGACTTTCAGTTTTCTCTTTCCTCTTCAAACTCTCTCAAAGCAGTCCTTCATTTCTTAAACTTTCTTTCATTTTCTCTCCAAACTTTATCCTTCTTTTCTCTCCTCCAAAAGTCCTCTTGGTTCTCAAAGTTCTCCCAAATTCTTAAAGCTCAAAATTTCCACTGTAGAGAACAGATTTCCGTTTAGTGTGGGAGTTCCACAACACACTATGATTGAGAAGATGCAAGAGAACTCCTCTAGATTAGAAGTTCCCTTAAATAATGGCATCGGATGCTCTATATTGCACGGCGACCAGCTAGGGTTGCTCAGTTGGTAAAGGAGAGAATCATAGGATGGACTGTAAAACGAACACCCTGGGTTCAAAACCTCCTGAAGTTCATAACTTAAATGATACATGGGCCTTGCAAGTGGGTTCATGTATTTGGGGTTTAATCCCCTAAGTTGGGTCCAAAGGGCCCTTCCTAGAGTAGGTTTGATAAAAAAAACAACGTTTGCCAAAATTCCCAAAAAAAAAAAATGGATTTAGTTACTTAAACCATTCTTTGAAAGAAAGAGTCAACAAAAACTACTGAAGACATTCCTACCTATAGAGTTATACTCTGTATATCTAGTGATGTCCATTCATCTAATTCTCCTTTCATATCCATATATTTATGCACAGGCATAAATTCCAAATAAGATCATCACCTTTTGCTCTAAAAAGGAACTGCACTAAAAATATGATCACTGGGTTAATGGCAAGAGGACAAAAAATTAGTTGCAAGTCGCTTGCTTGGACGTTTGGAAGTTATTATTACCTAAAAGGTCCTGGTCATGCAAAAAAGTGGCACCAGTTTCTTTCAAATAGCATTACTCAAATTAATCCTTGGAGCATTTGGGAGGAGGGAATTATAAAGGCTCAGAGTCAAGCATCCAGAATCAAATGCCATCAATGATAAAATATTTGAGACTAACTTTGTTCTTCTTTGTTAGGGGTGATGGGCCAAAGTCCATCATCCTGCTAATGGTATAAGGAAATAAAGTTGCGCTCTAACCAAAACTTAAGTTATTGGTCTAGTGGTAAGCGCTTGATCTTAACATTCTTTGATTTTCTAACAATAAATTTATTTTGATAATTAAAGCAAAAGAAAAAGTAACTTTCAAGATAAATATAGTTAATCACCTTTCTAGGTCTGAGAAGGCCTGCTGAATCTGTAAAAAGAATCAAAATAAATATTAAAGAATTCATAAATGCAAAGGATACAAGTTAAAATACTATAGTTTGGGAAATCTTCCATAACAAGGATGAATCGGAGAAGAAAACAACAAAGTCCAATTACATCCATAACTGTCTCCACTACAATTACATGAATCAATATAATAAGCAAATATATGTATGAGTAAATAAGAATAAATTCAGTTATGGGATTTTAAAGGACGTAGAAACTGTTAAAAAACTGAAACTAAAAGAAAGAACAACATAGTGAACTCAGTTAATTGCAGTTAGCCAAGGTCCAATTACATCCATAACTATCTCCACTACAATTACATGAATCAATATAATAAGCAAATATATGTATGAGTAAATAAGAATAAATTCAGTTATGGGATTGTAAAGGATGTAGAAACTGTTAAAAAAACTGAAACTAAAAGAAAGAACAACATAGTGAACTCAGATAATTGCAGTTAGCCAAGGTCATTTCACCAGATCCAATGAGCCTCTCCCGCACAAGAGTCCTGAATTTATAAGCATGACAATAGAGTATATTTCATTCTTTACAGAAGCATTCTTAGCATTCCCTATATCGAAATGTCACCAATATCTTCAACATATTCCAAACTAAAACACGTTACCTTTGTGACTTAGTTGCATGCACATAGTAACTATATTATTTTCCCTTGAACTAATCATTCGGTCTAACAAGAACTCTAATGGACCCAAACCGACTTAAGGTCCATTTGGGTTGGGCTTTCACAATTCTGGATAAATATTGTTTCTTAGCAGTAACTTGAGTTGTTAATACTTCAGCATTTTAGTCACAATTTTTTGTCTAGCCCCATACATTATACCTTTAAAGATTTATCTAAAAGCCAGTTTAAGTCGAGCTCAGATTTGAGGGATGATTATGGTTCAGGAAGATAAAATTTCGTGTAGTGCTAAATTGGGTTGGTTGGGTTTACGGTCACATGTTCAGTTCTAGTATGATGTTCAAACCCTCAGTTTGGATTAGTATTTTAAATATCAACCCAATCTAAAGAAGACCAACATTCACTCCAAGTTAAAACTGTCACCATGGTTATCCAGATTCATAAAAATTGAACATTAGAACAGGACCATGGTTATCCAGATTCATTAGGATAGGACTAATGATATGTGTGCGCGCACGCGTGTGTGTGTGTTTTAGTGTGCATTATCAAACGCATAGACAAATTAATGCCTATGAAACTTCTCTTCAAAAAGAAAATAATATCCATTCAGTGTCATACAAAAACATAAAACATGTCAAAAGGAAAATAAAAATAAAAAAGGCAAAGGAAAGGATTAAAGGAGGACAACAAAGAACAGAAATAATAAACCTGAAAAAGTGGTGCATTGTTAATAATCTATATAGTTAATGCAAGATTCAGTGGTAGCATATATTCAAAAACTAATCACAGAAGCATGTAGAGGACATGGCACAATTTCACTGTTCAAAATATAAACTAAGAACTCAGTTAATCAAAGAAGAATAAATGCTGACCTTAATAAGAAATTTGTTAAGGGCGACAAATTCTGAGAAAAGAAAACAAAGTTAGAGAGAAAATCTGACACTATCCACAAACAAGATAACGAAATACTTGAAATAAGCCTAATACAAATAAATATAACAGTTCATGCAACTTTGCATTCCATTCCGATTAGCTAAAGGCAATTATGGAATATAGATTCATGGCTTGAGTGGCTTCCTCCTGGACACCATATGGCAACATTATTAAATTGATAGTAAACAATAGAACAGCAATATTGAAACATTCTATAAAATACAGGTACATATAGGATGGGCTGGTCCAACCAACATCCTGAGGTCCAGTTTGGTTATTGACCAGTGCAAACTGGATCAAACAGGTATCAACAGATAAAAACCAGTGCAAGCACCTGTCTTAAGATGCACCTCGAGATAGTAGACCATAAGTCAAAATAGTGATTGTTGATTTATATCGTGATTAATCTCTGACCAATACCAATGCCCCTATTTTGAAACTACACTTCATTTAGCTTTTAAGTGAAGTGTGATGCTCTGTCAATCAGAATCCTTATTATGTGTAGGACATGCCAAAATTGTTTCGCTAATCAATTCAACCCATGATCGAAAAATGCATTTTAGTATCAGTGGAAAGTATCTAGCCAATGACGTTTCACAAGACTTTATGATCATGGCATTCTCTAATAATATTCTCAAGAAGAAGATTTTGGTGGTCTCTCTTCCTCGTTTCTTGTCTTGTTCTCTATATGTTTTTGGGTGCACCATGTTGGGTTCCCATCAAAGTCTGGATTTCTTGGCTGTGGAATTGTGGCATTGTTTTAGTAAAAATGTCCGCTGGCTTGCTTGAGTGTACAAATATTGTCGTTTTCTCCAAATTATATAAGGAAAGCTTCAGGGCCAACCCGATCAGCATATGGCGTTCATATTCGTTTTCTTAAAGTACAGGTACTACAGCAGAAATGGAACGGAAAGAGGAACCATACGTTTTCAGTACCTAGGATTCATCTTATACGGTTAATTACAGAAACACCAAACGTATCTGAAAAAAAAAACGCGCAGATAAATCCTTTACCTGCTGTTTGTTTGGCATGGATACTCAAACGCATTTCAATTCTAACATCTGGATGCAAAATAACTAATATGTCAACGGTATTCATCAATCTCTCACCATCAAAGCTCATCGTTCCATTTCTATCAAAATCGTACATCCTGCAAAAGGTCCAAAACATCAATCCAAGATCACCGCCAGAATTTTCCCGGATTCAAAAACTCTCCATCTATGCACACAATAGAGGGATTGAACGAATAAAGAGGAATCCAGAAAAAGGAAGGGGTAAAAAAAAGAGTGAAAAGGAAAACCTGATCATCTGCTGAACAACTGAGAGAGAGAACTCTAGGTTTCCAACAGCAAGAGCTGCCTGATGATCAATTTCGCAGGAGACCAAGTCCAGATCCAAGTAGAACCCAAAAAAAGGGAAAAATGTTAGGATTAGGGCTAGAGTCTACAGATAAAAAGAAGAAAAGGGATATCGTAGAAGGACCTTGAGCTGAGGAGCTGTGATGCTTCCAGTTCTGTTCGAGTCAACTCGCTCAAACCACTCTCTCAGGATCGCTGAGTTATCCATTTTCGCGCGGAAGGAGAATGAATCAAAACCGTTATTTATAGGCAGCGTGCGGAAGCAATCCTCTGAAATATGCGCGTGAGCTACTGTCTGCAAACAGTTTGCTATTCAGGGAAGGGGAAGAAACAGGAAGAAGAGCAAACACCGGTGGTCTTGTCACGAAGAGAGATTGCAAGAAAAAAAAATGCCGAACGGAGAGGAATAACAGGAAGGAAGAAAGGAAGATGAAGAGAAATTGCAAGAAAAAACAATGCCGAATGGAGAAGAAGATGAAGAGAGAGTGAGAATGTTTACAAAAATGAGAACCGCGCTTCCTCACCGCTTCACATACGCTTCGATTTTTCAAAATTCGCAAACGGCTCCGATCGGCGCTGGCGCAAAAAAACCGGAGCCAGCCGAGCTGAAGAAGGCTGATGAGGTATGGGACCCCTGGGACGCGTGTCGTCCCCAAGCGCTCCCAAGAGGAATCGCAAGAGGAAATTCGCGTAGAGGAAAACGACTGCCTTTGTTTCTACTGGAATCGAATTCAAAATTCAAATACGCTTTGCATACTTATATAGAGAGAATTGTCGTGTGCATCGCAAGCTACAATTAAGCAAGAATCACGGCGTTTTCCCATAAGTTATTAAATATCAATCAATAATTAATAATTAATTAAAAGTATTAACTAATTTATTGTTTTCCATTTTCACATACTTAAAATATCCTCCTATAGAATATTAAATTTCAAAAGTGCCATTCCCTTTTGTTAATGCCGTCAGTCTAATAAAACTGAATTAGATAAACCTTAATTATAGTTAAGGCGTTTAATTAAATAATTTTTACTTATCCTTACATTTTTAATTTCAATTTATATATATATATATATATATATATATATATATATATATTTTTTTTTTTTTTTTGGGCTATTGTCAAAAGTCTCATAAAATCCAACAAATTAAATAAACCCAATTATAACTATCCAATTATAGAATTTAAAATATACAATGTATACTTATACTTAAATATTTAATTTCAAAATTACCTTAATTTTTTTGTTATATCCACGGGTCTATATTTAGCCATTCTTCTAGAATATATAATTCCAAAATTACTTATATTATCTAAAATAATTTCATTTAAATAAAATAAAAATATATTTCAAAAATTTTATTTTAATTAGAATATTAAATAAAAATAATTTTAATCAAAAGAATATTTCTACATATACTTAAAAGAACGTTAAAAGAATAATATAATTCTTAATTAAAATTTAAACCTCAAATTAGTATAATCTAAAAAAAATTAATTGATTTAACCTTAATAATAGTTATAGCAGTAATAATTACTAATTAATAAGTGATTATTCAATTTATTAATTAATATTGTGGAGGAATTTTTTTATTTTGCTTAGAGATTTATTCTCCAATAAATATTACCACCATTCATTTCATAATACGTCTTCTCCAATACTTATCTAAGAGTATTTTAAATTAAAGGAAATTTTACCAATTTTAAAATAATTAATTTCAAAATTACCTTCTTTTTTTTTTAATTGTCGCGAGTTTAATAAACCCTACTAAATTAGATAAACCTTAATAATAGCAATCTAAGAGAATTTTAATTAAATGTTATGAACCCAAATTATTAATAAAACTGATTTTTACGTTTTTACCCATTATCAGATATAGAATTTCAAAATAACTTATACTTATCAAAATGAATTTTGATTAATTAAAATAAAGAAGATAAGACAATGATTAAGAAAATTAATCAATAAATTGTATAATATCTTTATTTTGATTAAATTGTAATATATACTATGTAAATATAGAAGAGAGGGTAGAAATGTGCTTAAAATATGAATTATAGTTGAGAAATGTTGTGTATTTATTAGTTTAAAACAGGTTGTTAGAAGAGTTTTATGTTAAATTGACATGTAAATATAAAGTTTTTTATTTAGGATATAATAATTTTAAAATATAAGTCATGGTCTTAATGCTAACATGCAATGCATATGTTTCAATTACTCGTATACTACAAATGCATTTGTAGCGATCAGGCATTTCAAGAGATAAGAAATTGGAGGAATCTTATCAAAAATTAAACCATTTGTCATGACCTACCAAGTTTTTTTTTTTTGGAACTCAGGGTATCCGGGCCCGCTTACGCTCAACTGACTAATCCCTGAGGGCCCATGCAAGACCCTACAACCCACATGGCCCAGTTAAGTCTAAAGCCCATAGACCTTATGTAGGTAGCCCCAAAGGATTGGTAACACCTAAGAGGTTTTGAACTTGAGACCTTGGAGGGAGCAAACCCCCAAGCCCCAAGCCTTGACCACTAGGCCAACCCTTTGGGGTTCATGACCTACCAAGTTAGGGATTATTTGGTACCATGCAAATGCTTATTTGGATGCTTAGGTTGTACAAATTTGTAGAACATTCTAAGCAATTCAAAGGCATTCCATAAGTGTATATACTAGAGTAGTATGGAGCATTCTAGAGTGGGGGAATAGCTTCTCATTGAAGCTTTGTGCATAAAATATCTAGATATTATAAGGAAGATTCTAGAGACCCACTATCCACCATTGGATCAAAGCAATCTCCACAGTCTATTGAGAAGGTGGATGACTATATAAAGGAAAGGGGAACTCATTTGTAATCAATAAAATGTGAAAATCAAGTTCTTCCAATAGTTCTCTCCTCCTCTTGAGTTACTTCGAAAGGATTAATGTCTAAGTGATGTACAGGTCGAAGGTAAGGAAAATCCAATATATTTTAACAAAAATTCAAGCTCCAGCATATTTTAATAATTTAAGTCTATCATTATATTTAATACATTTTCATTAAGTCGCTTTCATTCTATAATTTTTTATAGGATTTGTGAGACATGGGAAAATCACCGGAATGATCATCCCTCCGTCAACACACGGGCTCAACGCAAAAAATGGGAGAGTCGCCACCATTCATAATTTTGAGGTGAGAATGGACACCAAAGAATTCAAAAATAAGCAAAAAGAGTTAAAAAGCAAATTCTAGGGTAAAAATAACCCTACTTGAAAATCAAATCCAGAGATGGGTAAGAGGATTAGATTATGAACGTGGAAGGTGTTAGGCACCCCATTCATCCACACAAAGTGGTTGCCAAGTATATGTTCATGCAAAAGATAGAAAGCTTGCTAAAATCATAGAAAACCTTGAAAAAAGGACCAATGTGTGATATTTTCACCTGAAGATCGAAATGGATTCTAGATCCTCTCTTATGTCAATATCATTTCTGGAATATCTCAAAAGATGGAAATCCAAAGCTCAAGTTGCTTAAAACCAAGTTAAATCAAATCTGGGAAATTCGGTAAAAAGTATGCCATTTGCCTTGAAATCATTCAAATCCAATTCTAAATTGAACCAAACGAAATTCATTTGAAATATTAGGGTAAATAAGAGTCTCATGCAAAATTTCACTTCATTCCGATGAAAAATCTAGGAGTTATGCTCCTTTGAAGTTGCTGCTGGGGATTTTTAAAAGTGGTAAGTAGGCAACTTTGGGAAATTGCATAGAAAAAACCACTCCATTAAAAACCACGAAATTTGGTGTGATTGAAGTCTGTATGGCCATCTTTCAAAAGAAACTAGCCTCATACATAAATCCCTTCGGATGTGCCTTGGGTGGTCTCCCGAACAGGCCCCGAAGATCACAGATTTACCCAGAAAAGTACAAATGAACAGTTCCGAGTAAATCGGCTACCAATAATTCAAATGAAATCCAAAAATTATGAAACTAACTGGATTTGAAAATAGACTCATAAAGGAGTACTCAGAAACAAAAATCACTCGAATCGGACTTAAAACGAACACATGGCGCTCCGTCGAAGTGACAAGTTCTGTATTTGAACCTGAACTGTCCACTTAACTTCGACAGAGAGGTGTCAAAAATCCGTTCGATGGAAATTTATTAAATTCGGTGGACATAAACTAGACAGCCTCACCTTTCCCATGGTTCTAGAATCGCTCCAAAATTCATCCGGATGATGAAGTTATGAGCGTCCGAAGTCAGGGTATAGGTGCTGTCCAGTTAGGCCACTTTTGAGTAAAACCGACTCAAAACTGTGATCAAGTGTGTGAGATTCGTGTGAGATGAATCCAAAACTTTTGAAAAACATTTAAAACATTCCAGAATTTGATTGAGGCCATTTATTTGAGATTTATCACAATGAATGTAATAAACCCCAAATATGAGCCTATCCCGTCAAAACGGTGCTATGTATGTGCAAATGTGAGAAACCATATAAGATCAATAGAACAACATAGCATGCATATATCTCCATCAAAATGAGGTTCTAAAATAGCCTAGGGTTCCGTTCCATTATCGTTTCCCTCTGTTCTTTCTCCCCGTTAAACACGGTTCTTCGAGATAATCAAGGGTACTTTGATTATAGAACGGTTTTCAATCATTCAAAAGCCTTATGCTACATGGGTTCTAGCACTAGGGTCAATCCCCAGTCTCGTTTCTCCTAGATCCCGCCTTCACGTTTTACGGCTAGGGGGAGTCTTGAGATACTTTGAGCCGGGGAAGGATTTCCACACACAAAAAAAGGCTTTATTCTACAGAAAGGTAGAAGAAGAGATCTAGATCTAATAAATTAAATACAAAAATAAATGAGGGTTGAGGCTTACCTGGGGTTCTGGAAGCAATCCGGCAGCGGTTCCCTTCTTCACTCGGAGTTCTTCGATCTCCAAAAACTTGGCCCTTTGCTTGAAGAGGAGCCTCCTATTTATAGGCAAAGGCTAAGGTCATTGGTAGACACAACTTAATGTCTAGAACCCCCCAACCTTAACCCTAGGGTTGTTTCCGAGATTTCCCCTCATTAAATGAGGGACATGATGGTAACAAGTGATTTCTCTCGGAAAACCCTAATTTTGAGCAAACTTAATGTATGCGGTATATCAGACCGGATACACAAGGGCCTTAAGGTATCCGATAGAGAATACCGGATACACTAAGCACTGCTTGTATTCGGTACTTGTCACCGGATACGAAGAGGAGTACTTGTATCCGGTCTGAGTGACCGGATACAGGTAAGAAACTTATTTTCTTCAAAATCTGTGCTGGTTTTCAAGGAGATAATGATTTTTGATGATTGTTTGTGCAATTTGGGGTGTCTACAGGATTAACTTATTTATTTTTATTGTATATTTGATTATATTCCAATTCTTTATAAATTGTTCTGAAGCATATTGAGATTTTTATGAATAGTTTGTTACACATTGTATATTTTGAATGATCCTAACAAATTATGAACATGATTCAAACTTATAAATATATTGCTTAAGATAATTTCTATTCTTGCAGCCTCAACATCACATAGATGCCAATTAATATATTTCTAAAATATGTATTTAATGAAATAGGTAAATCTATTATCATCAATAAATAGAACTTCATAAAAGTTACGTTCACTGTATCTCAATCTAACTCTTGTTTATTTTTACTTTTCTTCATAATTAGTCTAACTCGTATTTAATTTTTTTTTACTTTAGCACAATGCTTGATTGATATTGGAAAAAAATAAATGTTTTTAAATTTAAATTAATATAATAATAATTAATCAAATAATATACAAATAGTTATTTAACTTTAATATGTATTAGTAATTATCAAAAATACTTATTTTATTTACTAAAAATATTAAATATTAAATAATTAATATATATATTATGTTTATATTATATAATTATAATATATTAATTATTTTGTTAATAATTATTATTATTATTATTATGATATATTAATCAAAATTTATAATTAAAATTAATAATGAAAGTAATTTTAATAAGATATTATTATAATGTTTATATATAATAATTATTTGTTAATAATTGTTAATAAGATATCATAAGTAATATACTAATTATTTGTTCATAACTGTCAAAAGTAGCTTAAAGATGCAAAATTTCCTTGTTAAGAATTGTCAAAACATAGCTTAAAGATACCAGATTTTAATTATTTCTTAATTATTTGATCATGGTTTGGTGCATTAGAAGCAGCTCAAAATCCTTCATATGCTTGTTACTTAAAAAAGGATGGGGCCTCTTCTCAGGCCACTTTTGATTTGCATACTCATATAAGTGCTGGTTTCGAGTTTGCGATCTTAGACAAATGTTATGGAGCAAAATTGCACACCTATATTGATAGAAAGTAATGATACTCTTTTTTTTTTTTTTTTTATAAATGATGAAAGTAATGTTACTTTTACATTATGAAAATATGGACCATAACTCATGGCGAATATCCAAGCTATTAGAATCAATCGTAACGTGCAACACATGCACATGTTGACCATACCTAGTAAGGTTATTAAAAGGCAATATAAGGTTGTTTGAAAGGCAGATACGTTTTAAAAATCCAATTCAGCCACCTAATTCTCGGGAATTAGAAAATTTTCTTAAAATAATTGAAAACTAAATGACATTTTTCTGTTTATAGGAAGTTTCTTTCAAAAATGCCATTAGACTTGTAAACCTCGTTAAAAAGCTTTATTGTTTATAGATCTCATCATGAGAGTTATTTATGAGTCGTGAAAATCTTGTATTCTTGGATTTTTCTTCTGGTTCAGGTTATTTAGTGGGTTTCTTATCACTACCATGATAATATGCTCATCAGTTATGGTTTTGCCGTTTTGGTATGACAATTAGAATGTATTCTTGGTAACAGGCAATGTATTCTTGCCGTTTTGGTATGACAATTAGAATGTATTCTTGCCGTTTTGGTAACAGGCAATGAGTTTTTTTTTTTTTTTTTTCTGACAATATTAGAAATTCGGATGGTGCATCAAATCTTCAGATTATATATATATATATATATATATTCAACGAGCCTGTAAAAATACAATCGTAATTGAGAAGGGACAATCACAGGATTCCTGTTACAAATATTCACAGCTTTATTGACATCATACATATATTACAAAAAAAACTTGTATGCTGTCAGTGATGAAGAGAAATCATTTTTTATTGCAGACGTTCATATCCATCTGCGATACAATTGCCTGCGAAAGAAGAAATAGTACTAGAAGGTATGAATTCCTTATATCTTGTGGAATCCAACAGGGGTTCAACTCCTCCTAGTACCCGAATATTCAATCACAAGCAACCACCCGCTCTTTTCCCCTGTTCGCTTTATTATATCCAACCTTTCTTTAAGAATGGGCGCCACCATACTGCTCCAGATTTTTCTACCACGTACCACCTTCTAGGGGTGCAACTCGGTTCGGTTTGGTCCGGGTTGAACTCAACCCAAGACCAAACCAAAAATATATACAATCTAACCGAGCCAAACTAGAAACGGAAAATAAAAAACCGAAAACAGGACCGAAATTAAATGAAAAAACCAAAACCCAAACCAAACAGAACCGAATTACATGAGATCAATTCGGTTCGGTTTGGTTCGGATAAAACCAACACATATCCAATGGACTCACCAGTATCTTATCTTAATTTAAAAAAAAAAAAAAAGGTTTGCAGGCAAAGTCAGGTTCAATGACGTAAGCATAAGAGGCTCAACGAAAAACATCAAAGATGGATGAAAGCGAAGGATGAGGGAGGGAGTAGGATTGAGGGAAGAAAAGAGAGTAGTTCTTGCAATACATGAGAGGCTCTTTACCAAGCCAATGCCACACAGGGATGAAGAAGAGCTTGAGTACCTTTTCATAGTCAACAAGATCAACGGGGAGCCGCAATTGATGCAACGACCCATGTGCCCGTCTTAGTCTTCAAAACCTAACGAACTTGCTACTTTAAGACTCCAACAAAGAAGAAAAACATTTTTCTTCAGGTCTTCCTCATTATTTGTCAATAAAATGACGAGTTTGTTCTTTGTATCGTTTCCTCTGTTCCTTTGTATATATAAAGCCAAGAACCGAATCTGGTTTGTCTTCTTACTTTCTCCTCTTGCAAGCAAAAGCAAGAGATGGTTCCAGTGTTTCAAGGTTGAAGCCATCGGAGATAGGCAATCTGCAATGTCAGTCCGCAGCAGTCGGCAATTGGGCGTAACGATGTTGAGAAACTAGGGTTTGAAAAGAGGAAATGGGATGAAGTTTGATCGAATAAAGAGTGGTAATGTTTGTAATATTCTTAAAGTTTGAAGGCAAACTTATTAAACTCAAATATTATATATATATATAAATATTTCTTCAAGTTTCGGTTCGATCAGTTTAATTGAGCATTCAACCCAAAACCGAACCGATCTAATTCGGATTAAAATTTTATGGACCAAAACGGAACCGAACATGTATAGAACCGAACCGAATTCGGTTTGGTTCATGTGGGTTTTGGGTTTACCCAAACCGAGTTGCACCCCTACCACCTTCTATCAACTTGGAGTTCTTTCAGCCATCCATGCCTCAAGAGATGATTATTCCCAGGAGAGGGATCGTTGGAAGGATGGTCGAAACAAACAATTGTGTTTTGCGGATAACTAAAACCTAGCTAGAAACTATAATTCCTTAGTTCATAGCACGTAAAAGGTTTTAAACCTAAGATCTTGGAGGGAGCATACCACAAGCCCCAAGCCTTGACCAACACGCCAGCCCTTTGGGGTTAAATATATCTTTTCAAATATTCCCACATAATGTTGAAATATCATAATTAGGCCTTCTTATATATATTGTAGCACCTTCACCTATTATCTTAAGCTTTAGGTGCAAAGGTTGTTTAACATGGTATCAAAATGGGAGGTCTTGTGTTCAATTCCCGAGTTGAATTTGCCTTGAAATTTATTTGTATACAGGACATTCATACCCTGTATTTGTCCTTCCCACGTATGATCCCGTGTGAAGTTGCATGTGCGAGGAGCATTGAAATATCATATTTGGGCTCTCTTGTATACATAGTTGCACCTTCACCTATCAGATTAGCAACAATTGTTTAACACATAAATCCATAACCCATATACAACAGATAGAAAGGCTAACTTATATATTAGGAATGAATTCTTTAGCGAGCATTGGTACCTATTATTGGAGTGGGATGTTGCCATGAGGAGCATCCCACGATCTATTTTATTTTTATTACTATAAATGTTTTTTATACGAGAACCACTTGCTTACTGTAAATGTTTTTAAGTGGGGTCTACTTGAAGAAACACTGGTCGTGAGATGCTTCACAATCGGCAACATCCCACTACAACAACATTAACCAATGCATTCTAATATGCAGACAATTTTGTCCCAAGTTTTTCTATATATTCAGGCCACCAGTCTTTTGGTTGTATGAAATGGTCTGCAATACAAGGCTGCATTATAGCCTGCTATTGGAATGGGATGCTTCTACGCAGAGCATCCTATGATTAGTGTTTGTTTTTTTTTTCCTTTTTGTTAATGTTTTATGTTGGCTCACTTAAGAAAACACTAACCGTGGGATTCTCTAGAATCTCTACGCGGAAGCATCCCACACCCAAACATGCACATGATTTAATCCCCTCTGTTTTGGTCGCCCATCCTTGGAGGAAAACATATATAAAGTCAAAGTATAACATTTTAAATAATTTATATAATTAAATTAATAGACTAATAATAAAATTTATTATATAATCAGGTCATCACGACCCAGCCATATTACCAACCCAATAGGGTTACGAGCTGGTTCTAACAGGATAAATGCTTATTAAGGATGGATTATATGCTTCTTGACAGACGCGTTTACCCTTTTACTCGTAATTTCTTAAAGGGCTTTTTGCATTCATGCCCTTATATTATGATATATTTGCATCTCTATCCTCTTATTTTTAGTATTTGTATTTATACCCCTTCATTTAGCATAATTGTTGCAGCTGTACCCTAGCGAATGTTAAATTCCATTAATTTTTGTTGTTTATTTATAGTAAATGACTAAATTAACCTTTTATAAGATGAAAACAATATATTAAATAGCCAAAATGACAATTGGTCTAGGTGGAATTTCAATGAAAAATTATTATTTGAGCAAATTAATATCAATGACTTAAAGTATATATGTAATAAATATAATAATATAAGGATTTAAATGAATTTATAAGATAATATAAGAGGATAAATGCAAAATATTTTTATTTTATAAAAAGTTACTTTAGTCATTTAATAAAAATAAATAATAAAAGTTAACAGATTTTAGCGTCAGGGGTATGATTATAACGATTATACAAAATAGAGGGGTATAAATATAAATGTTAGAAAAAAGAGGATATAGATACAAATATAGTATAACGTAAGAACATAGATGCAAAAAACCCTTTCTTAAAAGATCTTGATTTCACCTACTTTCCCGTATACTGCGACCTAGCAAGCCAATTGAGATCCTGTGTTTCCTTCAATCCCCTACTCTCCCATCGCCCAATGGCCAAACGAGACCAGTAGAAGAAATCTTCATAACTTTAGATTTTCATTTTTCAATAAAAAGTCAGCTCCCTCAGTATATCTTACATGCTTAATTAAACTTCTGGGATCTTTCAGAGTTGTTTGTTGAAGTAATTAAGAGTTATCCAACCTTGTCCACGAAACTTCACAGTGATGAATCTCAATTATTGCTGTAATACTAAATTGATCGAATTTAAGCGAAACTTCAAACCATGCATGTTTAATATATATATTCAAAATTAACAATGCGGTGACATAATTAAGTACCTGATTGGATATCGTTCCATCTGCTAATCCTCTCCCTTTTATAAAATAAATTCCCCAAACGTCATTTACAGTTTTATTTAAAACATGTTCTTGCCCCTCAAAGTCGAACTTGAATATTTAACTATAATAGCATGAACAGTGTTCAAAGATAAACAGGCGCCACATTTCTTGGAAGATACCTCCTTTATATAAAACAAGGAAAAACAAATACGATGAATGATCGGATTGGACAAGCTACCCAAAAAGTCAATCCATTTTTTTTTTTTTTTTGATAGAGCCAAAAAGTCAATCCATGAATTAAGGGTACACACCTTCTCCTATTTAAAGGCCAAGCCAGTGATTAATGATGCTCGTACTCTTCTTTTCTTCCCGATCTCTAGCTAGCTACACTGCTCTTTGTTAATTCCTTGTTCTGCAATGTATCCCAAGAACACCGAAGGATATCCGAAATCAAGCACCCCGGATCTTCTAAACCACCTAACAAATGGTGCCGCTCCAGGGATGTGGACGACGGATCTATTCGATTGTTTTGAAGATCCTTCCAACTGTAATTACAATATTGATTCATGGAAATTATGTTTTTCAACTCGTCATACGGATAGTACTGAATCCAAGTTTTATGTTTTTGAAGGCTTCGTTACCTGTCTGTGCCCATGCATCACCTTCGGGCGGATCGCTGAGATTGTCGATGAAGGTACCACACGTAAGTAAACCCAGTCGCAGACTCTGATCATTTTGGATTAGACTCAAGGCACAGACTCAAACTGTCAACGATTCAACCTACTCACGAGTTAACTCGTTTTCATCTTTCCCTTCATTGTTTTTCTCTTGGTTGATTTATATGCTCATCAGCTTGCTGGAGGGCGAGTCTCATCTCCATGGCTCTTCGCCAATGTGCATGGCTATACGCGTATCCATACCGATCCAAGCTCAGGCAACTCCATTCATTACCGGAAGCTCCCTGCTCCGACTGCCTGATTCACTTCTTTTGCCGTACGTGTGCACTTTGGCAAGAGCACAGAGAACTCAAAAATCGCGGCATTGATCCTTCCGTAGGTAAATATTACATCCTTATCTTCTCCGTCTTATAGTATAATACAAGGTTTTCAATTTTGATTTAGATGGGCATGCCAATCCCTGAAAAAATCGGCTGCCGACAAAACGCCAAAAAAAATAAATAAAAAAAAGGCAAAAAAACTAGAAAAACGATTGTTTTTTTTATAGTATAATACAAGGTTTTCAATTTTGATTTTGATGGGCATGCCAATCCCTGAAAAAATCGGCTGCCGACAAAACGCCAAAAATATAAATAAAAAGAAGGCAAAAAACTAGAAAAACGATTGTTTTTTTTATTTTATCAAAATTTCGCCGACACGCTGCAAAAAAAATCGCTGATAAAAATTTAAAAAAATCAATTTTTTTCTCTTTATCTCCTGTTTCGCTCGGCACATCGCTACGTTTCGTCGGCACGTTGCAAAAATTGGTAGATTTTCAAATGAACGATGTTTTTTTTGTGTCGAAACGCATCAATACTGGAAAAAAAAAAAAAAGCAATTTTTCGGCAGCACGCCGAAACTGAAAATGCTAGTATAATACGAGAGAGCGTTTCACCTGAAGCCAGTGGTGCCAGCGTGAAATTCATGGATGGATGCCCATGTTAGGAGAGGCCCCACACATTCAAATTCCATCCCAACCGGTGGTTTCATAGAACCACCGGATACCGGATTTTGGCTCCAGAGGAAATGCTTTCGTATAATACACATACACAAATAATTAACCTTTTCGATATTCGATATATAATCAATCCCCACTGTACTGAGTTATTGATTATTGTCTTCATTTCCGATGGTTGGTGCACCAAAAGGTTGGCAAGCCAACGTGGAGAAGTGGAACCGTGGTGGATCTACGAACCCCCCAACTATTGAACGAGGCATGACTCGTTAGGGTTCTCATGCCGTTCTACGTCCTCTTCTATATATTTTGTTGATGATGCTATCTTTATATATCTTTGTACGTGAAATTTTTATTGGAAATGGGCCAGGTTTTGGGTTCGTATGCTTCAATTTACAATGTCCAAAAAAATAGAACTTTCTTCACTACAAAAAAGGACACTTTTAGCGGCGGTAAGATACCGCCACTAAAACAACAATTACCGCCGCTAAAAACATTTCCGGCGGTAACTGGTCTTGCCGTAAAAGATGCCGTCACTAAAGCTTTTAGCGGCGGTAAAAAACTTACCGCCGCTATTGCTCACTCATTACCGGCGGTAACGTTACCGCCGCTATTTCACAGTCATTACCGGCGGTATCTTACCGCCTCTATTGGTATCACTCATTATCGGCGGTAAGTTACAGCCGCTATTGCCCATTCATTACCGGCGGTGGATTACCGCCGCTATTGTTATCACTCATTACCGGCGGTATTTCCGGCTTTTAGCGGCGGTATTTCCCGCCGCTAAAACTCATTTTAAAAAATAAAAAAAATGAGATCATGTTTTTAGCGGCGGGAAATACCGCCGCTAAAAATCATATTAAAAAATAAAAAAAAATTTGCTGCTGTCCTTCAGCAGCATAACCGAGAGGGGAGAGAGAGATAGAGAGAGAGAGAGAGAAGTAGAGATGGAGAGATAGAGAGAGAGAAGTAGAGAGGGAGAGATAGAGAGAGAGAGAGAGAAAAGTAGAGATGGAGAGAAAGAGAGATAAAGAGAGAGAGAGAGAAGTTGGAGAGAAAGAAAGAAAACATACCTTGAAGAAAAGAAGAGATTCGGCAGGTTTTTATAGAGTCGAGTTTTAGCGGCGGCACATAGATTACCGCCGCTAAACCTTACATTTTCCGCGCCCACGAGTTCAATTCAATTTGAAAATCGCGCTTAAACTTTTAGCGGCGGTAATTACCGCCCCTAAATGTACATTCAAAATTGAAACGCGGGGAAAAATCCCGCTTGAATAATTAGAAATGGTCTTTTAGCGGCGGTAACTGGGTTACCGCCGCTAAAAGTAATTTATGGTTTTTTAATAAATGTCTTTTAGCGGCGGTAATACGGTTACCGCCGCTAAAACTCCATTTTTAGGGGCGGTAAAGATATTACCGCCTCTGAAAACTGGCTTTTAGGGGCGGTAATACGGTTACCGCCGCTAACAATTGGGTTTTAGGGGCGGTAGATACCGCCTCTAAAGGTCCAACATTAGTAGCAGTCGAGCTTCTTAAAAAAAATGGAAAAAGTCCTTTACCGGCGGTTTAACCGCCGGTAAAGGACGTGCAAACAGGGTTTTACCGGCGGTTTTAAAAACCGCCGGTAAAACTTGCACATTATTTCACCTAACGGTAAAGATATTACCGCCGCTAAAACCTCTCTTCTGGGGCGATAAAGACACTACCGCCTCTGAAAACGCGCTTTTAGGGGCGGTAATTGGCTTACCGCCGCTAAAAGGGTCTTTTCGGGGCGGCAAGGCATATACCGCCGCTAATACATGTCTTTTAGGGGCGGTGATGAGCTTACCGCCGCTAAAAGTGTTATTACCGGCGAACTAATACCGCCGGAAATAAGGCTTTTTTGGCGGGACCTTCCCGCCAACTTGTTACCGGCGGTAGATATGTTACCGCCGGTAAAACGTACTTTAGCGGCGGTACCTACCGCCGCTAAAGGCTATTTCGCGCTGAAAAAATGCACGCCATAAAATTTCCGCGCGAAAAAAATGGTAAAAGAATTTTTAGGGGCGGAAAGTGCTTTTACCGCTGGTAAAAGTGCCTTTAGAGGCGGGAATTAGGTTACCGCCGCTAAAAGGTGCCGCTGATTCTCTTCATTTTTGTAGTGCTTACATGGATAATATTGGAAAACAGGATTATTATATAAAACCAATGATTTTAAATTTGGCCTATTGACACTGTTGGGGAATTTTAATTGGGTTGCAGATGTAAGTTAAGAGCTCTAAGGTTCTCTTTATACAATAGGATAGATGAAACAAATAATTCACAATCATACACTATGTACCACCCTTGTGTTCCAACTAATTACAATTTGTCAAAAGGTATTTAAATATTTAGTTTTCTATGAAAGAATTTAAAGAGAATAGAGCAGTAATGATCATCTACAGCGCATATACAACAAGAGACATCATGATGGGGCCCACCAAATTTTTACTTTGATGGGCTCCATGATGATGTCTCTTGCTGCACATCAATTGCAAACAAAATACGCTATAGATGATGTGCAGTCGGAAAAGGGACTATTCTAGCCTTAACAGTTAACATTTGGTTTCCTTAGAAATTCCTCAAAAAATTGTGAAGGCTTTAACACCCACTAGAAATTAACTACTCAAAATACTATTATGCACACATGGTATGCACGTGCAGGAGCAACCCACTAAACGGTTTCTTAGTTGTGAACGTGCACTATTGAACCTGCCACCGCTAGTACTTACAATCTGATTGAATATATCAGTCCGACTTCAATACCCCAAAAGAAAGGACTAAAAGTCTGATATTGTGACCATTCCAATGACCCCATCAAATGAAGCGTCTTGATCATCATGCTTGCAAAGAGGCAGAAATAGACATACCCATCCAAAATAAAACAGAATTTTATGCCACAGACACCATGTGTTGCCGACTACTTAAAATTTAAAATATTTTTCTTCCCAAGTGGGAAAAAAGGGAAGAATGTAACAGAATTCTTCTGCACCTTCTCTGACCTTTCCCGGCATCCCGTAGTAAATCCAAAATAAGGGCTTAAGAGCGCACTATCCTCTGTTACGTATCTCTTCGCTTCAAGCGCGTATTCGGACGAGCTCACGCCTCTTCAAATCAAAAGACATTAAAAAAAAATACGATCGGTAAATTTTGCAATTTAGTTCCTACATCATAACTTCGAAAATATTCATTGGGAACTTGGTTTTTAAGTGATATTTTTTAAAATAATTTTGATTCAAGCGGTAAATTTTGTAAATTGAGAATTAGTGATGTTTTTTTCATATAATTGAGAGTCAGTGTTATTTTACTATTCATCAAGAATTTTTTTCAAAAATACCATCAAATGATTTTGAAAACCTTTTCACTTATTTAGGTGCAAGTGAAGTTTGCAGGCTTTTTGAGGGTCTTCTTGGAAAAAAAATTTCATGAAAAACATGACACTAAATCCCAATTATGTAAAAAATATTACCAATTTCTAATTTTCAAGAATTAATCAACTAAATCAGAATTATTTTTGAAACAGTATCATTAAAAACCAATTTTCCGAATATTCATTGGGTTTGGCCATTCGCGTAGATCTAGAAAGTTAGAAACATTTCATTAAACCAGTCCGCGTATACGCTGCCATTGACCTGAAACACTGCATCATTCTCTTGTACCTTCCTATATATATATACGCGCTTCTCCACATCCCTTGACATCACCCCTGAGACTCTCAGCTTATTCTCTAATGGCCGCCCAGTACAGCCTCTCTCATAATCCCAGAAACATGGACTCAAATCTCAACTTCGATGCCTATGACGATGTCGAAGATGATGTTTTCTATGTTGAACTGAAAAGGCGGATTTTGCTACTCATTGAAGACGATGAGAACGACCACCACGTGCTCGCAACCAAATCACATGCTTTTGACATCAACGTGAAGCCAGAGGCAATGAACTCAACCACTGGTTTCTCTTTCTCCCCGCCACAACACTTGGGCTGTTATATCAGTCGCCAGAAGAAACAGGCGCTCGGGAGAAAAAATCTGAAAAATCCTTCTTGGCAGATGAACGTTACGAAAGATTGCAATGGCACTGGCGTTTTCATTCCCCATATTGTAGAATCAAGGACTACTCAGAAAGGTATGTAGATTTCTTTCAAGATTCTTTCGGAAGCTCTGAATTATGCTTGTACCAGAGATTTCTTCTTCTTCTTCGATATCAATGAATGTTGTTGCGTTCATGCGTTTGCAGGAAAGACCAACAAAGAAAGGCAAATAAAGTACAAGCGGCTACAGAAGTGATGAAAAATATGAAATACAGCAGCCCCTGCAAATAGAAAAGTAACTTGCTTGTGTTGCACCTTCCAATTGAGAAATAATCAGCATGTCGTTCTGAGAATGGATTCAAATATTTCTACTGAATTGGAATTTTGCTAAAAATGGCTTCACAGTGGCTTCACAGTAATTCATCAATTCACCAATTCACCAATTCTTCCAGATAATCATAGACCAATACAACATTATGCGAAGTTAATTTTCCTTAACATATAGCAAGAACTAGCAGGCACGTTGTTGGCATGACTGTCTGGTTATCTGATGCTTAATAATTGGTTCACAAAATGAAAGAGAAATAAACCATCATTGACAACCAGACTAAGTGCATCGATTCTTAACAGAGTTAAATGAGAAAACCTGGCAATTTGGAACATGAATCTGATAGTTCAGTGACTTTAGTAGTAGTAGCTAATAATTTTAATGTACAACAACCGGCTGGAATATTTCTACAAGAAAAAAGCCAAAGTTGCAGCATACCTACCTATGGGCCTTGGTGCGATGACTGAGAATAACTTCTTGGACTGCAACCCGTCTTGTAGTTCCTTGTTACTTACCAGCCCAAATAAAGGATTTCTTATAAATGTGACGCTGCTGCTGACTGGTTATCGTCAGCATACTGGAATCTCAATATAGAATTGTATGGAAAGAACTTGACATCAATCCCTGGGCCGAGCCAACCATAAAGAACTGAGTGCCCTCAAACGTGAGAAGTAGTAATCACTGATAACAAGCATGCACATGAAGCCATATCCGCTGGTCCCTCACGCTGGAGCATCTGCTGGTCCAACGATGGAGGGTGTGTACATATAGGCTTCATGCTCCTATGTAAACACACATTTCACCGTAGGACCAGCATATCTTCCAATCAAGGGCTCCAGCAGATTTCAAGTCGACTTAATCCCCTCTTTTTTGGTCACCCATATCCTCAGAGGAAAACATATATATATAAAGTCAGAGTATAACATTTTAAATAATTTATATATTTTAATTAATAGACTATTAATATAACATTTTATTATATAGCCAGGTCAACACGACCCAGCCATATTACCAACCCAATAGGGTTACGAGCTGGTTTTAACCGGATAAATGCTTATACAGGCTGGATTATGATGCTTCTTAATTGAGGGATGCGTTAGCTTGTAATTTCTCAAAAGTTCTTTCCCGTATATTCAGGACCTAACGAACGTGTTTCCTTCAATCCCTCACTCTCCCATCGCCCAATGGCCAAACAAGAGATTTAGATTTTCAATGCAAAGTCAGCTCCCTTGGTATGTCTTACAGCTTAATTAAACTTCTGGGATCTTTCAGAGTTGTTTGTTGAATTAATTAAGAGACATCCAACGTTAATGTCCACGAAACTTCACATTCATGAATCTCAATTATTGCTGTAATATACTAAACTGAAATTTAAGCGAAACTTCAAACCATGTGATTATTATATTCAAAACAATGTGGTGACATAAGTATCGATCTGATGTGCCTGTGGCCTGATTGGATATCGTTCCATCAGCTAATCCTCTCCCATTTATAAAAAAAAAAAAAAAAGGTTAAAAAAAGGTTGCCCAAACATTTAAACAATGTTCTTGACCCTCAAAGTCGAACTTGATTTATAAACTAATATCGTACGTGAAGAAGGATCTGATCAGTGGCCTTACAGCATATATCTCCAGGGGTTTCGTGGCACTTGTAGCGTTGAAATCAAAATGGTCAAAGATAAAACAGGGGCTACATTTCTTGGAAGATGCCTCCTTTATATAAAACAATAAAGAAAAACAAATACGATGAATGTTCGGAATGGACAAGCTGCTCAAAGTCAATCCATGACGGGTACCTTCTCCTATTTAAAGTCCAAGCCAGTGCTTAATGATCGATGCTCGTACACTTCTTCCTCTCTAGCTACATTATTGCTCTTTATTAATTCCTTGTTCTCTGCAATGTATCCCAAGAACACCGAAGGACATCCAAAATCAAGCACCCCAGATCTTCGAAACCAGCTAACAAATGGTACCGCTTCAGGGATGTGGACGACGGATTTATTCGATTGTTTTGAAGATCCTTCCAACTGTAAGTAGGATATTAATTCTTGGAAATTATATATGTTTTTCGATTCGTAATATGGATCATATTACTGAATCCAAATTTTATCTTTAATTTTGAAGGCTTTGTTACCTGTCTATGCCCATGCATCACCTTCGGGCGGATCGCTGAGATTGTCGATGAAGGCACCACACGTAAGTAAACCCAGTCACAGACTCTGATTTGGATTAGACTCAAAGCACGGACTCACTCCGTCGACGATTCAACCTACTCACGAGTTAACTATTTTTCATCTTTCCCTTCATTGTTTTCTCTTGGTTGATTTATATGCTCAGCTTGCTGGAGGGCGAGTTTCATCTCCATGTCTCTTGGCCAATGTGCATGGCTATACGCGTATCCATACCGATCCAAGCTCAGGCAACTCCATTCGTTACCGGAAGCTCCCTGCTCCGACTGCCTGATTCACTTCTTCTGCTGTACGTGTGCACTTTGTCAAGAGCACAGAGAACTCAAAAATCGCGGCATTGATCCCTCCATAGGTAAGTATATATTGCATCCTTATTCCTTACCTTCAATATCCAATAATCCCCACTGTGTATTGAGTTATTGATTATTGTCTTCATTTCCGATGGTTGGTGCACCAAAAGGTTGGCAAGCCAATGTGGAGAGATGGAACCGTGGTGGATCTACGAAGCCCCCAGCTATTGAGCCAGGCATGGCTCGTTAGGGTTTCTCATGCCTTTCTACGTCTAGCTTCTTATATTTATTTGGTTGATGAATAATCCCTTATATCTTTATGCATCTTTGTATGTGAATTTTTTTTTGGTTGGCGGATTGGACCGGCAGGTCTTGGGTTTGTATGCTTCCATTCACGTAACGAGATAAAAATCATTATGTTTTCTTTATATTCTTACATAAATCAAGCATGCGAGTATTGTTCACTTGAGCATGAGTCTACTCAATTATTGGCTCAAAATGTGTTACTATGCAATTTGGCTTGATCGGACAACACCAAAGGGCAAAAGGTCTCAAATAAAAATTTAAAAAAGAAAAAAAGGGAAACAGAAAGGAATTGGATCATCTACGGTTGAGCTCATTTACCGATGTTTGTTTGCCAAGTAGGCAAGGAAACACCTTTTGAAAAAGTGAAAACCACTTTTTCGTTTCCCCATATAGAAGACAGAGGAGAGAGGGTGTTTGCTTGCCTACTTGGCAAGCAAACATTGGGTACGGTTGAGCTCATTTACTAGCTCAACAGTAGATGATCCCATTCCAAAAGAAAGGGCAAAAATGTTCAAATCTTCCGGAGCATTGACATATATTATAATAATAATAATCTATTATTTTCAACATTGTCTTTTCTCGTTGAGATTCACTTCCCAAGAAGGTCCTCCGATTCTTTCCAATTTTAACTAATACATGGTTTGTTACCGTCGCGTGTCATAACTAATTACCCCACATAAAGCCTCTTTGTTCTTAATTCTTTTGCTAAGTGTATAGCGCGTGCATTCCCCTAGTATGTTATTTGTAAACAAACATATCCTTTTGGCAGGAACTAAATCCTGTCCCATTTTAACTTCCATGATTGCCCTTCTTTCCATATTCTTTCTAGAAGTTTTAGCTAAGTACCCATAGTTTGAGAATTGAGACTAAATAAGCAAATAGGCAAACTACACGAAATCACAACCAAAAAGAATACCCTGAAGGCTGTGTTTGGAACCTTGGATTTGGGGAGAAAAGAAAAGAAAATTTTCTTTTCTCTTGTTTGGTTTAGATGAAGGAAAATAAGATTTTCTCTTCCACATTTCCTCTATCTTTCTCTCTAGTGTAAAAAATTTTCTCTCCAAAAAGGTAAGAATTTTGAAAGAAAAAAAAAATTCACCATCACTTATCACTATTCACACCACCCACCCCACCACGAGCGCCATCCACCACCACCACAACCCACCACCCACCATCAGCCGCCACCACCACCACCACTAGCCGCTGCCACATCGCCAGCCAACACCACCACCCACTGCCGCCCACCACCTCAACCCATCATCTTACTAAAATATATTTTTCTTTTCTTCTCATTTCTCATCTCATCCAAACATCAAAAAAGAAAAGAAAATCAGTATTTTTTTTTCTTTTTTCTTCCTTTTTAGCTTTCTTTTCTTTTCTTCTCAAATCCAAGGCTTCAAACATAGCCGAAAGGACAAAATAATTTATCTTTACGCATCAATGTCCAAAAAATGGAACTTTTTGACATGAATATAATTGGAAAAGAGGATTATTATATAAAACCGCAATGACTTTAAATTTGGACCATTGACATTGTCAGAAAATTTTGGATCGCAAATGTAAGTTGAAAACTCTAAGGTTCTCTTTATATAATAATTAGGGGCCTGCACGCGCTACGCGCGTAAAAAATGTAGGCCCATTAAGATAAACAGCTCAAGATAGTTACAACATATTTAAAATAGTGGAGGATTATTTTGTTTGGAGAGGGTAATGTTTGGAAAAAGAAAAGGGGGGACCAGAATCTGGAGGGAATATTCCCCCCTCTAATAGTATAGATACAGACAAATCACAATCATAAACTATGTACCATCCTGGTGTGTTCCAACTAATAACAAGTACAACTAGTAGGGTGCACGTGCAGTACTACACGTAGAATTTTAATTTTGACTATTTTAACCCTATATTAATGATGCCTTAAGGTAAGGGCTTTTTAAGGAAGTCGTATATAATTCTTGGCACACTTTCCAAGGGACCTATTCTTGTTATATACAGTATAGATCAGTCAAAAGGTTATATATAGTATAGTTTAGTCAAAAGGTATTTAAATATGTAGTTCTACCAAAAGAATATAATAAAAGGAAAAGGGATAATTCTAGCTCCTTGGAAAATCCTCAAAAGATTTTAAGACCGACTCAATACCACAAAAGCCATTCCAATTGTAACAGAATTCTTCTTTACCTTGTGTTGCCGACTACTTAAAATTTAAAATAATATTTTTCTTCCCAAGTGAAAAAAAAAATGGAAGAACGTTACAGAATTCTTCTGCACCTTCTCTGACCTTTCCCAGCATCCCAGAGTAAATCCAAAATAAGGGCTTAAGATCGCCCTATTCTTCTGTTACGTATCTCTTAGCTTCACGCCTCTTCAAATCAAAAGAAATTAATAAATACAAGGTTATCCGTACCGGCCAGGTTCAATCCCACCCAGACGTTCACATAAATTTCAGTAATTAAGATCCAGATACTAGTAATTTAGTAGCCACTTCCAAATATGGAAAATATTCATTGGGTTTGGCTATTCATGTAAATCAAAAAACATTTCATTAAAGCAGTCCGCGTATGAACTGGCACTGACCCCAAACACGGCATCATTCTCTTGTACCTTCCTATATATAAATATGCTCGCTTGTCCACATCCTTTGACATCACCCCTGAAACTCTCAGTTTAATAGCTGCCCAGTACATTCTCTCTTGTAATCCAGAAACATGGATTCAACTCTCAACTTCGATGCCTATGACGATGTCGAAGATGATATGTTCTATGTTGAACTGAAAAGGCGGATTTTGCTACTCATTGAAGACGAGGAGGATGAACACCATGTTCTCGCAACCAAATCACATACTTTTGACATCACCGTGAAACCAAAGACAACGAACTCTACCGCAGGTTTCTCTTTCTCCCCGGCACAGCAGATGGGCTGTTATATCAGTTGCCAGAAGAAACAGGGGCTCGGGAGAAAAAATCTGAAAAATCCTTCTTGGCAGATGAACGTTACGAAAGATTGCAATGGCACTGGCGTTTTCATTCCCCATATTGTAGAATCAAGGACTACTCAGAAAGGTATGTAGATTTCTTTCAAGGTTCTTTCGGAAGCTCTGAATTATGCTTATACCAGAGATTTCTTCTTCGATATCAATGAATGTTGTTGCATTCATGTGTTTGCAGGAAAGACCAACAAAGAAAGGCAAATAAAGTACAAGCGACTACAGAAGTGATGAACAATATGAAATACAGTAGCCCCTGCAAATAGAGAAGTAACTTGCTTGTGTTGCGCCTTCCAATTGAGAAATAATCAGCATGTCGTTCTGAGAATGGATTCAAATATTTCTACTGATTTGGAATTTTGCTAAAAATGGCTTCACAGTAATTCATCAATTCACCAATTCACCAATTCTTCCAGATAATCATAGACCAATACAACATTATGCGAAGTTAATTTTCCTTAGCATATAGCAAGAACTAGCAGGCACCTTGTTGGCATGACTGTCTGGTTATCTGATGCTTAATAATTGGTTCACAAAATGAAAGAGAAATAAACCATCATTGACAACGAGACTAATTAAGTGCATCGATTCTTAACAGAGTTAAATGAGAAAACCTGGCAATTTGGAACATGTATTCATTAGAGGTTGAGGGGTAACCTAACTGTAATGCGTCTCAATTATAATGCTATAAAGCATGAACCTGATAGTTCAGTGACTTTAGTAGTAGCAGCTAATAATTTTAATGTACAACAACCTGCTGGAATATTTCTACAAGAAAAAAGCCAAAGTTGCAGCATACCTACCTATAGGCCTTGGTGTGATGACTGAGAATAACTTCTTGGAATGCAACCCTTCTTGTAGTTCCTTGTTACTTACCAGCCCAAATAAAGGATTTCTTATAAATGTGATGCTGCTGCTGACTGGTTATCGTCAGCATACTGGAATCTCAATATAGAATTGTATGGAAAGAACTTGACATCAATCCCTGGGCCGAGCCAACCATAAAGAACTGAGTGCCCTCAATCGTGAGAAGTAATCGCTGATAACAAGCAGGGCACGAGCTGCTTGACGAGTGGTCAATATGCGGTGCATTTGCTGCAATGTCTGTTGTCGCAGAAGATCAGCCTAAAAATTGAAAACACATTCAGACCTTAACATAATCTCGCGTGGCTGATATCATACGTATAAAGGTAAATAAACACGTATATTAGAGACATTTGTCCATGTATTCACCTGGTGAAGAAAGCTTTCGAGTGTGCCAAGCTTTCCCATTGCGAGTGCCATCTGACCCATGTAGTCGGCAACATTTCCAGAACCAGGACCCATAGAATTAGCAGAGAGGGTCTCTGCTAGAGATTGTTGCAAAGCCTCCATCCCTTGAGACAAGGCATCCTCAGCCTGTTGGGAGGACTGCTGCAAGTTACATATGCCCATCAACTGTTGATCTGTTAAGGGTTCAAGGTGGTTTCCAAGAATCTGAAATTCAATAAGCAGGCTAAGTCACTTTAACCAGATATCATTCCATTCACACATGCAAAAAGAAAGATATGACCCTAGACATCAACTTATAGATCACCTTTAGAAGTTCAGATGAGCGGAAGCCACCCAACCACATGAAACACCTCTCTGCAGGTGTCTTCCACATGCCAGAAAGCATGTGAAACACATCAGATTTGGCCCCTACACTTTTCAGCCTGAATATTTCATCATAATGCGCCATCACACCATCCACAAGCATCCGAAGCTCATTGTCACCCACTTGAGAATTTAATGCTGATCTCAGATCATTGATCTGCCGCTGATTCTCCTCAAGCCAGCGTGCATAATCCATATCAAATGTCAAGGCACCTAATAGTGTAACCATCACAAATTTTTTAGACTATCTTGCTGAGTAAATGCAGTATCCAACAAGCCAATAGATCTTGTTCAATGAGTATACACAAAACCTTGTGCAGTGATAGAACCAAACCCAGGAATAATGTATACACTTCATTTGTGGAATCATTTTTATCCCTTGTAAAATAAACAATACTCGCAGAAGGAAAAAAAAGGGGGAAAAATGGAAACAAATAAAGGGTATGAACACGAAACAGTAGGCTAGAGAACCTATTATTGATGGAGCTAAGTTCATTTTTTTTCTCTTAACTACATTGGCCAAGAAAGAAGGCACAAGAAATAACAAATATTTCCATCTCACTGGGTTCCAAAGATGATCATCATTTTCGGGCATCTAGCTGATCTATTGAGATTATCAGTTTGCTCTGTCTCTGGAGATTTTCTTAGTGGATTCATTCCACATATGGCATGAGAGATTTATTCTAATGATATAATCTAATGAAAACTATGGCTAACAAAATTACATAACCAAACATCTAATCTTGGGTTGATAGCCACTCATCCTTACTCTAGTCTCTGGGTAATACTCCAAGGGAATGTTAAGTCAGATAAAAAAACATTCATTCTTGGGATCGCTAAAAGTAGATCTTGTATCACTGACACAGGGTCAGCATGCTCACCTCATGGCTGCTTCTTAAATGTTTTCAAAATGTAAAACAAGAACAGTGTAATTTTATGGCTTAACACAAGAACCTGCTTAGCTTTTAACCAGTTCTAAATTCAAAACAACACCTCATTGGCACTCAACTCCAAAAGCACATAATTATTCATATGGGTTCATTTGACTCACAAGATTGCATCAAGCAACATCTTCAAATTTAGCACAGGTAATTTAGCAAGTCACATGCAGCAACTCCAACAAGATTGGCATTCCAATAAATTCAACAGTTGTTGCTACTGTAGGAAGACATGAAGTGAATACTATTTCACAGAGTATATAAACATTAGTTCATGTTGTTTAAGCAAGATGAAAGTAAAACCATCAGCAAGAGTGTATACCCCATATAAAACTTTCAGTTCTTTTCACATAAAATACAATTCAATTTTTGCTATTTGATTTCTCTCCAACATAGCATCATAGACTGAGATACAAATACGCATCTAGTAACGCAATTCCTTATTTATGTATTCATGATGGCCCGAAAGACATTGCTATAGCACAAAACAATGTGCATCCATCTTCAAACCAGTAGCAAGCAAAGCTTTCCTACAATTAATAACATATATATTTATTTGCATACCACTTCCACCAACTAAATGACTTTGATCTTCCAAGCATCCACTTGCAATTAAAATACCCTGCACCAAAAGAAAATATTGGAAAAGTTAATGAACTTGAAGGATAAAATGAGTAAACCACTGGACTTCGTAATAACTAGGTTGAACACCAAGGGAAAGCAAAAACAGCAAAACTTATTTTGGGATTTAAGAAAAAGAACCACCATCTAACCTGCTGTCGAGCCCGTTGAAGCTCTTGCTCTAGTTGTGTAAGCTTCAGCCGGCTACTCTCCAGCTGCTGAACATATGCCTGTATAAAACAAAGCCTATCAGTGGGGGAAAAGATATAAACATATTTCGCTCATTCAGGCTAGAAGTTGTTGAAATGAATGGCTAGAATGGCCAATATGGCATTGATAGCATTCATGGATGGTGAACAACTACAAAATCAATGAACATAAAAGCATCAAATTGCAGGGCAAGCAGTCAATTAGCACTCACCCACAACAAGAAAAAAAACAGATCTATAAGAGTAAGGTGCAAACATGCAATCCCGGGGAAATATGAGTTAAGGCCCCAGGGAGTTGGTTAATTAGATCCTTTATGGATTATTTGGTTGAGTCGCATGTACAGTAAAACATAATAGTAATAGATTTAATAGATCACCATGCTTACCCTTTTCATTAGACAAATTTTATTCTGGACTGGTTTGGCTTTAACATTTTAATCATGACAAAAGGACAGGTCCTGAAACTTCACATAATGATAAATTTTAACTTTATTTCATCAGTTTAAAGGGTGAAACCGTGCCATCTCACAAGTATATGGGATGAGTTGTGTTCATTGTTTTATCAGAACCTCCATTATATAAAAATGTAAGGAAAAGTTTGTCAATGCAAATGGACCACAAGTGAGTTGCATGTTCTTCCTTTGTGTTCCATTCAAAATTCATTCTGTAGAAGAGCCTACAAGTGAAGCACAACATCAAACAGAAACAACTTCAAATACTATTTCTGAGCATTATCTGAATCTACGGTACATTTACTCCTTGGTAACCAAGATAGAGTGCACATCACTATATTCACCTATATATCAGAATCTCCTTTAGACCAATTGTACTTAATGGCTGCTTGCATCAAGAAGGTTTTCGATATTAGAATTGAAGAAACCAGCTCACCCCTTCTATGTTACTCCATAGCCAAAAAAAAATTACACAACTTGCAATGAGTCACATCTTTTCTTTCCCCTTCGGCACCATAAACATCATATTGCCAGAGCACATCTCAAGTAAATCACTACTTTTTCATCAAATTTTTTGGTCAGATAGTTTTTCCACTCCCTAAAGTAGTATAGCAACTTAGATCTCTTATTTTCTTTCTCTTCATTCCAGTATGCATTACACAATACAACCATACAACACATATGCATCTAAATCTGAGGTCCCTAACAAGAATTTGGCCATTACAACATGTCATGATCTAATTATTAGCACACTGCTGGTGCATGGCCTCTGCATAAATAAAAATACAGAAACAGATATCATCAAGTCCAATATGCCAAACAAAGAATGGGGAAAAACATATAACTCAGTAGATAATTTGACCCAATAAATCAAATTGAAAGTTCCAGTAAAATACATTGGATAGAAATTAAAAAGAAAAAAAAAACTCCTTACTTTCTTCCTTAGACGACTCTTCCTTGCAGCTTCACGATTTTGTGCCAGCCTTCGAAGTGCCTGCCAAGGCAGTTCACCCAGAAAACGCAACAGTTTAACCTCCTCTACCAGACTAATCATGTATCACATGCAAAGACAGTAATTTCAAGTCTGAAACCTTCAGGTCTCCTGATTTTCCATGAGATCGGTCCATAGCATCCAGGGACACTAGTTCTCCATTTCGAACACCTTGAAACTAGAACAGGCAAAAAACCATAGAAAGACGCATTGGAAATCTAAGAGTTCGTAAATAATACATGAAGGTAAATTGGATCCATAGAAGTCTTCCATTATAGCTTGCTTTTGCAGAGTAAGTATACACATCCACCAGAAACTTTTTTTTTTTTGTTGCTTTCAGTTAAGCCATGTAGCAATATACAGACTAATCCACCGCATTAAATTGAAAACATTCGTTCAGAAAAGTAAGCACCTGGTTTTTATCCTCGGCGTCGACATCTGTAGATGTATCAGTCTGTTGACTAGTGTCTGCCATTCCAGAATCTCCCCAGTTCTCAAAATGACCATTGCTGATGGAAGGAGCAATAGGGAAGGGCCCTCTCTGGTAGAAGTACTGCCCTGTGTCAACTTTCGTTGCCAAAGAAGCCATGCTCGAAGAACAATTGCTCTATAAGCAAAATGAAGGGATAAAGAAATCGATCAACAGGCATAACCCATCAATCAGGAATTCAGTTTTTCCAGTTTGTACTAAATAAAACACTAAGAACAGAAGAGGGTGGACAATGAAGCTACCGTGTTTATCCCTCCGAACTGTAAATTAGAAAGAACATCTGCGTTGTTGGACTTCAAACTAAAAATGGGGTCTAAAAAAACAACATTGCAGAATCAGAAGCAAATAGAGGACGTTAACATTTCCAAGTATTTTCAACTTCAAGTCCAAAAGGAAAAAAAAATTTAAGAGGGTCGCTGAATATATACCTCGACTTCGATTAGACTCATCGTCGTGGAAGCCGGTGGACTGTTCAAGCTCGCCAATATCAGAAAACTTTGATTGTTTGCGAGTATCTCCATCACCCCTGAATCACATAATGGGAAAAATAACAAAAAAGGATATTGAGAGTTGCCAGTTACCTACCTATCAAAGCATGATCTTTCCATATGTAACAGTAATCCTAACCAATACCCACCTAAAATAAACGCATTTGTTTCCTTGAAATAGCATTAAAACACAGACCCATCTCAATAGAAACAGAACAAAAACATATATCGAGGAGGCAAGAAAGACTGATTGTAATAGTAGTAGTGTTTGTGGTAGTACATTTCAGAGTAGGTTGACGATGCCACGAAACCATGCATCTCCATTGCCAGCTCTCCTACCAAACTAGCAGCATCGCTGGACGAACGGAGAAGACGATAAAAAAGAATGAGAAAGGCAGCGGAAGCAGAAGAAATATCTCGTTCCATCTTTATCACCGGGGATAGCGTATCGGTACGACAGCTATTATTCGAGTTTTATTAGCTTTTATGGTTTCTGACTTCGGGATTTTAGTTTCCCAAGGCACATCTCTCTATCTCTGCACAGAAAAGCGGATGAGACGGGGTTGATGAGATCTGAGGAAAAGAGAGATTCGGCGAAAGTAGGTTTTTTTTGCTTTCCTTTCCTTATGAAGAAAAAGGCTTTGCTTGAAAGTAACCCCTTGCGAGCGATTAAGCTAGTCTCTCCAGTCGACAGTCTCTTGCAGGCGAAGACAGTCGAGAGTTGAGACAGAGACTTCAGATCGTACGTTTGTACTGACTTGCCCGCCAAAACCTGGATCTCATTACAACTCTGACAGACGTGTCGTCGTTTCTTTGGTGCCTTGCGTGGGTGTGTTGGGTGTTCCTACTACTTCGTCGAACGGACTGGAATCACGTGACTTTCCCGAACTTATAATTTAAATGACTAAAATGTCCTTGTCATGTTTGTTACCGGAAACGTTTGTCAACCGACCCAAGCCTTCTTGACAGCGCCCAGGCTTGAAGCAGGAAAGTACTTTTGTTTATGGGTACCTCAAGCAAACATGGGTACCCGAGCATCTTTATGAAGATACCTCCGGTCTAACAATGGAGTACTTCTCTCAAAGACGGGGTATCTCAGGTGCCTCCATGAAGATAATCGGGATATCCCATGTTTGCCAAGGGTACCCTGTTGTTTGCCTGAGGTACCCCATAAACTGGGGGTATCTTCCTGCTTCACAGAGGATCCTCTGTGAAGCGCTCCGACCAAACTGCACTTCGCACAGGCTGGTCGAAGCCCAAGTACATGCATTGTCTCGTTAGAAATCACTATTTCTTTTTTTTGATAAAAATTAGGATTCAATTGTAACCAATTACTGCTTACTAAATAGGTAAGCAACCGTATTGATCATCTTTCAATATAGGAGAGAGAAATAACAAGATTGCTGCTTGTGGAGATTTGTTACAGTTGGCCCATATACAAGCTCAATTGTAGATGAATTAAAAGAGCAAGTTAGAAATAAAGAAAAGATATCAGGGGAAATACCAACATATGAAATCTCCAATCTTTTAGTAAGAGTCAATAAACGAAATGATGGAAGGCAAGCTGGTTCGTGGAAAAGTCGGACGAAAACTGGAAACTGTGCCATTTAAGTACAAGTTTGTAGATATAGAAGGCATCGATCCGTGCACTTTGAGAGAGATACAATCACATGAGTAAAATTTTTTTAACCAAAGAAAAAAAAAAACACCCTCCTTACATTTATAAGACTTGAAATCTACTCGAGCTCTTGACTGAAATATTTGTTAATCTAATGGAGAAGGACGTGTCGGCATAGGTGAATGAAGCCTACATAAGTACATATACACAGCCTCCTCAACAAATCTTCTAGCACGAGGGACCAGCTGATATGATCTCAATTTATAACCAAAAAAAATTCTTAAAGTGTATGACATCATCCCTCTTAAAGTGCATGGCCAAGTCTACAAGAAAAATGCAGAGGATAGAAGCACCTCTCACTTGCATCCACAGCTAGCAAAAAAGCAAGAAAAAAATAGGATGGTGTAATGAAATACAAGAATAGCAACTAAGAGCAAGATTTCCCAAAAAAATGTCAACAATTTGATTATTTTCCATGCAAACATGCGAGACTTGCATGCCATAAAATAAAATGAAAATTCAATTGTAAGTGATGGACCATGTTTCAAATTCTCCAAATATCTAGTTTGTGAGACTTGTACGTCATTAATTCCACTAAAGAGTCAATGAAACTAATGGACCATGTTTGAAATTTTCCATGAAGGTGGTTTGTGTTATGCTTTAATGATCAATGTCATTCTTCTATGATCTCTTTCAAGCCATGTTCTTTTATATCCCACCTTGTGCCAGTTTAATTCCTTCAAGTATCTTGGACTTTTCCTGCTTACAAGGATTGAATAATTTAAAGTATTCATCAAATTGAAAAATATTACGGAGTTATATTTTCAACAAAAATGTAATTTGTATATTCTTACAAAAGTGGTTCTTCAACTTATTCACATAGATGCTATTTTATTAGTTTTATAAATTCATTTGAAATTGCTTCAAAATTTATTAATTAAAATAGATTTTTGCTCATTTTCCTTCTAGGGTTTTTTCTGATAGCAACGTAACTTTAATTGTAATTTTCTGAAAATAAAGTTAGTACATTATATCAAAGTTTCGTTCACTTGTAACAAAAAATTTGAGTTAGGTTCATCGTATATCTTTTAGTTTGTTCCATTAATTTATACATAAGCAATGTTTTTTTAATTTTTCGTGGTCACATTTGACAACAAAATCGGTGTTGGCTTTCAACAAAACAGGGAGTATTTTGGTTTCGCCGCGTGTGCCTTGGTCTAAGTTGCTTTGCTCACACGGCTTGATCGCAAAAGGTATTTTAGCTACCTAGGTTTTAGAACTTCTAATATAATCTTAAAAAGAAAAAAAAGCATACTTAGAATGTTATGCACGTATGGGTAAGATTTAAATGCACAAGCTGCATTCCTAAATTTCTTTCCTCATCCTCTAGGCTATGGCTGTGTTTGAAACCTTGGATTTGAGGAGAAAAGAAAAGAAAGCTAGAAAGGAAAGGAAAAGAAAAGAAAAGAAAAATAATGATTTTCTTTTCTTTTCTTATGTTTGAATGAGATGAAAAATGAGAAGAAAAAAATATATATATTTTAGTAAAGATAATGGGTTGGGGTGCCGGGCGCCTAGGCGGTGGTGTCAGGTGGTAGTGGGTGATGGTAGCGGTAGGTGGCAATGGGTGGTGGTGGTGGCGACGGTGGTGGCGGGAGATAGTGGTGGTGGAGGGCGGTAGTGGCGGTTGGTGGGTGGTGGTGGTGGGCGATGGTGGTAAATGGTGGTGGTGGTGGGTGGTAGTGGTCTGCAATAATGGCGGGCGATGGTGGGTTGTGGTGGTGATGGGTGATGGTTTATAGTGGATGGTGGATGGTGCTTGTGGTAGGATGGGTGGGTGGTGTGAATGGTGATAAGTAATGGTGAATTTTCATTTCTTTCAAAATTCCTATCTTTTTTGAGAGAAAATTTTTTACATTTTAGAGAAAGAGGGAGAGAAAATCTCATTTTCCTTCACCTAAACCAAACAAGAGAAAAGAAATTGTATCATTTTCTTTTCTTTTCTCCTCGAATTCAGGGTTCCAAAACGCAGCCTATGTATTTGGAGCCTTGGATTTGGGGAGAAAATAAAAGAAACCTCAGAAAGAAAGGAAGAGAAGAAGGATGATAGTAGCTGTAACAGTGATGGGTGATGGTGGTGGTGGTTGGTACATTCAATTTTTAAAATCAATTTATCCCATAGTTGAATAAAAAACAAATGGTGAATGCACCACCAAACACCATTGGTATAGGTACTACGGGTGTAACTTGGTTTGGCTCGGGTTGGGTTGATATCAACTCAGAATGAAGCAGATATTGTGACAGTTAACCAAAAATCGAACATAAATAATTTGAGAACCTATAATTCCAACCTGAAAAGGCTAGGCATTTGGTTAAATTTAGTAAATAATATTTTTTAGTTCAACAGAAAATAAATCGGTTTACAGATTTTTAAACCAAAATCGAACCGTAGGCCCGGAGCCTAACCCAAACCGACTTTGTTCAATCCGTTCTCGATTTTAGTCGAGCCCAGTTACACCCGTAGCCGGCACCAGTGCATGATCGGTGCGACCAAACAGCGACCTTATCGTGCGCAGCATGAGCCAAACGTTAACCCGGTTTCAAATCTGCGTTGTTACTGTGGAGGGAGCGATCATATTCTAGAAAGCCCTAACCTGGTCTTTCACTAACCGGCATGTACTTGGAACTGGAAGCTCTTCTGCTCATCGTGCGATCTCTCTCCCTTTGTTAAATCTCCCCCGCGTTCGGCCCTCTACCTCTCTCGCTCTCTCCTTCCCCGTACTGTGCATTATCGAAGATGTCTCTACGAGTTCTGAATCCTAATGCGGAGGTTCTCAACAAGTCTGCAGCTCTGCATATGAACATCAATGCCGCCAAGGGCTTGCAGGATGTTCTCAAGACCAATCTCGGCCCAAAAGGAACCATCAAGATGTAGATACTCGTCTTCTTACCTTTCATTTTTCTCTTTTCCATTATTGTTCAACACGCGCGCCACCATCACATTATTCTCTTGTATTTCAGGCTTGTTGGTGGAGCTGGGGACATCAAACTCACTAAGGATGGCAACACTCTGTTAAAGGAAATGGTCAGCTCTTATGAAACCCTACTTTATTATTTTAGGTATTCAGATATTACCATTCGGGTTTTCTTTGATTGTTGGAATTCATTGCGTGTCTATTCCCATGTAACTTGCGAAGAAAATTTCTAGTTTTACAATGTTATGCATGTGATTTTTCATACGAATTTTTACGGGTAAAATAATTAATTTTCGAATTTAAATTTTCTATCGGATATTTTCTGTTTAATTAGTTTATCTTTTTTATAATAACTGGTATTAGTTCGTTATTGTTGATCAACTACCGAATGCAGTGATACACTGCTACCGAGACTCCTTGCACAAACCATCCCACTCCCCCTTTCAATATGCACACTGGGAGAGAAGAAGAGAATGGTATTGCTATAACTTACCAGTTTTTGCAGGCGGCTTAAACTAGTTAGCTCAAGAGTGAGTTAGTAAGCACATCAAGAGCATAAATGATAGATCATTTACCAACGCATTTCCAGTGTTGTTGGTTCCACATATTATGAATGTGAGCATCAAGCAAATCATGTTCTTGATTGGCTCCCAATGTTGTATATATTTTATTTTATTTTATTTTTTTCATGAAGGGTTTATTAGTTTATAATGTAAGTGAAATTCACTGCTCCCCCTTCCGCTTGTGCAAACAAAGTGAGAAGGAACAAGCATGTTTATATGATTATTTTTTTTATCAGTAAAAGATATATTATAATAAGGAGAAAAGATCATACATTAGTACAATAGTAAGAGGTATACAGACTGTATACCTAAGAAAAATAAGAGGGAAACGACCCCATAAAACGAAAAAAGAAACAATTTCCCACTCTTCAATTACTCCATTAGGTTATAGGTTTCCAAAAAGTCTTGTAGGGATACCATATCTGCTGCATAATGTATTGAAATCCAGCTGTAGATTAACCTTAGTATCCTTCTCTCCAAATAAGCTCCTTATATTATTCTGGATTATCATATGCAGATATCGTGAACTAGGAAGGTCAAAAGTAAATTAGCAAAGTAATCAAGAGCATAAATTATGGATCTTTTTCTTTCCTTCTTACGGTGCAAGTGAGATTCCCTGTATATAATCCCTTCAATGCACACACATGGAGGGAGGAGAAAACTGTGTTGTTTTATTATTCTTGATTTTGATTACTAAAAAAACTGTCATTACTATTAAACTAGAATAAAATTTTTGATGTATTGTAAACTTGGAAGCTCACAAGTGATTGGTAAACATGTCAATAGCATAAAATTTGGGTAATATTTGGAGTTGCAATGGTTATATTTTGGGTTGTTTAAACCGTCACTCAATTGTAAGTCACATTTGCAATTATTAGAAGACATTGCATAATTAGTTAATCAACTCCAAGCATCAAGTTTTTTAATTTTCAGTCACATTCATAATTATTAGGACATTACCTAACTAGTTAATCAACTCAAAGTATTAATAGTTTTTGTTTAGTTTACCTAATCAGTAATGCTTCCAATTTTAGAAGTCCAAATGACTCAGAGATAAAATGGTCTCATTCATTTTATTGACTTGTTTTCTACATCGGTTCCAGCAAATTCAAAATCCAACTGCAATTATGATTGCAAGGACTGCTGTTGCCCAAGATGATATAAGTGGAGATGGTACAACTTCTACAGTGCTTTTCATTGGTGAGCTTATGAAACAATCAGAGCGTTACATAGATGAAGGTTAGTGCCGTTCAAGTTTTTTTTTTTTACCTCCATTTTATTTTCTATCAGTAGTTATATGGTGGATTGTGCATTTTTATGTTCATTGAATGTGAATTATTTGGCATGATATTATTATTGACTTGAATAATGTTGATGGATAAGCTGTTCAAGTGGAAAATTTTAGTTTCATCTGTGTTTTTTCTTTGTTGAAGCATTATCTTTGGGTTCATTGTCATCATTTGTCCAAGCCTTATGTCAACTGTTCGGGTTATCCTTTCAGATCTTATTCAGGCATTTATCTCAAACAGTTCTGTTGAGCATCACCTAGACAGCATGAAAATGCAGCTGAGAACTTCACCTATCCCGAGATCCCAAAACCAATATTAATGCTTTATGCTCAAACCAATTGGAAGATTGAAAATTTTACCTTAATCATAGAGGATTTCCCAATCTCGAAGATCAACCAACATGATTGGCATTGATTTATGGATCGTTTTTTTTAACTTTCCTTTCACATATGTCCTATATGATTGACTGAAAGATGTGAACCAGTTTTGTTTAAATTTTCTGCTGTAATAAATGCTCCATAATTGTTTTCCTTTTGACGTTGGATCTTTGTTATGATTCTGTTAGACAGGACCATTCCTAGCAAATTTGCTGGTATGTAAGGTTATTGAATTGTGTTTTAGGCTTACAGCTAGCAAAATTGGTTTTTTAGGGTTCTGAGGGATGCGAGGAAGTTTTGTAGTCATGCCTATTAGAGGCAGTAGAATCATTTTAATCTTTATCCGTGAAGTTCTTACAATGCAAACCAAAAATATTTCCATTGCATGTTTCTCTTGTTTTTTCATTGCAAATACACTAGCTTAGCACGTTCATAATCAATGTTATCAAATAATGTCAACATTTACAATATACTCATGTTTTCGGATAATTTGAAACTCTTGCATGATTATTTATGTGTAGTTAATTTCTTTATAGTTTCTTGATGCGTGAAAATGCTTCAGTACTACCTTCATATTTTTTTTGCATGGTATCTTCTTATTGAAGGTTTTCTGAATTTTCACCTGAGGATAGGATTTACAAATGAAAATGCTTGTTTCAGGGATGCATCCTCGTGTACTAGTTGATGGATTTGAAATTGCCAAACGAGCTACCCTTCAATTCCTAGAAAAGTTTAAGACTCCTGTAGTTATGGGTGATGAGCCTGATAAAGAGGTTCTGAAAATGGTGGCAAGAACCACGGTTAGAACAAAGGTGTTTACTTCCTATCCTTTTTTTACACGTTATTTATTTATTTAGTTTATTTTGGAGTTGGATATCTTTTAAAAAATCATGTTCTAACTTCTACGTGATCTTATTTTCTACTTTTTTTATTTCTTGAATAGTTGTATGAGGCCTTAGCAGATCAACTGACTGAGATGGTTGTCAATGCGGTAAGTGCTTTTAATATTTTCAAATGCTTTCAGATCCAGCATTTCTTCTTTATTCAATTTCATTTTGCACAATTCCATTTCCGTGCTTCCGGTTTTTTTTAATATATAAATAAAAAATAAAAGCAAATATATTTCCCACATTTATCTTATCCTGATGCTTGCTTCTAGTTTTCTGTAACATATAAATAGAAAGATAAACAAATATATCTCAAAACTTTTATCTTTTCCTGATGCTTAAGAATGTATATGTGGTTGTTGCAGGTGCTTTGCATTCGCAAGCCTGAAGAACCAATTGATCTATTTATGGTGGAGATTATGCACATGCGGCATAAGTTTGATGTTGACACACGCTTGGTATTTGTTGAATCTTCTTTCCTCTAATATTCATATGCAAGTATTCTTTATTTCTCAATATATGTTGATTGTAAGAACTTAAACTTTTGGGCCTGCTGGGCTTTTGTGCATGAATTTTATTTTTTTGAAAATGATGAAAATTGTTCATTTAGTTCTCGCTAGAGCTGTAAGTTTTGCCCGGCCCACCCTTAGCCCACCCAACCCAACCTGAATAATAGCCTGACCTACGGTTTTGTTTTGGGTTTGGGTTGGACTTGATTTTAGGCCCGAACTTGAGTTTGGATTGGGCTTGGGTTTGCACTTCACAGCCCGAACTATAAAACCCAATGTTAAATGATTTACCGCAAACCCCTTCTTACTCTTAAGTTCTTTCAAACTCCTAGCCCTTCTTCTCTATTCTTCCAATCAATTCCTCCATAGATAAGGTTTTATAGAATTGATCATAAAGCTCCAAACCTACAACCTTTTCAAGATCAAGGAAAGTTGATAATGTTGACCTTTGTTTGGATAATGATTTGGGATTTGCTAAGGACCACACTTTCAGTAAGTATTTCTTTCATGATGTTGAATGTTTTGTCTTATAATTTGGTCAGTAAATTTTAGAAATGTTATAATTCAAAAACTCAATTTTTTACTTTCCTATACTAAAAACATCATAGACTTGTTGCCTTTGCTATTATATTTTATTAGATCTTTGATAAATCCCATTAATTTGGGCCAGCCCGAACCCAGTATGAACTCGAGAAATAATTTTAGGGTTGCATTTGGGTTTAGCGAGGGCCAAGGTGAGTTTGGGCCAACTGATTTTAGATTGGGCTGAACCCGAACTCATCAAAACCCAGCCCAACCTGCCCTACTTACAGCTCTAGTTCTAAAATAATATGTTGTGAAATTTAGTACTGAGGTGTCTCCACTGATTTGGTTTACTAGTGCAAGATGCTTTGTTCTGTCCTCCTGATGGTCATGTGGTCCCAATCTTATCTTATTTAGTAAAAAGCTGATAATGGTTGAGTAGGGATGGCTTTTTTTTTACTATATTGAGTACAGTGATCATCTTTTTCTTCTACTTAGTTAAACATATGTAGAAGATCCAATAATGAGCTATCTGGACAAGTTCCCTTGTTCTGTAAGTCTGGAAACTGCTTTTGAGTGCTTATGTCATTGACAGTTGGATTTCCCATGTGGGGAATTACAACATCCCGAAATCGTGTTGGTAGTGATGTCAAGAAATCAAACCATATCTTTTGTATGAAATTACCTAATTTTTATGTTCAGTCTGTCTTTGCAGCCATTATGGCCAAGACTGGATTTTTAACTCAGAATTTACTCAATCAAAAATGGTGGCTTCTTATTTTTTTAAACTTGTCCTTGTGTTAGATTATGTACTAAATTTGCGTATCATTTAGGATGTGATCAAGTGGTTAAATATGAAATTACTTGTCTATGGCTTCATTGGAACTTTGAGTACTCTACTCTTGAGAAAAATAAAAGGCCTTGGATTTTTTATTGTGCGTTTTTGGTTGAATTATGGCTTTGAGTACTTTACTCCTGAGACAAATAAGGCTTCATTGGAACTTTGTATACTCTACTCAGAATTTCCCTTTTTATATCTTATTAAAATTGTAAAAAACAGAGCATGTTTACTGGGGAAAGTGTTTCAATAATGACACTGTTATTTCGGTGAAACATGCTTCAGAATTGTAACTGATGTAATTTTGTATAAATGCAGAATCTGGGGAAATGTTGTGGAAATACACGAGAATTTTTACCGGGGAAACTGATTCAATACTGACACTGTTATAGTTTCTGTGAAACATGCTTGAGAAGTATAACTGATGTAATTTTGTATAAATGCAGAATCTGAGGGAAATGTTGTGTGGAAATATATGAGAAATTTCGAGGACATGCATGTATAAGGGCTTGAAAGTGCTCAGGAAAATGTTTGAAATGGGTTTTTGATCATAATATTCATTTTCATTTTTTTCTGTTTGCTGTTTTCTTCTCGTTTGCCAACATTTCTTTACTCTTTCTCTTGGTGCTTCTGAAGGATTCCGTTTATCAAAATTTGTGCAAAATGTCGGGCCATTTGCTGTTTTTGCTTGCATGGTTTTCTGCCAGGGAAAAAAAAAGGAAAAGGGTTCAAAGAAACCCTTTAGAATAACAAATAAGATGTCTGTTCTAAGTTTTTTGATGATTGAAACTAAGAACTACTGCCAGATTGTTGTTATATAAGCCCAATTTCTTAATCAGTTTAAATCTAGTGTTTTAATTGATAGTTGAAGTTGAATAGCTCTATCAATTTATGGTGTTCTAGATGAGGTTCTGTAAAATTTTTTTTGTGGAAAAATTTATATGATCATTCAGTGTTTTGTTAGAGTCTAAAGAATTCTTATTAATGGGATATATTGGTTTAAGGTTCACGTGGTAATTACGAGTTACCTCCAAGCCCTTCAATTTCATTGCTTTTTTTCTGTTTTCTAGGTTGAGGGTCTTGTCCTTGATCATGGCTCTAGACATCCCGATATGAAGCGACGGGCAGAAAACTGTTACATCTTGACTTGCAATGTATCTTTAGAGTATGAGAAAAGGTAAATATCGATGGATTTTTATTTCCTAGAACATGGCTTGCGTTTTGTAGAATAATGCCATTGATGATAAAGAAAAATGTATATGAATTGTTTAGATTTTGTTTGCTATAATTGCACTTTCCGGTTACTAAGCTTATTTTGTGCAACTAATTTCATTTATCATCTTTTCTCTCAATTATGTATTTGATACTTGATGGTTATTAAAAATTCAATAATATATGATTTGAAATAGAGAAATGTTTTTTATTGGCTTTCCCTAAGAGTCAGTTGGATTTGAGTATGCTTGTATATGAGTTTCCGGGTTTGCTGGTTTCTTTGGATTCTAGCTTCTTTTTGTATCTACATTATGTGATATTAATACTATACTGACTTTCCTAAAAGAAAAAGCAAAAAGGGTTTGTTCCGGTTAGATATATTTTTTACCCCAGGAGAAACTTTAATTTGCAATATTGACAAACATATTTTAAAATTTTTTTTTTGGCCTTCTGCAAAGGAAAAAGGATATCTGCAGCCCTTTATTTTCACTCTTCATCTAAGTTCTCTTTTGGCAGTTTGATTTCTAATTTTTAGATTTTTTTTGTATGTTTTAATTATATTTACCGACAGATATTTGCCATCATATATCTTTCTCGTAGTTCAAATATAGTGACAGATCCATTCGAATTAGGTCTTCTGCAACCCTGGATGTTAGAAGTTATGAGCTTATGGTCTTTAACTGTGCAACTGCTGCTTCTTATTCTTGATTTATCATAATTGTTTTCATCATCAATTTTCTCTTCCTTTTTGCCCCATTGTGCCATCTTGAAATGTTTCATTACATGAATGCATGATTTATATTTAGGTTTTGTTGCAAATTATATACAAACATCAGTATAACTAATGTTTTCCTTCTCAGTGAAATAAATTCAGGCTTTTTCTACTCCAATGCTGAGCAGAGAGAGGCAATGGTTGCTGCTGAAAGGCGCCAGGTTGATGAAAGAGTTAGAAAGATCATTGAGTTAAAGAACAAGGTATGGGAACCTAATTTCAGTTCTTTGTTTTCATGGTTTTAAAATGCAAACACAGCAATTCAATATAGGGTGCTCAAAAGATTGTCACTTGCAGGTTTGTTCAGGCAATGATAATAATTTTGTCGTTATAAATCAGAAGGGAATTGATCCTCCATCACTGGACCTTCTTGCAAGAGCTGGGGTAAATAATGCCTACTCATTTCTTTTCTTGACCATTGACCTTGTTTCTTTTTTTTTTCCTACTGGCCTTTAGTCTTAGTAATTTCTTACCTCCACATTAAACTAGGGTATTAGCTAACGGTTTATATTATTGGGAATGATGGACCAAAATCACATTTATGGAAACTTGAGGAAGCTCTCTTTTCTTTGCTAGCCCTGATAATATGTTATTATATGGAGTTTGTCCAACTTTGGTTAGATGAAACTTTATATGCGTATTTACTTGGCGAATAGCCATTAGTTAAGTCAATCAGTTGATGAATCAAAGAGCTAAATGTCTGTGTGCCAATTAACAGGTGTTGTTAAACTGCTCAGTCATTTGATGGTTGGATCTTGTCTAGCTAATAATCGTTTTTCCCAATCAAAAATAGAAAATAGTTTGGCATAAAACGGGTTGGGTCTGGAGCTAGGCATGATTGAATTGAGTTTAGACCCTTTCCATGACATGCTGATCGGAGATCTGACAGAAGTTGGGATTCATATTGTATCTACTGTGCAGTGTTGAATTGCCAGAATTGGGTTGGGTGTGGACTCATTTCCAATCAATATTCCCATGAAGAATTCGAATTATTCAAGAAATGCATTATAAACTTATATATATTTCTTTAGAAATGTAGACCATGGTTAACAGCCATTAATTATAATTAATATATTGTTCTAAATGATTGAGCACATGATAATGAGGATCCATTAGGATCCTGATTATCTTGTATAAAATCAGATACAATGTAGTTGATCCAAGATAGAAAGTACAGGAGGTGAACTGGTTCAAGTCTTGTGTCAAAATCAATCCAGTTTATGACCTAGAACTAGTAAAAATAATGATGAGCCAGCGTCAGCCCCTCTTAAGCACTGAGACGAACTAGCATCATTTCTGAAAAGCACCTGGCACACATGCTGAACAAGTACTGTTTAATTGGAAGCAAAAGATCCATTCATTGTAAAAGGAATTCACAATTGAGTAAAAATAGTTAACACTTCCAATTAAAACAAAGGCGAAAACAAATTCCGACACCAATGAGTCCTGCAAATTAGTGCAAAGATGATCAAACAACACCCCCATGAACTTCGATAGAAACAAGATCAATTTATGCTGAGTATGCTACAGAGGACTGTCATCATCTTTAGTTTCTTTGTTTTTTTTATTTTAATTATTCCCGTATAGCCTTTAAAGGGAATCATCCTCTAAGGAACATAAGCTTGAGTTGGAGGACTTGGAATCCTACCTGTCAAATACCAAACACACTTATTGAGGGCAAGGCCAATAAATTGCAAATAAAGATGGAAACAGACTATGCTTAGGAGGTAATTTTGCAATGTAGAACCAAAACTGCAGACCACACATTGATTTGTCATGGCCCAACCTCTACTAATCTGTCAATAGTAGGTACTCAGAGGAGATTTGCCTCCTGGTAATTTTGATTTTCCAAATTTTAACACCTTCATCTAAGAACTATCCTAGAGTTCTACGGAAGGATTTAACTTAAAAATGACCCTTATCAAGTCTCAACAAATCTTCACATCTTTCTGTATCCTGCTTACACTTGAAGACAACCAACTCCAATAAGGAAGGAATAACCATATATCTCTAGTTCCTCCACATCTAAAACTTGTTTTTAAAGAAAATGGCAAATATGATTCATCTTAGATAGAGCAATGCGCTGATTTCAAAAAGTATCCCTTCCTCACCCATCAACTTTACGAAATCTGGTTCTATCCTGATTGCCCACTTCAAATTTTATTCCCATAAAAGAACTTAAATTTTGCATTCAGAACACCGCTGCAGGCAGAGACTCCAAATTCCCCATCTACTTTTTATAACCTAATTTACCAGCAGTGGTACTGCAGATATGGCAATGTTCAACTTAAACTAAAAGAAAACTTGTATGGCTTAGAACATAGGCAACAAAGACAAATGTCTAGATAGTATGAGAGTTGCTGAGATAAGAGTGTTGAGATGTATGTGTTGGAAAATGAAGAAAGATGAGCTCAGTAATAGAGGCATCTGAGAGTGGGTGTTGTCCAAAGAAGTTATCATATAAAAATAATTCGGTCAAGATGGTCTGTGTATATAAATAAAAAAACCTTCAGAGGTCATTGTAAGATGTGATGGGGTACTTAATCAAAGATCTAAAAGGATGAGAGGAAGACCAAAAAGGACCTATGTATTGTCGGTCCGAAGGATTTAGTTCCTCATAATTCGATCATGATATGAGTTATGATTGTTTTAAATGGAAGAACTGGATTCCTGTTACTTCAACTTAATTGCTAATCCCATATCCTGGCCCAACAAACATAAATCACCTCTTGAGCAATTTTACATCCATACATTTAGTACCACCAAACTTTTTATGTTTGCAGACCCAATCCCATCTCAGAGGGTGGATTTTCCTGATTGCCCCTTATCCAACAAAATCTCTTTGATCTTCTCCGACTGTTGAGACATATTTCTGTACAATTTTTGAGATCCTTGACATCATGAGTTTTTATTATTGAACCCCAGATAATGTCCAAAATGTTATTTTTAGTGCACTGTGTATCATTTTTCTCGTCTTTCTGGTGACTTGTGGGGTTGCTCTCAAATTAGTTCAGCCAAGGGCCACAATTTGATCCCAAATCGGGGTGATCAAGTATAGCCTAAAATGTGCATCTAAAGTAGTAGTGTCAGTCAGCCAGTTGGAACCAAACTCCCTCTGTGGACCAGTACCAGCCTAAGCGCGGAAGGGGTTGGAAGGCTGCACATTGGTTTCCATGATTACAGCAGTTCAACAATTTCCTTATAAAGCTAGATATTCTTTTGTCATGGAATGTGTTTCCTAATATCTGAAATTTTTGGCAGAAAGGTGATATCAACAATTATATGAATATTAAAATATGTTTTTGTTTCTGGGATATCTAACGCATCAGCGATTAGTTAAAATCAGCAAGATTCTCCTGCCACTAGTAGTTTTCCCATTTTAATTTATTTATTTAATTTTCTTTTCTCTACTACTCTTGGGGCATGCTTAAAGGCATTGTTAATATGGACTTCAACTAGAAGCCCTGGACAACAGTGCTGTGGTCTTCTAAAGTGGGGCCATGGTTGGCATCATCTCCCATAATGAGACTGAAAAATAAGCCCAGTGTTGTTACCTGTCCAAAAATTGCTTACTGGAAATTGTTTTGTATTATTGGGTGTTCACCACCTACGTGTCACTATAGTGGTGGTTGCTTTGTTCTTGCTCTAGTTATGTTAACTTTAATAATTGTGATAAAGATTTTTAGTTCATAAGAGGCTTCATAGAAGAATTCAGGCCTAGGAGGGTCTAATTACTTGGATTTTATTGCATTATAATAGGTATCATTAGTTATGAATGTTCTTGCTTTCCTGTGTTTGCAATCTGATAACTCTATGATTTTGTAGATTATTGCACTACGCAGAGCAAAGAGGAGAAATATGGAGAGACTGGTTTTGGCTTGTGGGGGTGAGGCTGTTAACTCTGTTGATGACGTAACTCCAGAATGTCTTGGTTGGGCTGGACTGGTCTATGAGCATATACTTGGGGAAGAGAAGTATACCTTTGTAGAAAATGTGAAGCACCCCCTTTCTTGCACAATCTTAATAAAAGGTATATTAATTGCTTTTTTGTATGTGAGAGGAAGGAAAGAGAACCATTTGTTTTTGTTCTTCACTTGACATATAAAGTTAAATATTTCTATTGGCCTTTGTGTTTGACAATTTTTTTTGAATGCCTTTATTCTTTTTCTTGGGATGTACCATTTTGGACTACTACCTGCTATTTTTTAACACCTTTATACCTATCATCATATTTAACATTGCAGGGCCTAATGACCACACAATTGCTCAAATTAAGGATGCTGTTCGTGATGGTCTGAGAGCAGTCAAAAACACAATTGAGGATGAGGCGGTTATACTGGTAAATCTTATTGCAGTCATTTTTTTTATTTGATATATATATTTTGTTATTTTGGCTGCTCATCTACTTAATTATGCTTTGATTTCTTCTTATTCATTATCAGTGCTAGTTTGAGGTGGTTTTCCTGCCTAGTAGTTCAGTGCCACAAAATGTTTATCCATGCGTTTCCCATTTTATAAGATTACACATGGTTATGGTTGGATGCTTCATTCTTGTTGTTTTTTTTTTGATGAATACTTCATTCTTGCTGGTTATTTGTAAAGTTGTTCATTTGTTTATGGTTCAGGGTGCAGGGGCTTTTGAAGTTGCAGCTAGACAACACCTTATCAATCAAGTGAAGAAAACTGTACAAGGGGTATCTCCTTTTCCATAATTTTCATGCCTTTGGATAAATATCAATTATCCTTTCTTATTTTGAGCACAACTGGTGTTAATGAACTAAAAACAGCGTGCACAACTTGGCGTTGAAGCATTTGCTGATGCTCTTCTTGTGGTGCCCAAAACACTAGCAGAGAATTCTGGCCTTGATACACAAGATGTGATCATTTCCCTTAAGGTATCGAACTTTCACACTTGGTTCTTTTGGTTGCTCTACAATCCCGTTTCCCTTTTTCCACGAGTGAACAGAAACCAATAGACTATATGTACGTACATACACAGATTTACATATATATGTACGAATATATCCATTTGTGTATATGGTTTTGTATGCAGATAAAAGAGAGCTTTTTGATTGTTCTCACAAAGTTTTGATCCTTTTCTCAGGGAGAGCATGACAAGGGAAATATAGTAGGATTGAATCAAAACACAGGAGAACCCATTGATCCTGCAATGGAGGGTATATTTGACAACTACTCTGTCAAGCGTCAAATATTAAACTCAGGGTACATGAACACTAATCACTTGAACTTCCATTTTCTTTTATCCGTTTAGCTTTTGCTTTGCTCTGTATATATATATATATATATATGTATTTCAGCTACAATTGCACTGCTCTGTTTCCAGGCCCATGATTGCTTCCCAATTATTATTGGTGGATGAAGTAATTCGTGCAGGGCGTAACATGCGGAAACCAAATTAGCACGTGTGCAAGATTGTCATATTTTTGCAAGGTGGAGATTTGCTTGTTTCCATGCTATAAACTGCTTCAAGAGGCTTGTTCTAGTATGAAGGCTTTTTCTGTACTTAGATTTTGAAGATACGGTGAAATTTATGTAGAATGGGTTTTCCCTGGGTGCCATATTCTCTGATTATATGGTTTCATGGCAATTTTGGGCGTGGTTCCTAAGAATACAATAACAGTCTTGGGTGCCCGATTTAGCTGCGTTTTGATTTTGAGAAGCGTCTGGACTTGCCATCTGATGTGTCTCATTGCATGGATATTATTATTTTAGTCAAATGAATCTAACCTTTTGTTTTTGTTCTCCATCAGCCATTTGATTGTTTTTTTCTGGACGATGGGAAATCGTTTGAAAGGCTTGTGTCAGGTTTTGAAATAAAAATTTCTCTGAGATTGTTAAAAGCCATACTTCTGCATAGCGATTGATAATTAGATATATAGATAGATGAATAGCGATTGCTTCACATATCGCTCTGAACCTCATGTTTGCGGACGCCTCCACTTGCCCTTGTTGGTTAAGCCTCTGCACGGCATAGGTTCGATACGAGCCCTTAACAAATTAAGGGGAGTGCACTTGACAGCTTGTCTTAAGTTATCTATGTAATTAGATGGAATTCTATATGTTATTTTCTTTATAACTTTGGTTTGCCGTCAATCAAAATATGTTATAACATGTTTGTGGCATAATAATCCGTACAAATCAATCCGTATAAACGATTTGTAGTGGTGTATAGTGTGTATACGTGCAGGGCAAAGTGATACGCATGAGGTGCCACCAGTCGCTTGTGTGACAGGTCGTTAGGTGGACGATCGACATTGTTTCACACAGTGGTATACCCAAGCGGGTCCCATCAAATGATGTCCTCTGTGGGTGGACCGTCGGGCCACTTTTGTGACCCGGCCGTAAACCCCCCTTTGACGAAAGAAAAGTAGAAAACACATAATTTATCATCCCAAGATTCGCAACAACGGGGACCAAACCGCCGATCAGAGCGGAGCCCTTTCTTTTGTCGGTCTGTTGGGGTTAAGTAAAAACCCGCTACAAGACCTCTCTCGCGATTGTGATCTCATAGGCGCAGAAGAGAAACTGTTGCAGATCCAGATTCATCCATGGAGGTTACTCAAGGAGGCTCCGAAAGAGAAAAAGGGACCTCGTCGCCCTCCCCTATTGCGGTCGTTTCGAATTTCTGGAGAGGTGAATACATTTTGAATTTTTTCTGCCGATTTCGTCTTCATTCTTTTCGAGGCCATTATCCTGTCATTCTCTTCTGTGATCGATAAATTTCTGGAGGTAGACGTAATGGAGTATAGGTGCCAACTCGCTAAATTAATCGGTTGATGTGCAAGTCGATCGAATTGGAACACGGAGTTAAATAATTTATTAAGTTCTTTCTTCTTTATGAGTGACGTGGAAGTGGTATCCCGATATGATTAAATAGAGTTGCTGTCCTTAAGATGTCTTCTCTTTCATGTAAACACGGAATATGTGATCGCATTTCTGTTGGAGATCGAGGATCGAAATCGATAAAGAGATCTATAGTTCTTAGGTTTTTGGAAAGATACGGTGGAACCTATCAAACTTGAATTTTGGTACTAGCACAGTTTTTGAAAATTGACATAATCAAGTTAATGCAAATAATGCAGAACAAATAAAAGAAAAATGACTCTCCATCATTTAGTGTGAAAGACAAAGGCAGTCAAGTACAGAAATATATGCTGGAATAAAAGTTTAACTGTGATTCTCCAGCATAACCACGGAAGTGGGAAGTTCTATTTGATTAGTAGTTGTGGTTGACGATTGAGTGCCGGAACAAGTTGGAAGGAAGATGCTTGCAAGGTTTATATCATATATATTTTGAACTGCATGCGGACACTGAGTGTGGATTCGGTGTTCTGATGGTTACTGGATAATGGTGTTTTATTCAATCTGGTGTTGCCATGTCAGATAAAGCCAGTAATATTAGTTTCCATATGAGGCTGGCATGAGCCCCATTTGGCATGGCATCATCTAATTGGATGCAAGACAGGTATCTGCCTTGCCATTAATCACTTGACCTGAAGTTTTTCTCACTATGTGCAGTGAACTTTCCAAAAACCAATGTCAAACTGTGCATTGAACTTGAAATGCTCTTTTTTTGGTGGTTTACATGATTTTTAAGTTTTGGTATAGATTTATGTTGGCCTCATAATTATTCGAAAATTTGGGACTCATAATTATTCAAGAATGTTTCCTACCTATCCAAACTATAGTGGTGAAACAAATGACACTGGGCGTCACTTGTTTTGAGGATATGCAAGTTCATCCTTTATAATATACTACTACGTCTTCCTTTAACATATGGGACGAATATGATTTTCATGTTATTGTTCAATCATGTTCTGTTTTATTTTATTAGCTACATCATTGCCTCTATTTGTGTGCTCCTGATGTAGTCTCAGTCAGTGCAATTGATACCGAGATGCACACTATTTCTCCATCCATTGTGGCCATTGGCAAGTGGTTGAAATTGGAAAACGGGAGGAAGGAAAAAGAAGGTGTTGATGAGCCAGCTCAATTGTATAGGCGCTAGGAAGCTCAAAGTTCCATTTTATCATCATCACTCTCTGCCCCTTTCTGTCATTATTTTCTGCTGTAGTTTCTATGAGTACCAGAATGTGATTGGAAACACTCATTTTTTTTTTGATAAGTTAGATAATTCCTTTGGATGGGGTGATTTGCAGGATCATCTATGAATTTTGCATATTAAATTTTGTGCTTAAAAGTATAATTGTTCATTGGCTATTGCTATTAGATTGAAATCATGTATAGTTTCTTAGTCCTGTCCATGGCCTAGATTTATCCGTGTCTTCTCCTAGTTTATTGTGTGTTCACAAAATTTATTTATAATTTACAAATTTCCCTTGATCGAGATTTTAACATGCTATGACTCATAATATCTATGTTATATTAAATTAAAAAATTTCACCTCTATCTCGCTCTTCCCCTCGGCCCCAATTTTTTCTCTTACTTAAATGGCTATATTGAAATAAATGTTATATTATTGTCATCTTTACCCTTTTGTTGACAGATTTTGATTTGGATAAAGAAAGGAGTGTTTTGGATGAACAAGGACTTAAGATTGCTGAAAATCAAGAAAATAGCCAGAAAAATAGGCGGAAGCTTGCAGAGAGCACTCGAGGTATTACATAAATTGTGTCTTCTTTGACAGCTTGGCTTAACTATCACATTTCAATTTTTTTTAATGGCTGTAGTTTGTGTAAAACATGAGCAAACAGATAAAGCAAAAGGATGCCTTGCTTTATGTTATTTGCATATCCAGTTTCGGCAGACCAACCTAGAGAGGGAATAGATACAAAAACAGAATTATGGAGGGATATCTTGGAATCAGAAGATTTTAAAATAAGTCAAATAAAGACATAGTATATGGCATGTAACTTTAGTGAAAGAAACAGTAGAGGTGAAATAAGTTAAGAACTAGGAATCTAGAGATTTCTAAAAGTAATCAATTTTGAGTTTTTACCTGAATGAATTATAAACTCCAATTAGTTGGATAAAGCATTTTGTTATTGTTATTGCCTATTGCTTTTCATTTTTTCTTTGCAGATTTCAAGAAAGCTTCTACAGATGAAAAATTAAGTTTGTTTACTTCCTTACTTAAGGGATACCAGGAGGAAGTTGATAATCTTACAAAGAGGGCAAAATTTGGAGAAAATGCTTTTCTTAACATCTACCAGAAGCTATACGAAGCTCCAGATCCTTATCCAGCTCTTGCTTCGATATTTGTAAGTATCAACTAGTTGCCATAGTTATGTATTTCAAAATGTAATCTATTGGATTTTGAATTGCCTTTGGGGCAGATTTCATTCCCCCCTTAAACTTTGCCCATAATCACATTTTTTTCTGTTCAACTATAATTATTTATATTGCTACCCATAGGCTTCTATATGTGAGATATGGATTCCTCTTCTGTTGGTCCTATATGCTTCTTTTCCTTCCTCTTGTCTTGATAGTGATACTATGGAGGCTTAATCCTCCTACGTTCTGTGGAGGGAAAATTATGTACCTTATCTTGTGTAGCATAGTCAAATTGTGACTCCCAATTAAATGGTTATAAGGCCTTTACAACTTTGCACCATTATTTTTAGGTTTGCTCCCTTGCTCCTTGCTGTCATTATTTTTTTGATAACTAAAAAGCACATTTTATTAAGAGCAGAAGTCAAAACCAGATTATGATGAACAACCCCTGAAAGCCAAGGGTGCCCCTCGGTTGCCTCCCATAAAACCTACTCCCTCATCTCATTAGGAGGAATACCTGTAAACAGATCTCTTTACCCACTTCTAATTGAGACCGATTTACCTGCCAAGGAGCTGGTTGATCTTGATACTTTATTGAACGAAGTGGTTAGGTCAAGACCCAAAGATCTAGCCATAATTACCAAATGCCGCATCCTCCAAGGACCCTCTGCATTTGCTGAAATCCAATGGATGATAGCCTAAACAATCTCCTTCAACTACCAAGCGGAAGTATCCTTGTTATCATTATTGTCCTTTCATCTTTATAATCATAACCACCACCAACAACCTCCCAACCACCATCAAAGTAATAGCCAGGTTGCCGCCCTGATGTGTGTATCGCTGATTGTTTTGACTTGATGGAGACTGAAAATGTCCTTTAATGCTTCCTTCTTTCCTCCTACTTGATTCAGCTGCACATAATATGTGATGGAGGCACAATCCACATACTGTGGGTGTTCGAGGGTGGGGGGGGGGGGGGAAGGTTTTGGTTTTTTGTTAACTCGCCCCTGTAAGTGTCTAGCATATACCAACTAGGGCTGCAACTTGGTGCGGTTTGGTTTGGGTTGGCCTCAACCCAAGACCAAACCAAGGTTACTGATGGTCGGCCCTAACTCGAACCGAACTGACTTCAGAACCGAAAACCGAACCGATTATTTAAAGAAAACGCATAACCCAACCCAAACCGAACCGAATTGCAAAATTCGGTTAGGTTCGGTTCGGTTTGGGTCATTTTCTCATACTTAAACCTGTTATCAAGAGAGAGATTCCCAATTTTGTCCAAAAAAAAATTTAAAGAATACACACAACAAATTTAAAGGATCATCATTTACATGCAGTCCAATCCCTTAAGTAGTTCACATGCATATATAAGATGGAGCAAAGAGCTTAGAATCCAAAGTCATGTTAATTGTTTTAGATCGCACCTTTGAGCTCATAAATCAATTTAATAATTAACTACAAAGATTTATAAAATAATAATCGTATTCATTATTTTATAACTTATAATTTATAAGGTATATTTTATTATTACAACTTTATCTATTGTATATTTTATATATATTATTATATTTCAGTTTGATTCGATTCGGTTTTACACTTAAGAAATTTGGTTTGTTTTTTGGTTCGGTTCTGTTAACCCAAGCCTTCAACCCAAAACCGAATCAAACAAATTCGGTTCTCTATTTTTATAACCAAAACCTACCCAAAGACTATATATCCCAAACCAAACCGACCCAAAGTCGAGTTGGACCGGTTCGGTTTCAGTTTTAACCGACCCAAGTTGCAGCCCTAATACCAACCCTCTCATAGAGTCATAGGTTGGTATTAGGGTAGATTGAGTTGACCTGACTATGCTATTAAATGTTAATGTATTTGTGTTTTTAATAAAATATATAAAATAAATATGTTATTTTTTTTTGTATTTTATGGTTAATATATTAAAAAAACTAATTTATTCAAGCTATGATTACTATTTCTTATTATTCGTAACTTTTTGAATTTTTTAAAATTCTATTTTTTTAAATGTTGTTCATTTTTATTACAAAATTATGCTGATTATAGCTAATTCAGTTAGCATTCCATGAATATGGCAAACCTTTTTTAATACAATTGTATATTTTCATATTTTTAAAAGTTTTTTATATTTTTAAATTAAAAATTAATAATGCAATTTGAAAGCAGTAGTCATGTATTTCTATGACTAATTGATCATTAACCTATTATAATATTCTATTAAAATTTTTGAATTTTTTTTGATAAATAGCTAATTACTCAAAATAAAAAATTTTAATTTTTAGCACATTTTTATATTGCAATTTTATTCCTTTTTAGTCTAATATATTATTTTCTGCATATATATATATATATATATATATATATATATATATATATATATTTTGTAGAAGAAAATGAAAATGAAAATTTTCTTCAGAAAAAAAGGAATGATTCTCATTGGTAGATTTCCAATGACAAACAAGAAACTTTTTATGGTTTTAATTTAGTTTAGAAGTAAGAATAATGAAAATGAACACTTTCTTCAGAAAAATGAAATTTCATGCCATATGGTGGGGGATGACGAAATTTTAGTCTTGTTGCATTCCAGCCACCATGCCATGAATTCCATGCCGCAGTATCAAGAAATTCCAAAAAGATAAAAAAAAAAAAAGAAAACTAGAAAAGCCAAAAAAGTTGAAAAAAATCAGAAAAATAAAAAGAATAGACTTAGGATTTATAGGCTTTTATGAAAATTTTTGCATTTTCTAAATCTTTGTAATTCAAAAATTTTTACAATGTTTAATAATAAATTATGATTAAATATTTAATTAATCCAAATTACATTTGGGCAAGTCAACCTACATAATCTTCCATGTCCTTTCAATGTGCAATGACTCCCTCTCCATCTGTGTGTGTGTGTGTGCTCTTTTGAACATATGTTTGCATCTCACCTGTTTATTCTTGACTCTCAATGTAGGAGCAAGATTTGAAGATGAGTGAGTTGGAGACTGAGAACCGGAAGATGAAGATTGAGCTTGAGGAGTTCAGGGCGGAAGCCACTCATTTAAAGAACCAGCAGGCTACAATAAGAAGACTTGAAGAGCGGAACCGCCAGTTAGAGCAACAGGTTAATATTGCTTAAAATAATAATGCATTAACTCTCCCCATAATACCACTTTCTTATGTATCTTGAATGCTGTTTATATGATTGTGTGTGTGGTGGTTATTGAATTGTTTGTGATTGGACTGCATGAATCACTTCTGTTTTTGGATAGAAAAAGGTAGCAGTTTGCTTGGAGTTGACAAATAACTCTATTCCGTGATCCAGGTACATGACCACAGGTTTTAAAATAATGTTCTAAAATTTCGATATTAGCTTTGATGAGATGACAACAAATGGTTGGTGGAGTGAAAACCATGGAAACTTCTCCAACTCCTCTGATAAGAGAGAATTGTAAATCCAACCAAGTTTTTAAGTAGGGCACTCCATTAATAAGATGTTTTGCAATAGATTTTCATCTCTAACCTGATAATTATGACTATGACAAATTTGCACAAAATTTTTCTGCCCTTTTAGTATTCCAAGTAGTAGCACAGGTGCATATATTGACTGAGTGATTTAGGTATGCTGAATGAAATTGAGATAGCGTTAGTTTGTGCAGGTGGAAGTTTCTGAAGGCCTCATATAGATGGATGGAGTTGTTGTGAATTATTTAAGAAAACACAATATAAATGAAGGCATTACTATCAATAATTTAAATAGTAACGTAGGTTTTTTTTTTTTGTCTTGTGCTTCAAGCCACTGCTAAATGGAAAAATGCATTTATTGATATTCATACTACATGCATGATAGGGAATATAGTGTTGCCCCCATCTTGTGCATGCTGAAACTACCACTTACCTGATACTTTTTGACTTTCAGCCATGGAATATTTGTCCAGATGAAGGTTGTCTCTCATATCTAACCTCTGGAATCTATTTTAATCTCCTACACATATCTTTCGTTGCATTATTAACTCCTGAATCTAGCTACAATCTTTCAAAAAATAGTCTCTTAATAAAGGCTTTGCATAAATTCAGCCCATAATATGTCAGAATTTGTAGACCATCCTCTTGGTGTCTATGGTACAAGGGGGATTTTATCTTTTTGGATTTCCTTTTTAGTTTTATTTTTCCTTCAGTAATTGACTTTCTTGGGTTTTGTACATTTTTTGGAAAGCAGTCAGACAAAATATTGGCTAAGGATAAGCACTGATGAAGATGAATTAACCTAGATATTTTGATAAATAATTTCTTGCACCAAAGTTGCACTTAAAAATTTGGGTTATAGGATGTCACAAGATGAAGATACTGCAACAATGGGTTATGGTAATTTTTCCAAAATAGTAACACATCATGTCCTGATAACCTGAATTTCTCAGCAGAAAATGAAAATATATTTATTATATTTAGAGGATGCTACAACAATTCATGATGTAGAGAGAGAGTTGTGAGAAGGTGCAAGGGCATACTTATTGGAAGATCTGAGGAGGCAAAGGTAGGACCAAAAAGAACCAATATGGAGTCAGTCAGAAAGGATTTTGATACCCATAGTGTGCTTAAATATGGTTTCAACATATTGGGTTGGACGACCAGGACTCGATGGTGCAGACTGATTTATTTTGCTACATTGATTCATGAATTTATCCTCCTGATTGGACTTGGGCTGCTGGTGTGAGAATGATTTGATTCTGAGCATAGCCACTTTGCATAAAAATGCCAAAGATTAGCCAGTTTGCATCTCCCAGGACCATTCTTTGGCTGGAATTCTGGTTTATGGCTCGTTCTACATATGTATGTATCATATCTGATTATGCTTAGAGTGTGGAAGTGATAAAAGTGATAGAACTATATATTTTAGTGCTATTAATGACGAGAGTGACAGAAACCAGTTTGGATTTATCCTAGGAAGGTCTACTAAGAAGCTATATTTTTACTTAGACAGTTGAGAGAAGAAAAAAGATCAGGTTAGATGTATAAAAGTGAAGAATCAAGAGTTTTAGGAAATGATGAGGAGATTAAAGAGGATAGAATATTGTGTGAAATTATTAAATGGGTAAGGTATATATAGATCTAGATTCTACATGAATGATAGCATTAATGGAACAACAGTATAAATTTATATTTGTGGCGTTTGAGTTGGAGAAATTTAAGATGTTCTGGTCAAAATGAAAATAGGAAAAGCCTTGGGCTCAAATAGCATACCCATAGAGGTATTTAAATGCTTGGGAGATATTGGCTTATCTTGGTTGACTAACCTCTTTAATGGAATTTTGAGGATTGGGAGAATGTCAAATGCTTGAAGGTTTACTATATTTGTTATACCAGTATGTAAGAATAGGAAATATGCAAGAGTGTGCAAATTATTGTGACATTAAACTAATAAGTCACGTAATGATATTGTGGAATGGATGTGATTGAAATAACTAGAGTTATAGAAACCAATTTGGATTTATGCCTGGAAGGTCCAATACAGAACTTATATTTTTATTTATTTAGTTAATAGAAAAGAAAAAAAATAAATATACGCATATACTTTTTGTTGATTTTGAATAAAGCATATAATAGGTTCTAAGAGAATTAATTTAATGGCCTTTGTATAAAAAAGGTATACCAATGAAATATAATGATGTAATTAAGGATATAATGAGTTTGTGGAAGCCTTAAGTAAATTTAAAACTTTTGGCCACATGACAATTGAGTTTTTGGTTGAGATAGGTTTGTACTAAAGGTCAGCTATTAGTCCTTACCTATTTGCTTTAGTTATGGATGAGTTGATAAGTCAAATTCAAGATGAGTTGCATTGTTGTAAGTTATTTGTAAATGATGTGGTCTTGATAGGTCATACTGGAGAAGAAGTAAATGTTAAGTCAGAATTATGAAGAAATACCTTAGAACCAAAGATATAATTTGTGCAAAGACTGAATGTATGAATTTCCTTTTTAATACAAATAATAATATAACTATTTATACTATTAGAATTGACAATCAAGATATTTCTTTAAGAAATTAGATATCTTGGATAAATAGTACAAAAATCTGGAGAAATTGATGAAGAAGTAGCACTTAGGATTAGAGTTGGTTGGCTTAAGTGGTGGGCATGCTCCAGTTAAATTAAAGGGTAAGTTTTATAATACAACAATTAGACCAGTTATGTTGTATGGTACAAAATGTTGGATGGCAAAGAAACAACATATTTAGAAGATGATTATTACTTATATGAGGATGCTAAGATGTACTTGTGGCAAAACTAGAAAGTGCAAAGTAAGAAATGAAGATATTTGAAAATGGTTAGGCATGGTATGCACTAGGGATAAAATTGAGTAAAGTAGGTTAAGATGGTTTGGACATGTAAATTGGAGAGTAGAGATGCACTTGTAAGTGTGAGAGGATTTATATTGAAGGCCTAAGAGATCAAGAGGAATACCTGAAAGACATGAATGAAGTTAATAAAACAAGACTTAAATAGTCATAAATTAATTGAAGATATGATTTTTGATATAATAAGATGGATAGACAAGATTCATGTCGCCAATCCCACATTGATGAAACTGGCTACAAATGATGATGTTGACGAAAAACTTATCTTCCCTAAAAATGAATAGAAATTCTGCCAGTTTGTATCTCCAGCGACCGTACTTTGGCTGGAATTCTGGTTTATGGTCCCTTATTCATATGTATATATGTATGTAATAGGCAAATATGATTATGGTCAGAGTGTAGAAGGGATAATAGTGAAAGAATTATGTATTTATGTGCTATTAATAACATATCTTCCATAAAAAATGAGAATATTAAAATTCAGCTGTATAGAATAGTACTTGTATGAATATTGAGCTATACGTATACCCATGCTTTATTTTTTTAGCATGGTTCTTTGCATGATGAAATGCCTCCACTATGAACACTACTGCAGTCTTTTTTGCTTTTTGCAATTTTTTTAACAGTTTTCTCCAACATTTCTATTGTAGTGATCTCATTGGTCATTTTAGGTTAATTTGTTAAAATGCTATAGCATCTTGTTGACTTGGAACTATCTCCACTGCTGGGGGATATTATGCTATATAATTACAGTCAGTTGCAATAGAACACATGTTTTTAGATTTTAGGTCAGCTATTCTTTTTAACCTGCTTGAATTTTGGTGTGAGTTTAGATGGAGGAAAAAGTGAAAGAAATTGTGGAGATCAAGCAACGCAGCTTGGCAGAAGAGAACCAGAAAACACTGGAGGTTTTAAAAGAGAGGTACTTTTTCCTTTATTTTATATTATTAAAAAAACTGACATGGAAAGATCCACATTTCTACTTGCCTTCCTCTCAACTGAAAAATGACAAAGGATGAAGTTTTTCGTGCCTTTATCTTCCCTTAACTATGTATGAGAATGGAAATCAAAGTGAATCAGTTATCTCTAGCTTTCTTATTTCTTATGAAATCTTTATGTTAACTTATCATGTAAGATTAATAATTATTCTATTGAGGCAGGGAGCAATTGTTGCAGGATCAGTTACGACAAGCTACAGAAAGTGTTTCAAATATGCAGAAATTACATGAATTGGCTCAAACCCAGTTGTTTGATCTGAGTACTAAATCAGGTATTATGGTAATTTGAATATTCAGTTTGTGATTTCATTACTTCATTCTAACACTTCATGTCACATTAACTGCTGGCTGTAATAATTCACCCATCCATATGTAGAAGTAAATAGCTGTTTAAAACAATTGAGGTGCAACTTATATCATTTCTTCTTCTTCTTCTTCTTATTATTTTTTTCCAGAGGAAGAAAGAGCATTGAAGCAAAGAGAAGCAAATATTCTAACAGATGAATTTGATCGGGCTCAGGCTCGACTACTTAGTCTTGAAAGGGAGAAGGTGCATCTGAAAATTCTCATTTTGTTTTGAAGGTCCAATTACAGTAATTTGTTCATTTATTCGACCTATATGGTGTAAAGTTATGCTGTTTTGTTTCTTTGTTATGTCAATTCTCATTTTAAATTTCCATTGTTAATTTTCTTGTTAAAATATTCATAACTAATTCATATCCCTGCGTTCAGCCTCACTGAGAAAATGCCTGAATTCGATAATTTTGTCTCATCTCTCAGTCTTACTTTTTTTTTATCAGTAATCAGAAATATTATATTAATAATAAGCATGAAAACATAGTTTGATGGTACACGGATAGTGTACCCAAAGAAGGTAGAACAGTCTAGACAAAAAACACAGCGTGAGGCTGGACAAGATAAACCTTCCTCATTTCCTTCCCTAAGCTGAAAATGACAAACTGTCCATGAATTCCTGAAATTGGATGTTATCCATCGCATGATGGGCTGCCATCCAGCAATGAATTAGTCTTAGGATCTTTGTCCCCAAGTATGCCGCATTTCTCTCTTCATTTCTGCATATTCTCCAGCTTCTTTCTCCGCAAATTACCCATGATATTGCTGCAGGTGCGATGTTCCAAGCCATCTTCCTACACTCTCTCCCCTTAATCTGACCCCACATTACCCATACCTGATCATATCTTCTTGATAATACCCAAGTGATTCCAAACCTAGCAAAAATCACATTCCAAAGATTCCATGCCACATTGCAATGAACAAGGAGGTGGTCCACATTTTCTTCATCCCTCTTGCACATAATGCATCTGTTTAGTAGTTGCCATCCTCTACTCTTGAGGTGATTTACCGTTAGTATCTTATCAAGTGCTGCCAGCCGCATGAAGAAGGATACCTTGCTTGGTAGTAGTTTAGACCAAATCACTTCATGCTCTATGAAGGTGTTACCTGTGAAGTTCATGGCTTCAAATGCTGATTTAACAGTGAAAATTCCTGATTTCCCTTTACTCCACTTCCTAACATCATCCTCTTGGCTTAATTTAGTGCTGTATATGTCCTGCAGCAGCTCTTCATACTTGTCAATTTCCCAATCAAGGAGATTTCTTCTCAGCTCAATGGTCCACGAATTTCCAGCTTCGTTTCTATCTATGATATCACTAACAAAAGCATGTTTATCCTTGCAGATGTTGTAGATACACATGTACTTATCCTTAAGTCTCTCATTACCACACCATAGGTCCTCCCAAAAGCGAATCCTCCTTCCATTTCCAACTGAAAATCTGCACTCCCTATCAACTGAATCGACCAAGTTTGCTATTGGCTTCCATAAACTCAACCCAATGGAAGAACTAGATTGGTGTGGATATCAACCTCCACCCAAAGATCCATATTTTTGGTGAATGACTTTCTCTGCAAGTTATCTTGTTCTATCACATATCTCCACACCCACTTTTGAAGGAGGGCTTTATTGAAAGTTACTAGGGATCTTAACCCAAGACCCCCTTCCTTTTTTGACTTGAAAATAGAATTCCTGGTTACTAAGTGATATTTGGTCTCACCACTTGGACCTTCCCACAAAAATCTCATTTGGATCAGTTCCAGACTCTTTGCTACTGAAACAGGAATCTTTAGGATAGACATTTGAAAGGCTGGAATGCTTGCCAAGACACTCCTCAACAGTGTTAGCTTACCTCCTTTGGATAAGACATTGCTCTTCCATGAAGATAGTCTCCTTTCCATCCTCTCCACTACAGGATTCAAAACGATGGACTTCTTATACCTTGCTCCTAGCGGGATGCCAAGATAGGTGGTTGGAAGATTTCCTATTGAGCAGCCCATTGAATGGCCAAGAGAGGAAATATTATCGACTTCACCTATTGCATACATCTCACTCTTAGCCAAGTTTACCTTCAACCTAGAACACGCTTGAAAGCTCATAGGGACTCCCCTTAGCCATATAATGCAATGGTGGGAGGGATAACAAAATGTTACCATGTCATCGGCAAAGAGGAGATGGTTTATCGAGAGGGATTCTCCAAAAGATACTCCTTCCAATCCTCCAATTACTGATGCTCTAACCATCAACCTGCTAAAAGCTTCCATTACCACCCTGAAAGAAGGGGGGATAGTGGATCACCTTGGCGAAGGCCTTTATGGCTGCTAAAAAAGCCCGTTGCTGCTCCATTTACCATCACCGAAAACCAAACAGTTGAAATGCAAAACCTGATCCAGCTCCTCCATTTCTCCCCAAAACCCATACGTCTTAACATATAGATAAGGAAATCCCAATGAATGTTATCATATACGTTCTGGAGATCAAACTTACACATAATCTTATTTCTTCCCTCCCTTATGCGTGAAGCTATACATTCGCTTGCAATGAGGACTCCATCTTGAAATTGCCTACCTCCTACACATAATCTTATTTCTTCCCTCTCAGTCTTACTTTATGGTATCTTGTTTACCAAATTTTTTTTTTATATCAAAAATTCATTTATATATTATTTCTTGAGATAATTCTAAATTCAATGAATCACTACGGACCTTTGAGCATGAGTGTCAAATTTGAATATCTCTTGATGTACAAATGGGCTCGAGCTTATGTGTCTCCAAATAAGAATGACATTATATTTTGATTTAATGATTTACTTTTAAATAAATTATAATTAATAGGTAAAATCAGAATATCAAAAGATTTATTCTCGAGTAGCCTATAATTCAGTCTGGTTTGGAAGTTGGGTGACAAGTGTTGCCTGCACTCCCCCACCCCGCCCACTTGGTTATGAATCGTACCAAAACAGGGCCTTTCACCAGTCAAAATATACTCTTCTCCTATTGGTTTTTTTGCTTTCGATTTGTCAAGCGGATTTTGTTCACTGACTAATTCGTGCTACCTGACTATAGTTTAATGAAAGCTTTAGCATTTACTGTCAAATCTTTGAGCAATAACAGAGAAACCATTGAAATTACACTGCTCCTGAAAATGGTTAAATTCAGAGGAAAGAGGATAAAAAATAATGAATAGTGGGATCTGATATTATTTAGTAAATAAAATTGAATCTGTGGCATGATATGGGTGAATTTTTTTTTTCAAAAAATTTTTGGATTCATGAATTAGAGCGAAATCTGCATTAGAAATGCAAAGTTGTGTTCTGAGTGGCATCCCCCAGATTTTTTGACTCATGACTTAGCTGTGGAGGCAACTGCCCAGATACCTTCTTGGGTAACTGAGAGCTTATCAACTGACTTATACTTTCTCGAGCATTCAGCTTTGATTTACTATAATCATGAGCTTATCAACTGACTTATACTCTCTCTCTCTCTTTTTTTTTGGGGGGGGGGGGGGGGGGGGGGGCGGGGCACGATGGTGTTTGCCATGGCTGAATCTGTATAATGAGATTAGTTGGTCTTTGATTAAGCGGTCTTTAATTCTGTAGGAGCTTAAGTTATTTAAGAGGGAGTACTTCAATATTCGGGTAGATAATGCAGCTATATAAATTATATTTATCAACATGTTGGGAAGTGCTTTAACTCTGTTGCATATTTTTCTCACACAGTAGGCCATTCTTAATTAAATGTGATTTCAAAAATGCAAAAGCTAAAACTCACTATATTTTGAACTCTTCCCTGAAAAGTTTGAGTTTGCAATTCATGCAAAGCAAGGATCTAAAAAAGATTGCCATATGTTCTGGGCTGTACAGTTGAATCCTTAAAGCTTCTGTGTTTAAAAAAATAATGTGGATTTCAAGCTACATGGATTGAAATAAACTTGAAACCAAGTAACTGTGGCTAGGACTCCAAATCTTTTCCAAATTAAGAACAGGATTGGTTATCCATAATAAATGGCTTTCTGGAAGTGAGAAACTCAATTTTCATTGAAATTCCATGCAGGGGCTTCTGCGTTCGCAATTACAGTCAACAACTGAAGAAAATGGAAATAAGAAAAGGTAAGATACTGTGGAGGAACATCAACCACTTATCCATATGAAATAGAGCTAATTTGTTTTTATGTTACCAGTAAAACGATCAGTAACCAAGTGCTTTCACAGAAAGCAGATTTCATCAAACCTCTAAAATGAAGAGAAATTCCAGTCATGTTTTTATATTTCATTGTTAATTTAATTGCCTTATGGCACTTGCTAGATGGTTGTATATTTATTTTAGGAAGTGTGATTTGACCTTACCGTGGATTGTGCTGGATGCAGTGATAATATGGATTCAAATAGTTTCCTTGAGAATTCTTTGAGTGCAAAGGAGAAAATTATTTCTGAACTTAACTTGGAACTTCAAAATGTGGAATCTACATTGTCAAATGAGCGAGAGCAACATATGAATGAGATCAAGAAGTTGAATGCATTGCTCAATGAAAAGGTATCTTTTTTTTTTAAAATTCCTATGCTACTTTCATATTTCTGTGTTACACTTTGTGCAAGGTGTCAAACTGTGAATCAAATAGAAAATCATTAGGGCACTTGGGCCTTTGTTTTGGATCAGGAACTCATTCTAAGAAACAGTTCTTTGATATCATTTCTTAAATTAATTATAAGATTATCTTATAGAAGGTCACTTTAGTCATATAATAAAAATAAACCACAAAGTTAAATGGAATTTAATGTTATGGGTACAGTTGCAATGATTATGCTAAATGGAGGGATATGAATAGAAATCCTCAAAATAAGAGGATATAGATGCAAATATACCATAATGTAGGGGTATTGACGCAGAAGACCTATTTACTAACCAATTATTTTGTCAAATTTACGTCTTGTGCACTAGGATTGTAAACGGAGCGAATACGGAGCGGATCTCTGCGAATCCGAATTCGAATCCGATTAAGTTTTAGGATATCCGTATTCGTTTAACTATTCGACGGATCTTTCATATATCCTACCAAGTCTGAATCCGATTATTAGTGTTAAATCCGTACTCGAATCCGATTTTATTCGAATCCGATTAAATATCAGGCTGTTCTTCAGCCTCAACCTCAACCTGAAAAGATGAGGAACAAAACAAAATTAAACACACAAAAAACCATCATTTGCACTTGAAAAAAGAAAAGTACCAGAACGGAATCCAATAAACGAAGATCTTGAAAGGAACTTTAAAGGAGAGAGAAGAAAATTATCAAGACGGAAAGGATTTAAACCCATATCACTTTATATCAAAAAGAAACAAAATGGGGGAAAAGGAATTCGAAAATACAACTAAAACAAGCGAATATTTTCAAAACCCCAGATGCGTATTCTCGTCACATGAAAAAATCCCATTAAAATCTTATAATAATCAAGGTGAGGGAAGTCAATCGAGAGATGGGAGAAGCCTTTTTCCATAGGTTTAGAAGCCTCACACCAAGACGCCTAGAAGTGAAGGATGAGAGATGCGCCATCGCGAAGAACATTCGCAAACTCCTCCTTCGACTAAAGATCTTTTACAGAGCCGAAAGAAATGGAGGTGAGGGAAGTCAATCGAGACATGGGAGAAGCCTTTATCCATAGGTTTAGAAGCCTCACACCAAGACGCCAAGAAGTAAAGGATGAGAGATGCGCCATCACGAAGAACGTTCGCAAGCTCCTCCTTCGACTGAAGATCTTTTACAGAGCCAGTGCTTGTGAATCTGATGAGGGCGTGATAGCCCGAGGAAGCTAAGATGCCGGAGACGAGAGAGAGTTGAGAGGAAGGTTTCTACAGAGAGACGACAAAGTTTCTGCCGAGCACACATTGTCGTTAACTTGACCTAGGGTAAATGCTAGGTTTATATAATAAGAAATAAAATTACTTAACTATCCTCAAAAACTTATAAAATTAACAAACACATATATACTAATCGGATTCGGAACTTAATCGGACGGATATGGCCCGGATCCGAATCCGATTATAAACGGATCTGAAATTTGGAGCCGAATCCGATCCAACGGATCATTTAATCGCTTAAAAATCCGATTAAATCGGATAATTTAATCGAAACCGGACGGTAAACGGATCATGATCCGATCCATTTACAGCCCTATTGTGCACCTTAAAAATGAGGTTTTTTTGCTGATTTGTAGAAAGGGTATTTAAGAGTAGGTGGGATGTTTTGGTACACTGTTTGTGTACCTGTAACTCTTTATTTCTATTCTTAATTATAATTCAAGCATTAGTACTTATCAAAAAAAAAAAATGAGGTTTTTTTTTAAAATTATTTTTGTTTACATTTCTTTCTTTTGACTTATTAATTCTATTATTGTTGTGATTTGTTGATGTTGCGATAATTAATATATGAACGTAAGAAGAAGAATGAAAGAGAAATTGCACACAGATATATGTGGTTTGGCAGTATGCCTATGTCCACGGGAGAGAGAAGAGTTTTCCACTAGTATGAGAAAGATTAGGGTCACAACATATATCTCTACATATTTCCATTACAAACTTAGCCCGTATATTGGTCACAGTCCCCAATATGAGCCATTATTTCCAATAGTTATATTAAAATATTAAAGTGGGTTTGAAAATTAAATAAATATCAAAGCCTAAATTGTTAGATGAAAAAATTAAATTGTTAAATAATGTAGCAGTGTCTATATTCCTATGTTATTGGACGTCTGTCAATCCACTTTACATTCCTGTTCACTCTTTCACTCATATGCCTACCTAAGTTATTCCCTCAGTTTCAATTGGTTGCTAATGCACTGCAAGGTTTCTAATGCCTTCTTATTCTTTTAACAGGACATTGCTATTGAGGAGATCAAGAGGGAGCTTCATGCGAGACCAACAATGAAACTAGTTGATGATCTTCGTAAGAAAGTGAAAATTTTGCAGGTAGTTTATTTCTCTTATACCTTTTGGTAATTTGTAGTGACCATCTCCTGTATAGACCTAGTGATCGATTCAATTCATCACGTTGAGAGAAAATTGGTTTTTGTTAGTTTGCATCAAACTTTAAATCTTTAGCATGGTTTTGTAAGTTTCTATTACTCATGGGTTGTTTGAATTGCATTCATGGCGTTGGCTTGTGCAATAAATAAATTGGAATTACACTGTTTCTATTTGCAAACTCATAATGACCCCAGAATCAGTCATGAAAGTAAAAAAAATTGAAAGAAAAGTGGTTCAGAAGGCTAGAAAGACCATTTAGTAAACATGTGCTCAAGCATGCAGAAGCATATTTGTTCTGCTGCTAATTATCATCTGGGCTTTTAATAGCTTAATTTTCTTCATGGACATGGGAATAGTATTGTTGGTGGTACTTGAGGATGGCAACAAATATATCATGTTTCGTCAAATTTAAGCAATTAATAACATGGTTTGTGTGTCTTATGTACTTCTTTAACTTCTAGGTGCATTGGCACATTATGTATATTGTGTTTTGCTTTCATTTGGTGAGGAAAACCAAAACTGAACTATAATTGCCGATGGTCTCTGATAGTGAACTTTGATTAAACATATGGAAGCCAAACTAATTGGACCTAAGTTTTCAGTTTAATTTTGCAATATTAATAGTCTCATATTATCTTCTTTTATTGCTTGTATGGCTATTAGTTGGTCCGATCAGCTTTACCTTCTTTTGCCTCACTCTTCCTCTGAACAAGTTGTCTTGAAAGTGCAGAAACACTCAACATTCTAAGAGAAGTTCATAAATACTTCAATGATGATACCAATTACCAGATGACGGTCTCGAATCAATGATGGCAATTTTGAATGTTGTGCAATATTGTGTTTATATTTTTTTCTCCTTTCTTCTTGCCTATCAATGTTTTCAAATTGCCTAGGTGAAGCTAGGCGATAGACCCATTTATAGTTTAGGTGATTGCCTGGGTGCCTAGGTAGTCACCTGAGCAACAAGATTTTTTTTGAGATGATTACTCTTGATTCAAGAACAATGGTTTTAATTGAATGTTGAATGATATTGGGAAAAAAAAAATTATTGATTTATTTACAGTAAAATAAGATTAAATGCTGCATAATCAAATTGGCAATGCCGCACTTTAAATAAATTTTGCAAGCAAAAAAAAATGCAGAAAAGGGGTTTTTAACTTGCACTTTTATTTGGAAGGGGTTGCTATTCCCCGGTCATCTTTGAGGGGGTTGAGGGAGGAAAAAAGGAAACAGAGCAGAGAAGCAGAAGAGTGGTGAGAAGAGAGGAAAGGTGGAAGTAAAAGAGCAGTTTGCACTTATTTTGCTCCTCTAAGTGGGAGCTAATTGGCAAAAAAAAGAAAAGGGGGAGAGAAGAGGAGTCGTGAGAGAGAGAGAGAGAGTAAAAGAAATCAGATTTTTGTAGGAAAGATGGTGTTGATAGATTTTGGCGAGCTTGCTTATGGATTGAAGGAGAGAGTGACAGCTCCTTCAAATGAAAATAAAAAAGATAGAAAAAAGAGATTTTGTTGGGGGTGGGGGGAAGAGGGAGAGAGAATGAGGAGTGGTCGAGAATACATTGTAGTAGGTTCAAGAGAGTTTGAAAGCTCCGGTTGGGGGAAAAAAAGATCATAAAATGGGGAGAGAATAGGAGACAGAATGGAGAGAGAGAGAGAGAGAGAGGTACTTGGCTGTTCTCCTCTCCCAAGTCCTTGATCAATGAATAGAAACCTACATAAGGCTTTGCATGAAAGAAGTTATTTTAGATATTTATATATATAACGTGGTCACCTTATTGCCTAGACGTACGCTTAGGAACCTAGGTGTTAGCCCATGCATGACATGTCTGGATTCATGTCACCTTATGTAATATCTTGTAATTTTGACTATGTAATTTAGTGTTAATGACAAGGGTATTATGGTCTTTGTATGTTTTAATTGTGACCAATAGCGTGTTTTATTTCAGTTTGAATTAGCGTGTGCGCTGGTGAGATTTAATTAGCAGTGTATTTGGGTTCGGTGGTATGACGCCACATTGAATCAAGAAAATTTTATATAAACCCAAGCAAGCAGGTGAGGGTTTATATACTCGTGTGTAAAGCTAGTTGAAGAGAAAAGAAAGAGAGCCTCCGGAATAGAGAAAGAAGAAGAAGAAAGGGAAAAAGAGGTCAGGGAGTCTTACTAAATTGTAATTGTGCAGCGAACTGTTTGACGTGTCTATGGTTGATACTTCATCTTTGTGTGATGAATCATACTTCTTTAGAAGTTCTTGTTAATTTGTTAAAAAGTTAGATGATAAGTGTCTTAAGTGGTTGTGTAGAATTTCTAGTTTTGAATACTTGTCGGTATTAGTTGAGAAATATGCAAATAAAATTGTATATGGTTGTTGAATGCAGAATTCATGTTTGATTCCTTGTTTGTACGATTGAAATGAACTCTATAAATTTAATAATGATTGTAAGATTAATTGTGATAACTAATTGTGTCTTGTCGATTAATCATGGATGACACATGATTAATCCTGAGAGCAAGATAGTGCTTTGGAAAGGAAATCGTGGTGGACGATTAATAACAGATCATTTTGTGTATATAATTTGTCATGACTCTAATGGTGCATAAGTACTCTGTTATTTAATTATTCCTTGAGCATGAGATAATGATGTAAAGCATGTAAGTGTGATATAATTCTATAGCATCTGTTGTGCTTTATGAATTGTCAAATGATAATTATGTTGATGCTTAATTAGAATGATAACTGCCTAGTGGTTATGCATGATATTGCATCATCTGACGTAATGGGGTTTTCAGCGTGACCTGATAGAGTGCATGGCATTGTCTAGTTGTTTTGGTGTAACTGCTAAGATTTTTTTTTTACTGCAATTCGTATAGGCAGTGGGTTACAATTCAGTTGAGGCTGAAGATTGGGAACTAGCTACTAGTGGAGAAGAGATGAGCAAGTTGGAGTCTCTCCTTCTTGATAAAAACCGGAAAGTGGAACATGAACTTACTCAGTTGAAGGTACTTGTCGACTTTTATACTTGGATTATTTTGCTTTGTAATGTATAACCTCTGTTTGATTAATTTGCTTTTTTTTGAGGGATAAGGCTTCTACATCCTTCTGACTAGGTGTAGCTCTTTTATTTTTATTAACAATCTGCTTAAAGTATTTTTAATACCCTCCTGATTAGATGTTGCTCTTCAATTTTATATTTACTAACTGAGTTTTATTTTTGTACTCCTAGCTAGCTCTTTTATTTTCATTAACTATCTGATACGAGTCTATTGGAGAACCATGTTGCATTGGTTGTTATGTAACACTATTCTTCTGCTGTGTTTAGGTCAAACTTTCTGAGAGAACATCTTTGCTGGAAACAGCTGAAAGCAAGGTAGCAGAGTTGGCGGCAAAGGTGAATGAACAGCAAAAACTAATCCAGAAGCTTGAAGATGATATATTGAAGGTTTGGCTCTATTTGTAATGACATTTCTGTGGTGACTATCCATTTAGTAGCTCTATGCCAATATTAACATGTCTACATTGTTGTAGGATCCACATTGGATGGAGTAATTGCATCATTATTAGAAACTTCCGTTACTGAATGTGGAATATTTGTACCTTAACTCATTTGTGTTGGGACCTTTTTGTTCCATCTTCAGATGCTTCATTTATTTATTGCTTTGATTCCCTTTATGACTATGCAGGGCTACAGCTCTAGAGATAGAAAAGCAACACTATTTGATGACTGGGATCTCCAGGAGGTGGGAACAGCTCAGCTATCTGAGGTACTTCTATTTACCTTTACCTCTGTGCCATTTGCATGATGTCTGAAAGAAATTATCCATATTTAAAAATCCAGCAAAATTTTGTGTTACTCATAACTGATAGTTAGTACATATGGGAGATGCGTGTGTTGTTGTAATCTATTTGATATGATTTGAGTCCACTGCACTTAAACAGTCTAGAATATTGAAGTGCAAGTAAGATTCAAATAAATTGTTTCTCATGTTTTGGCTTATTTATTAATTTTATGCAACTTAGTGCAAAGGTATTTCTGTATTCATTCTTTCTACTTTCTTCCAAGAAAGTTTATTACACTGAAAAGGTTATGGGAGGTAATTCACGCATTTAAAATTTTCCTACAGTATCCCGAACTGTTCTCTAGGAACAATGAAGGATGGTTCCAGGCAGACACTATGCCAAACTGTTTGATGTTAGAAGTTCCAGATTAGAAGTTCCAATCAGTCTGCACAACAGGAGATGAGAAGTAGAAAATGACAAGGATAATCTGTGGAAGGATGAATTCATTGAGGTTAAGAGTATATGAATTACTATGAAATGGTATACCGCTAGGACTAATCTCTGTAGATAACTGCAAATTCTGAGTTTAGAGAGAGAGAGAGAGAGGGAGGGAGAGGGAGAAAATCCCATCAATTTTCTAAAATTGATGGGATTGTTAGATATTTTATGTCTTCATGAAGAACTATAAAAAATAAAATCAATAGAATTTCAATATCTTGTTAAAAATAGAAATCCAATTAAAATCTAACAGATATCAATTTGAAATAGAAAGCCCTTAAGTGGATCCAACAAAGGACCGAGGCCCATTTCATGTCAAATAAGACTGTTCGAGGGAACTCTTCACCTTGAAAATCCACTAAATGCCATAGTATAATGACCAGTTTATCAGACTACGAGGGCCATTTAATCTAGAAATAGTACTAGAAGGATCTCTCATCTAAAGAACCTTTTCCCTTTTTTTTTAAGGTCAAGAATTCACTTAACAACCAGAGAAAGGTGCGATTTGCTGACATGATTTTATGAGGTCAATCCAGATCATCTATTTGAGAGATGGGCATCCTGATGGTCCACCTGTTACCATTTGGGTATTTCCGTTTCCTACACTCTGTTGAAGACAGGCCCTAGCAAAACATTTAATGAGAATTCCCTCTGAAGTAGGTGTTTGCTTTTCCCATATGAAGAGATGTGGTGGCCTACTCTCCATCTGATATGTGTTTGTATAAGTCATGTCGACCCATCAGTCCTGAAACATGGCATGTGTGAAATGGGTTCCATAGATGCATACATGGTAGATGTTTTTATCCAAGTCATTTGCCTTATATCGGATTTGTGTCATAACTGGACTCCTGTTTTGGTTTTGTGTGTGTGTGTGTTCCTCTGTATCTCTTTATCTCTATATATTTGTTTGTGTCCCAGGCAATGGACTTGAAGCTGTTGCTCTAGTTTCTACAAATAGAAGTCTACTTTTTTCCGCACAGCTTTAGGCATAACTAAATGAAATATGTAGAGTTTGGGGAAGCTTTCATAGAATCAAATTCTACAACTTATTTTTCAGTACATATAAGTTTTAATCTACCCTGTGAGGTGAACCTGGAAATTTGTCATCGTATCATAACGTATTCTTCCTGGTGAGAGATGAAACAATTGAGTGCATGCTTATAATTGGAGCTTGTTTTCTCGCTGAACATAAATATCCAGTTGGTCATATGTAGTCTACTGATTTGTGAATGCCTGAATTGTTTGTCTCTGAGTCTTAGGCTTATAAATTATTCAAACATTTTAAGATTGTATAGAAATTAAAAAAAGCATACGTTCTATGCATGATTTATTTTGAGAGGGTTTACTGATCATTATTTTGTCTGTATACAGATCAGAAACATGATCATGTTCTATGCATGTTTTACTGATCTTAATTTATCTATAATATTTGTACTTGAATCAGAATTCAGATCAGAAACATTTTTCCTCAGATCAAGATCAAAGCTCAATGCTCAAAGTGATCTGCAGTCAGCGAGATCGTTTCCGGACACGCTTAAATGAAACTGAAGAGGTGCTTTACTCTCATAACAAGCAAATAAGCATCTGCCTCTTTTTCCTTCTCAATAATATCATTTTACTTCATTGTTCTATAATGGATTTATTTTCATGATTCTATGGTTATTCCAAATGTGACAGGAAATAAGGCAGTTAAAGGAGAAGATAGGGATGCTAACAGTGGAACTAGAAAAAACAAAAGCTGATAATGTGAAACTTTATGGGAAAATACGTTATGTCCAGGATTACAATCTTGAGAAACTAGTTTCTAGAGGATCAAAGAAGGTGACTTTTGTGATCATGTTAATGTTTTTCTATTATGAATGTAGTTTATTCTCCAAGCTACATTTTCTTTTATGTTGAGATTTCAGAATTCAGAAGATGTTGAAAGTGGCTTCAGTTCCGATGTCGAATCTAAATACAAAAAGATTTATGAGGATGACATAAATCCTTTTGCAGCGTTCTCTAAAAAGGTATTGTTTAGTTTATTTGTTCTATTTGTTTGTTATTAATATTTATATTTTGTGGTTGCGCATAACACTACTTGGATGCATGTTCCCCATTTCCATTTGCTCTTCCAAGGTGTTATTACAATTCGAAAAGTAGATAAACAAAGTTTTGCATAATATTGTAGGATCCTTGTAGCTTAAATATGAAACCTTCTTCAGTTAGTTTCTCTGCTAATTTTGTGTGCCAAAATTAGTTTTCAAAGTTGTCAGTATAATTAAGATCTTATTGTTCACTGTTGACTATTTCTAATTATGTAAAAATTGATAAACCTTCTACGGGTACTGGATTTATTACTTCTTGTTATCTTCCATGTATGCCTGCGGGGATCTTCTTGTTAAATAGTCTTGTGCCCTGTTTGATCTTCAAAGCTTATTTAAATTTTCAACTTGATATTTAATGGTTGAAACCAACATTTGCGTATTCTCAAAGTTTTTCAACTTTCTATCTATTCCTATGTTTATTATTTCATTCATAGACATTTTATCATTTTGGGATAATTTTTTGTTACAAACTTTGTTTATTTTCTGGTTTTCTTTTACAATCTTATCTTGGTGGAAAGTTGTGTACTTCAAATTTCTTAATTTGAACCAGGAAAGGGACCAAAGGTACAAGGAATTGGGTTTCAGGGATAAAATCACACTCAGCAGTGGTCGTTTTCTTCTTGGCAACAGGTATGATTCCACAGTCCTCATGGTGATGTCTAAATTACAGCCATTTATCTTGTTTTTGACGATAGAACATATTTTTAAGCATATTAATAATCACAGTGAAAATTATTTTGAGGCATGTTCCAGTTTCTTTGTAAGACATTAAATTTCCATGTTGACTAAATTTGTGCATCAGTATAAAGGAATACGTGTTTTCTTTATGATGTCCCTTTCTCCTTGCCAAATTATCCTTGTGAGATTTTTTATCTAGAACACATATGCTTACCTCAATTGTCAAATGGATTTGTGGACTTTCAGGTTATCATTTATTTGTAGCAATCATTGAGAGCTTCTTATATCTCATCTGTGTATGGAAATCATTGGAAAGTTTTTCAGATTCAGTTGGAATTTACATACTAAATAATTGCAGTAATTCATGTGTATTGAGCTGCTTCCAAATCACGTCTAGCATTTATGTATTTTTTCATGTGCTTTTTTATTTCGATGAACTCTGTTTCATAGCACTTATGATTTCTTTCTTCCTTTTTTGTTTTTGTAAATTTTTTTTTAATTTGTCATGCTTCTCAGTTTTTATATTCCACCATTCATTAATTGTTTTTTGGTGTCACCTATAACTTTTACTGTTGCATTGCTTCAAATAAGACATATGTTGTCTATTTATTGAATGGCCTTTTTTTCCATGTGTACAGACACACACACGTGTTTGTATGTATGTACATGTTCTTTAGTATGTTACCTAAAAGAAATAATTATATGATACCCATGGTAATTTGGGTCTCCCTAGTTCAAATAATATCACAGTTCCTGAAATTTATGTGAATCAAAATCCAATAAAGGAAGTATGGAATCACTGACTTGAACCCATCGTCGAATCTACTCAGCAGAATATGGAGATAATTATGGCAAAATGGCCTGATGTGGGCTGTCACAATAAAATGATAGATGAAACTGCCATAAAATAACTTATTAGCAGATTAATAGATCTCCTTGGAATGGCATATGCATCAAACAGTCAGGATCAATTAAACAATCTGGGTTTCCAACAAATCACTGCTATGTCCATTTCAATAGGAATTGATCATCTTTTAACAGTACCTTATATCTTTAAAAGATGGTTAATACAAGATGCTGAACAATGATGTTTGATTTTGGAAAAACATCCGTTATAGGGATGTCCAATAATTATGTTGATAAATTGAGATATGCTATTCTATAATTGAATATTTTGACAAGAACTGAATCCGAATTTTATGATAATTGGCTGTGCTAATGCCACCCATGCCATATAATAGGGGTGTAATTTGGTCAGTTTGGTTCGGTTTCATATTCAAACCAGAACTAAACTGGACTATATGGAGCCAAAATGAGTTAGAAACTGAAATTTTAATTGGATAACTAAATAGAAAATGTTTGGTTTAACCGTTAACTGAGCCGGAAAACTGAATTTGTAAGTTTGGTTTGGCTTGATTTCTATTTCATTTACACAAAACACACACACATGCATGCACAGATTCTGCTTCAGTTTAATTTGAATTTTTTTTCCTGTTTATATATGTTTAGGATATTTTGGTTTGGTTTTTCATTTTGGTTCAGTTTAAATGAAACCTAAACCATAAACCAAACTGGACTACTTCAGTTTTTCATTTCCAAACTGTAATGAAACTGAAATGGAAAAAACAAAACCAACCAATTTTTTTTCCTGGTTTGGTTTTTGTCAGTTTTCAGTTTACACCAAACCGATTGAAAACCTACAGTATAATGTCTTTTTTGGGAGCTAGAGGACATGCATCTCAGATACACCTATTAGTAGCTTTGGGAGGATTAAGATTGGATCCCCAAGGACAATGATTGATTTACCTATTCAAAGCAACTTATACGATTTCCTTAAATTTTCACCGGTTATTAGATTATTCCGTATGAAGTTACATATACCATGTGGAGATATCTGCAGCATATAAAGATAAGCTTGACATATGTTATAACAGTTGGCTAATTTAAGGTGCAGTCAGTGGCTTCCTGATAAATATGCTGTTGCTTCACTTGCCAGTTCTGAGTTTTTAAAATTCAGCATTCTTTGATGAGTAAATGTTTCAGGTGCTACCTGGGAATTTCCAAAGAATATCAATTACACCAAATCATCGGTTAGAAGAGTTAGTGTTTTCCTATGTCCCTTTCTCTCTAAAAGCCTTGTCTTATACCCCCATATTTATGTCTGGACAAAAATCACTGTCCCAGAGCAAACCATGATTTCATTCACCCGAACTCCAAGCTCAAACCTAATCAAGCCACCACCACAAACTTCAGGATTACCCTTCAAACAACAATCTTTCTTACCTTTTTTTTTCCTTCTAGAGGTCAAATGAGGGCAACGGTCTCCCTTACAAAGCTTATAAGAAGATAAGGGCTTCAATGTATAATCTTGCGGTGAAAGGAAATGAATCTTACTGTGTTAATTCATTGGATTCATTCATTAAAATCTTCTTTTCAACCCTTGTATATATGCCGCTTCTAGAAATCCATTTGGTGGCAAGAGTTGGGCCCGTACCAATCTGGCAATGGAATAATCAGTCACACAGAACACAGTGCCATGAACCAAAGTTATGCTTCTGGAGTTGGGGCTTCTTCCAGTCCATATCTTCTTGCAGGGATTATGATACGTGGATTTGTTCTCCATTTTAGAGGCCACAAGATTCACCGTTGAGTTCCTTAAATTAATTAAATTAAAAAAGAAAGTTCCTTTAATTGAAACTTTTAATGTCCTGGGGTTATGATTTTAAGATCTACTAGATGGGACTACTGCCTATGGATCTTGACTTGTTGAACCATTCTGACAGTCTTGAGACTAGTTATAACTTTGATGCTCCCTGCGAGAAGAGCATATACTTGAATAACTTAATCCAGCTTCTGTTTTCCTATCTCTGATCAACTGCGACTCCATTATTCCCTCGACACAAGTATCTTGATTTGGTCCTCGACTTCCCTTATTGGTAGTCATATCTAGTTGGACAACAGGTGTCTGGCCCAATTATGTAGTTGTACTAAATCAGTGACATGAGTGTCGTAATTTTTTTTATCTCGGCCGGTACTGGTAGGTACCAGCCAATTCATTCCAATACTGGCAAGGGCCAATATGATACCAATTCCTGATACCAAGAAATTGACCCAGGGGTCAAACTCGGATGTTACTAGTTTGTATTACTCGAATTAACTTGATACAGTATGGTACTGGATCTCTCTCTCTTTAGATATTTTTTGTACCATACCAACCGGTATCGTTTCGTTCCGGCTGGTACCAGCATGTACAACCAGTACCAGTTCATACCGACTGGTATCAGTATGTACCAACTGGTACCATTCAAAAACCTTCTTTTGGGCCTTTTTGTCCATTCTGCACCTAGTACTGGTACAAATTGCAAGTTTTAAAACCTTGACGAGCATCGATGTCAGAGCACTATCAGTTTGATTCATTTCTGTAACTGTAGATTAATCTCCTGTTGAATCAAACATTGGAAGGGCATGAAATTTGGAGTGCTTTTGGGTTATAAATGCCTTATACCTTTTCCAAAGTTTTCAGTTAGACTATTCCAGTGACTTTATTGTTGGCATTTTCCTGATGTTGCTTTTTGCCAGGTTTAGCTTAAGTTCTTTGAGGACTTTATTCTCCTCTTGTATATTGACTTTTTAGTTTTGACTCTCATAAATAATTTGGAATTTTTGTTTTGGGAATGGTGGTGTGTACGCTTTCACGCAAAAGATACTCCGATGATGCCTATGAAAATGCAATTATCCAAATGCTAGCACTTCTTCATTCCTTTCATTGATTTTCGTTTATGATAAGTAAAAGATATAAGCTTAGGGGTCTTCCACCGTACAAGATATCATTATACCTTGCATTGGTGAACATCCTTCTTCCCATTTCAATTTGTGTGATAAAACTAAATGATAACATCCTCAGTGATCACTAATTTATCTGTTGAAGCTTATAATAAGTTACATGTAAATAAATACACAGGAATTGACTCGCTGTGTTTGTGTCTCCTATGTTCTTGTTCCATCCTCTTTGCTTGAGATATTCTGATGCTTCATGCTGTTTCACTATATTTTGTTCCTTCGTTGGATGAGATGCTTGGTGTTTTGCAGATATGCCCGGACCTTCATATTCTTCTATTCCATTGGATTGCATCTCTTGGTGTTTACCTGTCTATACCAAATGTCTGCTTTGAGCTATAGCAGGTACTCGTCCATTTAATACCTCTGTAGTTTGTCCTTGGAAATAAATGTACGTTGGTTGGTTTTCCTTGACGTCCCTCTGTCTCTGCAGGGCAAAAAGTGGCCACGAGGAAAACCTTATGGTAGGCGCAAATCATAACCTTCCACACGCTCTATAGCTTCCCATAAAATTTGATTCTGCTTGTATAAGGCCGCTATTAGATGGAGAAATGGGCTTTTCCAACAATGTAAATAACAGTGATGGACTATCTAATGGTTGATAAAAGAAGTTCTCGTGGATCTGGTGTTGATCCATTTTGGGCTGTTACTTCTGCAACTTGTTTATTATTATGTTTCAGGCTTTGTCAGCCGAGCTGTATACAAAGCCAAGCATCTGAAAAGGCACCACATCATTGCCTGCTGTAAAAGAAACAAATGAATCTTTGGGGTTTGGTTTCTTTTGTGGCTAATAATGCCTTTTTCGGGGATGTGGATGATGACATGGGCAATGCTAACCGTCCTACTGATATGGACCCCTTAGATGCTTGACAGACGCAATGCTAGAAAACACTTGAGCATTATTACATGTGTTGGATGTCATCCATTGTAATTTTTCATGCCCCTTTTTTTGTGTTTTCTTAGATGGAAAACACAGATTTAGGTCATAGAGGTTATAAATGTTACAGGTTTTTCATTATTCTAACTTAAAATAATTTTTCATAAATGACAAGTCTGTCCTTTTCATATAAATAATTATTTATAACAAGTTTCTATTATATCCTTCAGAGTATTTAAATATTACAAGTTTATCATATATTTTACGAAGTAAGTTTTCAAAATCTAAACCAGGTCTAGGGGTTAATACCTCTTTAAGTTCATTATTTAAAACTTATTTAGGGGAAATCTCATGCCCGAATTGGCGTGTTATTTTTGTGAAATAAGTTTGCCATGAAATGTTCCAATTTTATATGTATAGAGAGCATTGTCTTTAAAGTAAAGAAAAAGAGTCATTTTTTCCTGTTTTCTCATAAAATCAAAGGCTCAATAGAAAACCTCCAAAGTAAAGAAAAAAGACTAAAAGTCATACTAAGCACTTAAAAAGAAATATAAATCATTTTTTCCTGTTTTTCTCATAAAATCAAAGGCTCTAAACATATACAGAAGCTTGGATTTTAAGAGAAAAAGAAAAGAAACTGTTAGAGAATGCGAAGTTAGGAATTTCTTTTTTCGTTTTTTTTTGTGATCAAAACATATCTCTGAAAAACGTAAGAATTTTTGAAAAAAAATAAGAAAAAAAACCATAAATACCTTTAATACTCTATTTTAATTCACTTTCTATCTTAGCTCTTACTGGAACAAATTAAATTTGCCATAACATATGATATATTGATGAAAAGACCTCGAAAATATTCAAAATTTACCTTTCTTTTCATTATCATTTCTAAATTTTTTTTTTCAGTTTTCTTTTCTTTTCTTATCAAATATCAGCTTTCAAACAAAGTCTTAGAACCCACTGCTGTCACATTAGAACTCAAGAGCACAACGACTCGCAAGACCCGTTAAATAATTAACGCTGAAATGATATGCGCCAACTAAATCAACTTTGCAAGTGGATTAGCTCCTCACTCAAAAATCATAATACGTAAGAAGCGCATGAAGTGGATTCTTCAACAGTCGTTTTCCTCTACGCGAATTTCCTCTTGCGATTCCTCTTGGGAGCGCTTGGGGACGACACGCGTCCCAGGGGTCCCATACCTCATCAGCCTTCTTCAGCTCGGCTGGCTCCGGTTTTTTTGCGCCAGCGCCGATCGGAGCCGTTTGCGAATTTTGAAAAATCGAAGCGTATGTGAAGCGGTGAGGAAGCGCGGTTCTCATTTTTGTAAACATTCTCACTCTCTCTTCATCTTCTTCTCCATTCGGCATTGTTTTTTCTTGCAATTTCTCTTCATCTTCCTTTCTTCCTTCCTGTTATTCCTCTCCGTTCGGCATTTTTTTTTCTTGCAATCTCTCTTCGTGACAAGACCACCGGTGTTTGCTCTTCTTCCTGTTTCTTCCCCTTCCCTGAATAGCAAACTGTTTGCAGACAGTAGCTCACGCGCATATTTCAGAGGATTGCTTCCGCACGCTGCCTATAAATAACGGTTTTGATTCATTCTCCTTCCGCGCGAAAATGGATAACTCAGCGATCCTGAGAGAGTGGTTTGAGCGAGTTGACTCGAACAGAACTGGAAGCATCACAGCTCCTCAGCTCAAGGTCCTTCTACGATATCCCTTTTCTTCTTTTTATCTGTAGACTCTAGCCCTAATCCTAACATTTTTCCCTTTTTTTGGGTTCTACTTGGATCTGGACTTGGTCTCCTGCGAAATTGATCATCAGGCAGCTCTTGCTGTTGGAAACCTAGAGTTCTCTCTCTCAGTTGTTCAGCAGATGATCAGGTTTTCCTTTTCACTCTTTTTTTTACCCCTTCCTTTTTCTGGATTCCTCTTTATTCGTTCAATCCCTCTATTGTGTGCATAGATGGAGAGTTTTTGAATCCGGGAAAATTCTGGCGGTGATCTTGGATTGATGTTTTGGACCTTTTGCAGGATGTACGATTTTGATAGAAATGGAACGATGAGCTTTGATGGTGAGAGATTGATGAATACCGTTGACATATTAGTTATTTTGCATCCAGATGTTAGAATTGAAATGCGTTTGAGTATCCATGCCAAACAAACAGCAGGTAAAGGATTTATCTGCGCGTTTTTTTTTTCAGATACGTTTGGTGTTTCTGTAATTAACCGTATAAGATGAATCCTAGGTACTGAAAACGTATGGTTCCTCTTTCCGTTCCATTTCTGCTGTAGTACCTGTACTTTAAGAAAACGAATATGAACGCCATATGCTGATCGGGTTGGCCCTGAAGCTTTCCTTATATAATTTGGAGAAAACGACAATATTTGTACACTCAAGCAAGCCAGCGGACATTTTTACTAAAACAATGCCACAATTCCACAGCCAAGAAATCCAGACTTTGATGGGAACCCAACATGGTGCACCCAAAAACATATAGAGAACAAGACAAGAAACGAGGAAGAGAGACCACCAAAATCTTCTTCTTGAGAATATTATTAGAGAATGCCATGATCATAAAGTCTTGTGAAACGTCATTGGCTAGATACTTTCCACTGATACTAAAATGCATTTTTCGATCATGGGTTGAATTGATTAGCGAAACAATTTTGGCATGTCCTACACATAATAAGGATTCTGATTGACAGAGCATCACACTTCACTTAAAAGCTAAATGAAGTGTAGTTTCAAAATAGGGGCATTGGTATTGGTCAGAGATTAATCACGATATAAATCAACAATCACTATTTTGACTTATGGTCTACTATCTCGAGGTGCATCTTAAGACAGGTGCTTGCACTGGTTTTTATCTGTTGATACCTGTTTGATCCAGTTTGCACTGGTCAATAACCAAACTGGACCTCAGGATGTTGGTTGGACCAGCCCATCCTATATGTACCTGTATTTTATAGAATGTTTCAATATTGCTGTTCTATTGTTTACTATCAATTTAATAATGTTGCCATATGGTGTCCAGGAGGAAGCCACTCAAGCCATGAATCTATATTCCATAATTGCCTTTAGCTAATCGGAATGGAATGCAAAGTTGCATGAACTGTTATATTTATTTGTATTAGGCTTATTTCAAGTATTTCGTTATCTTGTTTGTGGATAGTGTCAGATTTTCTCTCTAACTTTGTTTTCTTTTCTCAGAATTTGTCGCCCTTAACAAATTTCTTATTAAGGTCAGCATTTATTCTTCTTTGATTAACTGAGTTCTTAGTTTATATTTTGAACAGTGAAATTGTGCCATGTCCTCTACATGCTTCTGTGATTAGTTTTTGAATATATGCTACCACTGAATCTTGCATTAACTATATAGATTATTAACAATGCACCACTTTTTCAGGTTTATTATTTCTGTTCTTTGTTGTCCTCCTTTAATCCTTTCCTTTGCCTTTTTTATTTTTATTTTCCTTTTGACATGTTTTATGTTTTTGTATGACACTGAATGGATATTATTTTCTTTTTGAAGAGAAGTTTCATAGGCATTAATTTGTCTATGCGTTTGATAATGCACACTAAAACACACACACACGCGTGCGCGCACACATATCATTAGTCCTATCCTAATGAATCTGGATAACCATGGTCCTGTTCTAATGTTCAATTTTTATGAATCTGGATAACCATGGTGACAGTTTTAACTTGGAGTGAATGTTGGTCTTCTTTAGATTGGGTTGATATTTAAAATACTAATCCAAACTGAGGGTTTGAACATCATACTAGAACTGAACATGTGACCGTAAACCCAACCAACCCAATTTAGCACTACACGAAATTTTATCTTCCTGAACCATAATCATCCCTCAAATCTGAGCTCGACTTAAACTGGCTTTTAGATAAATCTTTAAAGGTATAATGTATGGGGCTAGACAAAAAATTGTGACTAAAATGCTGAAGTATTAACAACTCAAGTTACTGCTAAGAAACAATATTTATCCAGAATTGTGAAAGCCCAACCCAAATGGACATTAAGTCGGTTTGGGTCCATTAGAGTTCTTGTTAGACCGAATGATTAGTTCAAGGGAAAATAATATAGTTACTATGTGCATGCAACTAAGTCACAAAGGTAACGTGTTTTAGTTTGGAATATGTTGAAGATATTGGTGACATTTCGATATAGGGAATGCTAAGAATGCTTCTGTAAAGAATGAAATATACTCTATTGTCATGCTTATAAATTCAGGACTCTTGTGCGGGAGAGGCTCATTGGATCTGGTGAAATGACCTTGGCTAACTGCAATTATCTGAGTTCACTATGTTGTTCTTTCTTTTAGTTTCAGTTTTTTTAACAGTTTCTACATCCTTTACAATCCCATAACTGAATTTATTCTTATTTACTCATACATATATTTGCTTATTATATTGATTCATGTAATTGTAGTGGAGATAGTTATGGATGTAATTGGACCTTGGCTAACTGCAATTAACTGAGTTCACTATGTTGTTCTTTCTTTTAGTTTCAGTTTTTTAACAGTTTCTACGTCCTTTAAAATCCCATAACTGAATTTATTCTTATTTACTCATACATATATTTGCTTATTATATTGATTCATGTAATTGTAGTGGAGACAGTTATGGATGTAATTGGACTTTGTTGTTTTCTTCTCCGATTCATCCTTGTTATGGAAGATTTCCCAAGGGACATTATAAATTTTTTTTAATTTGGAAAGATTGACCACTTGTTTTTCTTTTCTTGCCTTGATTCATTTGTTGATTTTTTTTGTTCAAGTGAATGAACAAGATCAGTGGGTTGCAGTCTTGAAGGTTGACCATGTAAACATTTTCTCTGAGGTTTATTGAGTTTTAGGTTGAACACTATTTAGATATTCTACTAAGAGACAACAGTAGAAAAATCTTGAGGGTTCTTTCACAACTAGAAGGAAATGCCTTTCCTTCTTTTCATTTCTTGTTATTGATTTGATACTTGTGATAAGACTCGTACATCTCCAAGATTTTTTTTTCTGCTCTGTCATGTTTTGGGGCGTGAATTGAACTATTTCTACACGATCGAGTTATTAGAGTGCAAAACTAAAACCAAAAACCAAACTGAACCACTCTAACCTAGGGGGAGAGAATGTGGAGTCAAGAGCGGAATCCAAAACAGGAGCGTCGTGTATATAAAAGTAAATCATTGTTTATCAAATCAAAATAATCACAAACCATATAAAAGTCATTCATGTATATGAAATACCAAAATAACAGAGTACATGTAATGAGGACTTGTAACTTGGGTTATTTTGGTATTTACATGTACTCTGTTAATGACCAAAATCATTGAGAGGACTTGTAACTTGGGTCATTACATGTACTCTGTTATTTTGGTATTTCATATACATGAATGACTTTTATATGGTTTGTGATTATTTTGATTTGATAAACAATGATTTACTTTTATATACACGACGCTCCTGTTTTGGATTCCGCTCTTGACTCCACATTCTCTCCCCCTAGGTTAGAGTGGTTCAGTTTGGTTTTTGGTTTTAGTTTTGCACTCTAATAACTCGATCGTGTAGAAATAGTTCAATTCACGCCCCAAAACATGACAGAGCAGAAAAAAAAATCTTGGAGATGTACGAGTCTTATCACAAGTATCAAATCAATAACAAGAAATGAAAAGAAGGAAAGGCATTTCCTTCTAGTTGTGAAAGAACCCTCAAGATTTTTCTACTGTTGTCTCTTAGTAGAATATCTAAATAGTGTTCAACCTAAAACTCAATAAACCTCAGAGAAAATGTTTACATGGTCAACCTTCAAGACTGCAACCCACTGATCTTGTTCATTCACTTGAACAAAAAAAATCAACAAATGAATCAAGGCAAGAAAAGAAAAACAAGTGGTCAATCTTTCCAAATTAAAAAAAATTTATAATGTCCCTTGGGAAATCTTCCATAACAAGGATGAATCGGAGAAGAAAACAACAAAGTCCAATTACATCCATAACTGTCTCCACTACAATTACATGAATCAATATAATAAGCAAATATATGTATGAGTAAATAAGAATAAATTCAGTTATGGGATTTTAAAGGACGTAGAAACTGTTAAAAAACTGAAACTAAAAGAAAGAACAACATAGTGAACTCAGTTAATTGCAGTTAGCCAAGGTCCAATTACATCCATAACTATCTCCACTACAATTACATGAATCAATATAATAAGCAAATATATGTATGAGTAAATAAGAATAAATTCAGTTATGGGATTGTAAAGGATGTAGAAACTGTTAAAAAAACTGAAACTAAAAGAAAGAACAACATAGTGAACTCAGATAATTGCAGTTAGCCAAGGTCATTTCACCAGATCCAATGAGCCTCTCCCGCACAAGAGTCCTGAATTTATAAGCATGACAATAGAGTATATTTCATTCTTTACAGAAGCATTCTTAGCATTCCCTATATCGAAATGTCACCAATATCTTCAACATATTCCAAACTAAAACACGTTACCTTTGTGACTTAGTTGCATGCACATAGTAACTATATTATTTTCCCTTGAACTAATCATTCGGTCTAACAAGAACTCTAATGGACCCAAACCGACTTAAGGTCCATTTGGGTTGGGCTTTCACAATTCTGGATAAATATTGTTTCTTAGCAGTAACTTGAGTTGTTAATACTTCAGCATTTTAGTCACAATTTTTTGTCTAGCCCCATACATTATACCTTTAAAGATTTATCTAAAAGCCAGTTTAAGTCGAGCTCAGATTTGAGGGATGATTATGGTTCAGGAAGATAAAATTTCGTGTAGTGCTAAATTGGGTTGGTTGGGTTTACGGTCACATGTTCAGTTCTAGTATGATGTTCAAACCCTCAGTTTGGATTAGTATTTTAAATATCAACCCAATCTAAAGAAGACCAACATTCACTCCAAGTTAAAACTGTCACCATGGTTATCCAGATTCATAAAAATTGAACATTAGAACAGGACCATGGTTATCCAGATTCATTAGGATAGGACTAATGATATGTGTGCGCGCACGCGTGTGTGTGTGTTTTAGTGTGCATTATCAAACACATAGACAAATTAATGCCTATGAAACTTCTCTTCAAAAAGAAAATAATATCCATTCAGTGTCATACAAAAGCATAAAACATGTCAAAAGGAAAATAAAAATAAAAAAGGCAAAGGAAAGGATTAAAGGAGGACAACAAAGAACAGAAATAATAAACCTGAAAAAGTGGTGCATTGTTAATAATCTATATAGTTAATGCAAGATTCAGTGGTAGCATATATTCAAAAACTAATCACAGAAGCATGTAGAGGACATGGCACAATTTCACTGTTCAAAATATAAACTAAGAACTCAGTTAATCAAAGAAGAATAAATGCTGACCTTAATAAGAAATTTGTTAAGGGCGACAAATTCTGAGAAAAGAAAACAAAGTTAGAGAGAAAATCTGACACTATCCACAAACAAGATAACGAAATACTTGAAATAAGCCTAATACAAATAAATATAACAGTTCATGCAACTTTGCATTCCATTCCGATTAGCTAAAGGCAATTATGGAATATAGATTCATGGCTTGAGTGGCTTCCTCCTGGACACCATATGGCAACATTATTAAATTGATAGTAAACAATAGAACAGCAATATTGAAACATTCTATAAAATACAGGTACATATAGGATGGGCTGGTCCAACCAACATCCTGAGGTCCAGTTTGGTTATTGACCAGTGCAAACTGGATCAAACAGGTATCAACAGATAAAAACCAGTGCAAGCACCTGTCTTAAGATGCACCTCGAGATAGTAGACCATAAGTCAAAATAGTGATTGTTGATTTATATCGTGATTAATCTCTGACCAATACCAATGCCCCTATTTTGAAACTACACTTCATTTAGCTTTTAAGTGAAGTGTGATGCTCTGTCAATCAGAATCCTTATTATGTGTAGGACATGCCAAAATTGTTTCGCTAATCAATTCAACCCATGATCGAAAAATGCATTTTAGTATCAGTGGAAAGTATCTAGCCAATGACGTTTCACAAGACTTTATGATCATGGCATTCTCTAATAATATTCTCAAGAAGAAGATTTTGGTGGTCTCTCTTCCTCGTTTCTTGTCTTGTTCTCTATATGTTTTTGGGTGCACCATGTTGGGTTCCCATCAAAGTCTGGATTTCTTGGCTGTGGAATTGTGGCATTGTTTTAGTAAAAATGTCCGCTGGCTTGCTTGAGTGTACAAATATTGTCGTTTTCTCCAAATTATATAAGGAAAGCTTCAGGGCCAACCCGATCAGCATATGGCGTTCATATTCGTTTTCTTAAAGTACAGGTACTACAGCAGAAATGGAACGGAAAGAGGAACCATACGTTTTCAGTACCTAGGATTCATCTTATACGGTTAATTACAGAAACACCAAACGTATCTGAAAAAAAAAACGCGCAGATAAATCCTTTACCTGCTGTTTGTTTGGCATGGATACTCAAACGCATTTCAATTCTAACATCTGGATGCAAAATAACTAATATGTCAACGGTATTCATCAATCTCTCACCATCAAAGCTCATCGTTCCATTTCTATCAAAATCGTACATCCTGCAAAAGGTCCAAAACATCAATCCAAGATCACCGCCAGAATTTTCCCGGATTCAAAAACTCTCCATCTATGCGCACAATAGAGGGATTGAACGAATAAAGAGGAATCCAGAAAAAGGAAGGGGTAAAAAAAAGAGTGAAAAGGAAAACCTGATCATCTGCTGAACAACTGAGAGAGAGAACTCTAGGTTTCCAACAGCAAGAGCTGCCTGATGATCAATTTCGCAGGAGACCAAGTCCAGATCCAAGTAGAACCCAAAAAAAGGGAAAAATGTTAGGATTAGGGCTAGAGTCTACAGATAAAAAGAAGAAAAGGGATATCGTAGAAGGACCTTGAGCTGAGGAGCTGTGATGCTTCCAGTTCTGTTCGAGTCAACTCGCTCAAACCACTCTCTCAGGATCGCTGAGTTATCCATTTTCGCGCGGAAGGAGAATGAATCAAAACCGTTATTTATAGGCAGCGTGCGGAAGCAATCCTCTGAAATATGCGCGTGAGCTACTGTCTGCAAACAGTTTGCTATTCAGGGAAGGGGAAGAAACAGGAAGAAGAGCAAACACCGGTGGTCTTGTCACGAAGAGAGATTGCAAGAAAAAAAAATGCCGAACGGAGAGGAATAACAGGAAGGAAGAAAGGAAGATGAAGAGAAATTGCAAGAAAAAACAATGCCGAATGGAGAAGAAGATGAAGAGAGAGTGAGAATGTTTACAAAAATGAGAACCGCGCTTCCTCACCGCTTCACATACGCTTCGATTTTTCAAAATTCGCAAACGGCTCCGATCGGCGCTGGCGCAAAAAAACCGGAGCCGGCCGAGCTGAAGAAGGCTGATGAGGTGTGGAACCCCTGGGACGCGTGTCGTTCCCAAGCGCTCCCAAGAGGAATCGCAAGAGGAAATTCGCGTAGAGGAAAACGTCCCATTCTTCAAAGACTTCAATGATTTGATTTGAAACTTCAAGAAAAATACCGAGCAATGCGGGATCGGAAGGATAAAATCGTAATTCCGTATGCCAGAACGTATCGAGTGCGGGGTTTGACGGTCAGCGCGAACGTGGCGCTGTTTTGACTGAATATGCCATGGAAGCTCCGCCACCGGCACCACGTTGTCCTTCTGCCCTACTCGGTTTTTCTCCTTTGTACTCGGTGGGCTCTAGCTTTTGAAGGATCATCGCTTTTCTGCTCCCGGAACACGGAGAGGTATCTCGGTTTTGTCGTCTGATATTTGATGTTATGAGGATCCGTGTTACATCTCTCATTTCTGATTCATAAGTGCAAAACCTTTGGATCTTTTGAAACTTCTAATTTTCAGTTGTTTCATTCTTCAGTATTTTCTCTTTCTGATGCAGGTATCTTTGTGTGTTTTGAAACTTTCGATTTTCGTTACTAAATTTACTTGAGATCTGATGAATTTTTGCCCTCATCTCAGTAACTCGGATTTTTCTCTGTTGTTGGTGAGATTTGGTAGATTTGAGTGTCCAAATGAATGTCGAGGTAGGTATTGGAATTTGGTCTTTCTATAATGATCTAGAGGGATTGATTCGGTTCGAATCGATCTGATATGATGTGATCTAGAAATATGTTGACAGGTTTTTCTTGGTTGATTGTTAATTGGGTGTATTCTAATTTTTAATTAGAAGAGAGGAGTTGTCGTGTTTCTTTAATTTGTGAACAATTATATAGGATCGCTTTTGAATTCTGTGCGACATTGACTCTGGTTGGCTGTAATTTATGATTTCGCAGAATTAGGTATTAATTTTGCTTTGTAAGGATAAGGATGTCTCCGCCTGAATCGTCTCGTGAGGAAAATGTTTACATGGCCAAATTGGCCGAACAGGCTGAACGGTATGAGGAAATGGTAGAGTTCATGGAAAATGTGGCAAAGACTGTAGATGTTGAGGAGCTAACCGTGGAGGAACGGAACCTTCTCTCGGTTGCTTACAAGAATGTGATTGGAGCCAGGAGGGCTTCTTGGCGAATCATCTCTTCCATTGAGCAGAAGGAAGAGAGCAGGGGTAATGAAGATCATGTGGCAGCTATTAAGGAGTACAGGGGGAAGATTGAAGCAGAGCTCAGCAAGATCTGTGATGGGATCCTACGGCTTCTTGAGTCACATCTCATCCCTTCATCAGCAACTGCAGAATCCAAGGTGTTTTACCTTAAGATGAAAGGTGATTATCACAGGTACCTGGCCGAGTTTAAGACGGGCGCTGAGAGGAAGGAAGCTGCTGAGAGTACATTGCTGGCTTACAAGTCTGCTCAGGTAAGTAGTAAATAATTTATACCATGATGATCGCTTGACTTCTGCTTTTTATATCTGTTGTCTCTGTTTTTTCATGGTATGACTTTTGTTTTTTAACCATTCTTTTTCTCATTTTAGGATATTGCTTTAGCTGAATTAGCTCCTACTCATCCGATAAGGCTCGGGCTTGCACTCAACTTCTCAGTTTTCTATTATGAAATTCTGAACTCACCAGATCGTGCTTGCAATCTGGCAAAGCAGGTTTGTGTTTTTGAGTATTTATTGGATCGTGGATTTTTTGTTTTAAAAAAACACTTTTCTCATTATTTTTAATCTTTTAGGTCCTTAAAAATGAAGTGATTTGCATTTTCTTCCTTCCATGTTGCATCTTAAGCAATCTATGAATCACACTAGCTCACTACTTAGCTACTTTTTTTTTAGGTAGGAACACTACTTAGCTACTTGCTTCATAGCATTTGATGACTGAACTGAAGTGATCATTTTATAGGGATCATGTGCTCTCCTTTTTTGTCATCTTGAATTTTATCATTTGTAGTTTAACTCAGGGATTTGATCACCTGTTTATTGATCCTTAGTATTATAATTTATTGTAGCTTAACCTGGAGGTGCTTGGGGTGGTTAAAGGGTTATGCAGATTGACTGTGATAATTTATTTGTTTATTGTTTTAGGGATATTGTAGTCTGTTAGATAAGGTTTTCACAATTATTGCCACAGTTGCTGTAATACCTGTGAACATGATGCTAGTCTACTGTAAAGATAATAAATTTGTAGGGAAAGATCACAATCTAGGATCTGTTACTTAACCTTTTGCTGGTTTGGATTTGTTTTATTAAAGAATTCTCATCAATTAAATGATAGCTAATTGAATGTGCATGTATAGTGTTGGTTGGATCAACCAACCAAAAAAAAAAAAAAATTCTCTCCATCCATTGTAGGAATCCTGGTTTTATTGATTATGAGGAGCACTGGATTTATTGCTGGACCACTTTCATTTTTTTATCGTATTATTTATGGAAGGTTTCAGCAGCTGAAACTTGAAATTACTGGAGGACTTTTGGGAGTAAAACACATGTTGCATAGGCATATAAATTCTGAATTAGCTTGGTTCCTTCGGAATTTAATGGCTTTTCCCAAATTGAAATTGATTTAGAACATCATAAAGGCTCTTGATTGGCAATTTTACTTAATGCCTTTTGTGAATCAAGAGCTTTATTTATTTTTTTCACCTTGAAACTTGAAAAAATGTGATTAATGTTTGTAATATAGATATGCCCTTCCCAAAACAAGGAAGGTTTCTACATCCTTTATTGGTGGTGGCCGTTGAAATACCCATACAGTTTTGCTCCATTTGATGGAAGCTAGTCTATTTTGTATTTCAGGGTGAAGGGATTTTTAGTATCAATTTGTGGTGTGGGCTATTTAGACTTCAATGAAGTTTCCTTCAGCCTATAGTGGCTGAATTAAGCAGATTTATCTAGAAGTTTCTTTTCTTGATTTGGTGTCTTAAATGAAACAAGTGCAGAAGATGGGATAGCACTGATTTCAGGAATTTGAACGTGGTGTTTCTCAGATTCTGTATGATTTTTGGCCTTCATAGATGGATCAGTCCTTCCAATATCTATCATTCGTAAATTAACCTTTTAGAAGAAACATTATAATAGATGGGAAACTTATATTCAATTAACAAGATAATAATATAGGACTATTGAAATATCATCGGATATTCTGACAAACTTTCATGGGTGTAAACCACTGGCACATTAAGTGGTTCTGTTGGTTGAATTGTTTAATAATTTTCCTATGCATTCTTTGGAGGAAATTTGGAGTTCATGTCAATGTCGTGTGTGCCATGAGCTACTATTTCTTGGGTGGACGTCATCATTTGAATGGCTGTGCTATTTTGAGAACCATTCATAGCATTTTTAGGGTAGTGTACTTGCTAACAAGTTGCAGCAAATGTACAGAGGAAGAAGATACTCAACAATTGCTTGGGCTTTTTTTCTTCTTATATAAGAGTCGATATTAAAGAGGTCTTCTGATGTAGGATAGCCTAGTGCATTGATAATAGGTTTTTGTATCTCAGATTCTCAATACATGTTATGGATTCCAGGTTTGATTAATACAGATCCATGATAGAATGCATGATTCATGTACTTAGTGGATGGATAGGATGTGCTGACCATATGATTATTGTGTACCAACATATGATTTATGTATTCATTGGAAACCCATGCTATCGGTAAGACTTAATAATACAGACCAAGTCTTGTGCAACACGAGTGACTTAAGCCTCCGCTGAGCTTGGGATGTTAGAGCTCATAAATTCTACAGTTGAAGTTCATTTGCTAAAGAAATTTGACCCCATCCCTCTATTTTGAGATGTTCTTTCATCTGGTAGTGGCCACAACATGGATTAACGCTTTATTTGCGTAGATGTGAGATTAAAGGAGAAGGGCCATCTTTTCAGGAAACAAAATAAAATGTCTCTTTCTTTTAGATTTTTTCATTTTGATACTTTAAGTTATGTTTACAATGTTCCTAAGACATATTATAAACTTATAGAAAAATTTACAAAGATTTGATCTTTGATTGAGTTTTTCACGTAAAAATTTTGAAGCTTTTCCTACGTTGGAAAATTTCAACTTATTTATTTATTTATTTTGTTTAATTTACCATGTGATCACTTGATTCCCACAAAAATGATTAGGTTTTTACTTTTATATTTTTACTATAGATAATTCTTTTTGTTATAATATTTAATTAAAATATCAATATACAGCTGAAAAAATTATATAAATGCTTTATACTTGCACTAAAAAAAACTCTTCTTTATTTTGAATTTTATAAAAATTAATATATGTACTGTTAAATTTTAATAACAATAATTATGCTCTGAGTGTGAAAACATGGATTCAAGTATGAAAGCAGCTACTTTGTGCAAAAATGCTGACGGTTGGGTCTGTCTCTGGTCCACCCTTTTATGACCCTTCTTAGGTGGAACAAGATTTTTTGGGTTTGGAATATTGGCTGTATGAAATTTTATAATCTATGTGGTTAGAGCATGGAAAGGATATCTTCTTATGTGAAGTTGCCATCTGTTTCAGTGGTTAAAGTCTCAGGATGACTCTGGAGACCTGGGTTCAAGACCTCCTTGAACCCACTTTATACGCTCCTAAGGTAGGGTGTCTCCCTGGATGGGCCCACATGCCCTGCCCAACCAGAAAAAGAGAATTAAAAAAGGGGAGGGGGATCTCCTGTATACTTCCCTACTGGTTGGATGTTTTGACCTTTTATTTTCTTAGTAAGTGGTAGGGGCATATGGCAAATCCTCAATGGCTTAAGATAAAACAAAATAGGAAGTATGAAAGAAGATGAGTTTTACAAAAGCATTAACTTAGCCTCTGAATGCTAAGACCTGATTTTGTTTCTGGAGCATCTGCATAAGAATTTATTCCTTCAATTAAAGAAAAATTAAATTTGCTTCTTTCCCAAGCTTGGTTGCAGATGCTTCCATTCTGTAAACTGAAACTTATGCTATTTGGTTTTCAATTGTTGGGACCTTCCATGTGCTCTTTTGTTTTTGATGAATCCTTTCATGTGCTCTTTTGGCTGGCTAAAAATGTTAAAACTAGTTCTACGGTAACCGAAAATTTGTATAGGGCACAGTTCAACTATGTTCATTTTCTTTTTATATTATTGCAGATGTTTGCTTGTTTTCTCAGGCCCTTACCCTTTTTCCATGTGTTGTTTACAAATATGACTGCACCCTTTAAGACTTTTTTTTTTTTTTAATTTGTTTCCTTATATCTTGTTAAGATGGCCAATTGGAGTTACGATGGTGGTCAAACTAGTTATGCCTATGCATTTTACCTAAAGTTGCTGCTAGTGCTGACTTAAACTTTATGCAAAATTTTGGTGCTTTTTATATGTTATTTTGTGTAGCGCATGTGAATAATGACTATACATGAAAATTCATCGAGTTGGTCAATGTTTAAGATTTAATCTTGATTATTAATCTTGTTCATATGATGTATCTGCCAGGCTTTTGATGAGGCTATTTCTGAGCTGGATACTTTGGGTGAAGAATCGTACAAAGACAGCACATTGATCATGCAGCTTCTCCGAGACAATTTGACACTATGGACCTCTGATATTACGGTCTCTCTCTGTCTCTGTGTTGTGTGTGTGCATTTGCGCATGTTTATGTGGGTTTATATATTCATTTGCTGTTTCCATGTATATAATGAGGACATATTTCCTTTCCGAAATGGGAGATTAGTTTATAGGACCTAAAAGGGCTGGCTTTCATCATTAGCCTCTCCTCATGCAGACAATCAAAACCCAGATAAGGATGTATCATTTAGGGAATCCAGTCTTCTTTCTTGGCCGGTAATGTTATCATAAAGCAATTAAAGTTATTCGTATCCATGGGTGGAAAGTCCTGCCTGTGGATATGGAGATAACATGGACAAGTGGACCAGTTGTGTTTAAAAAAAAAAGCAATTAAATACGAATTCCTCCCATCAGTCTGGATATGCCGCGTTATCCTCCCATGTGTAAACTTGGGGGGGGGGGGGGGGGGGGGGGGGGGGGGGGGGGGGGGGGAATGTGGATAGTACTAATACTTTGTTTTGTAAGTCACAAATTTGTTTTCTCCACTGCTTTAATTATAGTGTTTTCTGGTCTTAGGAGGATGCCGGGGATGGGGGGGGGGGGGAATGTGGATAGTACTAATACTTTGTTTTGTAAGTCACAAATTTGTTTTCTCCACTGCTTTAATTATAGTGTTTTCTGGTCTTAGGAGGATGCCGGGGATGAAATCAAGGAAGCTCCAAAGCGTGAATCAGGTGAGGAGCAGTAGCAGTAGCAGTAGTGAATCCATCTCAACCTCAAGATAATGGCAAACATTTCTAGGTTGCTATGGAGATGAACCTTGTACTTGTCACCTGTAGCTCTCTCTTATAGATTGCATTAAGTTTGTTGTAGCAAGATTTTCTTTCTCTTCTTGAATTGAACCCGAGAACATTTAAATGCCACGGCACAGTGGCTGGACTTATGAATTATGGTCTTTGTTTTAATCACAAAAAAAAAAAAAAAAAAAAATTAGACTTGGTGATTGTTGTGCCCTATGTACTATGATCCTTGTTTTTAGTCATCTCTTTTTGTGTTGATTTCTGATTCATCCACACCTGTATCCAGTGTTTTGAATGGCTTTAACAAAATCGTTCTATCAAAGCCTCTTGCTCGCTGTTTGAAATCTGCTCACGGGAATTGCAGCTGTGCTTGAATCCTACTTTTTAGTCAAATTTTTTAGGACATGTTCTAAAGGAGGATTATGTTGGTTGGATCTCTGCTCGATATTTAAATAGTGAATTAATTTTTTTAAACAAAAAAAAAATGCGCTATTTTATTTAAAATAAGGTCTAATTTAATTTTTTTTTCCTTAAATTTTGACCTCAATTATATATTCCATTGTTAGCCGTAACCCAAAAATCCAAAATTATGAAACAAAAGTTACATTTAATAATTGATACAAATGTAGTCTTGACTCTTGATATGCATATGTGTTAATTGGCAAAAAAAAAAAAAAAAAGTTTCCTATTGAACCGGTTTGAAAATGTTACTAAATAAACTTTAAGTAAGTTTCCTTTAAATTGTTGATATATCCTCCAAGTTTTATTGGTAATAACCTAAATAATAATAGAAGAAAGAGGAATATACAATAAAGAGCAAGAAAAAATTGGAATTTTGACATCTCAGTCTCATCACAATCTAATTGACTGAATGTACTGAGGTTGCCATTTTGAACCGGAAATATTGTTATATCAGTTCTTTTGGGGATCTTATGTAAATATAATTTTTAGTTTTATAACAAAACTATTATGCTGCGTTTGGATACCGGATTGCGTCGTGAGAAAACCACGTTTCCTGGTATCCAAATGCTCGATGCACGTGGAAATCCCACGTTTTAATTGCAGTGTACCGATGTCCAAACGCAGCTTTAGTATACAAGGTGAAAAGATAAATCATAAGTATGCCGTTTAGGGAAGGGAATTGCCCAAAAATAGAAACTGCAGAGGTATCATATTTAGGCCTCGTTTGGTTTTCATTCCGGATTAGGAACTCATTCCGAGAATGAGTTCTTAAAACTCATTCCGAGAATGAGTTCTTAAAACTCATTTTGCGAATTAATTTTGAAGTCTTTCTAATTGCGTTTGGTTAGCATGTAGCAGAATGAATTTTTCACCCAGAAAATTGTTTGGGTAACAAATAATAAAATGAGTTCCATGAAATTCTTTTTCTCTTATTTTGTAGTAAGCCCAATACAACTGTAAGTGACCCAATCCACCATTGAAGTCTTCTCACAACAGAAGACCCTTGAATGTACAAGCTACTGATATATGGAGTACAAAAAACAAACATTATATGCTTCTCAGTCCTACAAGCCAGCTTATTAAAGATATTCATTTTACTTCCACCGCAACTTCCTTTACATCCATTTTGCAACAAAGTCAACATCCAGACGGAGTGGAAAAACTAGATGGGAGAGGATGCCTCAAACTGGCCTGAGTTAAAACCATAATTGGCAGTGGTCACTATGGTTGTACCAATAATTGACAAAGATCACCAGTGTTTTAAATGACACTGAAATCTTGTCATCTGAGAAGTAGGTGACGAGAAATTTTAGAAGAACTCACTATATTATTAAAATTCTCAAGTGAGAAGTAGTAGACCTCCAAATGCCAGGACCTTGGGCAACCCAGTATCCTACATTTGCTATCATGGGAAAAGAGCAAGCACAATCTCAGTATTTGTCTTATTTAGAGGAACTGATGCAATAAACCCAATGTGAAATCACCTTCAGAATGACCTGAAAGATGACTATGCAGAGTAAAGGAGCAGGACTATGGGGTGTACCCAAAAGTTCCAAAATGACCCTTGAACCTTCCTTCAATTTCAAGGATAATCAATATACTTTTGAGTTACCTGTTGAATACTTTTACAAACAGATCATAGGTTGTAAAACAAATTTGAAAAAACACCAAGTAAAAAGCTCGGAGGCATCTTGCACAGTTCTATTCTGAAGTGGACATGATGAAGCCTCCCGTCACCTGAATTAGAATCAGCCAGCATTATTTGCTGTTCGGCCGACGTTATTTGCTCCGATGGTGTTACTCTTTTGTGAAGGTGCTATGGGGTTGTGAAGGTGGATTGTTCCAGTGGGTGCTCATAGGTGGAGCTCTTAGTCAATTGAGGTTGCTGGGAGCGTTCGTGGGAGTTGCTGCGCTCGCCGACTCTCGCCGGCTCGCACCTACATCTGTGGTAGAGCAAGGTGGGTCGACTGTTCGTGACCTTGAAGCGTGGTTTGTGGTTGTTGCTGTTCGTGGGAGTTCGTTCGAGAAGTGAGCAAGCAAGGTGGTGCTTCGTTCCGGTGGTGTTCGTTCGTGAGCTTGGGACCTGCTAGTGGTGTTTGTTCTTGAGATTTGGGTTTTTGTTCGTTTGGTAGCTGTTTGCTCCTGGGAGCTGTTCTTTTGTGAGCTTGGATGCTGCCGGAGCTGTGTGTGCACCCAAGGTCTTGTTTGTGTGCAACCTTGGCCGTGGGTTTGTGGATATTCTCAAAGCAGTTGGAGTGTGTTCGTGCCTTCGAGGGACTTGTGATCGTTGATGGTACTGGTTTTCAAAGGTGTTCGTGGTACGTTGCAGGGTGTGGGTTCGTGACTGTTGGTGGTTTTGTTGTTGCTGTGACTGTTGGTGGTTCGTGGGTGATCGTGGAGGGTGAGGCTTGTCTTCTCCTGTCTGTTAGCTCGAAGGAGGGCGGTGACCTGTTCGTTTGAAGGAGCTAGGCAATGTTTGTTCGTTGTGGCTCTGGTGCAAGTTGGTAGCTGTGGTTTTCCGACAAACCGGTGGCCTCAATGAAAACCAGATAGATTTAAATTCGAAGCTGGACTACAGTGCTACCTGATGTGGCCTAACAGAACTGTTTTTTTAAACCGGAGAGTCTTGCGTTGAAGAAGAAGAGAAAGGTCGTTTGGCATATTTACAATTTATACCATTACTTAAAGTTAACGTTATTTACAAGTTTGCCACCGCAAGAAAATCAAAACTCATTCACAAATCTGAAAACGGGGTCGAGAGCGTTTTTGAAAATCCACGGTTTTCTCATTTTCATTCTTATAGAATGAGTTCTTGCATGCCTTACCAAACATTCAATTTGGCATCAGAATTCATTCCAAGCCTTGGAATGAATTCCAAAACTTGGAATGAATTCCTAAAATGAAAGGCAAACGAGGCCTTACCTGCCAGCGAGCAATGCTGCTGCCATGGTAAGCGAGGAGGGGTAGGGTAGGGTAGGGAGTGAAATTGACGTGGAGACGGACGTCACCAGGAACAAGTGTCTCGATGAGTGAAGGCAATGGCGAATCCAATTCGGATTCCCACTCAGTACAAGTGCTCGGCCAGTCGGCCTCGCAATTTAAAAACACTCTCTCTTTAACCTCCGCGCTGTTCTCGGCATCCATGGCTACCCCGAAACACATTATCTTGGCATGGTTTGAAACCCTAAAACCTCCCTCACTATCTCTTTCTCTCGCTTTCAGTGTAGAAGTTAACATCATACTGATGTTGAGAATGGCAAGAGTGACTTTTCTTTCTCCTCTTAACGCAGGGGCTCAGGAGAAGACGGGCAGTTGGGCATTGGGAACAATGAAGAGAGGGAATGGGTTTGCACCGTTAAAGCTCTCGACTTGGAGAGAGTTTGTTCTGTTGTCGCAGGAAGCAGAAATTCACTTGCTATTTGTGAAGATGGAAAGGTTTGGTGCCGCTTTAGAGTGAACGATGTTGTTACTAACTTTGTATTTTTTTTGTTTTTTGAATTCGTTTTCGTGTTTAGTGAAAGAAATTTCTTGTGATTTTTTGTAATGGGTATTAGCTATATACATGGGGATGGAACCAGAGGGGAACCCTGGGCCACCCTCCAGAAACCAAAACCGAAAGCATTCCGAGCCAAGTTAAAGCTCTTTCCAATGCGAAAATTGTGCAGGTAAAGGTGAACTATGAGCTTAATCTGGATCTCTATTCATGTTTACTCGCATGTTGATATTTTATTGAATTTCAATTTCAGGCTGCTATTGGTGGATGGCACTGCTTGGCGGTAGACGATCAGGGCCGAGCTTATGCCTGGGGTATATGGTCATGTTCTTTGGCATATATTTCTGTCCAGGTTGAAAATATAAAATTGGGATTGTATACTATGTCGGTTAAGTAAAAGGAAGTATCTTCAATGCAGGTGGAAATGAGTATGGGCAATGTGGTGAGGAACCTGAACGAAAAGATGATGATGGTAGGGCTTTCAGAAGGGATATTGTTATTCCTCAGCGTTGCGTTCCAAAGCTTTCAGTTCGGCTGGTATTACACTAATTACATTCTTATGTACTTCTCATACTGGCATTTGTCAGCTAGCTGCCTTTTTCTGTATTGTCAGGTGTTTTTATGGATGTGCTGTTATAGATACCATTTGGAAGAGATGATAAACATTTCATCATGTTTTGGTATGAGAAAAGGTCATAAAACTAATTTGTTTTACACACATGACTAAGGATTTGGAAAGCAACTTTGGTTGCATCTGATTTTTTTACCTACTGGGAACTGCTTTAAAAATTTTATTTTGAATAGGATGGTCAGGCTCCTTGAATATGCAGATATTCTCTTAAATGCCGACCGTGAGCAATTTTACACAAAAGTTTGTAGCCTCTAAATGTCTATCCATGCTTCATAGTCTTCTGCTTTGGTTGCTCCTTTGTTTTCTTGTCCTTTGGATATTTTAAAACTTATAAGAAAAGTTTTCATAAGTTGCTTAGTTGAAATGGTAAGGAATAGACAAGCAAGACATAAAATGATACAAACAGAAGCATGATAGACACTACAATTGCTAACACCATTAGTGATTTGTTGGCTATTTGGAAGGAAAGAAAGGAATGTTTTAACCATTGAAGGGACGGAGTTTGGTGTAGAATTTACTTTGAATAAGGTTTTATCACATTTTTTTCAATTGATTTCACTTTGTAAGGATTTTATATGCAATTCATTTTGAATTTGCCTATGCTCCCTAGCTAGTATGGCCATGCCACAGTGAACTGCTGATCCTTCTACTGACTTAATTCCACTGGTCTTCCATTGGCTATTGTACATGTTAAGGTTTATAATTTATATTTTAGAAGAGTAGTAAGACCTAAATCCTTAATTACTTAAAAAGGCCTTTATTCTTGTAGCTCATTGTATTACGAGTCAGTTTGGAACACCTCACTTGATATGGGATTTTTGTGTACTTGTCTTCTAAATACATGACAAAAATGAAAGGGCTTGTTGTGTCCTTAATAATGAAGCATTGCTATTGCAGTTGATATATGGGTAATTAGTGTGTAACACTAGCTTGCATGTAGGATGTTTCATCTCCTCTTCTATTTGCATGTCATAATTTGATTTCATACTGCAGTTGGATCTACCATTCAGAAGCCATTTTGGTATAGAGGAAACTCTTAGTGGCTGATTTGGGTTTGCTGAGACCTGCACCTTGGCCTTCTCTAACCATAATGAAGTGACATTACAATCAAATATAATGCTTAACATTCTTTTGCTGCTTATATCTTAGGTTGCTGCTGGAGGGACTCACTCTGTGGTGCTCACACGGGAGGGACATGTATGGACATGGGGTCAACCATGGCCACCTGGAGATATGTTTGTTCCTTAGCATTTTCCTATTTTCTTGGGGGTTTTTGTTTTTAATTGTTACTCATATTTCATATTTAACTGCATTTCTGAACATTTGAAAGTGTATTCCATCACTCTGTTATATAATTGATGAATGCCTTTAATTTTTTCCCCTTTACAGAAAACAAATTTCCACTCCTGTTCGGGTACAGGGTCTTGAAAAAGTGAAATTGATTGCAGTTGGTGCATTTCATAATTTGGCACTCGTAGAGGATGGAATATTATGGGCATGGGGAAATAATGAATATGGACAACTTGGAACTGGGGATACCCAGCCGAGATCACAACCTATTATTGTTCAAGGGTTCTCTGATCTTACCTTGGTTTGTATTGCAAACTCTGATCTTTGGCCATCTTTTTCAACCTTTCCCCCTTTTTTTTTGGGTCAGTAATCAGGATGGTATATATATATTATGTGACGAGAAAGAAAACATTGTCTTATAGGTACACAGATTGTGTACCATTTTTTTCCACTATTAAACCTCTTCAAATGTGTAACTACTTAATTGCATGTCAGATTTGAAGTTTATTTTAACAACTCGATAAAGATCATGCTAGTAATGCTGTGTTGTATGACTATAAAAGTGAACATGCGAGATCTTATACCAATCCATAGACTGGAACACTTAGTGTAGTATTCTTGCTAATTTTACCTGTATTTGGATACTAGTGGATCCTTGTGCACACATATTTACTGCTTCCTTTAACTACTTTAGTTACTTATACATTTATTATAACCATAAGACTTGCTATTTGCAGATATTTGGCTTATAGCTAAATGTTCCTTCGAATGCACTTATCCTAGACTTCTCTAGTATATTAATGACTGACTTCATATTGTCATCTCTCATTGTGGTTGTGTAGTGAAGAAAATTCATTAATTGTTCCCTCTCTATTCCTACATATGTTTATATTTGTAATTTATTTCTTGTTTTTAGATTTCTTAAAACAGATCTGGGCATGAATCTAACATGTACTTATCTACAGGTTGATATTGCAGCAGGAGGATGGCATTCCACTGCATTGACAGAGGATGGAGAGGTTTGTATATCTGTTATCTTGTTGAAAAGATCTTTGATGTTTAAATTTCAATTATTAAATATCATTACTATCTTGCTCAGAAATTCATGAGCAAGAGTTTTTTATGTATTGATATGATGAATCAATCATAAACAGATACTTTGTCTGACTTGTATACTTGATGTATTGATATGATGAATCAATCATAAACAGAATAGCTTGTCTGACTTGTATACTTGATTCATTTTCTCTGTCTGCCAAGTATCTGGTTTCTTGTGACGGATTGCAAAGCAACAGCTGACTTTGTCTGATGTTTTTATGTGCTCTGCTGTTTTGCTGTTACATGGGTTACCAAGCTTTTTAACACCTGTTTTGAGTGTGACACATAAATCATGTTGTTTAGATATTTTTGTCAAAGGATATACTTATTTAATTCATACAAAAACATCGAATCCTTGTTCCACCTAGTTGCAGTGAGCAATATGAATTGTGTTCCACTGTAGTGGCTTATGAATTTTCTAACCGATGTCATTCAGCTCTTTTTTGTTCTTTGTCTAGGTTTTTCGAGTCCTTCTAACTTTCATCATCTCAAAGCTCTTTAGTAAAGATCGCTATTTAACATGATGTTGCTTCTAGGCTTTCTTAGATTTTTTTGTTGCCCCTTTCCTAGTTTTCACCATATATGTTTCAAAATCCTCATCATGGTTACACTTACGATTGTGAAACTTATTCCCTAGACATCTTAGGAAGTCTAATAGCAATTACATGGAGTTTCTCTCTTGGCTTAAGTGAAATGTGTTGATCATACTACACTTTAGAAGCACTTCTCTACCTTAGCTAACCATCTCCATTTCTATGTTATATGTCTTCATCATTGTCTTTCTCTTAGGATGACAGGGTGAGGAGGGTTCTGGGTTTTGAGACTGTTTATCTCCCTATCCCTATGGGGTATTGGTTGCATGACCATGTGCGTGATGCTATGAAAATGGGGAAAAAAGTCACTTAGGGGAACTTTTTGTATCAGTCCTAACCATTTGTTACCCCATTTCTAGAAGTTCTACAGTTGCACTTCACATACTTGGTCTTCATTTTACTTTTATTGAGACCTTTTAATTTTCCTTCCTGGATGCTGTCCTCCTGATTAACAAGGTTAAATTTTATTGAGTTCTACCCAAGACACAATGACAAAAGTCAACTGTGTCAAAAAAAACTGAATTTAAATATCCTGCAGATGATCATGATGCAAAGTCAGTAACATGTTTCCAGTTATGTAAGTACACTCTTAGGGTTCTCTTGTATCAATTTAAGAGGAGGACAGAATATTTTTCCAGAGTACTTTTTCTAGCACTGAGAGGTTTGGTGTACATGGAGGAATAAGTAACTTAACCTAAAAGAGAATTATTAGCCTAGTCAAAATTTGTATGACAAAACTAAGAAGGATGAAAAAAGATGAACTGCTTTTGTTTCCTCTACATACAGAACAAAGTCTGGGGGATGGCCACCATTAAGTTTTAGATGGTAAACCTTGATTATCATGTGCATCATAGGTAATCATATGAATATGGTACTCATTGGAAAATATGACCCATATTGAGCCAAAATTCTATTTCATTGGTTTCAGTCAAAGACCTTCCTTATCATTCCACTTTCAAGCGTGCCTGTCTTGCATGAATTTTTTAATGGGGACAGGTAACATATCTAGCTTTATTAGAACAATTAAAGTAAATTCGTCTCCCAGTCATTTAGGTATCTACTAAACTGTTCCTGTGACTGTTCTATCATATCAACTGCTTACCAACAAATTGAACCACCATGGGGTACAATTCACTTGTTTGAGAGGGATATATTGACACGAAGGATTGTCCTAAACTTTCAACATGCTGCCATTCTCCTGTACAAAGCTGATTCCATTATATCGGTTCATAGTGCCTCCCCATACTCGCAGCCAATAATAGTCGAATACATCAATCCTCACAATTTATCCCTATCCAAACTAGTGTTTCACAGATATTCTTGTTAGGCTGTTCGTTTCTCCACTTAATATCCGTGGCCACTTCTACTAAGAGAGCATTGTTCTACTCAACATAAAGTCTAATACGTTTATTTTGTAGACTTAAAAAGTTCTCCCAGAAAACAGAATGGTGATTCTGATCTATGGTGGAGAGTGCATTACAAAGCACTTGAAGCAGTATATCATGCTTACCATAGAATTAAAGGCTCAAAAAGCATTTTTGTGGGGCTTTCTATTTCTGAGCTGTAAGTGAGAATTTGGTCATTTCCTATGCCTTTCTGCAGGTGTATGCATGGGGAAGGGGTGAACATGGGAGGCTTGGATTTGGAGATGACAAGAGCAGTAAAATGGTACCGCAGAGAGTTCAACTTCTAGTTGGGGAAGCCATTGTTCAGGTAAACAAAATAAACTTTCATGTCATATACACGACTTACACTCTGATCTCTTCTCTCCATAGTTTGTAGTTTGTGATTAGAACTATGTCAAGTTTGGGATGGTATTAAGATCTGTTTTCTTTGTACCATAGTTTAGAGTTGTCCATCTAAACTGTCTTTTCTGGGCTGTTTTAATGCATTGCTTGAATGAAAAGGAGAATATCATACAATAGTCCAGTTTCTTTCAGGTCGAGCTCTTTGAATTGGCTTATTATTGTTCCTGGTTATATATGCAGGTGTCATGTGGAGGCACTCACTCAGTTGCATTAACACGTGATGGGCGGATGTTTTCGGTGAGTACTAAATACCCCGATGGTCTGAAAGAGTCAATTCTCGAAAGTTGAAACTCTCTTAAATTTTGAAAGACCTGGAATTTACAGAAGTTCCATGCTAAGAGCATAACCCCTTTGCAATAAACATGCCAAAGAAAAGAAGAAAAAATAAAGTACTGAATTTCCAAGAAAAAAAATTTTTGGGGTAAGGGGGTTGGGATCGAAGCATTCCATTCCGTGTGGCTAATCATCTGGTCCCTTGAGAATCTAGATCTGGTCTCTGTTTGTGTTGAAAGTTGGGTAATGTAATCTTTGCCACAAGTACTTGTTTTTTCTTTTTTTTTCTGACAACTCTCGTGTTTGCAGTTTGGGCGAGGTGACCATGGACGTCTTGGACATGGAAGAAAGGTGACAACTGGTCACCCTATGGAAGTCCCCATCAGCATCCCCCCTCCAAGGAATCTCAACGGCGATAGTGCTGGTCATTGGTACGCCAAGCTTGTCGCCTGCGGTGGGCGTCACACCCTTGCATTAGCAAGGTGGCAAACAGATGAATCCGGATAGTTTTCCATGAACCTTGTGACAAGCCAAAATATGTTATCTAAAAGCCGGTATCATGTAACCCAGTGTAAGAGAAATCATATTAATCATAGACTGAAACTGGAAGGGCAAATCAAAAAAAATATTTATACGATTAATTTAGAGCCGGTTTTGGCTCAGTTTAGCTACATTGTACAATCTTATTATGCGGTTGGTCTTCAATTAGGGAATGATTCTTGAATTTGGCCATCAAGCCGGTTGTGTATCACCTCCCCAGCGCGTGCACTCCTATGCTGCAACCGTTGGTGAAGCTTCTCTGACATCTGGCTGAAGAATTGAGCATCCCATCTGTGGATTAATGATGGGTCTTCCGCAAAGCAGATGTAAATGGAAGTAACAGCACTTTCAACCACCACCATTGCCAGTCCCACCTGTAACATATATCAGTGGATTAGAGCAAAGTGTGCCAATTTCGAGGTGATCAAGTACACAACTCTTGGTTTCAATTGCTAATAATATAAACTGAAATATCATTCACTATCATGATATGGCAATAGCAGCCAGAATTTTAAAATTGATGGATCATGATCCGATTGGTATGAACCATTGATACCTAGGGGTGCTTATTGGGCCGGCATGGCAATGCACAGGCACATGGGTCAGACTGTGGCACGCGGCTGCCTGCGGGCCACACATAATAAATAAAAAAATACAGAAAAAAGGCCTTTTACGTACCATCCATGCTCTGCTGCAAGAGAAAAACCAAGAAGGTTCTGTAGAACATAGATGACACGTAAAGAGTCCTTGAAAATGCAACAATACTTACATATTGGTAAACTTGGATGAATTTCAAAGTTATTACTTGCTTCAATTACTGCTTGGACATGAGAGGATTATTTGTGTATCAACTATTGACATGTGGCTCAATAGCTGACACACAAACAATCCTCCGCTGTCTAAGAAATATTAGCATCCCTATGCTTTGCAAAACCTTTTTGGCTTCAATTACTGCTTGGACATAAGAGGATTATTTGTGTATCAACTATTGACATGTGGTTCAATAGCTAACACACACAAACAATCCTCCGTTGTCTAAGAAATATTAGCATCCCTATGCTCTCCAAAACTTTTTTGGCCTTAGACGTGAAGAACTATTTCAAAATGGCTCTTCATATCTAAATAGAGTTCAAATTCTATTTAGATGTGAAGAGCCATTTTAAAGTAGAACCTGATTACTATTATAAAAATAAAATGAAAAAAGAAAAAAAAATTGATAAGAATTGCCAACGGTCGGGCTCAGGGATGCACCCATGCGAGTAATCTGTCTCTGCCGGCCATAAGCAAAATCTTTAAACAAGACTAAGAAGAAAATGAAGAAAGAAATAAAAAATGATAGCATTGTAAGAGTCTTGTTTAGAGATTTGCCAACAATTAGCCATGTGAGTACTCTGTCGGCCATTGGAAAAATCTTTAAACAAGACTCTCAGAAGAAATGAGAAGATTGGTATGGTTTGGAGTGAGAAGGGTTAGGCCTATTTATAGAAAAACCAAAAGTGACTTTTTACCACCTCTACCCCCAAATATGACTATTATTTGGCTGTTAGAAGGGTAGAAATGATCATTTACAGTCAATTACAAATATACTCCCCTAATATGATTGTTATATAGCCGTTAAGGGAGTAAAAAGGTCAAAAACCCCCTTAAAAGCAATTTTTTAATGTTCCAAAGGCTAGCCGTTTGCGTGCCCGCGTGTGACAGTGCCATTGGGTAAGCCCGTGGGCCAGCACGTGTGCTGACACACTTACCGAGTGCTGCATAGGTTGAGGCCAACCGGGCCGTCATGCCTGGCTGGCCAAGGACACGGTAGTTCTGGCATGGCACGGCCCGCTACTAGGGCATGGACATGCTTTAAGCGTGCCCGATAAGCAACCCTACTGATACCAAAGGTGGTTTCCCCATTTCATTTAAACTCTATGGATCACAGAATTACAATATTTAAATCATCAGCAGAAAATTCTATCTAGTTAGGAAAAAGAGGAAGTGGAACTAATGTGAAAATTGGAAGTGCCAAGAAAAGTGAGGGGAAGAGGCAAAAATCAAACAAACACAAGAAAGATCACATAGGCTTGAAACTAAATAAAGATTGAATCACAAGGGCCGAGAGAAATGAACTTACCAAGATCATTCCCATCAACATAGAAGTAAACCCAATCATAATCACCCTATCACTTGTCTTAAACCATGCCCAAGTTCCTGAGCAGGTACCAGAAATAAGCCCTCCCAAGATTGTGCCCATTAGTAGAACTGCACCTGAACAATCATAGGCAACGAGTGCTTCAACACCAGTTGACTGGAATAACTCCCATGCATCTCTTGCTGAATGATTAAAGCTTTTACCATAAACAGCTATCTGGAGAAACCAGAGTATTGTAAGTTTTCAGAATTCAGCAGATCAACAGATTGTAGGAATTAATATCCTTTGTAGGATTAATAAGAGTATAGATACAGCAAAATTTCGTTTATCTTAGTTAGCTCTACAAATACAAATTACCTAAAAGGAGGTTTTCCAGATTACATATATAATAGTTGACACATTCACCTAATTTAATGATATAGGGAAAATAAAATACAATCACTATGCAGACATGCCAATCCCAAATGAGAAGTTAGAAGAAGAACAGGTAAAAGAAAGAATAAGAAAAATTCACAGCAGCTGAAATTTACAGCAGCATAATGCTTAGAAAAAAAAAATTAAGTTGAAACATGCTTTTCGCCCCAGATCATAACAGATTTCACAGTTTCAACAAATGGATTAAGCAATGTGGAATATGACAGGCATCCATTGGAACTACAATGTCATTGGGAGTACTGTTGTGGTGTGAGAAATAAGGGAAAGAAAATATCATCAAAACTAATGCAGCATAAGGTTATAAACAAAGAGGCATATCAGAGATAAAATCTTAGTAAGAGTAAGCTTCATTTAAAACATTAAGTTTGAAAACATAATCTAGAATGAAGGATATATTCATAAAAAAGTTCATAATAAAAAAAAATGACAATATATTGCCTGTGATAAGGTGGGGAAAAAAAGGATGTTTTCAAATAGATAATGGCTTTTTAATATAAAGCAGACAAGAAGTGATGTGTTACACTCTTGCTGTGATATTCAAGACTCAAAATCTACTACTGAAAGTAATGTATGCGGATTATTGATCTCAATTTTCATAATTGCTGAAAAAATTTATCTTGCAATTACTTCATTCGTCTTTTATTCCCACTTGAATCTCAATAAAAGTTGTATAATATATATATATACCAAAACTGCGACAGAAGCCAGAAGGAACCTCATTGCTATGCCAGGTACGGTTAGATTCTTCATAATGTTCAATTATAAATTCCTTTTCCATTGCTTTTTCACAATGGAGAACTCAAACCAGTAACTATGACATGATAATTGCAGATGAGAGATGCACAGTGATCCATGATCAATTTCCGCAAAAATCAGTCTTACCTTACCGTTATAAAGAAACTCTCAACACCTGTGCTAGCAAACAAGGTACATAGAAGTTTAAGAAGTGTTGTGTGCCAAGATAGAGTTACAAGTAGTAATCAGATTATAATTCCATTCTCCAAACACAATTGAGTTGGTAGTGATGTGATCCTTGTCTAAAGTGGAGTAGCTGCAATCTTATACACCTCATTCTCTACCACACTTGAAGAAATATAAATCCTGCTGGCATCCAGAAAAAAGGAAAGAAGGACCAACCTGAACATACGCATACTTGTTAAAGAAACGAACAAGCGTCTCCACAAGATGAAACAAGAAATCAACACAGCAGAGCAAGCACTCGTTGTTCCCAATCTTTGATCGGAATCCCCTGATCTGAAAATTTTTAAGATAAAATGAAAGGTCACATGCTAGTACTGGACAAGTTAACAAAAACAAAAAAATAAATAAATAAACAAAGTCACGATCATCCAACTGACCAAAAAATTCTAGAATCCTTCCCAACTTATGTGCATACCTCCCACCGCAAAGTTCTGATAGCAGCTGTAAATAATGAACCATAGCAAATGCTCCCAAAGGAAGTTGTCACAGCATGTCTCACAGAACTCACCAAAGGCCTGGGAGGCATTGACACTGCATCTCGACCACCATGGATGAGAACAAGGAACACCAACCCAGATACTATAACATGAACTGTATTACAGAAGACAGCACCTGTCCAGAATAAACTCACAGAAAGTACCTGCATGTACAAATGTCGGCAATTGTGGGTCTCATTGGCTGCCTGAAGCAATAAAAGTACTTCATTGATGTAATCATATAATATCAACAGATGCAATGAAATGCAAGACTTGCCAGCTCACCACAAGAAGCCACCAGCGTCCACCATCGCCCATGCTTAAAGCAATAACACCTGCTACTCCAAAAGACCATACTACCAACCAAAAAAGCATGACAACCATGAATGCATATGCTACTCTCATGACTTCAGGAAGGCTCCATACCATCTTCACAGCTTTTTGTAACACCATCATGGTAAAGGGAAGTCTGTGGAAGAAAAAAGAAAAGGAAAAAAACTACCTGAAAGTGGTCATACCATAATGTGCCTCTAGTTAGAACTTTAAACAGATCATGGGCTGCTTAAGAGTACCAAGAAGAGGATTCTTTTCCAGAGAATATCAAGGGATATATAGAAATCAGGATGGAGATCTAGGTTCAGTGAACTATTTGCCCAATAAGCTGCATGAAATATGCATACACATATTATTATGTGTATCAACTCAGTTTCTTTATTTCCAATTTATACCAGGTGAGACATCAAGTGGTAAAAAGCATTGCATCTATAGAAAAGCATAAGATGCAATCACCAGAATGCTTCAATAGAGGTGAATACTCCTGGGTACCATTTCTTCATGGGATTTGGTTCTTGGTTTATAAAGAATTAAGAATATTCTATTCAGCTGAAAGGATTCCCTTACAGAAATTTTTCACATCCACGCAAGATAAGGTCACAAGCTCAAATACAGGAGATGAATTGGATTTTCAGTTGATCCTCAAGAGCTCCTCTTAACTTTCCTTTTCCAACTATTTTTTTTTTTATCAGTAAGAGCATGGTGTTATATATTTAAAGATAAACATAACATACAGAAGTTGTAGGTACACAAATTGTGTACCAAAATAAAAAAATAGCAGCTACAATTCCCTTTTAAACCCACCCCCATGACCACTAACAATTCCTCTCAGGTACCAAACAAAACCCCACCTAGGTCAGAGAATCTATTACAGTTTAGGAAATCTTCTGGGGTAACTCTAGCTCCTTCCGGGCAGCAAGCGAACCAACAATTCCTTTTCCAACTATTATGATATTTGTGCTGTTTCAGGCTACAGTTTTTCTTCACTAAAATTTATAATCTCCAGTTATACCTTTTTCTCCCCAAAGAAACATAGGCAAGGAGATGGTACAAGTTGAATGTCCCAAATGACTAGAGGAAGATGAAAAAGTGCCTGCATAGAGTCAGATGTAAAAGATCCGCATGCTTATACGTATAGGGTAAAGAGATGTAAGTATTATTTGCAGTTTTACAAAATATAATAGGTAAAGTTTTCTTTTGGAGAAGGATGATCCTTATATTCATAAAGTATAAAAACAGGCTAACACATCCAATGCTAGATGAAATACAAGGGATTACAGAAGGATGAGCAAGTTCCTCCATTTCCCCAAAACCAGAAAAAGAAACTGCTAACATTTCCCTCTTTTTTGTTTTCTCCAACTTACAAAGTTTTTTTTTCTTCCTTTTTTCAGGTTTTCATTTTCTAAGCCAATCGTATGGTCATGCCACTGTTTGATTGGAATCTGATAAAATAATTTTAACAGCAGCACCAAGGTGAATTAAAATGGAGGAACTGAAGTCCAAATCTAATACATCATACGCAGGAGACAATTAGGAAGTTCAGAAGATGTTCACAACATCACGAATGTCACCAAGCCAAGTCAAGCTCAAATCAAAAACACAAATGCATTCGCAAATAAGGATTCAAAGACTTACCTGTCTATAACAGATATTACATATAAAAACTGTATAGCTGCACCAATTGCAAATGCAACGCCCCAGAAAAACAGATGGCCCCAAAAACAGAATACACTCAAAACAGCAAGGTATGTAGTCAGGAGATGAACAGAGACCTTCATCATATGATTCGCTCGGGATCCGAGTAACAAAAGCCAAACCCATCCAAGAACAGTACCAACCCCACCAGCTACCGCATATAAGGGCCAGTAATTCTCGGTCAACCCCGCTCGATTCTCAAGAATTCTATTCGTGTACCTATCAATCTTAAGCCTATCTGATTTCTTGAACCTATTAAGTCCAAGAACGCCAAGAACGAGTCCAAATCCAATCCAATGTATGGTGAATATACCCAACCAGAAAACATCTCTCCAATGCCTCGGCGGTTCCGGAGCCCTCCCGCGGTACAACGTATGATTCCCGTCGTCGCTCCTCCGACCATGCGTGTCATTCTAAAGATCAAACCAACCGACGTTAAATCGCAGATCTCTTTGAATCTCTATAGATTTGAAAGATTCAAAAAAATTCAAAATTGAAACACTGGAAGATCATAGAATTGCAAAAGATTGACTGATGGGGCACATACCTGCTCTGGAGTGGGGATGGAAGCGAAATCCGTATCGGAGGATGGGGTCGGAGAGCTGCTGCTCATGGCGATTCAGACAGAGTGAAACGCCGTGCTACGAAGGATAAAGGCATCTTTTTCTATAGATCGAAGGGCGTTTCTTACTTTCTTGTGATGAGAGAGGGCGTGGGAGAGAGAAAGTCAGTCAATGAGGACTTTGAAGAGTCGGAATGACAAAGACGACGTATTCAATTCAAATGGAAAGAAAACTGAAAGTTTCGAACGACTTATTAAAAGGGTAAGAGAAACTGAGAAAGTGAGGGTTAAATTTAAAACGTCTAGTGGGGGGAGGGAGACATGAAAATTTGCAGAGAAATGCGTGGGATTTGAGAGTGGAGTGCGCTGGCTGGTGCCTTCTTCTGTCGACGGAAGATTATGATATTTGGTGGGGCCGGTGGACATGCGAACTGCCACTTGCAGTTGGAGTGCCCTCTTTTTTACTTACTTTTTAGCGATAATTATTCCTGTGCCCTCAAAAATTTGAAAAAAGTAACTAAAAACCTTCCTCTCAAATGGTAGTAAAACATCCCTTTTTGTTAGTTTTCCTTTAGATGTGCACAAAAGGTAGTAAAACATCCCTTTCTGTTAGTTTAAGAACACTGGAGTGATCAAATTAACCCTTAAGGTTAAAGTCACTGGTCGATATGCACACACCATGCGCATGACAATACTCACATTTATCGCAAATGTAGGAGATGACAACCCAATGAAATAGAATTGAAATGTGCTGGAGCCCTTGTCTGGAAGATCTGCTGGTCCAACAGTGATGTATATGTCCACATAGGTGCATGAAGCTTATGTGTACACACCTTCTACCGTTGGACTAGCAAATCTTCCAATGTGAGGAGGGACTAACTGATATGGCCTCAATGGAGTATGGCATTGCAAAATCCCTATTGTATTTTATCTGTTTTAATGCATGTAAGTCAAACAAACAAACTTGAGTTAGGCATCAAGTACTTGGGGCCTGGTGGTCGATACTTGGGGCTTAGAGGTATGCAGTATGCTCCCTCTAAGGTCTCAGCCTCTCAGGTTCGAACTCTCTTAGACACAAGCCCCTAGGGCCACCTGCACAAGGTTTATGAGCCTTAAACTTGAGCCATGTGGGTTGCAAGGTTTTGTATCGTCCCTCAGGGATTAGTAGGTTGAGCGTAAGCGGACCCAGGTACCTTGAGTTCCAAATAAATAAAAAAAGTTAGGCATCAAGTACTTTTTTTTTGGTAAATTAAGCATCAAGTACTTGTAAGAATATATGCTCGATGGAAATGAAGCAGTTTTGCAGAGAATTTAAGCAATAGTTAAGCTGAAAACAAAAAATTAATCTAGCCACGTCTCAGGGTTACTTCCATTGCAACTGTACCAACTACCACAGAATGAAGTTATCAAAGCAATCTGTTTGTTTCGGCCCGGCATTAAGGCGATTAAATATTGGTGCACCATTAATGGGGTTGTTCAGATAATGATCCCCATTTCAGAGAATCGATCCTTGACCTATCAGAATCTCCATTGATGATCCACTCTTTAATGGGTTTCCTCAGATCTTGTTCACCATTAGAACGATTTGGCTTGCTCGTGGTGCTACTAATGGAGCACGAACTGATGATAGACCATCCATGTCTGCTCGACGGCCTGGGATATGCTATATATAGCAGGAGCTAGCAAGGTATCTGTGTGTGTTCTGATTGATCTAAAAAGAACAATTTGACATAGATGGGATTGCTGGGAATGAAATACTCTGCCGTGTCCCCCTGAAATTTTCGTTGATGTGGCCGTGAGATGCAGACATGTGGACCATTTCACGGTCATTATTTTTTCATATGTTATAAATGTATCAAGTGGGTCCCACTTGAAAAAACAGTGGCCATGAGATGTTTCATATGGCAACATGTCACGGCCACATCAAGAAGCATTTCAGGGGACATGAGAGACGATTTCAACTTGAATAAAAAACTACGCATAAAACAATAAAAAAAAAAGGATTAGAAAACTGTGCAAACAGATTTTATATGATTAAGTGATATGCCTATGTCGATGTCCGAGAGAAGAAAGATACATTAATATGGAATAAGAAAAAAATAATAATAGTAATATTACAACTTATATCTCTAATCCCTTCGCCATTCTAGTTCCATACAACAGGAAGATTACCAATACACCCTTAAGGTCACTCCTCATCTCCCTTTTTGTAAAAGAAATTAACGGGTGGTATTGCACATAGATGACTAAAAAATTAGATATAAATAATTTCTTAGGAGATCACTCAACAACACAACCACCACTACTCAAAATGGATAAGAGAGTAAATGACAAATATATCCCCAATGTACTATATTATTGTCAGAATTTCAAAAGGTATTTTCGTGAAAAAAGGCCATTAACTTTTAGCATGGCTTCCCAAGGGAGCGAGTATCTATAGTATAGATCTATACTATTAATAAAGAGAAGATGGAGAATATTCCCTTCAGATTTTAGTTCATTTTTTCTTTTTCCAAACATTATCCTTCCCAAATAAAACAATTCACCACTATTTTAAACATGTTGTAACTATCTAAGTCTGTTTGTCTGAGTGGGCCCATGTTTTCTACGCGTATAGCGTGTGCAACCCCCTAGTTTGGATAAAAATTAAGCCAAACTCAAAACGGAAAACTTACAATTTGTTTGTGTGAATTGATTGGTGTATTTTTCGATTAAGAGGGACATTGATTGTTGCGTGGGACATTTGCATCAAATGAGGAATGGTTTTTGGGTTCACAGGAATAATTTTTCTGATCTGGAGATTACATTTACGGCCCAAAAGCACAAACAGGAAAATTAGCTTTTGGGCTTTACAAGCGCATGTGCTTATGCAGAACACGTTATCGATGTAATATGAGTAATAGTTTACGTATAGGATTGTGGCGTTCGATTCAGCGAGAACAATGCTAACCACCTAATTGAGGTGTTTGATCTGGTTTCTGCTAGAGAATTGAGTATAGAATGCTTCCTTATTTCCACAAGATTACAACTTCTATCGAGTTTCCAAAGGTTTTGAACGGGGCCTTAGCCGTATAACTTACTTCTTCCTATAACTAATACCTATAATTCCGTGCCAGTCTATCTAGCACAAAATCATAAAGGGGAATGAAATCGTCTGCCGCAATTCCTGCTGTTCAGTTCACATTACTGACACCACATTTTCATGGGGAAATGTGAAACGAATAGCATCCCACGGATGTTGCAGGGTCTGCCACAATTAAATTGTAGATTTCTCTCCAATGTTCTATCTACACCCAAATGACAAATGTCCACTTCTTCTTTGAATAACCGATCCTCCAACATAAGCTATTGCGACACACAGGATACCTTCCCCTAGGGTCATGACATTGCAATGACCCAAAGGCTTGTGCCTTGTCATAGCTGCAATCCTAAATTTAGTTTAGGATACAGCCGAATCTCGAATCTCGCTTTCTGGGTCCCACCAACAATTTCTAGAATCAATAGAGAACCATCAGATATGCCCAAGTCACGCTCAAATGAATGAGCACCCTTCGTACCATGTCTTCGAAGAAAGAGATCTTAAAACCTTTAAACACAAAACAATTATAAATAAAGCAGATTCTCCATTACAAACAAGAGGGCCCCACATCACGCTACACCAACATATACATGAGTATGATACCGTACCACATGTCTTACATGCAACGCATGACGTATATTTCGCTGTCAACTTTCTTCGTCTCCTATTATCCATCATCCCCCTTTATTTTTTCCCTTTCCTCTTTCCTTCGTAATTAAAAATCGAAATACACTTACGGTCACATGCACTCCTACACTTGTATCTCTTATATCCTTACGTTTGATCTTAATTTACTATACATGCCACTAAGCGCAATAAGTAATCACAGCAACCAAACTCCTTTTCTTAGCGTTGCACTTATTAACGACCCCACCTTAGCCCCCACCTCCAACCACACGCCACCACTGCTCCACCGTTACCTTTTGGTAAATCAACCACTCCCCGGGGTCTTAACCGTAATTGGAGCTCAACATTTATTGGGCGAGAACGCGACAACTGCATTAGCCAGGTTCAAACCGACACGTGTCCCCTGCTGCTGCACGTTCCCAATTATGGACAGCGCGGACGAGGTCGGTGCAAACGCGAAACAGAACGTTCCGGCTGAGTCCACCGGGATCAGGTAGTTCTTCGCCGGCAAAAGTAACGTCTTGCCGGCACCGAAATGAAACGCGACGGTCGGAACCTCGACGCTCTTGGCCGACGATAGATCATAACAAGTGTCAAACAACGCTACACCACTTGTGGACCGCAAGTGTTGAGTGCCCTTCACGAACGCGTCCCTGAGTGAGTTATACACCTCGGTCTTCAACCGAGTCACCGCCGTTCCCGAGTCAACAATGACTCCGCCATTACCGGTCTCGTCCATCTCGAACTCCGAGGGAGACACCGAGAGTAACTGGCCGCCGACGCTCATGCCGGTTAAACGCACGTAGTAGAACGTGTCGAGTTGACGGTTACGGAGTAACGGGGCCGTAACGGCGTTAGGGGGCAGCGGAGAGCCGAACTCAAGCGTCGAAGCCGTGCTGGAGTCTCGGTCGACCAGACAGTAAGAGAAAGAGGAGGCTTTGATCTGAGATGGGAAGGAAAGCGAGCCGCCACCGAGTCCCAGCAAGCCGGCGGCGCCGACGAACAACCCTTCGTTATCGTGGCCGCAGCCGAGAGCGATTTTGTCGACAGAGGCCGAGTCGCCGAACGTTAGGGTTTCCGTTACGAAGTCGCCGACGGTGTAAGAACCGTCTCCGTACGAAACCTGGTAGAGACAAGTTCCCTTGCGACACGCCGACACGTCGAGCGACTTGCATTGCTGAGTCTCGCAAGTGAGAGGAGAGTACGAAGTCGAAGCGGAGGGCTCGAAGATCGGATCGGCTTGCTGGTAGCAGTCGCTGCAAGGTGCGCACTGCACCCAGTTGACGTCGCTGCCGGTGTCGAGGACCATGTACAGAGGTTTAGGCGGCCGGCCGACTCCGACTCGGGAGAAGTACTCGCCGCTCCCTTGACTGGTTCCGGAGATCACCGGGCCTTGGAATTGGCCCACGTCGGCCATTGGCATGAGATCTGATTTCCTGATCCCTTTAACAGCCAGATCGAGCTTGCTGTTGATGGATCTAACTCGGGCGGCGTCTCGTTCCAGCCGGGCCAAGGTCAGGTTTTTATAGTCCTCGTGCGGAGATTTGTGTAGTGAATCTCGCGGATGAAGTTGCAGAGAGAACAAAGCTGACGACTCCGTAATCTGCTGGCTCTGCTCTTGCTCCTGCAAGGTTTTAAGCGTTTCAGGATCGAACGAGAGAACATCCAGGGTTTTCTGAATCGACGACGACACGTCGAGAACCGCGGTTTCGGGATCCTTTAATAAGCTCCGACACAGAACAGGAGAAAACAAGGATGAAAAGAGGAAAGCGAAGTAGAAACAAAAGAGAAACCGAAACCCCATTTCCGCCATGACTTCGTTACACGAAGCAAAGCACGCAGAGCGAGAGATGGAGTGATTTGGTTGAGATGGGGTTGGGCTTTATGTGGAAGCGAGTGGATGGAGGAAGGGGAGCGAGCATTTACACAGACAGACTCTCACGTCACACTCATTGGGAGAAAACAAAAGGATCAAAGCGAGAAAAGGGCTTCGGACCTAACAGAAGTAGATCTTAATGTCACCGTTAATCTTAAATCTTAATGATCTTTTGATCCGAGGTCTTAGGGTTCATCATCACATAAGCATGCAACTGTTCAAGCGTTATTATTTTGACTGTTTAGTTAGGGTTCTCTCTTTCATCTTTCTTTTCTTTTTGACCCTCTTCAAAGTTCAAACATGCTTTCTTACCAGCACAAGACCCCACAAACACAAGAATCATGCATGGGTTGCCGACATTTAAGAAAGAAAAAAATTAGTTAGGGACCACAAGGTGTGGTACAGATATTGCGGGTCAAAATCAGCTTGATTGGAGTGGAATTATTTCGATGGCACTGGTGGTGCATATGAACATATACAGCCAAGCCCTAATATGTTCTTACATTGAGTTTTTACAGCCAAACCCTAATATTGAAATGTAATTTCCCAACATCCAAAAAGTTTACATGATGTCACTGATTATTCTCTTGGTGAATTATTCTTGATATAAGCCTCATTCATATTCATGGCCTGCTACTGAGTTATTGGAGTTAAAAATGATATCTGCGCCTATTTTTAGAGCTAAATTCTAGGTCTAGGGAAATGTACAGATAAAAACATCCAGATCATTAACTCAACTGTAGAGCAAAATAGGTTGGGTCGTTGTTAAAGATAATAAGTTGTAGGAATATGGACTTCGTGTACTATTTGCGGCCCTTCCTTTTAGTGGGTATGAGTCGAACCACAAAATTAGCTTAGGAGGGATAAACAATAAGTCAAATAAATTCAACTACATCAAACAAAATTCACAAAAGTTACTTTTAGAAGAAAAAAAATTGAGAAAATTATAAAAAATGGTCACTTTTAGCAGCTATTTATAAAAATTGTTCATTGAAAACTTCTTTTCAAAAAATTGTCATTTTTCAAAAAAAATTTTTTTAACTATAAGATAACTTTATTGTAGCTACATGAGATACAAGCATAGCCTACTTAGGACACAAGCGCATTATACGTAAGATACAAACGTATGATGCGTTCATGTCCCATGTAAGGTACGCTCGTATCTTATGTACAATGCGTTTATGTCTTAAGTAGGTTGTGCTCGTACTCCACGTAACTACGGTAAAATGATGTTATTTTTTAATTTTTCCTTTGTAAAAAGTAACCCTTCAGGGTCAATTATTTTTAAAAGTGACCCTTTACAATAATTTGGAGAGAGGAGGGACAATTGCTGGAGATTTAAATAATATTTAAAAAGTAATAATAAAATTACTTTTTAAAAAAATTGAAGGGGGGCAATTGTCCCCTTTGCCCCCCGTGGCTCCACCCTTGCCCCCCGCAGCTCCACCCTTGATGGTGAGGTTTCATCAAATTTGTGAGATATGTACCACCATCAAACCTTTGACATCATAAGCAGCATCAGGTTGGAAATGTACGTGTAATTTTATAAAACTAAGGAGTGCTTAGGTAGCAAATTAAGAATAAAAGAAGAAGGGCATTTTGGATATACAATATTAAGTAGTTAGTAAGTTATTCACGTGGCATTAACAAACTGAGTGTTGGATAAATTTAAAATAAAACAGTGGGTGTTTTTGGTATGAAACGTCAACGAGAGAAGAGAGTATTGGTTTTATATAATAATACAAATAATATCCTTTTTTTTTCTTTTTTTGTTAAGACCACACGCATGGTCACACGATCAGTGCCGTGCTTTATCCGATGTCCTTGGACGTACCAAAAGACTAGGGTACTATGAAAATAGTACTTAAATATATATTGGGAGTTTAGTGTATCAGAGTATTATATGTCGGGTGGATTGAGTTGTTGTTTAATGCAAATTCACCATTTCAATGGATTGCATCTACATGAGGCAACAAAGGAGCACCTTTGAAGTCTACCTCAAGGTTTAGAATCGGTGGCGGATTTTTAATTAAAAATATTTTTTTATATATATTTTAATTGAAATTTATGTTTTGTCCCTTTCGAAATTTTTGGTTTGCCCTTACTAATTCATTGAAATTTCTATATTTCATGAAAAGTGTTAATTGAAAATTTGTTTTGCTCTCTCAGATTCGGAGTCCTGGTTCCGCCACTCTTTAGAATCAAGGTCCACATGACCTCTTTTGAATGCATAAGCAAAATATTAACTTACTTTTTTAGCTAGCATTTTCATAGTAAAATCACTCATTAATCCGCCTTAATTATCCCACCAAAATCAAAGTTGAGTTGGACCAATCAAATGAGGTATTAACTAAATTTGAATAAATTGATTCAAACCGTAAACATTGGTAATTATAGAACTAGTGTTTAAAAACCCGAACAGTGTTTGTAACTCGAAAGTTTACTAGCTGTCACAGTAACTTTCGTAATTTGGCCGAGTTACCAAGGATTTTTATCCAAAAACTCGTTTAAGTTTTAGGATTTACATTATAAAATTACCTAGTTAAAAATTACATAGTTAAGGGGTGTTTAATCTTGCATTTTAACACTATCCAAATGTTACGGTCTTAGATGTTAAGTGCTTAACCAACGAAGTCTTCATAAGTCTAAGGACTTTTGAAACGTAAAGCCAAACAACTCGTGTCCAAGTAAGTTGAGCAAGTATTCCGAATTATGAGTCGGTACGGCCGCGTTATATGCATTCCAAAAGCCACCGTTAGGAACTGACGCAACAAATGTAAAGAAAGCACGAATACAGGGACCTCGAGGACACTGTTTGTGTTAAACGGACGCCTCTTGTATGTGGAAAGGTGCGGAGGTAGTCGGGATATATAGAGAGAGAGGACAGAGGTCCTTTAGAGGTGGGAAAGTCGATCGAAGATGACGACTAGAGATGCATGTTGCAGTTGCAACGCTCTTACGACATTTGGATAATAAAGCGTATGGTGATTAAGCTCAGGTGTTCGGCGAAGGTGGCTGTGTCCGACGCTTTGGCTTGTAGCTTATGATGAGGAGATTCGGGAAGAAGATTAACGGTAGTGACTGTTGTAATTACATGCTTACACTCTAGTAAAAGCTTGTAGTTGATAAAACCCATCAAATTTGCTTCTATTCTATGCTGCCAACCTTCATAATATGATCTTTCTTATCATCCACAATTGCAATAATCAATTCTATTCTTTGTCATGACTTTCTATGCGCATCAATAGAAATACGGTCACAGGCACTCAAATCTTATACATAGTTTAATTTCTAGTGATTATCTTACCAACTTTCGGGGTCCCAAAAAAATTCTCTATCAACTTGAGTTTGTAGGTGCAATGGTTGTTTAGCATGGTATCAGAGTGGAAGGATTGGTGTTTGACTCTCACAGGAATGAATTGCTTTGGCATTTTTTTGTATCCAGGGTGTGAATGCACTGTGTTTTTACCCCCCAAATGTTCGTTTAATAGAAACTACTAACAAACAACGCAGTTATTGAAGTGAATTCTAAATCAAGAATTGATAATTCTTGACACAAAATTCGGCTCGGAATTCAAGCTAACAATCCGTGTAAATAAGGAATTAAAATTAAGAATTTCTACCCCTCATTTTTATAATTTGATCCACATGGGGCAACCCATAATCGAGTACCACCACCACCACACAACCACCATTACAGCCACCACAACCACCACAACCTCGCCATTAATTATTAGCACCATGAACACGAGTATTATCACTGAATTTGTTATTATCCCCATCACCACCACACAACCTCCACTACCAACACTATTACTCCGGCACAACCATCACTACAATCATTACAACACCAACACCATTATTACCCGAGCACGGTTACAACCACTATCATTATTATTACCACACAAGCAACATCACTAACACTATCAAGCATCACCACCACCATCACTACCACCGTTAGTGCGACCACCAAACAACCACCTTTGCAACCACTATCAAAACAACCACCAACACCATCCTCTTGCTGCCACTACCACTCAATACACATCACTAAGTACGACCGCCACCCTTTGCTTCTACGACAACCCAATAGGCTCTGATTGGGTATGTATCCTTCTGCATACTTAACTAGTCTGCGAAGCCGCAGCATACCATCCGTAATAAAAAAATCTTGTACCACGGGTCGTTTGATTTATGCGGTTAGAATCAGCCTATCAACTAAAATTTATGCTACGCGCCTTCTCAACCCTCCACTCTCGCTCATCGAAGCGCTTCAATGGTTTCCAGTACATCCTGTCTCTCCCCACGCACGCCCACAGTGAGAACGGTTCCTCCCTCGTTCGAACGCGAACGACTTTCCAAGAAAACATTCTCTTGCTACGTTAACGATCGCCCAGATGCAGCTACTCAAAAGGACCGTCGCTGGTACATTCCCCATAGTCGCCGGCGATTTGACCAGCCTCAGATTGTCCGCCGTTGGGTTGAATCCGATACTCCGTTTACATCGCATTCTGAAGGTGCCCTAATTCCTCAATTTCACGATTCATTAAATTTTCTGGAACTTTTTTGTCAAATTATCAGCAAATTTGATTCCGTTAATCCTGATTTTTTGTTGTTTATGTACTGGTTTTGATCGTGTAGAGAAATTTACGGTTGTGTCGTATAACATATTGGGCGATAGGAATGCGTTCAAGCATAGAGATCTATACCCACATGTGCCCTATGTTTATATGAAGTGGGATCGTCGTAAGAGGCTTATATGTGAGGAACTTGTTGGATGGGACCCTGATATAATCTGTTTGCAAGTAAGTCTAGTTTATTGTATTTGTACCAGGTTTGTTGAGCTTTCAATTGGACTGTTGTCCAACTGTGATCTGAAAGTTATGGTTATCTTGTTGATTTTGTTAGGAGGTTGATAAGTACTTTGATCTGTTGAGCATAATGGAGAAAGCAGGCTATGGCGGCTGCTATAAGGTGAATGCCTCTGTGGGTTTGTAGACTCAGTTTTCTCGGAGTTTTATCCAGATATCTAATTTATTGTAGGATAATGAACTTCTTGTTCTCTGTTTATAGAGACGCACTGGATATGCTATTGATGGTTGTTCTATGTTCTGGAAGAACGATAAGTTAGTATTTCTGGTATTTCTTTTGCTGTTCACGACATGTAGGTAGACAAATGTGGACTAACACTTCTTCTCGTTCATTCTATCAGGTTTCGGTTATTGGAAGAAGAGTGCATTGAGTACAAGAGATTTGGTCTCCGTGATAATGTGGCTCAACTTTCTGTTTTTGAGGTAGCATTCGTATTGCATTGTGTGTCTTTGATTTTATTTAGAGGAAGGACAGCTTTTCCAAACAAAACTCAAGATCTGTTAAGATATGGTTCCTTAGATGTGCAAGTGCACATCCTTTCTGTTTCTTATCTTTTTCCCATGCAGGCATGTGCAAGTGCACATCCTTTCTGTTTCTTATCTTTTTCCCATGCAGGCAGATGGGTAAAATTCAGCCAAGAAGAGTAGTCGTTGGTAACATCCATGTGCTTTATAATCCGGGTCGGGGGGATATTAAATTAGGTCAAGTAAGTTCCCTGACATTGTTACCTAAGTTATTATGCATGAAGTGACCATACCTACCTTTTCCATGGTAATCCTAAGTGAGCTTCATTGCGCAAATTGAATTCTCTTTTCACTTCTTTTTATATTTACCCATTATCTCTAGCACATCTGATGTTCAAAAATCTCTCGACATTCACCTCACAGGTTATTCTTGCAATAACTCACATAAAAAGCATGTTGGTGTTTGGGGCATTTAATTATTGGAAATGTTTCACACTTTATCCAAAATGAACGAATAATGATTTTTAAGATAATATGCTATTATCAACAACAATATGCTGCAAAGCATTGGAATTTATGGATGCTCAAACTGTTTTTTCTTTCCCCCCAAATATTACATTACAACAATAAAAACATTGTGATTAGACTTTGTCGTTTTTTTGGACAGGAGAATGTGGCAAAAGCATTAGGATGTTCGAATATATCTGGTTTACATTTCTATCCATCATATCAGCAGCCAGCTTAACAGAGATGTCTGATCCCAACTAGTTGTGATTGCCAACATGGAACTTCCATATCTGTAAAAAAAAAACAGAAGTAAAAGTAGAAGGAAAGAATTCTTTTGTGGTAAAAAAATCATTTATCTCAGTTATTTCAGAAGAAAAAGAAAAGAAAGAAGAAAACAAGGGGTCTGTTGAATTTCAAGTGTTCAATTTCACAAAGGATATGGAGACTTACATCCCTATAATAGTTAATGCCTCTTTTTCTCCTTAAGGTGTTGGAATTATTCTTAATAAGATGTTGGCTACAATTGGGAAGAGGACTTGTCAATAAAAAATTTCTATTTATCTGCGATCTGTGAATAGTTAGCAATCCATTCTATATTTCTCATCACCCCTAGATTCGGTTAACATCCAGTGCAAAGCAATTGGAGGGAAAAGGCAGTGTTCAGTGTTAGTTGATCAATTGAATGTTTTGAATTGATTTACTATCTAAACCAATATTACATTGGTTTACATATCAATCAATTAGGAGCTTGTGGTTGAGACTTTAGTTGTTTCACCATTTCTCATGCAGTTACATGGTTGAATGGTGTACCCCATACAATAATGAGTTTTCAATTTTCATCCTTTCTATTTTCCTGAATTTTGGCTGAATTCCCCAATGTGCTGCATCCTTTCCTGTTACTGTTGTCTAGCACTTATTTTGAATTCTGGAAGGTGTGATTGAGAGTCAATCTAGTATATGTGATCAACTAATTTGGTCTGAGCACCAAAAAAGTGCTTGGCTTATTCATATTATTTTGAGATGCATTTGCTGAATTAATTATTCATGTATTGCCATATGAAGTTCTGACTTCTTGACTATACTGCCAGTAAGAGTCCCATGGAAAGAAAATATTTTGAGGATATAAGTAGCTATTAGTCAAGTGACTGTTGCTCATTTTGTATCATCAACCCTGTTTTCCCTTCGCTGAGATTTCATACTGAAGTGTTGTCTTGCAGATTCGTTTCCTTTTATCTAGGGCACATGCCATCTCTGAAAAATGGGGCAGTGCCCCTGTTGTGCTTGCTGGTGATTTTAACAGCACTCCTCAGGTTGGCTCCTCATAAAAGTTGAAGTTGTTTTTCTCTTGGCCTGTTCTTATTAGAGTGTTACTAAATGGTGATTTTTATGCTGCTCAACAGAGTGCCATATACAAGTTCTTGTCATCATCAGAGGTAAATTTCTTATTAAGAGTGTGAACACCAACTGATTATATCATCCCTTCTTTATTGTACCTATGTTGATACTAACTGCTATTGAAACATGTAGCAGTTCATTTTCTGAGATTCTATTCTGAGTTGCTTGAACTGCATCCTGTTTCTCATTTTCAGCTAAATATCATGCCATACGATAGAAGAGATATATCTGGTCAAAAGAGCTGTCATCCTGCTCAGGTTTTTGGCCTCGAGAGACAAATGGGCAGCCCATTTTTAATGGACAGGTACTTCAATTACCATCTTTGGTTCTACTGATATTTTCTTTGTTAGTCATGTAAACAAAAAATCAAACCAGTCTTGGTGGATGTTGGCTTTACTGCTATCATTCATAACCTACATATACACTTACCAACAAACCACATTCAGAAAAAATAAACTATCAAAACTCTCATCCATAACTAATGTCTTTTAAATGTGTTTGATGTGGATACTTTGAGGCTTGTTTTACTGGAATCTACTTTCTGAAAATAAAGAAAAAATGAAATTCCTATGCTCAATGACTATTATTCATCTTGACAGAGGCATGTGCATTTGGGAAATGACTATCTTTTATAATTGGTTAACTGGATCATTGGATTCAAACTTTTCATACTACTCATTGAACTTGGTACTTGGAGGGTGAGAAACTAAGGGTTTTTTATGTGGATTTTTGGCTTAGTATGATTGTTTGGAATATGGAAGTATTTGGGAATCTCTTTCTCTTTGCACACACATACGTATATGCATGTTTTTGTGTGTGTATATATATTTCATATCCTCATGCTTCCGACTTGCATGATCAAATTTCAAGTCTTTTTTAAATGTTTAAAACAGAAAAAAAAAACATTCTTCTGAACCATAGGTCTCAAACCACAACCATCTTCCCCCCACATGCCTGCCTTTGAAAGCAATTCTCCCATTTTATTCAGACCATTATGAATGATTTGCATAACCCTTTTTGTTTTTCGCCATTTTGAGTCATTTTATTGGTAATTACTTTTAGATTCAGATTCTTTAAGAGTGGCTGGACTGATGAAGAGATAAAAGTTGCAACCGGGAAGGACAACAGCACCCTAATAGAGCATCCTCTGAAGCTCAAAAGTTCCTATGCCAATGTGAAGGTTTAAATAGTATTACTAGCTTTTCCTTTGCTGAATTTGACATCAGCTATACTGTGGACAATGATATTATTATTTTAGGGATCCACAAGAACTAGAGGTTTCAACTGTGAACCTCTAGCTACTACATACCACTCAAAGTTTTTTGGGACAGTTGACTATCAATGGTAAAGATCTTCTATCTTATTAGCAATCTTACACAATGTTTGTTAGTGATAGTCATGAAAAGACTGTCAACTCACTTGAACTTGATGTAGGTACTCGGATGAGCTTTTCCCTACAAAAGTTTTAGATGTACCACCAGTGGATGCTCTACGAAAGACTCATGGTCTCCCATGCAAGGTATGAAATCTATAATATGAATCTAGTACTGAGAGACCTTTATAAGGTTCTTCATTGAGCAACTTTGAAAATTGTAGAAGTTTAGAGCTGGTTCCTTTTTTTTTTTTTTTCGGGTTCTTCACAAAACCTCGGAAAAGAAACTATTTTTGAGGAAATTTAAAATTTTCTTGCCAGAAAATCTTGGAAAAAATACTATTACGATAGAAATTTACATTTGCAATGATTGCACTTCACTGAAATATCCAGATGTTCCAAACCATATAGAAGTGATTAAATCATGATAAACATTCTTTTCCTTTTTGGAAAAACTGCATACTTGTCCATGTTGCTGTTTTATGCAGCTGTTGCATCTACATATTTCTTTTCTGATCTTACATCAAAGAATGAAGAAGAATAAATGTATTCTTTTTATCTGATATATATTATGAAGGCTCCATTAGTAGAATGTTTTGTCTTCTATAATTTTTAGAAAATAGTTAATTATTTGGACAATTTTTGGTTGTTTGGTTAGAGCTCAACAAAACCTCCTAAAATGTGCTGGTATGGGGTAAGAGTAAGAAGTGTCTGTTGTATTCTTACTTTTATGTTTAGACGGATGAAAATAGGCTAATAAAATAGTGAAAACCTGATAAAATGGAGTGCTTTTTTGGTTTATTATGTTTTTATCCGATACAAATAGACTGAGAAAACAGTAATGACCTAGTAAAACTTTATTGTGTGGTTGTGTTAATGGTGGTAGACCATAGTAGCATGGTGGTGGCATCGTTGTAAAACATACAACGTGAGTATGTGGTGATGGCATTGGAGGTGTTAGTTGCATGATTAACGGTGTTAGGTGTCTGTGGTAATGGTAGTGAATGTAATGATGATAATAATGTGGGAAGAGCTGATTGTAGCAAAATCGTTAAATGCTGCTGTTGCAAGTAACATACATGGTAGGTGGCAGCAACATTATTGGCCGTGATAATTGTGTCATGTAATAAATAGCGTTAATTTCATTGGAGGTAGAATTAGTGCTAGAGGTGATAGTGATATATATTAGTGATGCTGTATTAAGTGGTTGTTTGTACATTCAAGTGGAAGGTTGAGAATGTAACACTGGTAGCCCTACCACTTTATTGAAAGAAAGCTTCAATCCTTTTCATCTGATCTAGTTAACCAGATGATTTTCTTACAAGTAACCAGAAGTATTAATTCTTTTCGTCAAGCCAATCCTAGACAACGAAGTAAATTTCAAACATTTCAAATGGAAACAGTTGCAATTTAATAGGGAGTTTCAAATTAAAAGTGGAAGGAGCGGTGATTGATTGTGGTGGTTATATGTTGGAATTCTTTTAGTTGTGGAGGGCACTTTTAGGGGGAGAAAAAAAAAAAAAAGGAAGGGCGGCGCCAGAATAAATTGAATAATATTTCCCCACTTCTCTCTACTAATAGTATAGATCACATTTTTTCATAATTCCACTGTTAGATATGTTGCCCGTGCATGAAAACAGCATCGAATACTGGTTTTATAAATGCAAATGGGATACGGTGTTCTGATTATATGCACTTGTTTACATTCATACTAACAGAATATGATACCTATACAACATAAAAATACTTCCCTCTATCTCTCTACGCCACATGACTTCTATACCTTAACTCATTTTCCTTGCAGACGGTGGGCAGCGACCATCTAGCCCTCGTTTCTGAGTATGCTTTCATAAAAAGCAACAGCGAATTAGATAAAGCTGACAGATTACGAACTGCAGCAGCAGTCAGGACCACAGCCACACCAGCAGCCCAAGAAGATGGGAACGAGACGGCCGAATAAAAGGAAAAGGGACGACGTGCACAATGAAACCATACCAAGGTAAAGAACAAGTATGTTACAGTAAATTTAATGCCTACACGCGCACACAAGATTCACAAGAAGTAACCTGTAATTTGCACCAGCATTAGTTCATACGCAATCAAACGGCAGCCGGAGGAGCGGTGGTCTTCTGGGGTTCGTGGCCTGCGCCGCCATACTCAGCACCACCGTAGTCGTAGTAGCCCGGACCGTATCTTCTGTTATAAATCCCAGCATGCAACAGTCCCGCGTATATCAACTGGAACACTGTTGAAATTATGATAAATGCTTCCAATATTTTCTGCAGATGTTTTGTCAATTAGTACAATATCATTATGTATCAATAGTCATGTGAATAAGAATGCCTCAAACCCATTTGAACCGTTACTGACCAAACGTCGCCCTCTCATTCCTCCTAATTTGATCTCCTTGCATGCCAGACTGATCCATAGAAACAACAAAGGAAACAAAGGAGAAAAATGAGTTATATATGCAGGCCTTCGATATAGCGTAGATTAAAAGAAAAAGGTTGGTAGATACCCGAACGCAAGAGCCGTTAGAGCCCAAGCTATGGTTGCTGATGAAGCTGCACCGGCTAAGCTATCGCTGCGCCATGCCCGAAGATGCATGAACCCCGCCAACACCGACGACGCTCCTATAACTCCAGCTATCAAAGCAAAGATCAACATGAAAGTAGTTGCAGGGTTTCCACCGAGATCTGCAAACGTACAAACACACAGACACAAATTAAGCTAAGCTGCATGGACTGAAAACCGCATCGAGGCACTGCTGCTGGTCTCATGGTGGATTGAACTTACGGGGGTGATTCTTTTGGCCATTGATGTATTTGTCAAGCGACCATCCGGCGAGTCCAATTAATACCAGATAAACCAACAAGTTTACTACCAGCACTGGGCTCATTAAGCGTTTACCAACGGTCCCAACTGCCATGGTCCTTGCCCCAACTATGTTTCTGTAGTTGTGAGTTTGCCTTGTCAGATCTCTTCCTCACGCGAATGAATTAAGATAATAGAACTTGGAAGGGATGGGATTTGGTTTTTGTAGTTTAGAAGAAGGGAGAGAAGCCATGGCTATTCGTGTCAAGACTCGGGACGATTTGGTTTACGTGGTTTCTCTTGAGGGTGTTCAAACTACAGGTGTTAACGTGGTCGTTATCTTAACAAACAAAGCGGGCTCTGGCTTTTGGATGAGCGAGCCGTGGCCCTTGTCGGTTGTTACATGTTTGTGTAAGGCGGTATCATGGGAGGTTATGCCACCTGTTGGTTGCTGACTGGCTTTTTAATGAACGTGTGGAGGGCATGCAAGAACCTTTCTATATTGCATTTTCTAACAAAAAGGAACAATACGGTATTTTAAAATCGGACCAGATTTCCAGCGGGTTAATACGACTATCCGTTTTTATGTTGGTTCAACCACATTGAACCAAGCGGATACAGAGTCCAGAACCAACCCCACCGATTTGGTTTTGGTTCTGTTTTATATTACATAAAACCAATCCAGTCTTGGTTTTAAGGTCAAATTGAAACCGAACCAAACTGATTTCATACAGATAAATGTTTACGTTTAACCATCTAGGGTTGCTTATTGGACCGGGCTAACACGGGCACGACACGATCCAGCACGCTTAAAATGTGCCCTTACCCGGACCACCTTGTGAGTGGGCCAGCACGACACGGCTTGTCCGTCACCCCCTAGTGGGTCGTGCCGTGCCTAGGGGTCCAAGCAAACGGCCCGCCGGGTCGTGACCCGACAAGCACATGGGTACCGCAGCGGGTCGTGACCCGACAAGCACGTGGGTAGCGCAGCCCGCATCAAGCAGGCCACTGAAGCTGTGCCCACGTGCTGGCCGTTTTTTTCCCCCAAAAAGTGCTTTTTTTTGTTTGTTTATTTTTTTACAATTCTACCTCCCCAACAACTATATTAGGGGAGTATACTTGTAATTGGCTGTAAATGACCATTTATATCCTTCCAACAGTCATAATTGATGATAGAGTTGGTAAAAAGTCACTTTTGGTTTTCTATAAATAGGTCTAACCCTTATCACTCCAAACCACATTTTCTCTTCTCTTCTTACTTTCTTAAAGTCCTGTTTAGAGATTTGGCCAATGGCTGGCTGAGTGCTCATATGGGGGCATCCCTAGGCCGACCATTGGAAAATCTCTTAACATGATTCTAAGAAAGTTATCAAAAAAAAATTTTTTTTTTTGCTTTCTTCATTTTCTTCTTAGAGTCATGTTCAATGATTTTGCTCATGGCCGGCAGAGTCACAGTGCTCACATGGGCGCATCCCTATGCCCGACTATTAACAAATCGTTGAACAAGGCTCTTACAAAATTATCAATTTTTTTCTTTCTTCATTTCTGCCTCTTTACGTTTACATATGAGTTGCAAAAGTGTTACTTGTTTCAATTATTGTTTGGACAGTCAAGCAATAATAAAAACAAGTAACATCTTTGCAACTTCTCGTCTCGGCACAATTCACCAATATGTGAGTATTGTTGCATTTTCAAGGACTATTTACGTGCTATCTATGTTCTGTAAAACCTTCTTTAAGGCTGCAAGAGAAAAGTAAAGAAAATTTTGCAGAACATGTATACTATATAAATTGTAACGCCCCGGATCTGTGTTGTTCAATAAAGATATAACACGTCTCACGGAGGTTAGGTATGGGCCCACGACTCATTGATTGCTGGATGAAATCATATGAATTTTACAATCAGAGTGCAACAATAACTACTATGAAGTGCGGGAATATATTTCAATTCAACATTTCCACCAACAATAACATTTAATACCAATTATTACATTCCAAAAATCAAATCAACATCCTCATGCAAGAGTTTAACCTACTAGTCTAAGAGGTATAAAAGTAATCCCCCTCCCTATATGTGCCGGAAGGATCTACCCTAATGGTCGCCTCACCGCGAGTATTTGAAAACAAAGAATGAGATACGAATATCCCAGCAAGTAGCACATGCATGCCAAAACAGTTATATCATTTCATAAAACATGCTACACATAATATCCGAAAGCAAATAATATGAATACGATAGAAACCAACAACTGCATAATCTCAGTGATAAAAGTCACTCAAGTAATTCAACAACAACAATTAATACTTCACAACATGGTCAATGCTATGTACTTTGCTTAGATTGGGTAATCGACATGCCAAGGCGACATCCACACCTTCATGTACACAGTTCCGGCCTACTCAGGGTTTCGGAACTCTAAAATGACGGCCTACTTAGGGTTTCGTCATCCAATGCTGGCTTACTCCCCGGGTTTTGATATTGACAACCAGGCCTACTCAGGGTTTCTGGTTGCTATACACTGGTCGTGGCAACACACAAGGCCATGCCATTACACCAAGGAAGCAAACACATATCATTACTAAACTTAGACATGGATCCAAAACAAGCTAGACCAAAAGCTTGTAACCAAATCAGCAATTATTCAACATAGTTCAATGCAATCCATGGGTCACTCATGACCAAATGCACTCCATCATGGAGATTCACAATTTAAACCTTCCAAGGAAATTTACTTTCTCAAAACAGTTTGTAAGATAACTCATTCATGTTAAATTATACTCTTTCTATTTCCGAGTAAGAGGATTCACCATAAAACCAAACTCATACGCAAACACAGTCAATCCGATGCAAACAATTACTTTACAACCAAAACTAGGGCTGCAACTCGATGCGGTTTGGTTCGGGTTGGCTTCAACCTAAGACCAAACCAAAGTTACTGATGGTCGGTCCAGAACCGAACTGAACCGACCTCAGAACCGAACAACCCAAACCGAAACCGAAACCGAACCAATTTTTTTATATAAAACCCGAAACCCAACCCAAACCGAACCGAATTTTGCAATTCGGTTCGGTTTCGAGTTGGGTTTCGGGTTTTAACAATTCAAAATCCATGTTTAACATGCACCTATTTGTTTGAATATATTTTTATGCAACACACTAAAGCAAAATCCACGTTCTCTCTTCACTTCTAATTTCTACATTGCTCAAAATCCACATTCTCTCTTCATTGCTCAAAATCCATGTTCTCTCTTCATTTATAATTTCTGCATCTCTCTATATTTAGAAGACATACAGGGAACTCAGCTACAGTGATCCCACCAAACAATCACTGGTTTCTGTTGGATAGGAAGGGCTGGTGGCCATGCTTACCACAGCATTGCTTGGGTTTTTGTTAACACAGGTACTGCATATTGCTGTAGCCAAGACCTGCAAACATTCACTCAAAGTCACCACTTGGTTAAGGAAAAGATGGAGAAGAAGCCCTTTAAGAGAGCTTTGCTCTCCAAAATTTGATGTCAAGTAAGCTTTACTTAATGCAGGTCACACCCATTGCTTAAGAGTCGATTTATCCTATTTCTTACCTTGAAGATTGTTGTGACAGGACTTCCAATGGGTATTTTGTTCTTGTAAGTAGCAGAGCCAGCAAGGAAGACTGGAATGGAGAATAAGATTGTTGTGGTAGAGATTCCGAAACCCCATTGCCACCCCTTGTTGTCTTCAATCCAGACCACAAAGGTGACAGCAATTAAAGCACCACACGCGAGGCTGAAGACGAAGTAGTTGAAGAAGGTGGATCTCTGCTTCCTTCCCTCTGGAGTATTCTCATCAAGAAGAGAGCTTGAAGTCATTGAGAAGAGAGCTTGAAGTCGGCGGAGAGAAGAGAGCTTGAGGTCGGCGGAGAGAAGAGAAGATAGCTTGAGGTCGGCGAAGAGAAGAGAGCTTGAGGTCATCAAGAAGAGAAGAGAAGATAGCTTGAGGTCGGCGGAGAGAAGAGAGCTTGAGGTCGTGTTTAGGGTTTGAGAGGATTTTGTCATTTTAAGAGAAAGGGTTAAGTTTGTAATAAGTTAAAGTTTTAAGGGGTAAAGTTATATATATATGAAAATATGTATTTTCGGTTCGGTTTAACCGACCATACAACCCAAAACCGAACCGATTTAATTCGGTTTAAAGAATTTGAAACCAAAACCGAACCTAACATATAAATACCCGAACCAAACCAACCCGAAGTCGGATTGGGTCGGTTCGGGTTCGGTTTTAACCGGACCGAGTTGCAGCCCTAACCAAAACAACCATTTAAAGTATCAAAAGAACTACTAGCTCATGGATAAGGTGGACATCTAATTAATATAACTCTTTACTATACTGGGCATCCAGAAACACCTTAAGGATGATCTTATAGAAGTGTTACAAGTGGTGGAATCAACAAAATCTTGTTCTATAAGGATTTGGGTACAAAAGTGTCTCAAGGAACTAATTTAGGGAAACATGCACAAACTCTTCATTTTATGGAATTTTAATCTACTTCCTGTGCAAGCACTTTCTAATTACCTAAACCTTACTTTTACATAATACGGGTGTGGTTAAAATTAATTCCAAGGTCGAAATCAAACTCAAGTTGGAAGAATCTAGGTTTGCTGGTATGGTCGCTCGAACCAATGCTCGAGCCTGCTTTGAGCGGCCAACAGTTTCAGACAGTTTGGTTTCGGGTTTTGGAAAATAACTCAACCGCTCGAAAGGGCGCTCGAGCCTGCGTCAAGCGACTGAGCTTACAAAAACCAGGTTTTGGCTTTAAGCTTGGCCGCTCGAGCCTTCCTTCGAGAGACTGAGCTTAAACTCAGACAAATCTACATGTTACGAACAACAACTCCCTCTTTGTGATTTTTCGTAATTTCCACTACCAAAACCTAATTAAACACTTCTAAACTTTGGGGGAATAGTTCCTAAATCCTTTAGGAATACTTTCTAATCCATTCTTTAACACTTGGACTTGTAATTTCCCAAAATCATACTTATGTTCTTCAATAAAACCGAAAACTCCCAATTCTGAATCTCACACTTGATACTTTGAAATCTCTACAACTTGAGCTTGTAAATCAATGCTAAAACCTTTGAAAGAGTGCTACTTACATCTAAAATGCTCGAATTCCACCTCACTTTCAAATCCTCAGATCTTAGAAGCTCCCACTTGCTGATCTCTACTGAATTCCACTGCTTCATCAAGAGTTGTTTCCAGATCATTTCAGATCTGATCTAATTGAACCAATTCACCTTAGTAATCGTAAATAGGAGTAAACCGAACCTCTCTTACCTGGATCTCCTCTGATCTGGACGAACTTGAAGTAATCTCTTTAAGGATTCCAGATTTCTATCCAAAAACAGCACTTCACGAACTAGAGTTCTACAGGTCTGATCACTTCCCATGCTCCTCCAGATTTGATGTGAATTCTCTTGCTCTCCTCAAACTCTCACCGATTTGATACTGCCTCTTCTCTCTGATCTCCTCTGCTGTTTGTTCAATCCTCCAAACGAAACCAACAATTGGAATAACTGCTGCTTATATACTGTAGACACCCCAAATTGCACAAACAATCATCAAAAATCATTATCTCCTGGAAAGCCAGCACAGAATTTGAAGAAAATAAACTTTTACCTGTATCCGGATACTCAATCCGGATACAAGTACCCCTTCCCGTATCCGGATACTCATACCGGATACATGTGAGCCTTAGCGTATCCGGTACCATGTACCGGATATCTTAAAGCCCTTTGTTATCCGGTCTGATATACCGGATACCTTAAGTTTGCTCAAAATTAGGGTTTTCCGAGAGCTTTTCACTTTTACCATCATGTCCCTCATTAAATGAGGGGAAATCGCGGAAATAACCTTAGGGTTTAGGTTGGAGGGGTTCTAGACATTAGTTTGTGTCTACCAATGACCTTAGCCCTTGCCTATAAATAGGAGCCTCCTCCTTGAGCAAAGGGCACACAACTCTTGTTTTGAATTCTCGCAAAGAAGAACTCCAAGAGAAGAAGAAAACCGCTGTGGAATCGTCTCCAGAACTCAGGTAAGCCTCAACTTTTCTTTTTATTTTCTGTCTTTACATTCCTAGATCTAGATCTCTTCTTCTACCTTTCTGTAGTGTAAAGCCTTGTTTGTATGTGTGGAAATCCTTCCCCGGCTCAAAGTATCTCAAGACTCCCCTAGCCATAAAACGTGAAGGCGGATCTAGGAGAAACGAGACTGGGGATTGACCCTAGTGCTAGAACCTATGTAGCATAAGGCCTTTTTGATTGATTGTAAACCGTTCCATATTCAAAGTACCCTTGATTATCTTAAAGAGAACAGAGGGAAACGATAATGGAACGGAACCTTAGGCTATGCTAGAACCTATTTTGTTGAATCTATATGCATGTGTATGGATCTTGCTAGGTTTTTTTCACTTTTGCACACATATCACTGTTTTGGCGGGATAGGCTCATATTTGGGGTTTATTGCATTTATTGTGATAAATCTCAAATAAATGGCCTCAATCAATTCTGGAATGCCTTTCGGATGATTTTGAAGTATTTGTGTTCATCTTACACGAATTTCATTTTTTATCAATTTTCGGATTTGGATTTTTACTCAAAAATGGCTTAGCTTGACAGCACCTGTACCCTTACTTCGGACGTCCGTAACTTCATTATCAGGATGAATTTTGGGGCGATTCCAGAACCATGGGAAAGGTGAGGCTGTCTAGTTTGTGTCCACCAAATTTCATGAATTTCTATCTAGCCGATTTTTGACACCTCTCTGTCGAAGTTGAGTGGACAGTTCAGGTCCAAGTACAGAACTTGTCACTTCGACGGACCGCCATGTGTTCGTTTTAAGTCCGATTCGAGTGATTTTTGTTTCTGAGTACTCCTTTATGAGTCTATTTTCAAATCCAGTTCGTTTCATAATTTTTGAATTCCATTTGAATTATTGGTAGCCGATTTACTCAGAACTGCTCATTTGCATTTTTCTGGGTAAATCTGTGATCTTCGGGGCCTGTTCGGGAGACCACCCAAGGCACGTCCTAAGGGATTTTTGTATGAGGCTAGTTTCTCTGGAAAGATGGCCATACAGACTTTAATCACACCAAGTTTCATGGATTTCTATATAGTGGATTTTTCTAGACAATTTTCCAAAGTTGCCCACTTATCACTTTTAAAAATCCCCAGCAGCAACTTCAAAGGAGCATAACTCCTAGATTTTTCATCGGAATGAAGTGAAATTTTGCATGAGACTCTTATTTACCTTAATCTTTCAAATGGATTTGGTTTGGTTCAATTCAATATTGGATTTGAATGATTTTAAGGCAAATGTCATACTTTTTCTAAACTTCCCGGATTTGATTTAACTTGGTTTTGATTAACTTGTGCTTTGATTTCCACCTCTTTAATGTTACAGAAGTGATATTGACATAAGAGAAGATCTAAAATCCATTTAGATCTTCATGTGAAAATATCATACATTGTTCCTTTTTCAAGGCTTTTTCATGATTTTTAGCAAGCTTTTTATTTTCTTTTTAGCATGAACATACATTTGGCAATCACTTCGTGTGGATGAATGGGGGTGCCTAACACCTTCCCCCGTTCATAATCTAATCCCCTTACCCATCTCTGGACTTTATTTTCAAGTAGGGTTATTTTTACCCTAGAATTTGTCTTTTGGCTATTTTTGCTACTTTTGAACTCTTTGGTGTCCATTCTCACCCCAAAATCATGAATGGTGGCGACTCTCCCAATTTTTGCGTTGAGCCCGTGTGTTGACGGAGGGACGATCACTCCGGTGATTTTTTCCCATGTCTCACATATACTTGCCGCCAACAACTAAATCAAAACATGATCATGCGTGTTGGCACACCACCTAATTTCCTGCACCAGTACATTTGATCAGCCATGATCTCATATCCATCACAACATCTAACCATCACAACTAACCAATTAGAACCCTTGTAATTTGCTCTTAACTATTTAATATAATTAACCCCCTCCAATTCCACCAAATTTCTGGTTTGCCTCCTTGATCTTCTTTTTCTGCAAGGATCTATCAATTAGCCTTAATTTAATTACTAACTAATAATTTCAATGTATTCATTAAATCTGGGGTTTTACATAAATGATTTTTTTTTTCAAAAACCTTATTTAATACTTTTTTTTTAAAGTTTTACGTGTGGCCCATGGGCCACGGAATGGCCCACCCTCTGCCGTGCTGTGTTGGACATATTGATAAACGGGCCGGGCGCTGCACAACCTGTTTCCACGATGGGCCGTGCCAGACCGGCCCAATTAGCACCCCTATAACCACCTATTAGAGATGGTTCGGTTTATTTGATAAACAAGATAAACCTAAGGTCGCTTATATATATAAGCTAATTATTTGATTTCTGTTTTTTTAAAAAGCAAACCAAAGCCTAACCGTTGCCATCCCTAACAAGAGGTGGGATGGTTTCTCTTCCATATTGGCTTCGTGTGAGCTCGATTTAACCTACGAAGGTGGTATATGTAGAGATGTAAGTACGGCGGGTTGGTCCGGGTTTCTATGAGTTCGGGCTCAACCCAATCTAAACTTACTTGGCCCAAACTCACTATGGCCCGCCCTAAACCCAAACTCCATGAGCCCAAACCCAACCCTAAAACTTTTTCTTGGGTTCGGGCCAACCCAAATTAAAAGTCCCCTCAATGATAATTGCAATTTAAATTATTTTATAACAAAGTAAAATTAGAATTTATGAACTCAAATATTAGCTAGGATGCAATAGTGATAGAAAATTATTAAATAAATGTATATCTAAAGAAATAAAATACAATTCACATGTTCCTATAAGTATCTTAAAAAGGAAAAACCAAAGATTACAATAGATGATGCATTTTCCTTAAAATCAATCGGTTTATATAAATACTTGCCTTTTCTTTGTAAAAGTGAAGATACTCTATTTAGTTAATTAATTTTGTCATTCCTAGGCGTGTGAGTATATTCATCTTGATTAATTAACTTTTGTATTCCTATGGTATGTATTAAACCGTCCTTATAGATCCCACTTCAACATGATCAATAATGTCTTTTGAAGGTTTTAGAAAACTAATATAGACAAAGCAATAGTAGTGCAATTTTGCTCATCGAATGTTGGGTAAAAATAACTCCAATCCCCAAGTTACAGAGAAAAAGATGTAACAAAAAAGCTATGTCTAGATATAAGTCATAGGTTTATTCTTTAAAGTAGTTATGTTTAGATGTAACTCATATATCTCTTCTCGAGTTCGGGTTTTTGGGGCTTTTCGGGCAGTGAAGTATAAACCCAAGCCCAACCCAAACTCAACTTCAGGCCTAAAATGAAGCCCGACCCAAACCCAAACCCAAACCCAAACTGAAGTCTTAGTTTGGGTTGGGCTGGGAAGACTGGGCAAAACTTACAGTTCTAGGTATATGGACCACATACCAAAACAAAAACACTTACATCTCATGCTTGTGGATTAGGTTCCTCCATCCATTCCAAAATCCGGACAGATGTAAACATTTGTGTAATTCAATTCCATTGCCACACGACAAAACACAGACATACGAACACGTCGGCTGCGTTTGTCTACCAAAGAAACGATAACTACATGCATTTGGATGTCGGCAAAAAGGCAAAAAACTTTCTGTGACCAAGTATCTAGAAAAAATGCCAACCATGTAACTCGGGGAGAAACCCATTTATCTCGCCAAGCAATGGGACCCAACATTACACCTAATCAGATAATAATTGTAGAATTCCACCAAAAAAAAAATTTGTAGAAAGCATTTCTTGTAGTGCCAAATCCAATGGTATCATGATATCACCGGCCAGGGTGCAGCATGGAAGCGTGGGCCCCCTTTTTACATCGTGCATTTCACGCTGCTTTGCTTTTACTGAGTGGCACAGGATCAAACGCTTTCATATTTATGGAATCTTGTCAAGCTTCGACTTTTCCGACCACTTTCTTCTATCCCTTTTTTTGGATCAACCAAAAGCATTAATATCAACAAACTATTTTACATATGTTACTCTTTTTGCACAGTTCGTAAAAAAAAAAAAATCAAATTATCCATTAGAAAAGCCCTCAAAATAGTTTTTTTCGAATTAGGATAAAACCTTTTGCCCCTTTTTCATGCTCCATCGAGTCATCGACAGCCAAGAGAAGGAATGATCACTCAAGCATTTGGACGCGCGTAAGTCTCAAGCAGACATAAATTATCCAACACTCCATAATGCCAACCGTCCAGATTTCATCCTGTTTCGTGAATTGATGTTGCCGCACACTTCCAACCAGTCATTTGAAGCCACGTTTCATGCCTAAACCGCGCACTTTAATTGGCTTGCCATTTACGGAAGGGGCATGCTTGTTGTTACCTCCGTTGGTACCGGTCGCTCTCTCTCTTGCTCGTCTTTTATTCCTGTATTCGTCTCTCTCTGTCTCTTTATCGCAACTCATATTTCGCTCTCTTTCTCTTTCGATTTCATTCGATTTGTTGAACAAAATCCAACTAACGATGCAGCGATTCGTCGACCACGTTCTCGCCGTCACTAAAGAGTAAGTGTGTAATCATTTTGGTTTCTTTTTTTTGTTTTTGAATCCTGTTCTTTTACTCTTTCTTTTCTAGATGTTGATATTAATTTTGTTGTTAAGATGTGAAAGTATTTCATCATATAATTTTCGAATTTGGATGATCCAAATTTGGAAAAGAAACAGAGTTGTGTTTGTTGAATAAAAAGAAGGTTCAGAAAACAATAAACATGTTTAACGTCTAGGTTTTTGGGGTATGAGGTGTTTCTGGCTTTTGGGTCAGCTTCGAGCTTCGTTTTGATGCAAAATCCCAATTATAACTAACCGGATCTTATAATCAGTACTGCACGAATATTGCATTGGACTGCAATTTATGCATAGTTTTTTTTTTCTTCTCGGCAATTGATCTGGGAAATGAGTGTTGACTGTTGTTTTGTTGTTATGTGGGCAGCCGCTTTGTGATGAGTTGTATGGATTGGAATAATGTATCTTAGGTTCTCGTCAGTTAGGAACATTAGAACAATTGTCATTAATTCATACTCGGGAGCGCGCTGAAAGAATAATGAAATCAAGAATTCCTGGATGCAGATAGTCCATTTCTATATTCTTATCAAAGGGGTGGAAGAGGGCTGTGATAAATCCACATTAGGAATCGACGGGAATGAAAATATCATCAGGGAGAAACCTGTGTTAGTCTGTTTGCAGATTCATATCTATTACATCTACTATTTTGACTTGTGGATTATGTGAATAAAGAAAAAGGCATTCACAATAAATCTCTGCTCAGGAGGGTGTATATTTTTCAGCCAGTGGCAAGGACGCCCTTTCTGTTTCTTGGTAATATCTCAAATAATTTTCAGTGACCAATGAGTGTCGCACATATGTACATACATATATGTGTCTGTGTATTTTCCTTGAAAATATTGTGAACTTAAAGCTTTGGTATCAGTTGCTAGTTGCTACCCAGTTGGTCATTTTATAGGCACCATAAAACCATAACCCTGTGTAGGTCCCACTCAAGCGAGATCCTGTGAAGGATGTACTCGCATCAGACCTAATCTGATATTTCTGTGCGAAGGGGCTACGCCTGAACTCGAACAGGCAGAAGCTTTTATCATCTCACAAATTGGATTTTAGGTTTGCCTTTGCAATTCAAAGAGGGTTTACCTGTACATAAAAAACACACATGCTCATGCAAAATATAGACATAGATAGACTGATAGATGTGTGTCTGTGTGTCTGTATATACATGTGTGTTTGTGCATATGGTTCAGGGTTACATATATGCATTATCTTATGAAGACGTACTTTCTTTCATTGATAATTGAGAAAATCCAGGATTTGGGACTTAATAAGGGTCCTTTAAGCGCTAAGATCTGACACTTGGCTAATGTATAAAATGGTCAGGATCTGTTTTTTAATGGATCTGACATATGAGAAGGCCCATACATCAATTGGGAAACTTTTGGATTATGAATTGTGTGTGTGTGTGTGTTTTTTTTTAATTTCACTTAAACCTAAGTTCTTTTATATCCATGCATGCATGTATGTTTGTATTTATGTATTGAGAGAATTATCGTTTTCAATTATCATCCCTTTCTTGTTCCTTTAAATTACAATTCTGATTAATTCACCATTTTCTACTATGTAGTGAGAATATATGGACAAAAAAATAATTTGTCTTGGATTTTATTTTAGCATTGACAGTATATCTTTAGAATAGTGATCATTTATATCTCAATGGGACTTGATCTGTCTGGGAAGACAATCTTGTAACTTCTTAGTGCTGCAAGTTACATCACTGGCATATTATACAAGTAGGCTATCTGCTTGCACGAGCATGTATTAACAGTTTAGTTTATCTTTTCTATCTTCACTGAAGGAACTAATGCCATAACCTCTTAGTCATTTCCTTGATGATTATCTGTGGCTTCCCCGCATATAATTTTTAGCATATCATCTTTCTTTGGTCATATCATAGCTTTCTATTAATGTGTGTTGCTTTTTGTGCCACATCATTTACTATTCTCTAGGTGATCGATTGGTTCTGCATTAGCTATTATTTCTCACATATTGTTGTCACTGTGCCTCATAGAGTTAATATATTTAGACCAGTTTTCCTTCATTTCTAGGACATGAAGAAATACATGCATATCAAATGCAGGGTCTAAATAGTAATTTAATGGAAGGAGAAACAAAAATTGTCAAGATTGAGCAATAACAGTATGATTCCCTTCATCAACCCCTCCTTCTAGTGAAGGGTGGTGGGGCATGTGCTTTGACGTGGTGGAAAATATCCAAATAAATACATATAAATGGACAAGAAACTGCTGTTCATCAAAATGATTGGCACTATACCCATTTTTTTTGTAACCAGAGTGCACAGCATCTAATATATGTTCATTTCTTTTTCATTAGGACTTGCCATACATTCATTGCAAACATAATGATAAAAGGCTTCTTAAAACTTAATTTTCCAGCTTGGAACTCATATTTCAAGGAACCAAGAACTCAAGAATGAGAATTTGCATCAAGTTGCAATATTATCAACATAGTGGTTTGAACTCATGTGGCAATTATCAAACGGCATATTTCTGGCCTTGCATGACCATAAAAAGAATTTGTTTAACAAACAGAACGTGTAGGACCCTGTCTAACCTGAAAAACTGCATTAAATTTCATTTTTTTTTGGCATTAGTGCAGGGGAATATAGGTATATCTTCTTTTTTAGAATCTGTGACTTATTTTACTAGCTGCTTGAGTTTTTCTTAGGGTGATTGAATTGGTGTTCATTCCTTATTTTGTTATCTCCATTCTTAGAATTCTTTTTCTGTGTCTAGGAGACAAGAGTGGCTGCAGAAAGCAAAAAATTTCATTTGGTTACTACTATATGGTCTAGGGATTTCTGTGGATTGGATATGATCAATCAGATGGTGAACAGTTTGTTGTTAGGTTGATGTCTTTGGAGGTTTCTTTATGATGTTTCATATCTTTAGAATATGGTTGTTTGGAACCAGTTTTGTTGTGGAATAGGCAATTATGATTTAGGATATCAAAGAGAAGAGAGGAAGTAATTCAGGAGATCTGTGTTTCTATTAACCTTTGTTATTTGACTGGATGTCCTGCATTTCGCAGTTTCTAAAGCAAAGCTATTCTTGTTGTTGTCCGTTTGGTCCAATTAGAAGAATTTTTTCAATTCTGTATGCAATTTTTTACTCCTTTTATGGTCCTGACTTTCTGTATTCATATGTAGGCTCTCCATGCAACAAATATGCTTGTTTATTTCTGATAAGAACAAGTAGAGATGGATTTTAAAGTGGTATGATTGATGAGATTTTAGTATGAATATTCAAGCAACCAGATTATACCCTATCTTTTTGTGGTCTATTCATTTATCGGGTCATAATGCTTTGGTGGAGAGAATATTGAGGTGGATGAGGTTTTCTGTTGCATTTTGGGATTAAATTTGTGATGGCCTCACCAAAGTTTTGGGTACTCATTTGTTTCTTATATTGCTGACTAGTTAGAAAAGTGATATATGGCATTGACCATCGCGAACTTTTTGTTAAGTATTTCTGGTTATCCTTTTATCATTAGGGCTTATTTGTCAATTCTTTCTACTTCAACTTCATAAATGATTTGTGGGTGTTGTCAAAATTGCATAATCAGGTTTGTAGACACCATTTTCTTTGTTAGGGCTTAGGAGTAAGAATGTCCCTTTCCTATCAACTGTAGACTCATTCATAAAAAACATTTAAACCATGTCATTGAACGTAAATTCTAAGTTTTGTATGCTGTGATGCATTTTTCATTTTATTTCCTTTTCAGTGAAATTGTTTCACTTATTCCATTAAAGTTTGCAGTGGAAGCTCTTCAATGCCATGGCTTTTCCACTCTCCCTCCAGGATTCTTTCCGTCTGTAGATGTGCATGGATGATCTGGTTGTCAATCCTGTAGTTGCAGCTTAATATATTGACTCTTTTGGATTGATCGCAGTGTGTCACATCTTAGCAATGTCTATTAGGCCATTTGCAATTATCATCACAAATGCCAATTTAGGTTCTTTTCCAGTGGGATAATATCTTAATGAGTTGATGGTTTGGATTGATGACTGTATCATGCAACAATAATTTTCCTCTTTATGTTATTTATAAATATCATAAATTGATCTTCATTATTCTTTCCTTCTTTTACATATCATATGCCTGGTACTGGATTAGTCTTTATGGCATGTTGTACTTCTAGGAATGGTCACATTCTGGCTTTTAATATTCTTGCATTATTAGTTAGCTGAAGAATGTGCTTTTTGGCTTTCCTGAATCATCAGGAAGTAATTTTTTTTGCATTTGATGTAATCTTCTTCAAAATAATTTTTTATTCTCTGATAGGAATGCATGCATTTTTAATTTATTTATTTAGTTTTAAATAATGTCTCTCTTGACAAGAAATGCGTATTTGCATATCATAACGCATCTATTGAGGAGCTCTGTTTCTCTTTGTTCAGATCAGTTAAGACATTTACTTATGAATATTTGAACAATATCGTGAGGCTTATAAATGGAGTGTCAGCACTTCTATTGACCGTATTGCCAGGGAAGGCTATGATTCTTGAGAATCTACATGGTTGGGAGCTCAGACCAACTTTTCGTGGGCCTCGGCTCCCGCGCTGGATGGAGAAGTAAGTTTTGTCCGCTGTGGTGAAGTTTTTGCTGGCAGTATTTTTTTTATTTTTCAACTTGTCATGCATATCATTAGCTTCTTTGGGAAGAATTTTATATCAGGGTTGCAAAAGGCTGTTTTTTTTTCTTCTTTTACATACTTTTCTTCAGGATTTCATGCAAATCAATGTGTGTATGCATGTGTTCTTGTTTGGGAAATGTTTCTTACTACCACCTCCCCTATTTGGAACGTGGTTTTAGACTTTAATTTTGGAATAAATCTTGTTACCTGTAAAAGCAGGATTGATTTTAGAAATTTGTGCAAGTCCAGAGATGTTTTTTAACGTCAAAGATTCTTATAAAAGTTCAAGGAAATGATAGCAATACTTGGATAAATTTTCTTAACAAAATTTGCAACACTAAACTATGAACACTTACATGCTTGAAAAAAAAAAACTTTTAAATTGAAAAAATGAAATCTATATAAAATTGTAAGTGTCGTTATATTGAGCATTAAATGTGTTTTCAATCCATTCCTTTGGACAAGTAATAATGAAAACAAAATGAATGAAGATAGATTATAATACAAGAGCTTAATCACTTTTTTACACTGCTTAAATTGGAAGAAAGTAAAGAGGATCGATCTTGATGTTTCTTTTCCCAAATTTAAAATTCTATAAAGCCATTGATACTTTTCTTAGGTATAAAATGTTTTTATCACTTGCTCATTAATATCTTGGAAGCAACAAGTAAACACCATTAGGTGATGACATGTTATAGGTTGCTTTCCTAGGCCCTGAAAAAGGCAATAGGAGTTTTGGCTATGCAAAGGGGGGGCTGAGATTGCCTTAGAGATGATTTGATGACATTGTTGCTCCTCAGAAATTGTTAGTGTATGATTGACTTCAAATCATACTATATTATGTGTTATTTTTTATTTATATTTTTAACACTCACTTTTTCTTGATGGTGGCAGTGGAGTGTCTTCTTTCAACCAGTTCATTCATGAACTTTCTGTTGATTCTGATACTTCAAGCGTAGATTTCTCATCTGGAGAAGAAGATAATGATGAAGATGTATATCCGTCATCACCATTATCTCACGCTTCACGACTTTCACGGGCTAGTAGTTTAACTAGGTATGATAGACGCCGAACACGTTGGATCAGATGCTTATTTTCATGGGTGTTGTGGCCTTTGACGTTTCTTCTGGGAATATTATCTCGTCTCTATCATTCACTCGGGTTTAAGGATTCGACCACTCCTAATGCCTCAGCAAGCCACAGGCCTTCATACTTGCGACCTACAATAAAAAATCGTCTTATCAAGGACCATGTTGTTCATAGTACCACTGACAGGAGGAGAGGCATTATTGAGGTTTTACCGTTTTACTACTCTTTTTTTTTAAATATATATTTATGATTCTTATGTTATGTTAATTTCCTTCAGTGTCATTGAAAATTTTGATAGAATGATGTTTTTATTTTTCTTACACTTTGCATTGTTTTGTTCATCAGGACCTCCATCTGGAAATTGAGATATTCATAGAATCCATCTTTGACATTGTTCACAAGGCAACACATTTTCTTCTTTCTCCATCAGAATCTTTCGGAATATTGGTTAGATGGTTTTCTTCACACAGGAATGATACCAAAAATGCTTCTGCCGTTTCTGATACATCTGTTCCTACAGCTACACTTGGAGACAGTGATCCTACTCCTACTGAGAGAGAAACTACTTCTCGTCAGTCCCTCAACACAGATGCGAGGACATGTGAGGACGTTATAACAGAGCTTGGGTAGGTTTCTTTTTTTGGGGGGGGGGGGGGGGGGGGGGGGGGGGGGGGGTTGGTTGAGGAATATGTAGAAGATGAAAGAAAAGACAAGGAAAAAAAGAAAAAGGCAGCGGTTCCATTTACGTGTTTTGTTTAGTCTAATAGCTTGGAGCCAGACCTCTCTCTCTTTCTTCTTCTGGACTTAAGAATTCTTATTTCTATAAGATGGCCAACCAGAAGATTCAGAACTCTCACGCACAACACTTATCTATATATGTGTACATGTGCTTGTATCTATATTAGGTTTCATTATCTTAGACTTGCAAAATGTACATGTTTGATCATTTTACTTTATTGTAAGTTTCTAACTTGATTGCCTATCTTAGGTACCCATACGAAGCTATGCATGTGGTCACATCTGATGGATATGTTCTTCTTTTGGAAAGAATCCCAAGGTTTAGATGAATCTACTTAATTTCTCTTTCACATTCTCGTTTGGAATAATAAGGTTAAAATTTTGCAATTCATGGATGCACGACCTTATGAGATTTCATATTGCAGACGTGATTCACGGAAGGCAGTGTACTTACAGCATGGAATATTAGATTCATCAATGGGGTGAGTTTCCGCTCTCATCTCATATGAATTTTCCATGTTATGGGGTTATAAATGTTCATAAATAGTATGTCGTATTCAATTGATGCACTATACTTATCTGTGGTGAATGTTGTAACTGTTAATTCTTTTATCATGATCTCTGAATAACATAAAGCTATTACATAAGCATATGAATGATTATTCAAATATTAAAGATGATGCAATAATATTATCATTTCCTTGAAAAGTGCTGCACTGTCACATCCCCTTTCATTAATGAAAGTTAATCAGGGATACAACAGTCACCACGCTATCTCGATAGGTACTAACTTTCTCTTATCGAGACAACTGACCATCGGAGTACATAAAAATATAATACGGCGGAACATGGAGACTAGTTGTGCACCAAAGACAAAGTAACATATACTATTCGCACAATATGTACAATACAGGAAATGTAAAAGACTCATAAACATAAATTTACAAGGTTTTCCTCTTGTCCATACTCTCTTTCTTCCCGGCTATACTGGTGAAGGCCAACCAATCTTTAACCTGAAATGTTAAAATAGGATCATGAGCTTACAGCCTAGTAAGGAAATCCCACTAAGTCACAATCATACAACCAATACAACCAGGTATAATGATTATGTAATGCATTTAAGATATCTCATCACATTTCACCAAATCATGTTGAGTATCGTAAATAACAATTATAACAAGATATACATCTCAATCAGATATGCAATGCATATATGACATGATTCCCACGCACACACTGTCCATGTTTGACATGATGGAGCAAGCGGAAGTCTTCCCTCTACCCCTTGTGTACAGTCCATGCTCCTTCCGACTAAGCGGTGGTGTAGGACCTCACAGAGAAGTCAGTCACCTTACCCTCCATCAAGGTGGTCTGGGACTGATTATACGACCAGACTGACTATAACCAGCTGGAGGTTGTGGGAGCACTCCTCAACCACATCCTGTGTGGCCACTCACAAGGTTTAGAGGACTTCCAACCCCAGGGGTACTTTTTCTCTTCCCCCACTATTTTCCAGAGCAACACGGGTTACTACCCATTGGGAGTCACACCCTGACACCCTAGACAGTGCCATGCATTTTATCAGGTCACTCCGAAAACCCCATTATGTCAGGTGATGTAATATCATGCATGACCACTAGGCAATTATCATTCTAATTAATCATTAACATAATTATCATTTGACAATTCATAAAGCACAACATATGCTATAGAATTATATCACAGTTACATGCTTTACATCATCATTTCACGTTCAAGGAATAATCACATAACAGAGTACTTATGCACCATTAAAGTCATAACAAATATATACACAAAGTGGTCTAACAATTAATTGTCGACTACGATTTCCTTTCCAAAGCACTGTCTTGCTCTCAGGATTAATCGTACGTCATCCATCATTAATCGACAAGACACAATTATTTATCATGATTAATCTTACAATCATAATTAGATTTACAAAATTCATTTCAATCGTACAAATAAAGAATCAAACATGAATTCCTCATTCAACAACCATATACAATTTTATTTGCATATTTCTCAACTAATATCGACAAGTATTCAAAACTAAAAATTCTACACAATCACTTAAGACATTTGTCATCTAACTTTTTAACAAATTATCAAACACTTCTAAGGAAGTATAATTCATCACACAGAGATGAAGTATCAACCATAGACACGCCAAATAGTTCGCTGCACAATTACAATTTAGTAAGACTCCCTTACCTCTTTTTCCTTTCTTCTTCTTTCTCTCTTCCGGAGCTCTCTTTCTTTTATCTTCAACTAGCTTTATACACGAACATATAAACCCTCACCTGCTTGCTATAAAGCTTTTTTCAATTCGGTGTGGCGTCACACCACCGAACCCAAATACACTGCTAATTAAATCTCACCAATGCACACGCTAATTCAAACTGAAATAAAACACGCTATTGGTTGCAATTAAAGATACACAATTAAAATATACAAAGACCATAATACCCTTGTCATTAACACTGAATTGCATAGTCAAAATTACAGGATATTACATGCACCTTGTTTATGTAGTCATTAAAACAATGTTTTTATCTCATTAAGTCTAAATTTATTACTCTCAAAAAGCTGTGTCAAAATAAAAAAAGGAATTTAAGAAAATAAAGCAGTCATACCATTACATTTTGTTCTATGGAATGACATCATCGTTACAGCAGTTGCCATTAGCAAGACCTTGGGATTGGTGAAATGAATCATTCAACCTGCTAAGTGTTAGAAAGAGGCCGTTTCTAACAATTATCTTGCAACACCGATTAATGGTTTTACTGCTAATGTACTTGTGGGATTGTTCTCACAATTAATAGAATCCATGGGGGATAGAAAAGAATGTTAAAGTTTGGCATTTTTTTAATGATTCCTTATCAGCAAGTTCACATACCATTCACATTTTAATTAAATAAATTCTGAACTTATTCTTGTTCTTGATTTTATCAATTATTCATGACTTCAATCCTTTTCAGCTATAAAGGCGTCTATTTGTTTCTTGATTATTTTGGTTATTCTTAACATCATTTTCTGAATTTTCATAATGCTATATACCACTCTTATATACTTGTTAGGCACATTCCATAATCTTCTTTATCAAGAGACTCTTAATTTATTTTGTCATTGTATGTATTTTGGTTTGAATCGTTAGTGTTACAACACTGATATAAGTTTTATTATCACATATAATTTTTTGTGTAAATTAGTTCATGCATAGCCTTTCTTCCATATGATTACAGGTTTATATTTTATGATTACACCTCCTTTCCAACAGACAATGATATAAAAATATGAATAATGCTAGAGGCTGTTATTCTAGGTATAAAAATGTGTTACTTCATTTCAGGCTCAGGAACTTTTATTTAACATATATTTCTTAGCAAGTAGGAATACCTTATTTATCAATACTGTAGGTGATCTTCGTATTCTGGGATGAACTTCATGTATTTGTGCCTTCATCTCTCACCAACCCGTCTGATTCTTTTAGAAGAATCACTTTCACTTCAAGAGGCCTAAGAAATAACTAGAAAGTCGGACCGCGCAGGGCAAATGCATGCCTACTTTGAATTTGATCTAATACTAGAGGCCAGTATATTTTTTCTTCATGACTCTTTAGGTCCTCCATGCTCTAAACAGATGAATAAGTGTACCATCATCTAATTTAGCTTGGTGCACTTTTTTTATTGTTTCCAAATTGATCAACTATTCCTAATCACCTTGTTCCCCATGATCATTTTGTCCGGTAAGCAGAATTACTTGGATGGACATGGACATGTCTCAGATATTGGTTACTTTGATTTCTGTCTAACTCTTCATGTTTGGTATGCAATGCTAACTGATGTGCCGTTGGCCAATTTTGATTGCTTTGAACGTATTGGCAACAAAGTTATGCATAAATATATATAAATTAAACATGGAATTGTAGATGGGAGCTTTTGATATTGTCCATAAGTATTGAAGTAAAAATATAAATTTGCTTCCATGTTTTTAGCGCTATCTAATGAATAACCTCTTAGCTAGTACCAAAAGGTTTCCTTCATAGCTCATACTAATGAGAAAAATGGCAAATTGTGAATCACCTCTAAGTAATAATGGTGATGATGATGGGAACTAGTAATTTTATGTTTTGACCATATGATAAAGATGATGCTCTGAGAAAATGCATGATTTTTCATAGATATTTGTTTACTGCCCTTAGGATAGATCTTTGTATACTATTCCCCCAAATTAAACAGCTCATTGGAGCTGAACCAATCCACATAGAAAAGGCTTAGAGTTTCTGGTGCGTTAAAAAAAAAGGCCTTAAAGAGGATTCATACATAAGAATAATTTATCCGCTAGGAAATCTAATTATCAGAAGGTTTGGGACTTTCCTTGTGCCAAGAATTATCTGTCATGAGCTAAATGGTGATTTCTTTCATTTCCATGTCCAGGTGGGTGTCTAATGGAGTTGTTGGTTCACCAGCCTTTGCCGCCTTTGATCAAGGTTTATTCTGAATCCTTTTTGATTAATTTACGGTTCTCAAATAGTGTTACTAACCAACTGCAGACATCACATAATCACTTATTCATGCAGGTTATGATGTTTTCCTTGGGAACTTCCGTGGCTTGGTTTCTAGGGAACATATTGACAGGAATATAACATCACGTTGGTAAGTTTTAATAAAATGAATTGGGCACTGTCAGTTAGAAATGCGCCTGTCCTTGTCTTTTGTCAGGGTTTGTTCTGAACTGGAGTGATAGGTTTGTAATATCCTAGAATCGATTTTGTTGACTTAAATTTGTTCATCTGATGCAGTTATTGGAAGTATTCGATCAATGAACATGGGACCGAGGATATACCAGCATTGATAGAGAAGATTCATCAAGTTAAAACCTCTGAATTAAAGGGCAATGAAGCCACTTGCTTAGGAGAAACCACTGATGAGCAGCCTTACAAACTGTGTGCTATCTGTCACAGCTTGGGAGGAGCAGCCATTTTGATGTATGTCATAACACGTAGAATTGAAGAGAAACCACATAGACTGTCTCGTTTGATCCTGTTATCACCTGCTGGCTTCCATGAAGATTCTACCTTTGCATTTACATTGGTAGAGTACCTGTTTCTACTGCTGGCTCCTATCTTGGCTCCCCTTGTGCCTGGATTGTATATCCCAACCAGGTTCTTCCGGATGCTGGTGAACAAGTTAGCAAGGGACTTCCACAACTACCCTGCTGTGGGGGGACTGGTTCAGACCCTCATGAGCTATGTTGTGGGCGGTGACAGCTCAAACTGGGTTGGGGCGATTGGATTGCCTCACTACAACATGAATGACATGCCTGGGGTGTCAATTTATGTGGCTCTTCACCTGGCACAAATGAAACGCGCAGGAAGATTTATAATGTACGATTATGGGAGTGAAGCTGCCAACATGGAAGCTTATGGATCACCAGAGCCCTTGGACCTGGGTGAATATTATGGGTTAATTGATATTCCTGTTGATTTGGTTGCCGGGCGGAAGGATAAGGTGATTAGGTCATCCATGGTTAAAAAGCATTATAATCTGATGAAAAATTCAGGCGTGGAGGTATCGTATAATGAATTTGAGTATGCTCACTTGGATTTCACATTTTCCCACCTTGAAGAACTCTTGGCTTATCTCATGTCCCGATTGTTGCTCATTGAACCAACAACAAAGCAGCAATATGGATCAAAAGCTGTGAAGCTGAGGAAAAAAGATGGAAACTGGTTCAAGAATGAACGTCAAGATTCTTTTCACCCCCATCCCACAAGGAGAACAAATAGGGAATGAAAATAGCATATGATCTCTAATTTATTCGTTCTACATTTTATCTTTTGGTGCATGCTTGTGTTGTATGTTGATACTTGTTGCTGTTGTAAATGATTGATTAAAACGTTCCAGGTCTTCCGCGCCATGTGATTGGTCAGAGATGGGAAGTGTATCACTTGGTAATCTTTCCTCCATTTTTAGGGAGTGAAGCAAGTTTTAGGAAGATATTGCCCATTTGAGGTGTTTGTAATCTATTACTCCAGAAGTTTTTACCTGTTTCAATTAAAATAGTCGTATTATCCAGGCTTTTACTGAATGGATAGAATTGTGTGAGAAAGATTCTTGCAACAGATGTATCACAGAATACATTCTTCTTGACTCCATCCTAGCAGCTTTTCAGTTCTTATCACTATTGTTATAACTGTGCATGCTGGTGTTCATCCATCTCTTACATGGTTTAACATATTATGGATAGTGAACTTGTTTCATAGCGTATCATTGTTAAGGGAATCCTATGTGTGATCTTATACCAATGACATATATAAATATGCCATCATCATCATCTTTGTCTTCATCAATACAAGTTAGTTCCTACCAAAATGAGGCCGGCAACATGAATCTTGTCTCTATATCTTGTTTGATTAAAAAATCATATCTTCAATTAATTTATATTTATGTATCAAGATTTATATAACTTTTGTTTTGTGAAATCCATACATGTCTTTTAAGATCTTACTCTTGAATTCTTAGGCCATTCAATATGCAGTATGTCGCACCTTTTTATAAATGCATCTCTAGATCTTTGCTTTTCATGTCCAAACTGCCCTTACTTTCCTCAATTTTATTTGCAATGTATGTTATGCGTATCCGCTTTTGAATATTTTCATTTCTTATTTTATCTTTTTTTAATTTTGCCACATGTCCATCTTAGTATCGTTATCTCGATAACACTCATTTTCTAAACATGTTTCTTTTACTGCCCAATTTATATATAAAAACAGAAGAAAAATTTATAACAACTCAAGATTCTATAAAGTGGACCTAGGGCAAAGGAAAAGTAAACCATAAAAAAAATAAAAAATAAAAAGGAAAAAAGCAAAATCAGAAGAACAAAAGCTATAATGCTATGAGCCCTAGTCCAACTCAAGCATATTATGTGGGGAGCCTACGCATTCAACCTGAATCTGGTACAGGAGAACGTGCCTCCTGCCGCAAGAGGAGTTAGGCCCAAACGGTCCAGAGATTCATGACTTTGCGTAGAGACTCGCAAGTCAATGTCCCAGTCCATGTAGCGAGATTGAATAGAGCTATCGAGAAGTCTTAGGCGAGAAGTAATCGGAGGAGTTTATAGCGAAACGAACAAAATAATGCGCTCCCAAAACTGGGGTTATTTCCGGATTATAACAGGCACTATTCTGGGAGGAGTTCTTGGTTTCTATGCAATGCATCGCGTTGAAACTAGCTACAAGGTCTCATTCCAAACCCGCCCATCTTGCTGTTGTTTCTTCCGCATATGTTGTTATGTGTTTCATTCAATCTCAATCACCGCTTGGTTTCAATTGTACCGAACAAGTTGGGGTTTGTCACGAATTTAAATTATTCGTCGATTTCAGTTAGAAGTCGAAACTTGGTTTCTCTCTGATTCTCCCACCCCCTATCGCCTTTTTATTTGAAATATTTTAAGTAGCGGTACACGATTAGTTTGTGATTATTTTGTTTTGGGGTTTTCCTAATGCAGGAGAAGATGAAAGAGAGGCTACTTAATTATGAAAACGAACGGAAGAGGAAAGAGAAGTTAGAGACGTTTGAAGATTCGTCATAGCTTTGACGAGTAGTTGAGGAAAGAGAAGTTAGAGACGTATTCGTCATAGCTTTGACGAGTAGTTGGGTGTTTTTTTTCCCACTGAATTCTTGGTAGTTCATAGATTTTAATTTTTTTTGAACGCGACGATGCTGCCTTTTAATGATCCGGCAAAGCTGAAAACTAAGAGAGTAAGTATCTTTTGTTCCAGTTGCGTTCTAATCGAATGTTGCATTTGAATTGAAATTGTTATATGAAAATGCGATATTATACTCCTTTTGAGTTGTTGGCATTGAGAATTAATTTAGTACTTTACTACTTTGTAGATGAAATACTGTGCTCTAAGGTTTAAAACCCCTGTACTGGTCACAATTCCGGCCCTGACCCATACCGAGTCTTACTGGCCAGTAGTGGTCCGTATATATGGTATTAGGTGGTGCCGACCATTACTGAGTTGTACTGGCTGTTAAAACTTGGTACCAGTTGAGATATAAAACTATGCTGTGCTTGGTAGGCCTTTTAATTCGCGCATTTTGAGAAGTTGAGGTAACGTCGACTTTTTTTATTATCTGATTTTTGGTCAGTTTCGTACATTATTGATGGATACAGAAGGTAATAGCGTCATTTGTGAACTAAATTCACCCTATTATATGCAAATTGCATAATGAGCTAAATGAATATTGAATGGAAACTTAGTTGAGTGGACTTGATGAAAGAACAAAAGTTGTTATTTGTACTCTGTAAATTTAAAAGTCCTGCATTTTTCTAGACCTTCCACGAGTCCTGCATTTTTCTAGACCTTCCATGAGTCCTGCATTTTTATAGATTCTAATTAGCTAATATGGTTTACAAACTTCTATATCATGTATATATCATATAAAAGTAAATAAAGATAAGGGCATGAGTTCTTTCAGTCTGGGCTTTAATTGGTTTCTATTCTAATTTCCATTTTGTATCTTTTTTTATTGTGGTGAATGGTATATTTCCAAGACAGAGTTTAGGCCAGTTAGGCCCTATGCAACCCTATATACAGTTCTTGTTTTCCAGCAATTAGCATTTTCCTAGCCCTCAATAGTCTATCAAGTAATTTGATTCACTAAATACACCAATAACTCCAATGCATTTCTATACTTCAATCTTTCCAAATTTCTTTTTTCTCCTCATCTTTTACTAAGACTCTTAATTATCGCTCTTAATGCATCTAGATGAAATGATCTAGATCTCTTACTTTCTTCTCCCTAAGTCTTGCAATTTTTAAGATATATTTATAACCTTATTTTGTGCCTAGCTTATCATAGGGATCATATCAGCTGGAGCCACTGCATTTAAGATCCGCTTGTTCAACAGTAAAGCATGTAACATGTTAGCTTCATTCACAGATGTGTACATATATTTCAGCGTTGGTTACAACAGATTAGACAACCAATACTCCAGCTGATATTCAAGCCTTATTATATATGTTATTACATGCTTGTTCCTTTTGGCTCTCTTATAATTATTATCATTATTAATTTTGCACTTCCATATTTTTCTATGTTTCCCTTCTTTTTTTTTTCTTTTTGCCATCTAAAGTAATGCCTCTTCTCATTGACAACTTTTTGAATTTATTTCTCTACCTGTGTTAAAAAACTGGACCATGTGTTGAACCAGTGAGGCAGGTCATGTGGAATTGACTGTTTGAAACAGCACAGCTAAGAAACGTTAGTAATATAAATAATTGAAGAAAAATAAAGGAAATATTAAAAGAAAAAAAGTTCTAGTTCTAGCCCACTTTTTTTCATCAGTACACATATGGCTTCCCCAGGGCCTTTTTCATCAGTACTCATCTGGTTTTCATAATTTTTTTATGTTTCGATCCGCTTTGCACCAGTTTTATAATCAAATTGAACTGAAGTTTGAACGAAGCCATTGAGATATCCAGTTGGTGGCTTAAATGGCTGGTCTGGTCCACTTTTTAAAACACTGATCTACCATCAACTTTCTTTTTTTGGGATGGAGCACTGCTTTACCATCTATTTTCCTTTTTGAGTTGGAATTTTATATATTGGTGTGCAAAAGGAGCATCAAGGAGCATTGCGTGAGCTTTATATGAACCTCACACTTCAGGTGTGACAATCTTGTTATGTGAGCCTTGATGTTAAGCCTTCTGATGTTCTGCTACCCTTGTGGAAAATTTTGATGTAGGCCTCACAAGCCTTTTAAAACACTGAATGAAGTGTGCACTTTTGTCTTATGTTAGAGGTTCTTCAGTAGTACATCTTTTATAAACATGCTTAAACGGAACTAGGATCAATGTGAAGAACACAATGACACAGAATGTACTTTTAACTTGGATTTCTTCATTCCACACTCATGGATGACTAATGAGTTTTTCCTGGCAATTAATTCTATCAATGGAGAAAAGAAAATGAGATCTTTATCCTTTTACTTCTTTCATTTTAGCATAGGGAGGAGAAATTAAAAGATAACAAAGTTTGTTAATGGTATATTTTCAATATTTTGATAGTTTGTCTTTGAAGAAATTTACATTGCGCGTGACTCGGGCACACTAGAGCAGCTAAAAGAGTTAAGCTCTAGGCGTAGAGCAATTGAGGAGTCCATCAATGAAAGCAGCAGTGCGACAACAGTCATTAGGAGGGAGATGTCAGGAGGCTTGACTTCTCAATATCAACAGGTAATTGTTGATTCCATCAGTTTTTAGTCTGTGGTAGCATGTAACTGGTTGTGCTTATATAATTTTTTCCCCCTAAAAATGCCTCAGGATCTTCAAAAACTGGAACAGTATTTACCACTTTTGGAAAACTTAGTATTTCATGTTGGTTCAATTAGCAACAATCCGCAGATGGTTCGATGGACATCAGATCTTATGATATGTTGGAGTAGTGCTCTTACCGGATCTTCTTTCTTCAGTCTCATGGGTCCAAAGTTCTTTCATATTAATAATTTACAGTTTGAGGTTGTGATGGCTCATTTTCTTTATGGGGCAATATTGCGGGAGCGGGCTTCAGAAGTTATGTCAGCAGGTAGAAAACATGTATTCCTCCTCTATATTGCATTTCTTTTATCCGTTGCTATATGCAATGGTTGTGCTTATTTCTGTGCATCATCTTCAGATCTGGTGCAATCTGCTACCAACTACAGGAAAGCTGCTGGAGTTTATGATTATCTGGCTCGTGAGTTACTTCCTTCTCTGCGAACTCCATTAGCTCCAGAAAGGCCACCAGAGGCTACATCATCCATATCCTCCATTATGAGCCTAATCTGCTTGGCGGAGGCCCAGGTCAGCATTTTCTGGTCACTTGTAGTACTTTTAGGAATCTTATCATACAATCATGATTCATGAGTAGTTGATTTCTGGTCTGAGCTTTAACGTTTTACAGCCTTTTTGTCCTTCCAGTGTCCTTTGGTAATTTGGAATTTTTATAGAAGCAGTCGTTTCTGTAAGTTGCCTAAGATCTCCCAAACCATGCTTTGGGAGATTGTTTGAGGCCTTCCTTCGTTAGTTTTCACAATTGCCTTCCTTAAATACTGGGGCTAAAATGACCCAAAAAGAAAACACTTTTTGAGAGCCCTGGAATATGAACTTGCCAGTTTCAGCTTCCTGATTAGGCAACAAGAGAAATAAAAATGCCTTCTTCCTATTAGTTGTGGTTGGTAGAACAAGTCCTGTTCCTCCATCTTAATCTGTCAAAAATCATCTCTTTAGTCAGATTATGAGTACCTGGTAATTCCAATATTTTTGAATTGACTCCATCTAATTTCTTTTTAATCTTCCTGTTGCCCTTTTTTATCCTTAAGTGGGTACTCTATCCAATGTTTTAACCAGGTTTAACTTTCTGATCAAAACATGCACTATTTTTGCCATGTGGTATGCAAAGTAGGGTGATTATAAGGTCAATCTGGGCTGTTGACCTGATTGGCCCTTGCTTTAACCAGGTTTAACTTTCAGCTACTGTTTATTTTTAAATTTTTTAAAGTTAACATGCAAAATGCTAGAATAAGAGGATTATTTTTTTTTACCCTCTCATATGTCTTTGGATTTGCAACTTGGTATGTAATTTGAGATTGTATGTAACAAAATGTGGGAAGTGGGGTCCTGAAAATCATCTTTCCTGCGTGAAATGCAAACCACACCAAGTTTCTTAGTTTGATGTGTCTCATCAGTCTACCATCATCTAAAATCATTTCCTTCAAACTAACTGCACCATCTAAAAGATTTACTGTTAGAAAAGTAACAGGTTGTTTCCTTGTGTGTTTTTATTGGTTATAGTTTCATGAAGGGCACAACTGTTTTAACCAAATTGAACTGTTGATGCAATTTACAAATTCATCAGGCTGTAACTGTCAGGAAAGCTGAAGAGAAGGGAAGCAGCGGAGATATTTTGTCGAAACTACACTGTGGCATTGCACAATTACTTGATGAAGCTGTGAGTATTTTACATTCAGCAAAAGGAGACTGCAGAGATATTTCAGAGCATTTCGTGGTATGTTTTCCTCCTATTCAATCATTAATGAATGAAACCCCTCTCAATGAATTGAATTTCTTTTTCCAGTGTCATGCATTTGTGGGTTATTTTCTGTTATCCATCTCGTACCTTCTTTATCGGTTGCTTCAGTAGCACTTTAGTATTTTTCTTTTGTTGATTACTCCTTTTTTCTCCTCTTTCTTCCCTTCCCAGCACCCCTACCCCGAATTTCATCTTCTCCTCTCTGTATGAAGGTTCCATTTTCAGTTCATCTTCATAATTTAGAGAGAGTTGCAATCTTTCATGGGTATGTTTTCATCAATATCCTTAATTATTTATATTTTGGAAGAGCTGCCATAAGTTCCATCATTTCCTGAATGTCACCTGGTATTGGTTACCATAGTGAAGTATTTAGTGTAGTAGCTTAATCATTCTGGTACCAGGGCTTTTTAAAGGCCTAGTTGATACCATTCTTCCTGCTGATTCCTGCTCTCTGTGTGTGTGTATAATGATGAATTAAGGACAAATATTCCTTAGATTGCAATTTCACGAAGCATCTCCTTTTCTCAAAGGGCATTGATTTTTGACACAGCAACTGTCAAAGTTCAGTTTAATGGTTCACTTGGCAGGGGTTTGCATGTGGATCATTCTTGTGGCGTGGAGCAAACTACCTGCAGGATGAGCTACCACTTACATTTCTTCTTTTTGAAAAATACATAATTTGGTAAATAGAAGAAAAAAATGCAAAATTATTGAATACGATTTATTTTATACATGAGACCTTGACCTACAATAGTTTTTGAGGGGCAATAGTTGATTAGAGAACATTGGTAGGGACCCTCTGGCATGCTCTAGGATGCGTCAGGAAACATTTAACCATTTATGAGCCCTTTTCCATGTTTCTTCTTGGTAGAGTATTGGCATTTGCAAATTCTCTTTCAATAGCCAAGACTTTTTAAGTTGATCTTTAATCTGTAGATTACGGCATTGCCCTCATTCGATGTTCCTTTTTTTCCCCTAATTTATTTGCATATTTTGTGACATTCCCAAGTAATTATTTGATTTTTTTATGCATTCATTAAGAATCAGTAAAGCCATGGTTTTTGTTGTGCTTCTATTTCTTTTCTTTGAAATCTTATATTTTATGTTTTGAAAAGCATTTGAAGCTCAACTCTTGGGTTAACTTCTGTTCAGTACAAACAGGTGACTGTTATTGAAACTCACTCAACAGATATTTAGATAGGCTTCGTGGACTGAATCTTATCTTACACTTAAACCATGATAGAATCAAAACAGCTATTTGCTTGATGAAATCATGTTTTTCTAACACTTTAACTATGCTGAAATCATGTTCGGTTTGTGGTTATTCTTTTGTAGCAAGGAAAGTGGTTTGGGGTTGGTGGTGGTGGTGGTGTTTTGGGGTGGGGGGAGATGGAGTAATTCAGAGAGAAGAAAGGAATACATCTAATCAGTCAATATTTGACTAATTTTGTCTCTTGATTTGGTAATCAAGATTTGATTTGCAGTGTGACAAATAATGAGAGACATCAATTATGAACATGAGCCCAATGTGTGATTTGCATAAATATTTTTGTCAACTTGTTCTGTAGAAGCTATCTGTTTTTATTGTCACCAGATGTACTTTTAGTGATACAAGTGACCTGCATTCTGAAATATTCTGAACCATATTTGAAATTTCACTTTTTGCCCACCAGTTAAAAGAGACATCAATTATGAATAAGACCTTGAACAATTTGACATTATGTTATGGAGCATTCTATGGGCTATTACTGTAGTTGAAAGAATAGGCTTCATTCAATGTGAGATAACATTATAGTTGTCTCCTCATTCTCCTCCTTGTTTGCTTCAAGGAGGAGAATGAGGGCAGAGGAATTTCTTCTTTTTTGGGGTTGATAGACACTTACGGACGTTAATCTTCTCTTTGTCCAACCTAGAAGCGAGGGTCCTGTTATCCCATTTTCTTTTTGCTGACGATACTCTTCTCTTTGTCCAACCTAGAAGCGAGGATGTTTTTGGAGTAAAATGTATTCTGAGATCTTTTGAGATTGTCTCTGGGTTAAAGGTCAATCTTGGTAAGAGTAGTATTATTGGCATTAACATCCATGACTCTGTCTTAGCCAGTTTTGCTTCAGTCATAGGGTGTAGGGTGGATCACTTCCCTATTTCCTATCTGGGGTTACCCCTTGGTGGAAACCATAGATCCATTTCTTTCTGGGAACCTGTCATTGAGAGAATTAAGCAAAGACTTGCCTCTTGGAAGAGGAATTATTTGTCTCTTGGGGGTCGTATCATCCTTATTAAATCCTTCCTGTGCAGCATGCCTATCTACTTTTTGTTTCTATTTAGGATGCCTAGTCGGATCTCCAAAATTGTAGAAAAAGCTCAGCGGGATTTCTTGTGGGAGGGGAGGGAGAGGAAGAAAGATCATCTGATTCGGTGGGAAGTGGTCTGTCGTGAGAAAGACAAAGGTGGTCTGGACCTTGGGAATATTTATGCACGGAATTCTGCTCTTCTGGCTAAATGGCTTTGGCGATTCAGCAAGGAGAAGGACAGTTTGTGGAGTAAGATCATTAGTAGTAGGTACGGCATCTCGGAGAATGGGTGGGATATTGATACCAGATCAAGGTTCCCTGGGGGTTGTCCTTGGAAGGCGATATCCTCCCTAGCTCCTCTTTTCTACCAGCATGTTCGTTTCCGGGCTGGTTCAGGTAGCTCTATTCGCTTCTGGTTAGATCACTGGTGGGGGGACTCGTCCTTATCTTCTTGATTTCCTAGGCTTTTCAGGGCGGTCTCTAATCCTGATGCTAAGGTTTGTGAGGTCTTGGTTCAATCCCCAGATGGTCTCAATTGGGTCTTGCCTTTCAGTCGGGACTTAAGACCCTTTGAGATTGATCTTTTACCCTCTTTCCTTTTTCAGTTTGATAATTTCTCCCTTCAACCCTCTCTTCCTGATAGGCGTATCTGGGTGCCTTACTCCTCTGGGTCTTTCAGTTGCAAATCCTTCTTATCCCTTCTTCGTCCCCCAGTCCTTGCTCCACCCGTTCATTTCTTGGCCAAGCCCTTGTGGAAACCGGCTATTCCGTTGAGGATTAAAGGTTTCATGTGGATTGCTTTGTGGAACAAAATTAATACCGCTGACACTATCCAGAGGAGGCGACCTTATATGGCTTTATCTCCTCACATTTGCATCCTTTGCCGTTCTTGCGGGGAGACGGTTGATCATTTGCTTATACATTGCTCATTCACGTATCGGATATGGCAGCATTTTCTCGGGTTGGTTAGTATTGAATGGGTCTTTCCTAGGACGCTGCCAGAGCTTTTCACTCAATGGAGGTTTTCATGTTTGGGGCCTCATGGCCGGTGTTTATATCGCTACCTATTCTTTGCCATTTGTTGGGGAGTTTGGATGGAACGAAACAGGAGAGTGTTCGAGGATAGGCAGTGTTCCCTCACAGATGTTGTGGAGTCTATTTCATTCTATGTATCCTCTTGGGCGGCATTACTTCCTTCTTTTAGGGGCTACTCGGTTGATGACATTAGACGGTGTTGGTCATCTCTATGTGACTAGTTGTTGGGTTATTTCGTTGGGTGGTTCTTCCATATTCCATGTTTGGTAGAATTCCTTATTCTATCATGGTGTAGGGATTTTACTCCATCATTGTATTCTTTATGTTTCCTTTTCTATTAATATATGATCTCATTACCAATCAAAAAAAAAAATAGATACTTACGGACGTTTGGTGTTGCTTCTGCAGGAATTCATATCATCATGCAGATCTCTACACAGATTAAAAAGCCAGAAACACCTAGCAGAAGGTTTAAAGGTTGCTGGCCAACTGGGGGCTGCAGTTGGAGTTCTTCGCCATGCTTTGTCCAATACAAAGGGAAAATTGCCAAGGGAGGAGTCATGGAACTTGGTTTTCAGGCATGAGATAGATAAGGTTTCTGAGATGCTTAGGAAGTTTGAACATGAGAATGAATTTGTATGGCAGGACAAGATCCCTAGTGAATATGAGTTGCCATCAGCCCAGGGTAAGAAAATAGTGAGTGCATTATCTTATTGTCCCCAGAGATGGGAAAGAGAGCTTGTGTTCAGTATTTAAAGGTACAAATAAATGCAGTAACGCAGTTCCTTCGAAGAATATGTAGCTTTTGGTAATTTTTCTTGGATACAAAAAGGAGATTTAATGTAGACAATTAACCAATTATGATCTGTGAATATATTTTTCATAAGAACTTGGCATGAGTCTCTATCTGTTATTGGCAAGGTTGGTCATGAATCATGATAACCTCTACAACCAGGTTTTTGTCTTATTTTCTGTGCATTCCTCTTCATCTGGTTCAACACATGGTCCTCCATGTATGTTTTTTTTTCCTAACAAGAAAATGAACCAGTGAAATCTCATTTTTTGGTTTAATTAGTCATCTGGTATTAACTTGGTTGTCTTATTTTGTTTTTTAAGTTGGTTGTGTCACTACCTCCTAGTGAGCTTATAAAGATTGGGAGGTAGTGAGCTTATAATGATCGGTAACAATGTTTCTTTTGATTTCTTGATGACTGTCTGTCATTTTATTTAGGCACTATTTTAGGGTGTCAGCATGGGAAGCTGATTTCATCTACTGTTCCATAGAAGCAGCAGCAATAATAGGACAATTGTCATAAACCTAAGCAGACTGTTTTTCTGTATGCATGGTCCCCTCATGTATTTACATTCAGTGTTTTAAGCAATGCATTCCTGTTTGTGGTAAGAATTTGATTATTGAATCAAGTTCCTGTTCTTGTAAATTACAGGTGGTGGCTTGCTGATAGGCTTGAATCATTGATAATGTGTGTCTTTGTTTTTTTAATCAGTGAGAATGTTATGATCAGGAAACAACCAAGCGAGGGTAAGGCTGCGTACATCAGACCCTCCCTAGACTCCATGCAGTAGCGGGAGCCTCATGCATTGGGCTAGCCCTTATTTGGTGAATGTTATGATGCACATGTAAATTACATTATTTATCATGTTTCTTCGGTTATCATGTTATGTTGCCGTTGCTTCTGCTCCATTGGACGTGGATTTGAAAGTGTCTTCCAGATATGCTCATTTAATGCATCTATCTTCGCTTGATTGTTGATTCACCTGACATAATAAGGTTTTCTGTCATGCCTGTGCAGTCCTAGGACTCTGCTCTGGCTGGACTTAGATGAGTTTGTAATGTTATTTTGGTTGCACTTCAATGGATATTGCTGCCCAAGGCATTGATACGTGCAACCTCGTATTGCTGATGAGAACTCGAGGTGTTAAAAAGTTGCAGGGTGGTTCGACTTTAGTGATATCAAGTTATAAAATCAAGCTTCCTTATTTTCTACTATAAACCATTCAATCAAAGCCTAGGTGTGTTCTGTGCCTTTCTATTTTTTACATGGTGATTGGTACATCTGTATGCATGCTGTAAGGAACCTACATTTCGTTTTCAAGTCTCACACATCTCTCGTCTATCCAAAGCTGTTATACTTGGGTATTTGATATATCAAAAATATTACTGTTCATACATAAAAATTTTTGGCCTATGGCTTTTGCATTTCTATTCAATAACTGTTCAGCTCCAATGAGTTGAGTGGGGGTTCAAGAAACAGAAGTAAAGAGCTCAAAAAAAGGATGAAGAGGGTGAATGCGAGTACTGATCTCCAGGGACTTGGATATCGTCGAACAAGTGCAATTCCTTCTTCTTGATTCCTCTTTGAAGTTGAATCATTCGATTGCAGTGTTGAGCATGTGATAAATCCATACGCAATACCCGCACAAGCTGCCCCTAAATCTGTCCTGCAACAAGGATGTTGGCTTCAGTAACACTACTTGCCCCAGATCGGTTCTCATATTGTTCTTCTAAAAAAGTCAGGGGGCACATAATAAAAGAATGCCTTCTGTTAATTTGGTCTCTTCAAGTTTGAGAGGAAAACTAACCAATTGTCGATTGGCCCAAAATTGCTTAGTATGCAGCTGAAAGCGGTAGCAATTGCTGCCTTTTGTACCATACTTTCCGAGGCCTCCTTTGCAATCGCCTCTTTGCTTTGAATTTGATAGATGAGCCAAGCTCCAATTATGGCAAAGACAGGTCCCTGAGCATGCAAGTGATGTAGAAAACTCACAACAAAGAGTCAATGGTACTTTGGAAAGCAAATAATCCAATATTATTTGTGGAAGCGGTTGGTTCTCAAGCATGATGCACTTTACTCTGGAATTAAATTTTCAACTACTTTTCTCTGATCCTAATCAAGTGTAATAATAGCTGAAAGCTTATGATTAATAATGTTTATTCAGTTCATAATTATTTATGGGAGTCCCATTTTTCTGCATATGGGGTAATTCAGGTTCGATATTCCACAACCAATCATTACATTGCTACCAGTTTGCTCAAGTAATGTAGAAAAAAAAGGAACAAATAATGACCAATAGAATGTAATTTTTGTCTCTCACACAATTTTTTCATGAGATCAGATACTAAACATCTCACCTGACTATATAAGAGAAATTAGAAGGAAAGAACAGGATGAACAAAATGGACATTTTGCCGTAGAACGAGAAGATGAGAAGTTGGCAGAACATTATTATGTTATGGATGAGAAGGTGTTTGTGTCATTGCTAGTAGTACATCTATGCTATTATATAAAGCCAACCCCCTCTTTTCTGCCCGACATTATATACCTAAAACGCCCTTCAATTTTTTTTCAAATTTACTCAAAACACCCAGTTTATTAAGGCCATGTGTATTATCATAACTAACTGCCCATCTTTTTGTTTACCCTTTTGCTATGCACATAGCGCGTGCAGTCCCCTGGTGTAGATAATGGAATCCTTTCAGAAGGGCATGCAAAAAAATCCTGACTAGGACAGCATTTATACGTAAGTTAATGCAGAAGATATAGAGTTTGGACTAGTTTCTACGAAATATCCTTTCATTTGACAGAGTGGTGTGCTCAAGATTCTTCAAGAGATTGATAACCAGAATGAAATCTATTGGAATGGACAATAGCTTACAGTTGATTAGATTGAGGCCTCCTGCACTATAAATGTTGACATGTTCGTATGAGCTAAATTCAGATGGTTTTCCTAAAGGTAGCTCAGGAGCAGACATGGCAGGATCAGGCTGGTGCTAGGATAAAGTTTCAATTCTGTATATTCCACAAATGTTTGTTCTAAGGTGTTGCTTGGTCTTCTAAAGTTAAGGATAGAAAATCCTCCAGGATTGTGAAGAGCTAGTTCACCAAAACTGAAGGATTGTCACCCAAGAAGCCTGTTCAAAATGAAACACATGAGTAAGCTGTTGCCAAGGCAGGTCTCCCATGAGCAGCAGTCCCTTTTTGTCTTTTGAGGTCACCTAGACACATTGATGATGTTGTGTGTTGCTGACTTTTATGGTTGTATTACTATATTCTCTACAGGATTGATCGATATATACCATTTTTTTTCATTATGGAAAAACTTGGTTAAATAGGATAAAATTTCAGTTCCACTTGTGATAAGTTAGCTACCATAATGACGTAGAATCCAATTTTTGAGCTTACTATAGATTCGAGGACTGAATCTATCAAGTCTTTGCAGTCAGATACCATGCGATAAAAACTTTCTTGCACTCTAAAGGTATGAAGAGAAAACACAATAAAAGGGGCTGCAATGCTGCTTACCGTCCCACCAACAGTTGGCTCTGGAGTGTGAAGAAAGCTTATCAAGTTTCCAGATATTCCTCCAAGTACATATATCAAGATAAAGGTGAATGAACCATAAGCTCTGCAAACTTGAGGCCCAAATTTAAGAAGCACCCAGCAACTGAGCGCAACATGAAGAAATCCTGAATGCTGCATAAATGGTGCCAAACAGAAGTCCAGATTGAAATTTTCACGAGTGAAAAATAGAATTAGAATTGTCAAATTAAATTGTATAAAAATGTCCACAAATGACAATCAGAAAAAATTCGACATTGATCATATCTGTAAAAAAAATATTCTGAAACAGTAACAGAAACAATAACACAGACCGAATCATCAATCTTGTACCAGAAACATTGGTGTGACTAGCCTCCACCACTCTCCAACCAGAATTAAATGATTTATTTTGGCTCCATATATTAAAGGGAGTGACAAGTATTCTAGGTCAGCATTTCTGATGGGACTTGCTATTTCAAATAGAAAGACGGCAATGTTCATGGAAACCAGTATACTTCTGCATTGAAAAAAACAGTAACAAAGCATTAGGTACTAATTTTAAGGCCATGAATAGAAAAGGCAACAAGCAAGCTAAGAAATTTGTAGAATGAAAGTATGTTTTATGTTCAAGCTTCATGATAAGTAAAAAAGCATTCAGGAGGGATTATATGAACACATTACATTAAGTAAAGATCTGAGGTTTCATCATATGGATGTGGTATTTGAAAACTCTCTGGACCTCTCTCATCATCATTATTCCCTAGCTGCATAGAACTGGTCATTTTCGTTTCTGCCCTTCTTCCATAGCCTCCAATACCAGAGTCTGATACCCTTTCCCGAATACCTTGAGTAGCTTTATCATCAGAACTAGATCGTTTATACTTTCTTGAGTCTGTCCCTGTGATGGAGAACAAACCATAGAACCATAGAAGTTCCATTATGTTTGCTAGGACTAACCATAAATAAAAGATAAGAAATAAGAATTTCATTTTTTCAGCAATTTAAAAGAAAAAGAACATAATTTTTTACTAATGTATTAAACAATAGAAGAAGAACCTGTAAAATAAAGTAGTTGAAAAGCCTAGCACATATTTCCTATGTGCACTTATTAGTAGAGCTCATGAAAATTACAAGTATAACTCAATGGAAGGGTAGCAGAATCAAAGAATAATCCCTTGTGCCTTACAGGTGATGCCTGGTTTGTCAAAACTACTGCCAAATCTAGTGCTTTAAGTGGTTTTATGAAATTTCCATGGAAGTTGAGGTTTATATTCTTTTTTATACAATGTACAATTAAATTGGATATACGTAACCAATTTTCATGTAAATCTAATTATTATTGAATAGGCATATCTGGACTAGTTTCTTGAAGAAAGTATTCATGCAATACAAGCAACAACAGTGCCTGTTTCGATGCCGGCAGATTTTGAAAGAATTGAGCACAGAAATGGAAACAGTAGACTACTTAGTTTTCCAAGTTATTATGTCTTCTTATGACAAGGAAATAGGAAGATAAAGAAAAGATTATATGTCTGAATTATTTGCAGATAGAAGGCATTACAATAGACCTGTTTAAGATGATACTAGTAAGGGGATTATTGAAATTACTTATCTTTCAATTTATAACAGTAGATCGATATCATGCACAAGTTAGTGGAAGATGACTAAGAATCTTTTGAATGCACAAACTCAAAAAAATATTACTTTTGTGATTACCTGCATACATATTTCGCATTTGGATGTGGTTGCTCTGAAATCCATTCAATTTCTTTTAAGAGATTATTTTGACATAAATATGACCATCTAACAGTGTATGGTAAAAATACAATGGTACTGATTACCTTTCTTAAGTTTGCCAAGATAATCGTCTAGAGATTCCAGTTCCTTCTTTGCTTTGACCTGTCCACTTCTATCAACCAAAATTATCATTTCATCAGGAGATATTGAAGAAGGCTCCATTCTATGCTCTTCAGCCTTGGATGCAATCGTAGAATCTCTTGAAGATGGTGTGGAGTTCTGCTTCAGATTCACTTCATTTTGGAGTTTTCCAAAATATGAGTCTAATAACTTCAGTTGCTTCTCACTGGCATTTGATTTTGATGCAAAAATGGCTGTGCATGATTTCTCATTTTGTGTAGCATATTCTGAATAACAGTTCACTTTACTCCTTGTGTTATCAGGAAACACTTGTTTCATGGTCTGAAGAGGCTTAGGCTTACTGTTACTGGCTGTTCCTTGTAATTTATCAGCTTCTCGGTTTCTTGTCTTTGACTTCAGCCAACAATCAGATGAGTGATGCATAGTCATGTTTTTATCAATTGAAATTGAAGACAAGCATCTATAACCTTCCTGAATGGCAATAAAATGACTTGGCATACTTCTTTCATTCTGTATTGTCACTTTTGGAACATGATCCTTATAGGACATTTTGTAGCATATTGGAACTACAGCCATATGTGTCTGAAAAAACAGTGAGAAAAATGGCCTCATGCACAGTTGTCTTTTAATGAACAAGAAATATCTATTATCTGAGGTACTGAAATGCATCCATTTCCATTATTTGAAGTGAAAGAAAATGAGAGGTGAAATCTTTGGGTTGATCACTGAGTCCTGATTAATAAAAGATTAATGTCCGGACAAGGTACCAGCCTCACTAAGCTTCAGAACTGTTGGGCTATAAAAAACTCAATTTCAGGACTGAACTACGTGGGTGACAACAGAAACCTGTTGAATATGAAAACAAAGAAGTTGACTGGTTTGTTTAGAAGGAAAAAAAAATTTCATGCCAGAAAAATAGTTTCCTGTTTAAGATAAACATTTATAGGTCTGAAAAAATGATGTTAATACATTTGAAAAGCTCTTCAGCTTGAGTACACCAAAAGAGATAAGAGAGACTCAAGCTGCCTGTGCAATTCTACTGATTATCGACTAAAGAGGCAGCCTTTACATCTTGACCAAGACAAGAACACTCCCTTGAATATGGAATTTAAAAGTCATAATAACAATGCATATGCAATAAAATTGTGGTGAACTAATTCAAGATTCATCAAAAGCATGAAAAAAAGGAAACAAGAAAAGGAAAAAAAAAAAAGAAAGAAAGAGAGGGAGGGAGAGAGAGAGTGTGTGTTTGGGAGAGGGGGTGGGTGGGGCTGGGTGGGAAATTGGCCAGAAGCATGCTGCAGAACATAGATAGGAGTTGATGCCTGAACTCAAAATGTTCTATAATCTAGATGATCGACAGCTCTACTGCAGAGTATGAGATTATGAGAATCATATTGTCATATGCATTCAAGGATGCTCAAGCATTACAGTTAAGGGAGTAGTTTATTGGCATCCATAAAATCCAAAAAAAAATGTAAATATAGAAGTCAATAAAGCAATGGAAGGTAGTTTGCTGCATACCACTGAAGACAGCTGAAAGGCTAATAAAAGGGCTTGTGGCCTAAAAGAGCATGTACTTGCAGAGACACAGAGACAGATTTTTGGTTGTCAGTTCTATTAATGGTGTGTTTTTGACAGTGATACTTGGAGCATCAAAAGATAAGAGAAAAATGAGAATCCAAAAAGGCCTTTTACCTTATCAACGTTGGTCCATCGAGTACCATGTGTAGCTCTTCGGTCCCACCAACATCTTTTGATTGCCCACCATGGATTCTGTAAGGATTGCGATCACTTGCCGCTTAGGACTTGTCTCAGACAACTTTTGCAGATATTTCAACAATCAAAGCTCTTTTCTTATATGCACAACCCACCATTTGGAACCCACCATTTGGCTACCCTTATTGGCTCAACGGGACATCACCGTTTACGCTCCAAGAACTGATAAGATGAAGGTCAGTCTATCGAACGAGGTCGCAATCACGACGAAGTGACCCTCTTTAGGAGGAACTGGAACTGAGTGGACTCATTTGAATTCCGAGTCAATAACCAACGCGCCCTTCCCGATTCCGGGTTTATCATACCATCACTGCGACACTCCATTCTAATAAAGTAAAAATCTGTGTATTTCGCGTGAAAAAGAGCTGCCAACGACAACAGGTTGAATGCAAATTTGAATCTAAATCTATATTGTCAGTGCTATCGATTATCATCCACAGAAATTACCAGGGGATTGGTTTTGGTTGGTGATCTTTGTGATATCGAGACAGAGAAAAGAGAGAGCTCCATTCTATGCAACCCGAGCGATGCATGTTGTATTGAATCTTGTGGGGTTAGCACGAAACTTACATCGAACGAAGAAGCTTGTCTGCAAAAAGAGAGAGCGCAACCGTGGCAATCGATTGTGGTATTCATCATCCGGTCCTCGTCTCCCTGTTGCGATTCAAAGAAATAGAACAATACAAGCAGGAACCTAAATTTATTCAAGACTCAAAGAGAAAGAGAGAGAGAGTGATTCAAATATATTTGAATACAGGAGAGACTGTACTGCTCACAATGACATGTTCTTGGGTGTGATTTCTTTGAAAACGAAACGGGTTCTTGATAATTGATGGGCACCTTTGAGTCTCTCTGGTTTTGTTCTTATAAGAACAATCACGAGGAGAGATAGAAAGAGAGAGAGTAAGAGAGAGGGGGAAAAACGAGAATGCGCAGCTGACGAAGGCGTTGAGGAGCCCTCTGTTAGTGTACAAGTGAAACGCAGGAATAATTGAAACGTGTCGCACCTCTGATCGCACGTTTCAGACCATATAATTGTGAAATAGATTGCCCAGACTAGACGAAGCTCAAAGAGACACCTTATTGATACCAGCTCTCCTTTGATCCGTTCATGGCGGTCCAATGCAATTCTATCCCTTATTTTTACAGGCTCAATATGAACAAACCCCTCCTACCCTTCTCGTCTACCCATTTTGCCCCAATCTCTAAAACCCCAATCCCTTTCTTTCCTAAAAAATTGAAGCTTCCAAATCACAGGTCTCTTTCTATTTCATTTGCCTCTTATTTGCGAGCACGTATCACGAATTATATCATCAATCATACTCATTCACAGGTCGGCTCGTGTTGTGTCTGCTGTTGTTTCTGAGGAGAACGCAGTGGGTTCTAGTTTTTCTGGCACAGATTTGTTCAAACTCACTTACTTGGAGGTCGGTTCTTGCTCTTTTAATCTGGGTTCTGTATCTTTGTTGTTGTACAGAAATTCTGTTAGTGTTATTTTTTTATTGTGATTAGGGCAATAGCTGGTTGTGGGATGCGGGTGGGTTGAAAATTTTGGTGGATCCCATCTTGGTGGGAAACTTGGATTTTGGGATTCCCTGGCTTTATGACGCAGCCAAGAAGGTTTTGAAGAACTTTCAGGTATTGTTAATAATTATGATTGTACTTGTATTGTTATTTTTGGTCTGTACGCACCGAAATTTATAAGCTCCTTACAATTGATTTCTATTTCAAGGGCAGCTTAGTGATCTTCCTGAAGTTGATTGCTTACTGATTACACAAAGCCTTGATGATCACTGCCATTTGAAGACCTTAAATCCGCTCTCCAATATGTTTCAAAATCTTAGAGTAATAGCAACTCCTAATGCCAAGGAAAAGTTGGATCCTCTTTTCAGAGACGTGAGTCATAGATTTCATATTTAAATTTCGGTTTCTTCTGCAAATTAACAGTTATATTAGCTGTCTTGAATTCTCTACCGTTCACCTGGTTGTAAAGGTAGTATCACCCTGAAGTTCTAAATTTGTAGGATCTTTATGCAAATTTGAGAAAATTGCTGTTCTTATCTGAATTGTGGATGGTTGATTTGATTTGGCTTTGGGAGTATGACCTCCATGATCATCTCAAAAGGCTAATACATTTTCAGTATTCTGGGTCAATGCAGTTCAATCTCTTAAAATGTTTCAGTTGACAAAACATGTGGTTAATGATTTGTTTTAGTACGTATTGTATTTCTCAGAAGAGCTTTTCTTTTTTATTTCCACCTTGATGGTGACTTTCTTATAGAAATAAATCTATGTTAACACAAGAACATCAACAAAAAGAACCATTATACATGTACTATTAAAAGAATAATTAGGTAATCTACCAATTATCTAAAGCCTTGGAAGTAGCACAACATTAAATGACTGCAAATGTATTCTGTGGAAAGGATTAAGGGTTGTATGAACATAGATGAAGAATATAGCAAAGAGACATACTGGATCTTCCAGTGGGTCTTTTTTCTCGATGGAAACTGTCAGAAGTAAAGGCAATAAAGGAGAGAGGAAAAACTTCCATTTTTATTTGTATTTTCTGTTAGGGGAACAGTGGATTTGGACTGTATGTACATGACATCTGGCTTTAATTAGCCTTTATCCAGGCATGGTGTGCTTGAAAGTTTACATAAGGGCAAATCTGGGAAATCCAATCGATCTCCTTGTTTGAAACATTAAACATACCAACAGTTCTTGCATTAGTCAGGATGACATTCTTGTTCATGACCTCTCTTTTCCTCTCCATCAAGTGATCCTGGATTGTATTGGTTCCAATATCAGATAAAAGTTTTGACTTGGCTGAAGAAGGCCTCAATCATTACCATGGATTTCAAGATAAATTTCACTTGAATTTGGACTACCACAACTTGTGCTCCTATTCTCTGTGCTGGCTCAGCCACAACCAGTCTCTCCTGCCAAAGTAACAAATCATTTGAGCAGAGGATATGGATACAGGTGAAGGTCACAAAAAACTACTCTGTCGTTTGTACCCTCAGAAAACACTTTGTATTCTGAGTGGCACTGCAAAAGCAATACTTTGAAGTGGCATATTACATCTCTCAGGGATCTGACAAAATTAACTTTCATGCCACGAGCTCAGAGATGACAGAGATACAACACAGGAAAAATATCTTTCCCTAATGAAGTTGGGAAAATTTAGGAACAACCGCAATGTTTTTACGGATTATCTTACGACTTGGTATGGTTCTCTTTTCTGCAGAGTATTGTGTTGGTCAAAACATCAAAATTCTGTGTTTTCTAAGTACACAGCATGACTAGCTGTGGCAACATTAAAATATCCATCATATAACTCTTAAGCTATCCAATTCTTGTATTAAATCTTGAAATCATTGACGAGAAGTTTATGAACTTTTCAATTGTGTCAAAGCTTTCTTTTCTATGGTGAAGATCCACACAGGACTGGAGATAGTAAGCAATAATTATTACACCAAATTTGTGGTTGTTACTGCAACTGTGGGGCACTCCAATTGATCCTTAACTGGTAGGAACAGTGCCCTTCTTAAATTCCCATATAGCTTGGGTTTCTTAGCAACTAAGTGTAAACAATAATTTGTTTCGAGAAGTTACCACTTTGTACCAGGATAATTATTTCCACATTAACAATGATCTATCACAGTGAAACCCCAAGGTATTTTCCATCATGATATATAGCTTCAGCTGGACAGAGTTGTTCGGGCATCAAACAGTCAAAACATTGATGGAAGTATGCAATTTGTCTCGACTTTTTGATTTCCCTTACACTCTCTCCAGTCTTTCTTTCAATTGTCTTGGGGAGCTAAAATGAGACTGAGCCAGGAGTTCTAGCAGTCAGATTATCATTTGAAGTAAAACAAGAAACCAGTAAAAATAAGAAGAAAATTTGGCATATGCAATAGTTGATACAAATGCACAGTTTCCTTCAATCCAGAAGTTTCATAAACTTTCAGGTCACATATTTAGAACCTGGTCAAAGCTCTGAAATTGAAGGTAGAGATGGCTCTAAAGTCAAAGTTCAGGCTACAGCCGGACCAATTCTGGGTCCTCCTTGGCAGCGTCCAGAAAACGGGTAAGTCCTTTCTCTCGTCAATTGCCAATACAACACCAATTTTCTTACCTAACTGAATCCTTTTTTTCTGGATGATGGTGCAGTGAATTGATTCCAGGTTCACTATTAATCTTGCATTCTTTTCCTCTATGACCACATTTAACCCTGAAACTGTGTTCTAGGTATCTCGTCATTTCTCAGCAAGGCCAGTTGACTCTTTACTATGAACCTCACTGTGTATACAACCGGGCACTTCTGGAAAAGGAGCGTGCTGACATTGTAATTACACCAGTTATAAAGCAGCTTCTGCCAAATTTCACTTTGGTTTCTGGACAAGAAGATGCAGTTCACCTAGCAAAGCTGCTGCATGCCAAGTATATGACTTAGACCTCACCTGATGACTAATGTAAAATATTTAACTCTTTATGTGTTAGGTCACCTATCTTCTCTTCTTTATAGGATTATTGTGCCAATGAAAAATGGAGATCTTGATAGCAAAGGATTTCTTTCAAGCATCATACAAGTTGAAGGAACAATAGAAGCATTCAAGGTGTGCCTTTATCACTTGTTATCAAAATTCTAAAAGATTAATTATAGCTACGGAAGAAATTGTTTGATTTGTTGGTACAGTCTGTGATTGTACGAACGTACCTAGGTTAGAACCATTTTAATTATTACATCCCTGTTAACCTACCAGAAAAAGAAAATTGAAAATGATCATCTTCCTATAAAACTCGTGCATATGTTTCATGACTATGACAGTGACTGCCATAATATGACATCAATTGATATATTCAACCTCAATACCCAACAAACATCCACAACAGAGTCTAACTTATGAATTGTCTGCTGCTTATTGAAATACATTTCCTTTTAAGGATCGATGTCATAATTATCTGTGGTCTGTATGTTGATATTTCCTTATATGAATACCTTTATACTGACACTTATGGTTTTCATTCTTCCAATTTTACTTAGTTTAGTCATTTATGTTCTACTTGTTGCTGTAGTAATTCTTTTCTACCTAAGTTATTTTTTACCAATACATTGATTAAATTTCAAATTTGATTTGCAGGAGCTTTTGTTAAGAGAGCTGCCAGATGCACAGATACTAGAGCTGACCCCTGGTGTACCACTAGAAATTTCATCACCTTCAAATAACCCTTAATATATCATTGCCTGCATGTCATGTAAAAGGAGCTACATCTTTGTTTTACATCTGTGTATATGGTTCAATTATTGATTATCTTTCTCTGATGCATTGTCATATTTCTTCTCTGAGTTTTGTATCTAAAGTTTTGGATACAGAGACATGTCTATAAGAAGCTCAACTCTCATTATCTTTATGGTTCTCTTAGTCATCCTACTGGGCATATTGCTTCCTTTTACTTAAAACCCAATTAAGTGACTGATTTTCAGGAGATGGTTAAAATCTAAAGCTAAGATAAAAAGGTTATGAAAATTGATAAAATGTCTATGAACAGTTGATGGGAATCCTACTATTTCTTCAACAAGATGAAACATTAATAAGAACAGAGACGGTGTCGACAATATTTAAAAATTTCTCATCAGGTCATACTCAATGGCTAAAGAAGCATTTTGAGCCAAAGCCTGCTGGGATTGAGACTTCCTTCCCAATCTCATTCTTCTCTTTCAGTGTTTGTTCACAAAGATTCTCTTTTAAAAAGAGTTCCAAAAGTGATCCTATGTTCTATTTCTCACTTCTTGATCTCCTTATTTTTGGAGCTAACATTGCTTTACTTTTATCCTACACACGCATGCACAGTGTCCTATGCAGCGCCATGAAAGGATTGTATCCGTTTTGGATCAGGTTGAATCTGGATTTATACATGGGTCCATTGGATCTGAAGATGTGGATACAGGTTTGAACTAATCAGAAATTAGGATCTGGGTCAGAAACAGAATCACAAACCAAATGAGACTAGTTTTTCAAACTAAAAAAGTCAATCAAAAGAGTGGCTGTTGCAGCAGCAAAAGAAAAAATAAAGAAAAATTCCATGCTTTGTCTCAAGGAAACAAGTAATGTCTGAGTGCACAGTTCTCTCTCCTAGGTTGACTTGATATTGTATTTTTTTTATTTATCATGAGCACCCAATTTCCAACATGGCACCATGTGTATGTATGGACTCCCTCAACAGTATCTTGTAGTTTAAGTGAACCCAAGAGTCATTTGGCTAATTTGGCTTTTGATTGATTTGAGAGGACAATATGTTATCTTCACCTACTGGTCCAACTCCAATTATAAATTCATCTTTCATGCTTATCTTCATCTACATTCTCAATATACAATATAGAAAGGTCCAATACATGTTGGGTAAGCTCACAATCCAATGTTTGACATTTTGATAAGAAGATCTCAACTCTTTATATTTGACTCATACTCAAAAGTTTAATTTTAAGACAATTGGAAGAAAAAAATAAACTAATATATCGGACGGTCATGATACGCCGGAATCTCCACCATCTGCAGGCCTGGGATTCATCAATTAGTTGGTTGATACATGTACCTTACAAAACCCTAATTTTAAATAACTTGTATTAAATAAGATGGAATCTGGACCAAGGCATCGGAATATCTTCCCCCTTGTGCTCCTTAACCTTGATGATAACTTATAAAATGAAGAATATACCCACACAGAATTCCCCTGTACCAGGAATATTCTGAGAGAAGGGGTCCCATAGTTGTTACAAATGCGTCTGATGGAAACAGCTAAGATGTTTGGTGCTTGAATGTTGATAAGATATTATATATTCCTTGGCTTAGTTTTAAATTTGTGACTGAATACCCATCATTTAAATAAGAGAGAATCTTTTAGCGTTTAAACAGAGAATCTTCAGAGTAATAAAGAAATGTGTTTTTGTGTATGGTGGCTATTAGATTCTTCCTTTGGCTCAACCTCTCTCTAAGCTTGTAAACAATCCGTCCCTTTCCTGATTTGATGAGTTGAGGATTAAAACAAGATCTTGGTAATATGGTTTCTGCCCTTTTTTCTGGGCACTTGTACTGCTCTGGTTGGGGAATACACTAGGGTTTTGCTTCTAAATGTTGGTGATGAACTTTCCTTTTTGTGCAAGGCCTGTTTGGATAGACATAAAACTAGATTTTCAGAATGTGTAACACTGAGTTCGTCCAAAATTTGAACTGGGAGTGAAAATTTATAACCTGAAGACATGGAAATGAGAATCAAAAACCTATCCCTGCTGATTTTGCCCATTGAAGATGTCAAACCTGCCCATATTGGCTTAACAGGATTCACATTTCTTTATCAAGCCAATGTTACATTCTTCTGGATAAGAAGATTATCAATCACTTCTATGCTACTACAAGTGGGACATATTCTGTCAAAGGGCCATAGAATTTTTCTGCAGTTGATGCGTGACATCTATTCCATCTATTCATTTAAAGGTCTGAATTCATCAAGTACATTTGATTGTGCCATGCCTGATCAGGTGACCTCAGGCCCAGTAATTGTGTTACATTAGCAACAACATGAAGATGTTTCAAAAACATTTTAAGTTGAAGTATTGGAACTTTGATTGTCATGGTTCAAAGTCTGAACATAACAGAAATCATAAGGCCAAAACAAGAACTTGAAACATGTCTGTATCTTCTGTATATTGTTTCTCAAAGTACAAAGGGAATAGGGTAATGATTTGTTACAAAACTTGTGTCAATATCTATCACATGAAAAATCACAGGGGTGGTGAAGCCGTAGTGGTATGAGTGGAGGAAGATGTAGTGGGGGAACTAGGTTCAGCATTGTCATTCCCCAAAGTATTTCGGCTTCCCCTCTCTTCAGTGTGCAAAGAACCAAGGGTAGAGTGACGTGATAGCTTCTGTTGCTGTTGTTGAGACTGTGACATCGATGCTGCAGGCGGTGGTGGTGCAGCTACTGGTGCATATACTCCATTAGAAATCCTGGTTTTCTCCCCTGTTGTTGCTGTTACCGCACAATATTCAGGAGGTGGAACCCATATGCCACCCACCACCACAAACTGAGGAGGTTGGGGATTGCTGTTGTTTTGAATTGCTGGACTTGGTCGTCGTGTATGCAACCGATATTTCTGAAGCAAATGAAGTTACTCATGAAAATTTAGCAGTGAAATCTATAATTTGATGAATAACAACACAGCGAACAGATATAAATACATCAAAATTTTGTGAAATTATGCAGTATTAGGGACTGTCAAAGACCATTATCATCCTTCTCCAAAGCTCATATAGTTCACAAGTGTACGTTGGTTGTTCTATGCAGCTAAATTTTCTGGTCAAATAATGATATTGATCAAATGATCGGAAAGATTAATCTCTTCACTTGAAGTAGTATAGAATCATCTAATGGTTAAGATCACCCACTCAGTGATTTCCTTGGCTAGCTCTCCTGAATATTTTAGGAGTAATTAACTTTGAAGTGATAGGAAAAAAAGTAGAATCACAAGAGCATCTCAGAGCTATATTATATAATTAGAAGATTAGCAGATTAGTATAATCTCCCCATCATTATTTCTACAAATTAATCTTTATTTAGTAGAACTGTCAATTTCATTCATTCACTTTTTAGTGCAAATGCAAACAAGGAGGAGATAATCACAGAAACGCAAACCTGTAAATGGCTTTTAACTTCATCATTTGTGAGTCCATCTACCTTCATCAGCTCTCTGATCTGCTTAGGAGTTGCAACTGAGAAGAACCAATCAACCAAAACAACAGAGCTCGGTGTGAGTAAAACAAATCCAGCGGAATATGAAAGAAAAATAATTTCCAAATGGTTATTTATACAAACCATGAGCACCACCAAGCTGATGAAGAGAATTCAGGAAGCGCCGATGTAATTCTGGTGACCAGCATCTCCTTGGTTTCCTATGCGACTGGCCTTCTTTCTCATCTCGTCTGCCGCTACCGTTGCTTCCATCAATTGTTTCAGTGGTTGAGCTGGTTGCCGTCACCTGCAGCGCTCTTGGAGATGATGGTGTTGTTTTAGCAGCAGTTGCTGTTGTCAGATCTTTATCTTGATGGAAGGGATGAAATGCACCTCCCATGTTCTTTGTTTCCACCTTTTGAGGCTGATCCTGTAATAAATCTTTCAAGTTAATTACAAAATAAAACATTAGAAAGATTACTAATTAATCTGCTTGTTTTTCCTTTTTTTTGGTTACCTTTTTGAGTGGTTGATCTGGTTGTTGGTTCCACAACGGTACAGATCTTAACCAGTCAGTTTTCTTGCTGGTATTATCATTGTCTCTGTCTTTGATGCTCTTGGACTTGCGAGACTCTTCTTCCTCGTCTTCAGAAGAGCAAGGACGTTTCAGTGGAATGAATTCCTCCATCGGAGGAGCTTCGCTTGACGTCTGTTCTGAACATTCGGAACGTCCTGAAAAATACCCTACCGACGTTCCAGCAAGCTGTTGTCTGTAACTATTAATGGCTACAACAATCCAAACCATACAAACCCAAGATTGAAAAAAAAGCTTAGAATACAACCAACCCAGATGAAATGAAGAAAAACCCATCTCAAAAATACATCCATGGTGATCATATCGAAATAATCTTTCAAAAAATATATCAACCAGGACCTGGGTGCGTGAAGGGGTGGATTACCTTGTGTTATAAGCTCGAAACACAGAGGCAGCTCACGTTGAAAGACCTGAATCTTATGAAGCTCTTCCTCCAGAGCTTCAATGTACTCCTGACACTTCTTCAATTTCTCAGAATAGTCCTCCATGGTGGGTGGGTGCTGTTACAACGGGATCAGTTTATTTCATCATGAGAGATTTAATAGAGACGAGGAAGAGGATTTTTGAGGGAGCATCGACAGGTCCGGAAAATGGGAAAGGTGGAAGAAGAATAAGGAGAGGGATCTAAGTATATGGAATCAAGGAAGAGAATAATCTTAGAGCACAAGAAACCAAGAGAAAGAGAGCGAGCGGAGGAGGCGATTGGAGGGTGTAGAAGAGAGTGAGGGAGGGATCGAGGTCGCGGCGTCGCGTACATAAACGAATCTTTGATTGGTGGAGCAAATACACAGAGTTGAATATTCGAGGGACGTGATTCCCTGCTCCTTCTTGCATTTTGTGATCTGGCGCTGACGTCAGCCACTGAGTAGATAAGATCAAACTGTCTTTAAATGAGAAAATTTTATTACAGACAAAATATGCTTAATGAATAACTATAGAATCCATTATTAAGCATCAGATCCCAAGCCTTTTTCTCTTCTCTTAGGATCTGTTTGTTTCACCAGAAAATAGGGAAAAGAAAATATTTTCCGGAATTTTAAAATTTTCTGAATGTTTGTTTCGGGGGGGAAAAGGAAAACTAAGGGAAAATATTTTCCAAATTACAGGAAAATAAGCGGAAAATAACATCCGCTAAAATTCAGCGGAAATTATTTTCCGCCAGGGCCTTTCGAACTCTCGTGTTTCTAAATTTTTTTCTCTCCTCGACTTGGACTCGGCACGATGAACGACTGCAAGGAAGATGGAACCCCGTGTTTTCTTCTTCTTCCTGGGGCACGACGAAGGTAGTTCGGGAGCCTTGTGTTTTCTTCCTCCTCCGAGAGCACGACGAAATCGGAGCCTTGCTTTTCTCCCTCCTTCTTATAGCTTTTCCTGCACATCGCTCGCTCAATCACCTGAAATCGGAGTCTTTGTTCGTCAATCGAGTGGACATACCTTTTGCTTATCAGGTTGGCATGACTTCCATCTTGTCTCCACTCCAGTCTTATTCTCTTCGAATTATGCCCTATCATGATATCTTTTTAGAGAAGGCGAGATTGAAGGCCGCTTTGGATGTCGTGACTTGCCAAAGATCAAATTCTACGTTTATCTGAGCTCTGCAAGTTGAATGGTTTTTAAATAGCCTATCTAATTTACTTATTATATACGAGCCAATGGTGGTCTCAAGTGCAGTGTTCATCTCACGCGGAGTGTGAAGTAGGGATTGGTAACTTTGTCTTTGAAATTGAGTTTTTAAACCAGTAAGATTTCTTAAGCTCTATTCTTCCGAAGACAGAAATGAATATAGGAGGGAAAGTTTATTTCCCAGAAACAAAACATTGCAACAATTTAATTGGATTGAATCTTGGTGAGGGACCCCTTCATGTGCTCCACTGTGGTTTCATGGTTTGGTTTGGAACTGAGGTATTATAGTCTTTGTCCTTTGTTCATAGAAAATGCAGGGCATTTGATGCCACAAATTAAAGAAATGGAGTGGATTCCCAAGTCGAAAAAGGCTGGACGTGTTGAACTGGAGAAGGTCTATTTTTCAAAATTAATAGAGTTTGGTAATTGAAGTGTTTGATAATTAATTGGGATGATTGATCAGTGGTCTTTGTTACCATTCCAATATTGAATTTGGTTAAGGGGGATTGGTGCCAAATCAGTAGAAATTTGCTGGCCTGATACACATCTCATTACCCTGCGCAGAAAAGTCAGTCATACATGAAATTAGGGATTTGTGTTCAAAAACTTGAAATTTAATTGTTACCATTCCATTTATGCAAGGTATTGCCCCAAGGGAATTCAAGCTAGTATGTTGCTAGACCCATTACAATTTTAATTTTTGGTGTACTCTTGTTAGTGATCATTTCTAACCGTTCTTGGCGTTATGCAGACGTCTGGCAATTCAGCCAGTTGAAGGGATTCAGCTTGAGGTAACAAGTGTGCCCAACAAAGCATGCACACCAACTGCTTGTAGAAATGCCTGAACCAATTTTATTTTACAGTTTTTGATTTTACTAAACATTCCCTTTTTGCTCTTTAGTGGCAAAGTGTGAACCAAGCAATTTCGCTTTACCTCAGCAAAATCAATTAGATTGCTTTTCTTACTTTTTAAGTAATTTTTTAGAAGCAATACCAAACCAACCTTAGTTTTGCTTTTGAGTCTCTTCTGCGTCCTCAATCTGGAGTTTTCACTGATTTGTTGTTGATTGCGCTGCAGGTTATAAATCAAGAAGACTCTCATTAGAGTGAAAAACTAGTAATATGGTGAGGAGGACTAATATGTCGAGGAGTACTAGTATGTCGAGGTGCACCCAATCTGTCGTTACTAATATGTCGAGGAGCTGCCAATCTGTCATTGGAGTTGCTAATATTCCGAGGAGTACTAATAGGTCAAGGATATTTTGTCTGTGACTATGCGATTAGGTGTTATCTGTCCAATGAATGATGTAGATTGTTTGCAGTTTATTACTATTTATTTTGATAAAGACTATCTCTTTTGTTGAGAAGAATCCACATGTAATTAGCTAGCAATTTCTTTTACTTGTATTGGTTCACTTTGAAGGTTCTGATGCTACCACCACCTTTTAACAAGAGGGTAGAAATGCAATGGAAGTAAATGATTTAAATTTTGCATGGAAAGTAAGTGCTCAAGCTACTTTAGTTCCTAGGGGAAGTATTTTTAGTTGCATTTGTATAAAAAAAGAAAAAGAATAAAATTCTAAAACATTTTCCATGGTACATCCAAACACTTGGAAAAAATAAAGAAGGAAAATTTTTTCCTGGAAAATTTTCTTCCGGGAAATATTTTCCACCAGTGAAACAAACAAAGCCTTAAGGTTGGCATAAAGATTCCTGTTGGAGAAATTAGTACAAAAACATCAACCTAAGTGATTCCAGCTAAAATTTCCCCCCCAACAAATCAAAAGAATATACTCAATTCATACATACATAAATTTATACTATTAGTAAACCCAATTGGGGGGAATATCAGGTTCTGGCCCTTCTTATTTTGTTTCCAAAGATTGTCCTCTACAATCAAAAGAATCCTAAACTATAATTACCATGTCGACAGCTCTTTCCACTTTCAAATTTAAACCTCACTTCTATGTTATAGTTATTATGTTGAGGACATCAATATGCATGTGCCACCACTAGTACATATACACACACATATATGTAGAGAAAAGGGTTCGCTCAAATTAAAGCTTTTCTTCTTACGAATTTAGAGATATTAAAAATTGGATGACTATTAGAAGCACACACATAACAAATATAAAAGGATCTTCTACCCAAAGGATAATTTGATTTAGGAAAAACATTCATCAATGTGACAAAAATAAGGTTTTTTTTTTTTTGGTCTTATCATAAGTAAATTAAGGTTGTGACAAAACAAAGAAAAACTTCCCACCTTCTTATTTTCCGTACAAAACAGCACTTGTTACATTTCAAAATGGCAAGGCCTTGTTTGGCATTCATTCACAATTTGGGGATCTTGAATGGGTTTGCAGGATTTGACAAAATTATTCTAACTCAAAAAAGTTTCTTATAAATGACAGGTCTATCCTTGACATGAGAAGACTTTAAAACAAGTTTCGAGTATATCCATCATAGCTTTTAAATATTATAAGTTTGTCATTGCACTTTTGCAAAATGAGTTTTCAAAATCAAAAACTGATCTACAATTGATTTCTCTTTTTAATATGTTTTTCAAAACTTATTTAGGAAAAGCTCATTCCCAAATTGCAACCAAACATCTCTTTTATTAAGTGAACTCACTTTTAAGCCATGTAACTCTTTCCAAGTTGTGGAATAACTTCCCAAAATGAAAGGCAACAACATAAAGTAATAGGGAGTTATTAATTAATGTCAAAGCGGACTAACATGGTGCATATGTAGAAAGAAAAGGGAAGGAATAGTCTTGTAAGTGCTGAAATTTTAAATGAATTGAGGTAGTTATGACTATAAATGAATCTTAACAATGATGTGAAAGGACTTTTTGGGGGAAGACGCACATTATGGCTGGTGTTAGCACCTGATTTTTGCACCCCCAAAATAAAGAAAAATGAAAAGTCAAACTAAAAGTCAAACCCTGAGGGGGTCAAAAATTGACCTTTTGATTCAAGTAAATTTGGCCATCAAACTTCATATCATTGGAAAGAGCATTTCGACACGGTTCCAACGCAACTGAATTTGCTGGAATCGGAGTCCAGGTGAGAAAAATATGGCCCGGTCAAACTTCCAGAAAGCAAAAAGTTGACTTTTTGCTCGACCCCAATTCAACTGCCAAACTTGATCCCAATGGATAGGTGGTTCCGAGCTGATTCCAACGACACTAAGTTTGTTGAAATCGGACACCGGATGAAGAAGTTATGAGCAGTTGAAGTTTCAGAAAAACTGCCCATGTGGCAAAAAAGGCAGCAAAAATGGACTAAACCAATAAAATAAATAAGATAAATGTGTTTAATAATATTTTAATAAAGAGAATCTCGCTTTTTTAATAAAATAATCGAAAAATCGGATAAAAATCCTGAAATGAGCCAAATTGAATAAAGGTTTGAAATCCACACATTTTTAAAACGTGCGGGACCGTATTTACATTACGGGCAGGGCATGCCCGTATTTAAAGTACGGGCACGCTTCTAGAAGGAAACACGCGTCGCTGTACGGCGGAACACGCGTCCCGTACGGCCAAATCTGCGATAATTGCAAATATTCGTTTTTCGCCCGTAATTGAATTACGGGCAAGGTACGCCCGTACTTGAAGTACGGGCAAGGCATGCCCGTATTTCAAGTACGGGCACGGAAATTTTGCCTATAAATAGAGAGGCCACCCCCCTCATTTGAACAAGCCATCCTTCCCTGGCCTCTCCCCTCTCCCTCCTGGTGCTCCCCACGACCAAATGCTGCCCAACCATCACCACCCCAAAACCAAAACCCTTTTTTATACCCAAATTACCCCCATGCTCTAAGACTACCCCTAAACCATGCCCAAAAACTCTTTAGTTTGTTCTTAACCCATCCACCTTAACAAGACTCTTTCCATTTCATTTTAACAAAATTTGGAGGATGCGGAAGCGCTGCCGAAATCTCTAAGGAGTCATTCCATCACCAAAATCCAAGAAGCACTAGTGTGGTAATTTTCATATTCACTTCTTTTTAATGGATCATTTCATTTAAATTTTATTTCATTTTATCACAATGTTACTAACTCATTTGCTGTTTGAAAAGATGATAATATAAAATGGATTATTACAATAAGGAGAAAAGAAGAGAAGAAGAAAGTGTCTAAAGGATGCCTTAATCCACCCACTTAATGCTTCACTTTGTTTTTCTTTTATATGACATGGTGCTATGTAAATCCTTGAAACATACCCCCTCCTCTCCTGAATGAGGAGTGTGGTTGGCTGGACAAGAGAAGAAAGAAAGGAGCACAAGACCCAAAAGAGAAGAAATGGCTTTATAAGCCAAATGAAAGAAATGTAGAACTTGGAAGGAAAGCAGAAGACCAGCGGATGTTACCAGAAGACCCAGCAAGGCCACGGAACAGATCTGGAGTGAAATCGGCAGCAAAAACGCAAATTGAGTGGCGTCCGTAAACTCAGGCCGGTCCAGCCTGGACCGTGTTTCACTCACGGACACGGGGGACCGGAATCCATCCACGGTCAGGCTGGACCGTAGAGAAAACACGGGCGAAATGTAAAAATGATGAAAAAGTGTAGTTTCTTGGTCCGGTTGGACCCGATCCGGCCTGAACCGACCTCTGTAGCATTTTGGGCTGTCTTAAGCCCATCTTTGGACTTTGGGCCTAGATAGGCCCATCAAGACCCCTTTGGCCCACTTGTGGGGCCCACTTTTGACTGGCCCAAACCCGGCCCGTTTTCAATAAAACGGGCCCAAGGCCACTAGACTTTGGCTAATGGGCCCATTCCAAGCCCACTAAGCCCAAACTAAAATTGTAAATAAATAAAACAACCAAATGGGTTACCCAATGACCCAACTGGGCCCAAGGCCCAACCACGGTAGCCCACGGGTCTTCCAACGGGATCCGGGTCCGACCCACTTCATCTAAATAAATAAAAAGATAAAATCAAACTAAAAGGGACCCACACCTTCAGAGGGCCCCGCTAGACCCAATAAGCAGCATGCTGGTCTAGGAAGGGTGAACTTGACTCAAAAACCAGGGAGACCCGAGGAACCCGTCAAACCGACGGGGCGGACCGGGGTGTCTTTAGGACTTCCCCGGATCGTAACCGAGGACTTAGCTAGAACTCTTAAAAGCCGCAGACCAGACTTAGACCCGATTAGGGCAAAACCGTGTCTGCCTGCACTCTCAGGCAGTGGCGACTCTGAATATCCCGAGGCACGCACGAAAGGTGCGCCCGGTGTGCGATCTAGGCCAGGTTTAGGTGCGCACAGCTGGCACGCTTCCCAAGGGGCCGGCTCGCATTATAATAGTATATATATATATATATAGCTTAAGAATTTTATTTGGGGATGGTAGTTAAAAACACTAGACATTATATTTATATCTAATTAGAGGAGGTATCATAATAATGAAGAGTATATTCTATGTTTGTGCACATCGTCTGCTTTCTGATGACTTTGTACAAATCACCAATGGAGAAACCATTTGAGCATGCAAGTCTCAAAAGTTAACAATAAAATGACATTAAGATCCAGAGGTGTGGCTTTCACTATCACCACACTACAGCCTGTCGAACAAAGTCCCTTATCCAATGAAGTTTGTAGGCTGAACACTTGAGCACTTTAAGAATGTACTTGAATGCGACAATCTATTATTTTTAAACTTTAGTAATACCTAAAAACCAAAATCCTGCATTAGGTATAGAGAAGTGCTGCTCCGCAACTCCTTGTGAACAATTTTAATTGAGAAAATTAATTTTTAGTAGTGCTTTATCAAAGTATTTAAGATTTAGTTGGTAGAATTTTGAGTTTTAACTTTTAATACACTTTTATCAAAATAATTAATTTTTAGTGATATTTCACTATTACAAATCAATTATTCCAAAAATGCCCTTACATCACTCATCCAAATGACTTGTACAAGTCACTTATTTAACGTACAAGTCATTTTATTGACTTGTATAAGTTAATTTATTGACTTTTATTGACTTGTACAAGTCATTTTATTGCTTGTACAAGTCTAAAATGGCTTGTACAAGTCAATTTATTGCTTGTACAAGTCCCGGAAGTAAGTTGTATAAAGGTATTTTTGGAAAAATTTATGTGAAACAGTGAAACAGTACTAAAAATTAATTATTTTGATAAATGTGCATTAAAGGTTAAAACTCAAAACTTTGCCGACTAAATATTAAATATTTTGATAAAACACCATTAAAAATTAATTTTCCCATTTTAATTTTGCACAAACATTGGTTTCGTGAAATGAAATTTAAAATAATTAATGAATTACGAAATCCTCCAAATGCCGGCTTAACATGAAGTGAAATTTCCGCTTGGCTAAGTGATTGTTATAAAAAAAAAAAAGAATGACAAAAAAAAAAAAAAGATTTTATTTGTCATGTGTTATACAAAGTTTGGGATCGCCTATGAATATTACCCTTGAAATATGTTGAAGCATTGGCTGGAAGATCTGTTGTAACCAACGGCGAAGTATGTGTCCACAAAGGCGTTTGAAGCCGACATGCAAGTTTCAGCAAACCGCCCTCTTTTAAACCTGCTTTAAATCATCTATTATTTTATGTTGAAGTGGAATGCTTTTATGTAAAGCATCCCACGATTAGGTTTTTCCTAAATAAGCCCCACATAAAGCATTTACAGAAAAGTGAAAAACATCAATATGAGATGCTCCATGTGGAATCATCCCCCCTTAATAGCAATCGGCAATTCACTATAAAATAGCAGATGATTTCATCCCTTCAAAATATAAAGATCTGGTGATCAGCTTGTCCCAATCTCATTCACGCAGTAAGATGTTGTCACGTGGAATATCCACCGGTTGTGTTTTAGTGTCAAAAAGAGTACAACTAAATACTCCATGTGGAACAATCTCACTCAAAACTTTAAAAGATCACTGGAGGGGAAAACCAGACGATGTATATTAATCAAGATCCTTAGATCCAACGGTTCGGTTAAAACCAATAATCCGAACCGATAATCCGAACCGAACTAATCCTATTCTTAGGTTCTATAAGTCTTAGGTTTTTTCCTTTTTTTTCCTAACTGTAAAAATCGATCCTTAGCTGAAGTCGCACGAGCCATTGGGGATTTAGGTTTTAGAAAATATAGAACAAACAAGCCTTCAAATCGTGATGCAAAGAGGGAAATGGTTCAGAACAACAAAATGAAATTAAATCTATTCGAAGCAGAAGTCAGAGAAAGCAAAGTGACTGGACATCAAAGTTCTCTCTTTTTCTTTTTTTTTGACATCAAAGCTCTCTCGAAGCGGTGGTTCTCAACGACTTTCCGTTATTAGGGTACTGCACATCTTAATGAGGTAGATTGGTTCTCAGGAAGGTTGGGCTAGGGCTAATGTTTTCGTCGATCAGATTGGCCATTCGTACTTTTAGGCCCAACTAGCAATTAAGATCGGACTCGTGCGTCACCTCCACGCTGCCTACTGGTTCTCAGTTTCCTGCCCAACACCGACATTGCCATGTACTTGTGATCTTCTCTTCTTCATTGGTGATATTACTGAAGAAAGAAGAAAATCTTCAGAATCCGGATAGAAGATGGCTGGTAGACATAATCAGACCCGACTTCTTTGCTGTTGTATGTTTTATGGTCGGTCCTCATGTATATATTTGGTTTCAGGAGGACAGCCTGAAAGAGAAGATAGGGTTTCAATGGAGCTTACCGAGGAAATTCTTCAAAGCATGGAAGTTGGCCTGGCTTTTCGAGATTATGTAAGTTCTTCAACTCTCTCTCCCCCTCTAGAGATTGTTCTTCTGATCGCGATCATATCCTTTCAAATTTAATAAGGAAAAAGAACGGAATTGTTGATTTTGATGCGTAGTTAGTGAAACATATCCTTTTTTGAAGATGCTTTGATTGGTGAATGTTATTTGATACTAATTTCCTTTCCTGGAAAAGAAATTTTTTGAGTTAGACCATATCATATTGCCTCTGGCTGTCATAGATCAAAGACTCGAAATGAATTAAGTTTCGTTATTCCAATGGCTGACTGAAATTTTCAAAGGTCATGTGCAAATGAACAAGGAGAATGGAGCAAGATTACAACAGCATGATAAATCACATGGTTCAACCCCATATTGTATTTCAGTAAGAGATAGTATCTGTTGTCAAATAGGTTATTACGTATTACATGGGAATTTATTTACTCAAATACTAAGAAAAAAAAATCATGTGAAATTATTCAACCTCTTTCTTACAATGGCTACATTGTAACCTTGCTATTACAGCCCAGACGAACACCATTATAGCACCAAGAATAAAACTTGGACCCTTAAGGTGGAACCAAATTCTAGGTAGTGGACTTCATTCCAGAGAGATTTAATCTAATTTTACTCCTATTTGGTGGATATCCCTCTCTATGACAGGGATGGAGAAAAGGAAAATCATGTGGAGATCTCATTTGGAACTTAGCCCCTGCAGCTATTGCCTGGGTAGTATGGGGAGAAAGAAACAAGAGGATCTTTAAGAATTCGGAAAGCAAAGAGACATCATTGGAGCGAGCTGTCCTAAGGTTAATGCATAGCTGGCTGGCAGGCCAGCTAGTAGGAGCTAACATACCCATTGAAGATTTTTTGTTATGTAACAGATTTTATGATCTGGGAAGAGGGGTGTGAATGGATATTGTTAGAGTAAATTTCCCCTCTTTTAGGTTTTTCTTTTGAGTGAGCTAGTAGTAAGCTCATATGTCCTGGTACACAGTTTGTGTACTTTGTAACCAGTCCTATTATTATATATAATGCCCTTTGATTACTGATCAAAAAAAGAAAAAAAAAATACCTCTCTATCAATTCTATCCTACTGCTATATATGACTCATCAAGTCGGTACTTAAGGTTAAAATATTTTGAAAACCGAAGCTACTGAATTTTGTTTGACACAGCATCATTAGACAATCATATGCTCAGGATGGTGTGACTTTTTGCCATTCTGAGTTAGACAGACAATGACAATTGTAATTACTTTGTGCCATTAGGTATCTGAATCCTGTGAAACATTTTCAATTAGTTAGTTTTCCTCCAAAAATCTGTTGATCTTTTTTATAAGGAAAGAATTTATAATTTCTCAGAATTGCAATCCTTATTCATTTTTTATTTAGTCTCCAATGATGTAATTTTATCCTTTTGTTATTTTTATATTATTATCATATTGTGGAAGTCTTTCTATAAATAGACTCTCCTTTTTTCAGCAGTAGATAAATGCTAAAATTTGACTTTGTATTCATTTGCCATAGAATGTTGCCTTTTGTTGGTTTAGACATTGTTTTTCTTTTATTTTACACCAAGAGTCTAGTCTTTGATCATGATCGAGCTTAAGATCACTGATTTCCTTTAACTTTAAAAAATAATAATAATAAAAAGTAGCACCTGTCACTTCTTATCACAACTGACTTCAACAAGCTGCCTGGAGTAGTAATGACTTGTTAAATTTTCATCTATCATCTTAAAATAATGCTTTCATCAGTTTGTTAACATTAACAATTTGTTACAGAACGGTAGGATCAGTTCTATGGATTTTCATAGAGCATCGGGGCATCTGGTGACAGCCAGTGATGATGAATCAATTCGACTCTATGATATCGCGAATGCAACGTATGCATCCTTCCATTTTGCTTTAATTTTTGGATGTTTTATCTAACATTACATTATTTCATTTTATTGAAATCATGGTTTTGTATGATTTTTATGTAAGCATTTAACAGGTCCTGTAGTTTCAAGTGTTGCCTGTTTGATATGATTCCTGGGGCTAGTTACAAATGTAAATAAGTATTTGTCCAACGCTGTAGTTCCATGTTGCCTATTTGATCCAATTGTAGGGGATGGTTATAAATGTGAAATATGCGCCAAGGCAAGTCTGATCCATCTGATCCATTAAATTTCATAACTGATTGAAAATTCATTCTCTGAGCAGGAACGCGAAAATATCGTTTTCATAGATATGTGAAAAAATACTGTAAATTATTTCCTGTTGTGACTATTCAACAATGCAGTTTAATTTAGCCCTTCATTTACCGTTACTTGCATTTATCTTATAAGTGGTCAATGAAATCCAGTATCCAAGTCATTCTAATCAATAATGGCTGTGCTTGTTCCTTGAATTTTTTCTAAAAAATAGACTCCTTTTGTCCTCAACAGCTGCTTGAAGACCATTAATAGTAAAAAGTACGGTGTTGATTTGGTTTGCTTCACTTCTCATCCAACAACAGTTATTTACTCCTCAAAAAATGGTTGGGATGGTATGTTAAGGAAAGAAGTCTTTTTGTACATAAAAATTGATCTAGAACAATTCATTTATTTGGTCAACTAATTCAGAATCTCTGCGGCTCCTGTCTCTGCATGATAATAAGTATTTACGGTACTTTAAGGGTCACCATGACAGGTATGTTTAATGTCACTGGTGTTTCTTTCACTATTCTTAATTGGAGGTGATATATAAAACTGTATAATGGGAATGGCTGTTTCCTTGTTGATTGAATTAGGGTTGTCTCACTTAGCTTATGCTCGCGAAAGGAAACCTTTATCTCTGGCTCTCTTGATCGAACTGTTTTACTCTGGGATCAACGAGCTGATAAATGTCAGGTGACATCATGGCTTTTCATGCTCATAGATAGAATCTCTTATTTTCTTCAGCATGGATAACTGATTTTGTTGACTGTGCTCCAGGGCCTTTTACGTGTACAAGGTAGACCTGCTATTTCTTATGATGATCAAGGGCTGGTTTTTGCGATCGCATTTGGAGGATGTATAAGATTATTTGATACTCGCAAGTATGAGAAGGTTTGCCCTTCGATGTACTCTTGGTCTCCTATTGAGAATTTTGCACACAGTAATTTTATGAAACTTGGTATTTTGCAGGGCCCTTTTGAAATGTTTTCTGTTGGGGGAGATGTATCAGACGCCAACGTTGTGAAGTTTAGCAATGATGGAAGACTTATGCTTTTGACCACCACTGATGGGCATGTTCATGTACTTGATTCATTCCGTGGCACACTTGTAAGCTTTTTGGCACTTTCAGAATTTTTAAAATTGACTTTGCATGGAACATTCATGGACAATATCTGATTAAAATATTTTTAGTTGTTGGACTTATGCATGCATATGGTGCTTTCTAATGTATTTTTTTCATCTAATCTTGATTTAGTTATCCACATACAATGTCAAGCGAGTTTCAAGTAATTCCACTTTGGATGCATGTTTCAGCCCTGAGGGAATGTTTGTTATATCAGGTAAGAAAAGCTCGCAGTCCATTTTTTGTTCTCCTTTCTTTTTTGAATGGATGTAATTGGACCATATTAAAACAAGAATCAATGTACTGGAATAAAATCTGAAATGGATACACACCATGGACCTCATGACCTGCAGTAAACCCCAGACATGGTGGAAGTACAATGTGCTTACAGTTTGCTCGTAATATATTTCCAGGTAAGTAATGTAAAAAGTTTATGTAGTCTTAAAACATCAACAATGCTTGAGGCATTCTAACAGAAATTTTAAAAAATGAAATAAATGAAGAAAAACTACAAAATGGCAAATATGCCATCAAATTAAGGCCCCAGGGAGGATGAACACTATCCTCCATAATAGGATGGTATACAGGTCCTGTGAAGGTCTTCCTGGGTGCTATTGTTGATGTTAAACAGCCTGAAAAGGCAGGAGATTCTCCATCCATAATTTAATGACCAATTCTTCATTCTCATGGTAATAAATTGATCTGATTTTGTGAGGGAAGTATTCCAATATATTTAGGTTCTTTCAGCTAGTAGAGACATTATATGGAAGTAGCAGTTATTGGATAAGTTATAGATACCTATGTAAATGATCAATTATATCTAATCCATATGTAAGTCTATCTCATGTGCTGATCTATGTGGAACTCCAGTTGCCTCTATGATGGCTACATTTTTTCCATTGGATGAAATATTCCACTCTTGCATTCATGACTGTAACCATACCCCAAATTTTGGATCACCCTATAACATAACATGGAAGGCTTATGCATTAATATATGTTATTTTGACTTTATCTGAATTACGCATGGCAGGTTCAGGTGATGGCAGTGTCTATGCATGGAATGTCAGAAGTGGCAAAGAAGTATGTCATGACATTTCCCTACTGTTAGATTCTCTTGCAGTTCTGTCCTATTCATGTTTCTTTCTTTTCAAGAAAATGAATCTGTTTCTCGATTGGTACTTTTCTTGGCTTTGGATTTCAGTGTGGATGTAACCCTTTTTAGTTGTCTCTCAAAAAGGGGGGAAAAACACCCAGGAAAAAGGAAAAACGGTGGTTGATTCATAAACCCTCTTTTAAAGGAATCACAGAAGAAATAGAGAAAGAAGGTTTATGAATTTTCTTTTTTAATATCTAAAAAATTTGTGAACCTCTTTCTCTATTTCTTTTGAGATTTTCCTTAAAATTGAAAAAAATCAAATGGATGGATTGCACAGAGAGAGCCATTTCCATTAGGCATATTTCCCTCCACTACTCAATACCGAACTGTGTATTAACTTGTAGGGTTAGGTAAAGATAACTGATTGTGGGGAGAGAAGATGGTGTGCGCTTTTGTGTGTGGGTGTGTGAGTGAGAGAGAGATAGGATTTTTTTTTCCTCTTGTTATGGGGTTGTGGGTGGGGTGTTTGTTGCTGGGTGGAGTTGTTATGAAATATACATGGGACTTAATTTGTTATTGCAGAACTCGCTAGTTCTTGATGGACATTGTATATTTATGAATGATTTCTATTAAGAGGAGATATTTTAGCAAATTAAATCTTGTCTAAATTCCCTGTAATTTTTCTACTTCTCGTTCTCCTTATCTTTTTCTTCTGAATGAGTTTTGACTTCTAAAAGCAACTAATTAAATACCTTTGATGCCTATTAATGTTGAAGATATAGGTTCCATAAATATTATTAGCTGAACCATGTTCTTGCATTTCCGACCTTTGCCCCCTTAGTTTTGAACTTTGATGATAGAATTTCCTCTTTATATTGCCAGGTTGCCAGTTGGATGAGTACAGAAATTGAACCGTCGGTTGTAAAATGGGCTCAAGGAAGTCTTATGTTTGTAACTGGATCATCTGAACTCTCATTCTGGGTTCCAGACTTATCTAAGTTGGGATCTTATGTTGGTGCAAAGTAGGGTTTCGGTTGAACCACATTTAATTTAAAATTATGCTGCCAACAGGTGTGCTTTCTTTTTGGAGCTTGGTGTAATTTAATATATTTATTTGCGCTTTATTTGATGACTGATAACTGAGAGTTATGTAGTTCAAAAGGGCATGCAAGCAACAGGCTGAAGGCTAACAAACTTGCACAATGGTTTTGTTACCTAATTTTCCAGAAAGACATGGATCTTCAAATTGGTATTCTTCGTCTTCCCCCTTTTAATCTTTCTTTCTGTCCAAATAAAAGGTCATGCACATGGTTGAGTTACTGAATTATTTTTCAGCTATCCTGTCATTGAACACAAAATTTAGTAAACATGACACAACAGGCAGTTCAGGCATTGAAATTTATTTATTTTTTTTCAGATAACGAGATCTTGTTGTGCATTCCATCTAATTTAACATTGTTTATTACAAAGATTTCCATTTTTTCTAATTGGATGTAGTTTTATTTTGTCATGAAGGCTAATCATGGAATTTAGATCGTCTTTACTGTTTCCACTTATTATTATGTTTTTTTCGTAGTCTCATTAGTGCACCATACCACTGACTAATTAACTTACAAGTACATATGAGATTTTTTCATTTCATCAATGTTTCAAAATGCTGACGGCTAGGTATCTAGGCACTTGACTAGTCATCCTAGTTGAGCCTGGTGTTATTGAACATTTGTAAAGGAAATTATGAATGTGTGAGTAGTGCTATTAGTGAATTGATTTCATTATGTGCAATAACTTATGGTAATATGCAAGACGATGTAGTAACGTTTGGCATGTATATGCACAATGGCATGGAACTTTATTGCAGTTAAAACAAAACTAAACAATACAACTTACATCTATAGTAATCTAATTCCTCTCCTTAGCTTTCCACTCTTCAGGAGAAAAATCCCTCGTTTGACATATTGTTGATTGATCTATTTGTACTTGTAGAGATTGGGATGGAGAAAAACTTGATCACTCTTGTGAAGTCTCTTATGTAAGGTTTTTCTCAGAATAGATGAAATTCTGCGTCTATCAAAATCTATGTAATTTATGACATTATGTCTTTCTCTGTTATAACAATGCAAATGTACCTATCACTATGGATATTGCCTCAGCTGAAAGTCACACTTAAAGCTTGCATGTGATTTCATATGCAAATAAACACACAATGGGAAGTCATGAGATTTTGGCATTTCTTGCAATGCAGCTTTTTCCGTTTCTTGACCTTTTGGCATTTTTTTTCTCCTAACTTATCTGAAAAACTACAGGTTAGACTCACTTTAGTGATATAAACGGCTGCTGAATGTAGGAAGCTTCCTACGATCTCCGCATTCCCCCAGTATCTGAAAGAAGCCTTGGGTTTGGGCTTTGGTTGTGGTCTAGCATGAGGTGCACCTTCTCATGCAAGCAGCCACCATTGGCATGTGAAAATGGTAGGACCCTGTAACCACATGACGGTCTTCTGGTTCAAAATTCAGTTCGATTGGTTGTGACAACTACCTAAACAACGGACTGTAGAAGATATTTACTTCTCTTTTAGAACAGATGAGGTATTGTTGCTGAGTTCATCTGACAGGACTTCCTCTCTATATCCCAAAAAAAAAAATTTTTTTTAAGCTAAATTTTGTGTGATCTCGCCTCTAATTTTCTTTTGTAAAGGAATAGAAGGCCGAAAAAGAATATGAGTGATCAAGAGAAGACATATCACGATAAAGAGAATTATAGCCTTTTTACGATGCGACTGGCGGACATGAGTGATCAAGAGAAGATATATATGCGACTCAAATCCCCTACAGCAAATGCTGCATGCACGCCCTCACATTCAGTTGGGGGCCCACCATTTATGGTAGAATGCAGTTCTACGTCTATAACAAAGCAATAGACCTGATTGATTGACGCCGCCTCTGCATTTCTACTAAGATTCTGAGATTCTGAAAGTGCGTCCAGTCATAGATACCATGTGCTAAAGTGACACACATGGACCTGTAAACAAAATGACTTAATGTCTCAAGTCTGGATTTCAACTACATGAATCAGTAGAGGAAGTACTCGCTGCATTCAACAAGGATGGATGCATTCAAATTGCATGTCTTAAGATATTCTTCAAGATATGCAATGCTTGCACTAGCCTTTGACTTTAACCAATAGCTAATCTCTGCCACTGACATCATTTGATGCATCTCTATCAATCAAAAACATGGTGGAAGAAGAATCTCCAATTGCTTAAAGCAGAGTTTGGGGGCATGGTGATAATTCACCAGCACAACGAAATTGAAGCTAAATGCATTCAACTTGAGTTTATAAAAAGTTCTCAAAATGGGGAGACATTTTAAATTACAAAATCTATTCCATTAGCCAAGCCAATAAGATATTTTGATAATCAGCGACGCAGCAGTTTTAACTGGTAATGCCATTGAAACTTCAAGTGGTGGAAGAAAAACTAAATATGTTCCTGCTGATCAAATGGGGCAAAATCATATTCACATAATACTTGTCCGTATACATTATGTAACCAATTGATGTTAAAACGTTTTATACTCTTGCAGAATGCCTAAAATTTATGTATTTCTAACTACATTCAAGCATCAAACAGATTATACAAGTGACTGACAACAAAAATGTGTACAAAATTACAAAGGAGCAAATCACGTAGCAGGAACCATCAAACCTTAATTATGATATAGTGTTAGAAATAAGACGGACTTCATATAGATCATTTTCTCCCTTCCCTGCAAATGACATACATAAACATTAATATTGAAAATTTTCAAGTAATCAGATTCTATATCAGCCATTCTCATAAAGTTGCATCCCTTGCATTTTAAACTCACCAACTTCAGCTGTGATCCCTGGTCCAAAGAAGGATGCAAATTTTGCCTAAAAAGTCATAATTGAAGCATGAAAAGATTAGTACACATCAATATTTTAAAAGTTGAAAAGATTATTACACCTCAGTGCTCAAATTCAACGCTCAATACCTTCAAATTAGAAGCTCGCATGTTTAAAGTAAATCCTACAGATGCATACTTTAGAACTTGCATAATTTAATTCACTTTTTCTTTTTTTATATATATTATTTTATTCATAGATTGCCATATCTTATGTTCCGTGAATTGATTTACTTAACATCTGGTGCATAATCAAGAGACTTACAAGTTATGCCTTTCAAGGCATATGCTTCATACTTCAGAAAAGTATAATGCTTCACTGTACACCTTGATGTTTGCAAGTATTGGTGAACTATTATAGTTTACAGTTATAAAATGGAAGAGTATGGATTGGTTACAAAAGGATGATATGATTGTAAGCATTATATTTTCAGTGAAACTCAGGAGAAGAAAAAAACTATAAACACGGGTTCATATGTAAAATAAATAGTCAACAGGTTGCATATGGAGGTTCTAGCCTGGGACCTTGATAACCTATGAGGCATAAACATAACCTATAATAAGTGAAACTATATCAGCCAATCAAAAGGAAGCACTGAAAATAATGGTCTGCAAGTTCAGACGATTACATACCTGTCTCTTCTCAAAATCAGATAGCTGCAGAGCCTTTGCCTCAAATACCAGGACTAAGCAATACTTACCCTCTGCAGTCACCTGCAACACAGATGCAAGCAAAAATAAAAGGAAAGCTACCGAGAAATGTTGCTCAAGAAGATTGAGAACTGGCAGAGTAGAAAATAAAAAAAACAAGAAATAATGGTATTTATGATCTGTGCAGAGAGCCCGGTCTACTGATAAGAATGGCTAAATTGTCAATGTGCTAAATGAGGAAATTTTGATCCACTGCATTCAAATTACTATTCAATGATAGTATAAAGTCTTCTCACATAGAAATGTCAGTTGACAGTTAAACAATCTAAATCGTTGATATCGGGAAATAGGTAAATAATTGTCTTTGTAGAGTAGATATTCCCTCATTTATTTAATATTTTTAGTGTAGAGAGACCTAATTATGACATCCATCACATTTGAACTTCTATTTTGTTACCAGTTTCATGTGGTATTATTGACCTCAAACCCCAGATGAGGTTGGCAGCAAAGACCTGCTACAGAATTACCTGTTGGCAATCCATCTAAGCCCACTATTTCATAAGGAGAAAGATAGGAGATGAAATTATTTGAAAGCATCTAGGAGTACCTCCAAAAGGATAAAATAAAGGAAATTCAATTGAGATGGTTTGATTATGTAAAATGGAGAATATGGAGGCACTAAAGAGAAACGGTTCAAGGTGGTGCAAGTTGAAGGGGACAAAATTGATAGAGGAAGAACATGTAATTTAGTTAATTTTAGCAAAGTGATATCAACTTACTTCTTCACGTATCATTTTCAGAATAGGTGCACTCCTCCGTGGTATTCCTCCTCCCTAAAATTCAAAGTATAAAAATTGTGGTTAAGACAAAGCATGCGAATTTTTGTTAGCACTTCTAAACCAATAACATGAAGAGCACAGTATAGCAATGTGTGCGTGTGTATGTCTGTGCATGTATATAAACACTGTCAGTCCATATGTTCAATATAACCCAACTGCATCTGCAGCATGTAAGCCCCAAAGACAGCTGCCACATGGCAAAAAGCAACCTCTCACTCTAATTTTTCTCTTGGTTAAAGCACCAAAAATTATAAGAAGAATTGATGGTTTCCCCTACCAGATATGACAGGAGTAAATTACATAGCAAAATGCAGCTTATGTTTATAAAGTACAGATCAATTAGCAACTGAGACTTTGGACAAATTCTTGTTAGTTTTTCATGGACCCTTTTTTTTTTATTGCTAATCAAGAAGTATTGTATATATAATAATTAGGATAAAAGTACATAATACTCAAACTGTGTACCGGATTGGATGAGCTAAATACTAGCCCATCAAAAGGGAAATCACCAAAACAACTTAACCACCCCCCTCCCAATAAAAACGTATTTATACTGATTGCTTGCATTTATTTATTTTTTATATATGATGATATCTTGTATAAAACAAGTACTCATTTAAATGGTATTTCAACATTGAAGTGCTTCACTAATTTATACATGATGCAGCTCAGATAGAAGCATATAAACCATGATGCCCATTAAATATAAAAGTTTTTTCTCCATTCTATAACGCCCCAATCCAATTAACAACAATATTGTCCGCTTTGGCCCACTTGGCTTCACGGTTTTGCTCTTGGGTTTTACCCTAAAAGGCCCCGTTGCTTGAAGGAGTCACAAACCAACATATATGGACCTTCACTTTTTGTACTTCAAGCAATATGGGATTCCAGGATATCACAATGGCATGACTTCACTCATAAGGATGTATAAGTTTTTATTATTTGTGGTGAAACCCCATCAACAATACATTTATCTCCTAACTTCATATATAGACGAAGAAAATTTTTTTTTGATTCTAACCTTATGGTGCATTTTTTTTAAATCCAAATGTCCAATCATCCCCAGAAATAAGGAATTTGAACTTTCTTTATAGGGCATGGGCTTAAAGTCCCACAACTCTTTATACAACTTGGAAAAGAAAGAAAATTTGAGTCCCAAAATGTAATGGCCAACTAATAGTTAGTTGCACCTTGAGAAATCACCACCATTACCGACCAGTAGCGCTGAAACATTGATAGATGTCCATCATAAAACCGGGAGTTACAGATGAACACATCTATCTCCATGGGGCTTGCTTCCACAATGTAAACATTAATGCCACCATCAATCAATGATTACCATCCCTATTACCGGCCATAAACACAACCCACCACATAAAGCCAACACATTCAAGAGTGACTGAACCATATTTAGAAGTCGCATCCAAACACACACAAAAGGTTAACAATGCATATAAAAAATTAACTTGAAATTTGTTATCGTATATCCATATATCTTTAAAAGGTCCAATCGACACCAATTTAACTAAATCTTGGTCATCACAACCTATCAGAAGAGTGAGCAGGTTCAGAAGCAGGCATGACAAGAAACAGTAGCATATATATTTATTTAGGACCTGGAGATGGCAAAGCATAGCTGAGGTCGAGTAGCACAAAGTAGAAAAATAACATAATTGACACTTAACCATTGACAACTCAAGCTTTTTATGATGAACTACGTGTAGTATCTCCATGATTTTGTAGGTAGCTTTTCTACTTCAACATAGAAATATCCTCCAAAGACATACATCAAGAGTTAGACAATAGCAAAAGAAAATACCTGACCATATTGAAAAATCCTCTTCAAGGCCTCTTCCAAATGCTGTTCATCCCCATAACGAAATCTTATGACATCATTTCTTACCTAATAAATGAAGTAAAGAGAACATTCAGTATAGTGAAGTTGCAATGTATAAGGCCAACGGAGTAAAATATGCATCCATATATAGTATACATGTGGTTGAAGGATAAAGTCCAACATACCATAGCATTGCAAACTCATGCATTTATGTAAAGCATAACATAATAAGGATTTTTATAAATATAAATGATAATTAGGCATCCAGATTGAGGGAGAATACTCATAAGAGGCAGATTAGCAGTTATATTGTATGTGGAAACTCAAAAGAAGGCCATTATGATTCAACTGATATAAACCAACACAATACAGACACAAGCCATAATGCAGTAATTGCTAACAATGAACACACAAATATCATTAGGTTTAATTGAATAAATGCATCATCAATGCCATGATAAACTTAACTTAAAAAACATCGAAGAGAGATTCCTTGATACGTACCGTATTTTACATACAAGGGTTTAAGTTTCCTCAAAATGGAGTCAGAATTCACCTGAAATTTTCGAAGGGTACCATGTTTTAAAATACTCTTTACCTTCTTTACAAACTCTTATGTATATTTCTACTAGGAAGTATTGCAAAGACACCAAAATTTCTAAATTTTGTACAAACAAAATTTCCATGAAAATTAAAATCTCAACCGTCCTTAGCTACAGTAAACATTGAAGTAAAGTGCTCCCCCTCTTTTGTAACTTTTAGGAATATTTTCTCATAGGAAAAAAAAATTTTTTTTTTGATAGGTAAAAGAGAATTGTATATATGAAAGAAGTAGAACTTGAGGAGAAAATCCCTACACTGTTATTCACTTATGCTTAAAACTTCTCTATATGATTTCTTATAGGAAATATTGTGAAATTTTCTTTAGGAGATGTTTGCACAGGTAAAACCACACTGGCAAAAGTTATCATCATAATATCACAAACCTATTGAAGAACACATAAGCAAAAGACAATGCCATGAGCAAGATTAACAGTGGAGCTTTTTAATATGAATTAGATATAGAAACAAAAAGAAAAATACCTGTTTAAGAATAGGAGTGCCACATTTCTCCCTCAATGTTTGGGCATCTGAATAAGTTATGCATGGCACTGGCTTGAGTTCTGCATACTGCATAACAAAAATAGTAACACGAATAATAAGAAGCATAAATTTTAGATTATCAATACCACTTAGCTGGCAATCAATGTTTACTGTTTCAGTGACACTGGGCCAAACAACGAAATTTCAGCAAATCAAGGGAAAATCGTGAATCGCTCAAAATGGTCAACATTTCATTTTGCCAGAAACAATTTATTTTTTAAACGAAAATAGTATCATTCATAAACATTATACTTGACAATATGAAACATTTTAGCAAAAATGCATACCACCGACCAAGCAAACCAAAAAGAAAATAACAAACCAAAATTAAATAGTAAAAAATACACGTTTTACTTATATAATATATTAATTGTAGCATTTCTACCTAGACAAGAGCCTTCAAAAAGAATATACATCTTATCTCACATGTAAGTGCTCCCAAGCAATTTCAAGCTTCAAATTTGCCGTAAGACACTCCTGGAGTGTTTCTGTAGTGATGATCTTAAGAAATTACAAAAGATTATGCCAGATCTGAGAAATTTTTCTTCAAATGAGAAAAAAAATTTTATAAAAAAGAAGAAGATTAAATCTATTTTTATTAAAAAAAAGGAGGGAAGGTTAAATTTTACTCAATTTATAATCAATCGAAATACTAGTACCCTGCCACCCACACCCCAACCCCCAACCAAAAAAAAAAAAGGCAGAAACATCTCGTCAAGGGTGTGCACAGAAATTTTGACAACGTGCCATGGAGTTCCACTGAAACTGTAGACCATGCTTGCAATCAGAGTGGTCTGAAATATAACATACACATAACATTATGGCCATAAGGTGAAGATGGCTAAGAGAGTAACAGAATTATATAAAGTGCAGTAACATACAGCACAAAATCGCAGATCCCCACAAAGCAAACTTTACCTTAAGAGCCATGCCAATTATTGCAAGAGGGAAGCCATATGTTAGCATTAATGCTGACCACCCAGACCCAGGAAGGATACTGAAATATGCCCCAAAACCGTACCTGAAATTTATCAAGCAGTCTGATATATTTGGAAACCAAACACCATTTGGAATATGCGTACAAAAATGACAAAAAAGCAGAAACACTGACTCACGAGAGAAGTGCAACTCCAACAGTTAATCCAATGACACCAAATGAGACCTGAAAACAAATGATAACCACACATTTCATTAAACGGAATGGAGAGGCGGAAAATCATTGGATTGGGTTAGCTAAAGTCACAGAAAACAGGTTAGATCCACAGAGGACACTCGAATTCAGATGACTGGCTGAACAAAACAACTTGAAATTACAATACTAAGCTAAAAAAATTTCTACATAATTCATCACCTGCAGTATCTGATTCTATTTGTCTCAACGCATACTCATCATTATTTCTCTACTTGAAATTTGTCAATATACTTCTCTTCTTGCCAAAAAGTAGAAGATAATGTTGAAGCAGGTGGCTATTTTGTTCGAATATTGCTTTTAACGTCATAAAAGGTTCAAGCCCTTTACTGTTGCTGACAATTTCTAATCCCAATTTAAGTCCATTGTGCGGAATATGTCTCTTAAAAGACTCACTATGTGCGATATGGCAGTCCTTATATTATTACCAGTGTTGTTGCAAATCAAAAAAAATCCAGGATTATTTGAATACCATTGCAGTTCTAAACAAACAATGAGATTAGGGCGTTTGATTGGCATAACCAGATTCTTCATAAATCTGTTCTGGAGAGAATTGCGGAAAGATGAATAATCGAATTTTCTAACACACCTAAAAGAACGCCAGCAAAATAAGGTGTCAATTCACATCTGGTACTGCCGCGAGCCAACATTTCTAACAACATTCGAGAGAATGTGTGCGTTTTATACCTTAGCAAGGGAGAACTCGTCATCGGAAACGATTATCTTGTCAGTGGTGGTATTGGACTGAGTTGAATCGACGGCTCTGGTAATGAAAACGACGCTGAGATGGCGAGGCTTTGCAGAAGTTGAAGCTGGAGTGAAGAAGCTGTTTGCTTTTAAATGGGCGTGAGAATAAGCTGTTGATGGAGGCCAAGCAAGAGAGAGAATGTAACGGCCATGGTTGCCGTTGAACCGATACGAGAAACAGGGATTTGCTCCTCTCGTTGCCGGCGATGCTGTAGCTGCTGCCGCTGCACCGATCGCCATTGCTTCCGTGTAGACTTTGTGTGTGGTTGCGTTCGCTATCTTGTTGGGCAGAACAAGCGGCTTTGGTTGGAAGATCAAAACAAATGGACAGTCTCAACTCTCAACCGCCAAAACTGAGGATTGCTAGCGGAACACGTCCAGTTCAAGAGTTCAGAGAATCATCTTGTTACTCGCCACCTGATTGGTCGTAACTGTAGTCACCACCAGTCAGGTAGCGAGTTTGGAAATCTACCTGAACTCGGCGTGTTTCCCTACCAGCACCAGAATTCAGATGACGTGTCCGTATCCTCCGCCATCGAATAACCTTGTTGAGAAATTCAAACCCACATAAGCTCTAAACTCTAAACCCCCTTCAATTTAATAGCATAAAAGTAAATAGCATTTTAGACTGCAAATGTTAGGCAGCAAAGATTATTAAAATTAAAATAGATTTGTATAGGTAACTAATTTGGAGATAAATTTAATAGAATTAAAATTAAGGAAAATTTTGGGCAGCAGATATTCCAAAGTATCAAGATTGCTCCTTATATAATAGTATGGATTAGCAGAGGTGGGCAACCTTTTAAATTTTTTTAAGGGTATTCTAAATAAATAGGCATATTGGGTAGTTATGGAACTTTGAAGAACTTTAAAATTCCAAGAGATTATCTATGTTATTATTTCAACTAAGCTTAGGGAAAATTCCTTGATTCTAGCCAGCCTTTTTATTTAGTTACAAAAAAACCCTTCGAAAACACCAAACACCCTTATTTTATCGAGTCCTATTTTATCTATCTTGTAAGAAGCTATTATCCAAAAAGTTCTCACGTTAACTATATATATATATCTATGTGCAATAGTGCACGTGCCTTCTCTAATAATGAGAAACTAAATATTTAACTAAAATCTCTCATATTCATATTATAATACTAATAAATTACTAATGGTTAGGGATGGCAAGGTTCGGTTAAAATCGGTAAGCGAATTGGAATTGAATCTATTAGGATCGGTTTGGGTTGCCCTTAAAAGGTTATATTTTGGTTTTGGTTTATGCTATATAAAATCGATTCAATTTCGGTTTTAAGGCCAAATCGAACTTAGTATATGTGTCCATATGTTTAAATTAGATCATCAACTAGGGATTGTTCGGTTTATCGATTAAAAAACCCATAAACCGAACCAACCCTATTAAGTCAATTCTAGGTTTGCATTAATCGATTTTAGTTTTAAACTAGAAAAACTAGGGGGGTTTCGCACCGAATTTGGTTTGGACTTTGGAGTATATTTAATCGGGTCAATTTTGACGTTTCTCAAAACCAAACTGTTGCCATCCCTATACACTAATGGTTGGCAAATGTACATACACTTAAACCCTTATAGATAATGGTATTATTAAAAAAATTTCTAAAGTGACATATTGAGGACAAGAAATTTCAGGCCGGTATATATATTTGCTATATAATAATATTCATTTGTGATTATATGTGTTTTGTAAATGTATTTGTAATAGAGTTCTTATGAAGTAGCTATTTAAATCAATTGGAAACTAAGGTGGCACTATTTCAATAATTATTTTACAAGGCTATTATGTTGAGCCCAAAATGGTTTGACTCGAACTTTTGGATCTATTTAATGAATAACCCATGATATGTACTGTTAATATATAATAATGCAAATATATATATATATAGAGAAACAATAATAAAAAATATAATTTTGGATTTTCATGCATAGTATATAAGGAATGGGATCCTCTAAGGTCAGACTCATAACATCCTCAACCCATAACTAATAATTTGACGCCACGTCAACAAAATTGCAGTGCCAGACTACGTCATCACAGAAATCAAAAACCAAACCGCGTTAAACGTTTAAAGAGGAATATTTATTTTTTATTAAGACGCAACGGTCGATGGCTACCCCTCGACTGTCGGGCCCTGTCTTCATCTCCCGTAAATATCCTCTCCTTCCCTAACCCGTCGTTCTCTCTTTCAAGCACTCCTCGTCCTCTTCCTCGACTGCACAACCCTCATCTTCTTCCTTGGCAAACCTGCTCCACTTCTCTAACCTCTCCTCTCTCTCTCTCTCTCTCAATCAGGTCTTCCCGCTCTTACCAATTTTCGTTGGCTTGGCAGTGGGAGAAGAGCAGGTCTCCTGCTCTTACCGGTTTTCGTTGGCTTTGCACAGGAGAGGTTTGGGTAGTGGAAAAAGTTTACTGACGGAGAAGATGAGGGTTGTGCACCCGAGGAAGAGGACCAGGCGTACTTGAGAGAGAGAAGGACGGCTTAGGGAAGGAGAGGAGGGTTACGGCAATCGGGGAGAGGGTGCGAAAGTCAAAGCGCAGCCATGAACTATCATGCCGTAATAAAAAATAAATATTTATCTTTAAACGTTTAAAGCCGTTCAGTTTTTTATTTCCGTGATGACATGGCTTGAGACTGCAATTTTTACTGACGTGACGTCAAACGATTAGTTACGGGTTAAGGGATGCTACAAGTTCGACCTTAGAGGACCTATAATATTCGCGTTGAAAACTACCCACTCAAACACTTTTATTTTATTGCACAAGCGCACATCGAGTGCATAATGCGTGAGGCAGGCCCACCAAAGTGAAGATGTGGTTGGCCCACGTACTATGTCTTGCAGACGATGTGGACTCCTCTTGTTGACATCAAATTGTTTTGAAAGCATGACCGATGCGCGTGCTCTAAGCCTAGAATCTTTGATCCTTTTCCTTTCTCCTTTTCATTTTTTCTCCTCCAAATCTCTGTGTCTCTCTGTTTACCTCTCTGGATCTCTCTCTCTCTCTTTGGTACTCGGTACGAAGGAGAATCGGTTGAGATAAGCACAGATAAAGAGAAAAGGAGCAGCATTAGGCTGTTAATTCTGCTGCTAAAAACATGATCTTACAACAGCTAAAAGCATATAAAGGACTAAAACTTGAGAAAGACAGACACCGACCGCCGGTGGCTCAAAATGCAACAAGCCATCAGTCGGTAAAGTTAGAAATAACGGCGTGAGGCTCAGTGGCCTTGGCCGCCGGCGTGGCTTCAACGGCCGGAGAAGGAGGCACAGGCGTAACCAGAAGCTCAACCGGCAAATCTGCAATCCCTTTAAGATAAAACGTGTAAAACAGCTTGATAGGGAACACAATCTGGTGCACCTTCACCTGTCCATACGCGCCTTCAAAGATCCCCGAACCTCCCGTCACGGCCATATACGTATCCTCGTAAGTCAGGTACGCCCCTTGCACCGCGATGTGCCCGTAATCCCCGAAGTAGAAGCTGTAGATCGCCTCGTACCTGTCTCCTTTCTTCTCCGGTACGTGTTGGACCAACACACAGATCCCTGCCGTAATCCCCAGTCGCTTTTGCAAGTCTCCGCTGTATATCTGTGTGCATCAGAAACAGATTCTCTTTTATTGGTAACTTTAATTTAGTTCTCGACACAGTAAGAAGAATTACAAAGATGGTAATTAACGTGCCTTGTTACTAAATGGGACGAGATCACCGAGGGAGTTGACGGGTTTCTGGCTTAATCGGAGGTACGCAGGGCTTCCACGGTCCCTCTCGTTTAATTCGTACACGTGCAGTTCTTGAACTTTAGCTGAAACAGAGCAAAATAGTTAGAAATTTTGAGAAAGATGATGTTGGAAGAGGTGAATTGAGGGATGATGTTATACTTACTGGGTCTTGAAGAATCTGATGGGGTGGTCTCCATTTGACAGGAGAAGGGTTTGGTGTTGGTGTTTCTTCGGGTCGGGGAATTCAGGTGGGTGGTGCTGGTTAGGAATCTGATGGCTCTTTGTGGTAACAAACTGTTTGAGAGGTTAAAAGATAAAGAGGGCTTTTGGGTATGGAGTGAAGAGGCGAGTGATCTTGAGTTGTGTAAGACGAGAGAGGAAGAGATGGTCTTGAGAGCAGGACTTGCAGAAGCCATTAATGGATGATTTGATGGAAGCGAAAATGGGGGTTTTGCAACTGATTGGTAGGTGGGAGGAAGGAAAGTGTAGAAGAAACAGAAGATGGGTAGTGCGGTCTGGGAAAGATGAGCCTATGGTGGTGGGGATACTCTGGTGTGTTTTAAATGGAAAATGTGGACGGTAGTGTTTTGGTTATCAAGAGAAATGGACGGTGGTGGGACTGTGGTCCGTGACTCCGTTGAGTTTGATTTGAAAAAAAAAGAAGACAGAGCATGTGTGAAAGTGAAACGGAGGATCGGAGGAGATGCAGAGGCAGAAACCACAGAGGATTCATAATGAATTATTGACCATGGAGACGTGGCTGACAGAAAGACTAGCATTTCCACCCAAAAAAGAAAAAAAAGACAGAAAGGCTAGCAGCTGCTTTGCACGTGGTGTTTGCCTTGATTTTTAAAAGGTTGGAATTGAGATTCCTTCGCATTATTCTAATTACCGGCACCTTTAATATTAGACTCAAATAAAAAACAGGTAAGGATAAGGGAGAACATTATAGGCGGTAGCAAGGGGACAAACGTTTTTTGAAAAAATTTAAAGGGCATTTGAAAAAAATATAAAATTGGGCCAGCTAGAATCTAACATCTTCAATTAATTATGACTAAAATTGAGTAAGCTAAATTTATCACTTTCGCTTTCTTTTTTTTTTTCTCTGTTAGGCATGTTTTTAGAGAAGTAAATGAAGTGACGTCAATTTTGCTTTAGACGACTACTCTTGTGTGCGGGTCAAAAAAACCTCCCTCCTTTAAAAAAAAAAAAAAAACTAATACATACTGGAGTAGTTTGCTATGACATATAGAACTTTAAGAATTTTTAAAGGGATTTTTTCTCACAAATTAAAAAGATCGTATAAAATATTGAGAATATTCGATAGGGCTCTATTAAGATTAATAACAGTATAGACGTGGGTAAATAATAGCGTGAAAACTGATTTGCTTTTGACTCCGATTATAGCTCATCAGGTGCTTGAGAGAAGGCCAAGGCGGGGGACGTGACGGTGTGATCATTACCATCGTCAAACTGCTTTCACCGCTCATCTTTGACAGAACGATCCGTGCCCACGTTTTAAACATTCATCAGAGTTTGGAGCGGAGGGTGCCGACAAAGCCTTTCTGTCAGAACTCAGAAAAGCAAGCCTGTCCTCCACCGTATAATACGCTCGAAAAGGTTTCGCAATAAGTGCATTTGGTGCCTTGGGAGTTGGTATGACGTTACCAAAAAAAAAGAAAGTGCATTTGGTGCCTGTTACCAAAAAATAAAAAATAAAGAATAAGTGCATTTGGTGCCAAAACAAGCTGTGTATGAAAATGCATGAGAAAATTGAGACCTAATAAACTGGTTTTAATCATTTCTTTTATTTTGCCTAAGATTTTCTACGATCTCTTTCAAAAAAAAATTTTTTCTTTTGTTTTCTTGGGTAAGAAGCAGAACATCTATGTTATTTCCTCAAAATACAAAGACTTCTCATATCGTCCATCAGAAAGTACACAAACCAAGAGGTGAAAACTTAACCAAGGAAATGCAAATCTAGAGCAAAGTCAGCTAGGAAACCTGCAGATCAATTTCCTTCCCTGAGCACATGACTAAATAACACTACAGTCTCTTTTTTTTTTTTTGGTAGAAACACTACCTTCTCTTCAGTCTTCACACCCAAAAGCAGCCTTCATTAATGCTCCAACTAGTTTTTTGATAGTTTTTCAAACTTTATCTTTTAAAAACTCATGTGCATGCATACTTGGCCTAAGAAAAATTGATCGGTGGCAACTTGGGTGCCCATCAGAGAACTATTGTCATCTTTTCCTTTCATGCACAAGACCAGGCTTTGCGTACTATCTTATACAGCCATATAGAAGGAAACATCACATGGAGCTCAAATGAGCAAAAACCGGGGTTCCCAAATTGTCACCCATAATTAATTGACTGTAAAAGATGCATAAGAAACAACTTACATCAATTTAAGCAGTTTCTCATCTGAACATATTTAGAAGAAGTTAGTCATATGGGTAAGAACACAAATAAATAAAAAGATGTAATCGTAAAGGAGGAGAAGAGGAAGAAGACGCATAAATAAGCAGATAACATCCCTTTTTTTTTGTTTGTGTGCGTGTATCATTAACAAACAATGATTGAGGTACAAATGGAAAGGATGATATGAAAACATCAAGTTTTCTGAAGGATGATGCACTGCAAATATAGGCATTTTGGAAGAATTATATGATACATAAATAAGTGAAAATTTCATTTCTGAAACACATAAAGCAACATAGAAATGAATAACCAAGACACCCTGCATCATATACAGGCTATTAGAAGATAATTAATGCTTTTTAAGGCTCAAATTGTTTCCAGAGGAAAAAAAAAAATTTCTCCAAATTAAGAGCAATATATTCTTTTTCCCACTCTGTTTCTATCGGTTGGGTGACAGCAGAAAAAGACCTTAAATTAATTTCATGGTGTGTTGTTCTTGTGTATCTATCATCTGAAAATAAATTAGGATTCTTCATCTTGGATCTCAATCCAATCCGACATAATCCATTTCAAGCAGATTCCCTAGATCATCATATAATTTCAATGTAATTACAGACTCCACCACCAACCCCACTGCAAATGAAAAATTCACCACTAGAAGCTCGCTATAAGTATGACGGTAAACAGTCATTGATGACAAACAGTAACAGAAGCAGATAAACAGAGATGGGACTGGGTCAAAAAATTGATGGTATCCGTAGTGATGGAAGCAATGAAACAGTGGCGGTGATGGTTGCACAGGTTTAACTCTCACTGTAAGAGAGAAAGAGAGAGAGCCAAAAATGGTACCTTTAGGGAAGCTCCCAAGACAAGGGAAAGAGGATGTCAGTAACACCCATCGCAAAAATGAAACGCCACCAATCCCGATTGCTAAAGAGAAGAGAACACAGGAGAAATTTTCATTGAAGATTATTTTATTTTCCCTCATTTTCCACCATAACAGACACAGCCTCAAGGAAAATCGTTTACAGCAGAAAGATGACTAATGAAGCGACCATGCATTGATATATACTAAGGGAAAAAGATCATTTCTCAAAGAAACACAACAATTGAAATATAAAGGATCAACAAATTTTGTCTAGCATTTAGTCAAAATTTCTGCACCAGTTCTAGTAATCAAGATCGTATGCTCAAACTGTGCAGCAGGGCTGCCATCAGCTGTAAGTGTTGTCCAATTGTCACTCCATGTTATACACTCGATGCTTCCCAATGTAAGAATAGGCTCTGCAGTAATAACATGCCAGGTGTTATATGGATGAAAACTGTCAGATAGTCATTAAAATCAAAGCTAAATTTGCAAACTAAAAAAAAGGAATATAACTAAAGCACTTCACTTAAGGACATGAAACAGAATGATTATCAATGTCAAAGACTGGCTGTAGCCATTCCAAAGGAACTGGACAATGATTTTTAAGAGCAGTTTGAATTGGCTTCAAGACCATGTGAATAATGAATCCAGTAGACATATAAAGCCACTAGAGAATATCTTTATGAAATCCGCATGTTGGCAGAAAGAAACCTTCAAGGTTGCTCTATTAAAAGTTGAAACTTTAGCCCCATTCAACCCAATTTCAACAAAAACATAAAACTACTGTAGAATATCTTGGGGGAACTCTGCATGCCCAGGGAAAGAAACCTTCAGGGTAGCTGTATTGAAAGTTACGAAACTTCAGCTCCACTCAAGCCAATATCAATGCTAAACAATTCCATTTTCTCAATTAGAATGTATGACTCACAATCATAAGGATATTGAGAAGTATATCATGAAATTCTAGAGTTGTTCAAAGTTCACAGTAGAAAACTTTGAGAGCCCATTTGAACTATAGGAAGTATAGATCACAATATTTGTCATTAATAATGAATAACAACTCATTAAATCGATAGAAAGTCACAAGAAACCATCCACTCATCCATTGTCAGCCAACTAGCATCTTCAGATTGAGTTTCACCTCAAAATTAAGAACCCTTCTGCATAAAGTTTATTCTGCAAAGTGGCCTCAAACATTATACATCCTCAAAAATCATCGTCAAAGTTAAGTCATGCCAAGTGCATGTTAATGGATCATCTGTCCACAGTTGGATGATATCTGATAATAGATACTAAAGATAACAGTCCATGTCATTTGTAAAGAGGTACCAAATGCCAGGAATTTATTACCTCTACGCATAACAAAGCCATATGACATACACGACTTCAAATTTCTCTGATATAGACAGTAATTCTTGATACTCATTTCAGCATTTTCAAGACCTACTATTTTCTATTAAATTCAACATTCTTATAAAATAATATATATATGATAGGGGTCTGTCCAAAGATTCTAACCCCAGAAAAGAACATCCAAACACATCATTAGAACGTGGACTCAAGCCTGTTCTAAGGGTTTTTGTTTCCCTGTTTTGTTGTCATAAGCATTGCCTATTCCAAGTTTCTTCATAAACCACAATCTGCTTAACATTGTCTAAAAAATTTGGAGGGAGTATGAGAATTCAAGTTAATGGAAGTACATGTTGTGAACAGAATACGTTGGTTCCTAACACCAGTTTTTTTAATGTAAGAGAACCTTTGTTCATGGATTACATCACGCTGTAGATCTCCAAGGATGAAGTCTCACCCACCACCCATTCTATAGCTAAATTTCTCTGTTATCTTGTACTTGAGATTATTTTATATGGATCAGAATAAAATACTCACAAAGTTCTTAAACATGGAATGCAATGTGCTCACCTATGGTAAATGTTTGACCCTCAACCATGCAGCCAGGTTTTTCATTACCTGTCCATCAAATCATGATCACATTAACAAGAGAAAAAGTATTCTAAACCTACTAGTAAAATGCAAGTTGGACATTTAAAACATAACCAAGAAATTCAGCAAGCCTTAAATGTGTAGAAACTCATTATCCTTAATCGTGCAATCACTCACTGGTCTTGTATATGGCTCTCAATTAATTAAGCATATGAAGCAACATCATAAACCTGAAGGTTACTTACGGTGATGTAATATAATAGGTTCCGAGTGAAACACGGTCCCTACACCATGCCCCACAAAACGCTCCACCACGCCATAACCATACTTTTCAGCATGCTCACTGAGATAACAAAGGTCCACCATAGTTATAATGACCAGATATAAAGACACTATATTTATCATGACTGTTTCATAAGACTGATATATTGTATTATCCACCAGTGATGAAACAGAATCATCTAAAAACCAGATGCTGGTATTTATGAAAGGCATTAAAGTATGCCTTAACATCACTCTACCATGATATGTAAAGCATTTCCAGTCTTATTCATCAAGTTAGCTATTATTTTAAAATAATAGGATTTCCACATAAAAAGCATGCTAGGCTTTCCAGTCTTAATAAAATATGCCTTAGATATTATAATGTGGTCATCATAATGACCACATTAAAAGTATGCTAGGCTTTCCAAGAAAGTGATGCACCAATAGCAAGTTGTCTATGGGAGTTCACATAGAAATGACATGCCACAACAATTACTGATTATGGTGAGGGATAGATTTTGAGACTACATCTTTGTCCTATATAACAAACACAGTACTTTCTCTCATCATATACACTAAGAAATGGAGATAAACATCATACCTTATCCTCTTTCCGATCTTCTTAAAGCTAGCACCATCTTTGCAAACAGCTATGCCCCTTTCCAGGCATTCTTCAGTTACCTGATATAAGTAAATATAATAAGAAAAAAAATATAGATATGGAAGGTGATAATTACAGAAAGCAGTTCTTACCATCTTTGAAAAGGAATAAACACAGTACATAAAACATTAATAAATAAAATGCCATTGGACTGAATAAAATTTATTAACATAATTGCACCTTTACAAGGCGTTTAGTTGCATCGTCAACATTGCCACAAAAGAATGTCTTTGATGTGTCCCCATGATAACCCTAGCATATGAATGAACATATTGTACAACAATATATAAGTGTCCAAGAAAATACGATGAGAAACAAGATAGAAACTTAAGATATTGTAAAAGAAAAGGATAGTAGAAAACTGTAAAACGGGTCCAGAGACCAAAAATTTGGGTATGCGTATCATGTTCAGAAAGAACATAAAATTGAGTTGACTGATTTGGAAGAAGAAGAGCTAATGTATCTTCGTACAAATTGTATTACACTAACTTGATCACACAATAATAAGTGAATATTGCATTTGAGACCTTGACCTAAAGGTCCCTTTTACTAACTGATCATTCTTGATGCCATCAAATGCAGTTATAACATCATAATAAGAAATCTTTCATTGTATATTCCATTAATGAAAAAATGGTTCATAACAGATCAAAGAACCATATCAAAAAAGGGTTGATTGGCAACAGACCTAAACTTTGCCATTTTCGGACAAAATGGGTGCACTCAGAGTTTATCCTAAATTTGCATGCCAGAAACACAAAGTTTTTACTACGACACCAAGCAAAAAATAAGGATGAATTGACAGGATCATAGGATTGCCTCATATTTAGTTAGCTAGGTTCACTTTATCCCTACATTGACACTGAAGAAAGTTATATGAAGCAAGCAACGTGCAAATATCTTAACACCCCTTTAGCCATGAGGAGTAAGAGAATCCCACATCTCTATAGTTGGAAATCTGGTCAGGTCATTCGCATGGAAATATGAACATGGATACAGGACGTTTTCCAAAAACACAATTTGCCATCTGTTACTGCAACAAAGGGTGATGAAAATTGAAGAAGAAGTTTGAGTTATCAAATTCAGAAATGCATAGTGGTATATTTCATTCTTTTATCATAGCAGCCTGTCTATATCTTTGGCTCTCTTCTTTTGATCAACTGATACTAAAGTGGCAAAGAGTGACGGGTTAATGTAGGCTATGAATTTAGTATAGATTAAAGGGAAATGGCAATGGAATGGTTAATATTAGAATTACAAGGATAAGAGAATCCTCCAATAATAGGCTTGAAGCTTGGTGGAGAACGTGATATTAAGATTGAGGAAAAAAAGAAGCAGATCAAAACACAAATGATAAGAAAAAGTCTTCCATATACATATATTGTTCAAACAAAATCTTTCTCAATAAACCCACAGTTATACATTTATATTGCGTAGTTTTCTGATGTAGAAACTTAGTATATGACTCTTATGATCTTATCTAAATATAAGTATTTAGTGTGTCCTAAGAACCCTAAACAAGATTCAAAATACCTTCTAAAATGAGAACTAGAAACACATTCAAATTATAACTGAATTGTTTTTAAAAATTTCGTCATCTCCTAAAACAACATAATTTACTACTAATAGATTAATTTTATAATAAGAGACTCTTATCAAAATAAAACAACTATAGATTGGTACAATTGAGAGAGATAAAAATGGGCCAAGCCCGCATTTGTGTGCTGATAGGCCACAGGCATTCCATATCAACTTCTGAAATTTTTTTTTTTTCTAAATTTTCTGTGCATTCTGACATGTCCAATGATTTTCGTGGTTTATCCTTAACAATTGTTCATTAAATACAAAATATTTGAGGTACAATTGACATTTCAAAAATCTTACTAACAGAATAATTATCAGCTGTACATAAACTGGGAAAAAGAAAAAGGAGCCCCTCAAGAACATACATTTAAGTAGACAGTTACATCGATGTTTATTATGTCTCCAGCCTGCACAAGAAATAAGCATCAGCAATAAGGGAAAGATCTGAAATAAATGGTTATAAGCATAAAGCTGAATCAATATTAAATGCTACCATAAAGTACCTGCAGCTGGCGGGAGTCAGGTATTCCATGGCACATGCATTCATTAACTGATGTGCAAACACTTTTCGGAAATCCACCATAGCCAAGAGGTGAGGGATAAGCGCCAGCATCAATAATCATATTATGCACTGCTTTGTCAATTTCATTTGTAGTTACAGAGGGCTGACAAGAACAAATGCAGACGTGATAGAGATGGATGTGACCACAAAAATTGTTAAATATGGAAGTATCAAATGCCAGCCAAGAATTAGAATACCTAGAAGATGCAAACAAATAGTCAGCTGTTCATATTACCTTTTGAAGGGTTTGGTAAATTTCAGAAGATGCTTCATTCTTATTTTGCAAATAAAATTATTGAAGAGAAACAATTGAAAAGTTGGGACCCACTAATCATGAAGAGTTTTGACCTGACATCAACGGAAGGCGATCATTTAAATATCTTTAACAATTCAGGGATCAGTATTTACTTCATGCATGAAAATGGAAATGACATATAGACTTGTGGGAAATAATAAATAATCGAATGTACATGTATTATGCATTCCCTTCCCTCACCAATGGCTCTAGTAACCAATAATACTCCTCAAATTGATCAGTAAAAAAGGGATTACCGCATACAGAAAATCAAGATATTGAGGCTATGATTATTCACCAGATACTTTATTAAAGTCACCTAATTTTCATTTAACATCATTATCCATTAGCTGACATCGGCCTGTTGGAAGAGCACAAAATTCAAAATCTATGGCAGATTACAATAACAAACCTGATCCCATCTAAAGGGAACAGCCACGTCAAAATGTAGTAAAATATAGGCCCCCTCACACTACAAACAATACAAACTTCTGTTTAACAAGACTTCATATCTTAAAATAATTTTTAAGATGTATTCTATGCTGTTTAGCAGTTGAACCATGGTGTTTTCTCTATACCCAACCAACTGAAACCCAAGTACAAAATAGTACATATCTATTACTATTATAAAGCCAACCGTCTCTTTTCTAGCTGACATTTGATACCTAAATTATGCCACACATTTTATTTTATTCACTTTCATCTCCCCTTAACTAACTTACACTTATATAACTACATCATATAACAGAAATGCCCTTTACTTTTATATCCTTACAGATATAACTAATTCTATTCCCCAAAATGTCCTTCAATTTGTTTTTCTTTTATCTACCAATTGACTGCATCCAGTTATTTAATTCTTTTGCGCATGCATTTCCCCTAGTAGGCAGACAAAAGATCACCAAAGAGTATTCTTGGGTCCTAGCCCTCGCTTCTATGCTTAGGCGAGAGTAAGCTATAGGTTCTGGTACACTCTTTGTGTACCTCTGCTTGTATGATTTCTCTGTTTCTATTTATATAATATATCTACCATTTACTGATCCAAAAAAAAAAAAAAGATCACCAAATCAAGTGAAATGTGAGTGGCCTTAGAAGATAGCACATTTCAACATTGAGTATTTATATAAATAGCCATTACAAGGCTGTAAATACAGGAAAGTGAGTTATGTAAACCAAAAGCCATTGTTTGTAACAAAAGGAATTAACAAGGAGAAAAAATCTTTAGAAATACTACAATATCATAAACAAAGTTATCATTAGCAGAACGTCTTACTATACTCACAAGGAACAATAGCGTACACAAATCCTGAGAGGCCTGAAATTCCTTACCCTAACCAAAGTTCCTGCATAGTCCAACACACGAGCAGCAAGTTCACATGCAGCCCTCATATGAGTGATGCCCTCGGCATCATGAATCTGATATTCGCTTGAAAGTTCTGGCAATGTACTTGAACCCCAATAAGGAGGCTTTTGTATGTGATCGGGCATGGGAAGACGGCCTGAGACCTTTCCCCGCCTTAGAGGTGGCCTTCTCCTGAAAGGTAATGTGGTCCGAAGCTCTCGTTGTCTACAAAGGATTAGATAATGCAAAAATTCAGGAAAAGAATCGCTAAAAATAACTTCATACAAAAATAACGGTAAACTGAGGAAAACCAGATCATGAACAACAACTTCAAGGTCCTGTGTAGGGTTTCTAAGGTTAACGCGAGTATAATTTGGATTGTGAGGGGAACCTATTCTCATTGAGAATAAAGATCAAACAGCTTGAGTGATACTAATACCTCCTAATTCGCATGGCCTCCTCTAACCCTGAAACCTTCTTTGAAATGATTATGACTTGGTTTTGAAGACGCGATCTTCTCGCTGAAATCAAACGATAAAATAAATTAAAATATGGAGAGGACATAAAACATGTGAGTCGTCAAGAAACAGGGACAAACATGAGAGGGTTGAAGGTGAGACGTTGAGAAGAGTAGACGAAGATGATAGTAAGGAATCGCCATTAAAGGAAGATGAGAATTGCAGAGAACTCGAATGGAGGAGCAGCGACGCAGCACAGGCCATGGTAGGATGTAACGTCTTTGCGGGAAATGTTTATCTATAATTTAATAATTCGGAGGGGCCGATTGTGAGCAAATGACAGACTGAGCAGCTTCTATCTACAGTTTTCGTTAGTTAAAAAATGTTGGAAGGACCGAATTACCCTTTATAAATTAATTCTTTTAAAAGTCATATATATACCCTATATCTAAATCAAATTGAAAAGTTAATCCAACAAAATAAATTTTAACAGAAAATAATTTTCAACATTTTCCATTACCCCGTTTGGATTGCAAGAGAATACAAGAAACTTGAAGAAAATAGGCTTTCCTCACTTCTAAGTGCTTTTGGATGACTGAGAAAATGTAGGACCCACAGTTTATCGAGATTTGAAAATTTTCTAATGATACCCCTCTTCTAGTGATGGTTATCTTCTTCAATTTTACTTCTTGAATTCTTGGTATTGGGAGTGTGTCATCAGCATATTAACATTGTTAACAATTAAAATTTTGAATTATATATTCATTAATAATTAAAATTTTGGGTTATATCTACAAAAGGGTAGAATTGAAAATATTATGTAGGATTCCTATGACTTTCTTGTTATACAAATACAAAATGCAAGATTTTTAGTAATAACTATATAATTTTTTTGTAGCATCAAGAAAGTTATTTATCTCTTTCTTCTCTTTTCACTTTCTTCAATTTTCTTTTCTCTCTCTTATTTCTCGCATTATCTCGACATCCAAACGAAGCTAAAGTTTCCCTCTAAATGTATTGATAAGGATAATTTTGTCATTTAACATGTAAGATAAAATATTTTTGTTAAAACTTTAAAAGATACATTTTAAGGTATAAAACCGTTATTTTTGGATGACATAAGCAACTTTTATCCATAAAAGACAATTTTGCAATCATTTGTGAAAAAGTGTTTTTTTGTATTTTCTAAATCTCAGGGGGTCCGAAACAACCTAATCTACTCTATTGAAAGCCTTGAGGGAAGCCCGGGATGCACAAGACCAAGATCAGGCCCAGCCCAGCCCATCCAAGTGTAATATCAGACCAGCACTCGGACTGTACTGGACCATCCAGACTGCAGCCCACCTTGCTCTTGATGCGTGTATCTGGGGCATTTTGGGAGGTCAAGCTAGCAATTCATGCCTCATATCTTCACAGATGAAATTATATCTGAGAAGATATTTCTATGTTAACATTTGCATCAAAACTTTTTAGTTTCCTGGTTCACAGTTATCACCATTACAAGAGATTCACAAATCTCCATTTTGCATTACAAAACAAATAACCAAATAATCAGGTTTTTGCCTAGTAACCATGGTTTGAAATTGTTTGCCACATCTTTCTGTGACAGACTCTGCTGTGGCCATGAGATGTTGCCACGTGCAGCATCTCACAACCTTAGTTACCTAATTCGTGTGAATATAATCTCGCTCCGGCGTTCAAAATGCGAATTGACGCTCTTTGTGTTAATTCGTTCCAAATTCGCGGATTACAAAGTTTAAGAACGCGCTCTCAAATTTAAAATACGATTTGGCTTATCAAAACCATAATTTGACTCATCTAAACTATAATTTGACTTAACTGTCCCTATTTTAACTCTAAAATTAGGGAGATTATAGATATTTAATAATTTAATATTAATTAGTAGATAATAGAAATAAGGATTGGAACGTTCCCAAGAGAGTTTATAGGAGAAAAAAAGGGCTTCTCCTCCTACCTCATCGATTCATCTTCTTCCTGAATCCTGACCATTGTCTTTTTCTTCAGCAATTGATACTGGTAAGGCTCTTCTTCTATGCTTATTAATTTTTGAGCTTTATTTACATTATTTATGTATGCATGTGTGTCTATATATATGTGTGTGCGTGCGTGCAGGTGCACGCTCTAAAGACGCTATGGACTATAGGTAATTTTTTAAATTTACGCTTTGACGCTCTCGTTCTCGCTCTCGCTTTCGCTTCGCGCTCTAGTAACTAAGCTCACAACTGATGTTTTTTTATCAAAAGAAATGTGAAAAGACATTTCCTGATGAAAAAACAGTAGCAGTGAGATGTTGCACATAGCAGCATCTCACGACTGCAGCCGAGTCTATTGTAGGAGGATGTGGTAGACGATCTCTTCCCCATAACCATGACACTTCTTTTTTCTTTTTTTTCCTTTTTAACTCAGTCAATAGTTTATTGAAGTCTTCCATTAACATTCTGATTAACTGATTATTTATGTTTCTTCTTGTAAACAATATGCTTCCATATTCCATACATGGAATATTTATTAATATTTCATGTATGAGATATTGATGTTATAAATATTCCATGTTTCAGTCTTCATGCATGCCTTTCAAAACAAAAGAAATAATAGCTAAAATGTTAAAATTTAAGTAGAAATTTGGTGCAGTAGAGACTTGAGAGTGATTTGATGAATAGGATGTTGAAGGCCCCAAAGTCTTACCATATGGGTGTTGATGTTATAAATATGGTTTGACAAAGAAATTGATGCTGACAAATTAATACATAAACGCATGGATGTGTATGTGTAAAATATTAGAGAGTCAGAATATGGGCTCAAGCCTGCACCATTGCAATGAACTTGCCGACTCATCCCACTTGATGCTTCCATGTAAGGTGAGGAGGATTCACACAGAGTTTTCATTAGGTCCCACCAAGAAAATTATACGGGTCAAAGAGTTTACTTCTCGAACTTATCTGAACCTGGAATTCATTTCTTGAACTCATTGCAAGGATGAGAGGGGAGAAGGGTCCAACGTTTGTTTTAGGCTTTTCACTTGTTGCACAGAGTCAAATATTACAAGTTTGTCATGGTTTTAACTTAAAATTTTTTTTTTTTAATTTATGAAAGAGAATTTTGTCATTCTCTCAAGGGTCTAAACCTTGTGATCATGGGTTCAAGCCCCATTATTATACTTGTCTCTTCGGAGACATCCGATAAAAAAATTGGAACGAATGTTCTATAAATTAAAAAATTCCAACCATGTCCATTGGGTTTACAAATATTACAAATTTTATTTTTTTTGCCTCCACAAACTTGCAAAATGACAAATGAGAATCAAAAACAGATTTTCACTCAATTTTAGATTCGAACGTGTTTTCCAAATTAAACCTATTTCACCAAAACCCATTCCTAACTAATGAATTCCTAATCCAGAATGAATGCCGAACGAGGCCTAAACTACTGTTTTCTCTTTAGAATTCATCACAAAACTTGTTTCAAGCCTTGGAATACATTAAAATGAATGCAAAACAAGGCTTAATACAAGTATTGATCTTTGATAAACCCTTTTGAACTAATGTTTGCTCTCACACCACCATATATTATTTTATTATTATTATTATTATTTCCTTTTTTGTGGTTGTTGGGTATGTATGGTTGTCTTGGATGAACATGGGACATGGTCAACTGCTTATTTTAAGAGAAAGAAGCACTAATTGGTGTGAAAATGTTTTCACTGAAACACCTGTCTACCCCCCCAAAGCCCCATGAGGCCAATTTGTCAAGATAGCAACTTCTAAGATATTTGAGGAGGAAGGTAGCCACCACAACATCATTCATTGTTTAATGCAAGTGTTAGGATAAGAATCCTATTAATTAACTTATCAAGAGAAAAAGGTTTTTAAAAAAAAACCCCAAAAAGGGGGAAACAAAAGATCAAAACAACTTATATGACAGTTTTTTTTCTAATTACTTCTATCTCTTGAACCTAATTTCAACTTTTTCCAGCCTTTTTGTCTTCTAATATACAAATTGCTTCTGCAACTTGCAACACCACCCCCCTCTCCTTTCATCTCCACTCCCTTTCAACATTTACATAAAAGAAAGAAAAAAAAAAGATTACCGGAAAAAAAAAAAAAAAAAGGGAAATGTCATCCTGCAACGCGTTGCTTCTTCCAACACTCCAATGAAAACAACTCCATCTCCCTCATCCTCTTGCCACTCCAACTAGCACTCTCTACAGCACTGCTTCCTTGTATTTCGAAGATGTTGACACCAAATAAACGAACCATATGAACCGGTTGAACCGGGCCCGGCAAGCCCATGACAACTGGACCAGTTCTTGACTTCCAGTCAATGTAAAGCTGCTTCTCCGGCCCGGTCGTCGATCTCTGAAAGCAAACAACATCTCCGGCCTTCAAGCCTTTCTCCTTCACGAACCGGCTCCATCCCTTTGTAAGCACGTAGCTCTGGCTACTGTTCCAATACGAGTATCTGAATCTCCAAACCTTCCCTCCATTATCTTCAAAATTCAACAACACCCCCTTTGAAGTAGACCCAGTTTGCAGAGGGAAGTGCTTCTCTGCGTGTTGTTTCGGGATCACCAAGCGGTTCAGTTTCCCGACGTCGCTCGGCGTCACCGCCTTCTCGAACAGCTGCTCCCGAGCCTTCGCCACCCGGTCTGATCCGGTGGCGCCATTAAAGCAGCAGCCTTCACCTCGAGTCCTCCTGCCATTGCCGTCACAGCCATAACTACGCCTACTTTGCTGGAGCTCGTCGTTGTAGGTGTGTTTACGAAGCATGTCGACGATCTCTGCCTTGGAATGCGAGTTCAGGAACATCAACTCAACGTCGTCTTCGTCGGTCTCCGATAAGGGTTTGAAGTTGGTCACGGCGTCCCGGCCACGGAACCTCTGTGCGGCGACGTCGTAGGCCTTGGCAGCCTCTTCTTCTTCATTGAAGGTCCCTAACCAGACCCTTTGGTGCTTCTCGTATATCTGAGCACCCCAGCGTCCATTAGGTTGAGGCACGACCCCTTTGTATTGAGAGGAGGGAAGCTTTCGAGACTCGGCTTCCACTCCACTTTCTGTATCCAATACAACACTGGCACCGCTTCCGACCCGGCATAGAGTCTCCGGCGGCTTCTTCATCGGAGTCGTCACTGTCGCCGGGGAGACCGAAACCGAATCGCTTGTGCTTTCGTCTATGCAACTTCCATCCATATCTCTGTAACTGGAAATCGAATTTAAGAAACAATAATACAGGCTTTATTTATGTGAAAGAGTAGAGAAGGTGATGAGAAAGAAGGAGATGGATAGTGAGATCAGATCGATCTGATCCTAATATGAAATGGGTTGAATGAAGGATGAATATATATATATAGGGGAACCCAAGTGGATTATTTAATTAAATATATTTGGCTTCTGAATTTGGAGAAAAAATGGTGGTTTTCCATGGTGATGTGGGTCAACTCATGGGATGGTTTGGGAAGATTCAAGGTGAGTGAGGGGAGATTAGGTGTATGTACCGTGTTGTGGGCTCTGGATGTGAGAAGGGACCCACCTGAGCAAGTTGATGGGATTCACATGACTGTGGACCGTGTATTTGTAAGTTCATCCCCCCTGAGCTTTGCTGCTAGTGCTGACCATGAGCATGGCCTCTCTCTGCTGTTTCTATCTTCACACACAACTCTTGATCTCTTTTTTTTATTTTAAATTTATTTTTTTAATGCTTTCTTCCTTATCTTATTATTTATACTCCAAAAGAAATCAGAAAATCTGTTGTTTTTAATGCACCAATTATATTCCAGATAAATATCAGGAGTCAGGACTCATGAGAGAGAGAGAAAGGTGGAGGGAGAAAATAAGGACCCCCATCCTCTTATTATATTAGGATGGGCAGCGGGCCGCCTGTAATAAGGAAGCATGGATAGACATGAGGACAAAGCTCTCCCAACAAGAAATTTCCCCGCCTTAGATCTTACGTGGCACGTCGCTATTGGCCCTTTCCAACTGGGTTTTGTCTCATTGGCTTTGTTCAACATTGAGTCAACAAGAAAACAAAAAAACCAAAAAAAAAAAAAAACACTCCCAGATTTCCAAATATAATTTGACTAATCTTCTTCTAATTAAACTTGGGTCTTGCTCTGGTTTGGTACTTTGGTTTGCCTTGATCATCTGATTATGCACTAAAACAGTGGAGTCATGAACATTAAGATAGAAGCCTTTTCTATTCACATACATATATTTAATTGAATGCAAGTATAAATCACTCTGAATCAAGAGGAAAACTATGATATCCCGATCCCACATTGGAAACGGATGAATACCCAGTATGGTATAAGAGTCAAGAGAACACTTAACCAAGCGAGGTGCTTTTGAGGACAAAACCGTGCAGGCTTAGACCCAAAGCGGACAATACCTCGTTGGGTTAGGTCGTTACAAATGGTATCAAAGACAAGTTCTGGGTCCAGTAGTCCATGGCTAATGAGGGCGGGCCCATGAGGGGTTGGCAGGCTTCTAGGATGTCACTGCACGGAGACGTACAGTTCTGAAGAGGGGGAGATTGTGATATCTCGATCCCACATTAGAAACGGATGAATACCTGGTATGGTATAAGAGTCAGGGAGAACACTTAACCTATCGAGGTGCCTTTTGAGGACAAAACCATACAAGCTTAGGCTTAAAGCGGACAATACCTCGCTGGATTAGGTCATTACAACCTAAAGAAACGTAGATGGAATTAGTGAACAACATTTACAATGAAAATATAATTTTTTGCGGAACAAAATGAAGAGACAAGACTTATGTCACTAACTCAATGTCAGTGCTTTTGATGATGATGATGATGATGATGAATTATAAATCAATCTCGAACCCTCTAATTAATCTCCTCCAATTACTCAAATCATTTACTAATCAGCAATCCTAAGCACTTAATCAATTTAATGATTTTATTAGTTCTTTCCCTCACAACTGGCACAGATTTGATCCCAATAATTGAGACAAGTTGTCTAGACTTTAGTCAAAAAACTAAAAAGGAAAAAACAAGTGGTATGAACAAGTTGATTGATTGCCTCAATCAGTGACATGATCCTATCTGATCTAATCTAATCTAATTATTCGAATTAATTAATATATAGAGAACTAAGGACGAAAGAGACATGAGTGAGTGATTCCGTACGGGCGCAAGATGCAACTTGGTTTTTTCTTTTTAAGACGGTGGGTTATAACTTATAACCTTGCGCGTGGCAGCTGGTTTCGCTGAGATTCTCACATTAATTTTTATTTATTAATAAATTAATCACTCTTTATTTTATATTTTTGCATTATTCATTTTCTCGTCCAGGCATACGTACACCGGTACACGTACGTGATCCTTTGTACGTCAACTCCATGAAGATTGGAATAAGAATATTAATTAAACAGTGTATAATCTTCAGTGGACCCCACCTACAGTACACGTCCTTCAGATCTCACTGATCTTTCAACTTGATATTTCTTGGGTGGGCCATAGCTGTGTGGGCTGTTTGGATTGGATGATGAGTTGGTGGGCCATGCATGGGACTATGATCGGGGGTTAGGATCCATTGTGGATTGCAATAGAAATTAATGGAATGATGCAGATATAAATTGTTCCATCTTTATCTTCTTTCTTGTCTGGATTGCAACCAGCAAACAAAAAACAAACCATGAGACAAACAGGAGCAGAATTTTATTAAATAAGCAAACATGATCAAATCTGGATTTGGAAGTACTTTTGATTTCTTCCATTGATTCTTATTATAATTAATATTAAACTCCCCTTTCCCCTCTTTTAGTAAGTTGGGTTGTGGATGCTTTCACATTCTGAACTGGCAAAAATAAATTAAAAAAATAAGTAATAAAATAATAAAGAGATCGGATGGTGTCGATCGTCCGATGTGGATCACCTTTTGGAGCAAGATATTATCTAACTAAGGGCAATTAAATTATGGGATAATCTTTACATTATCATCTAATCCAATTTTATAATTAATCATCATCCATGACATGTAAAAACAGTTTTAAACTCTCCTGTATGAACCCACAGGGATTTCTCAATTGGTCTAAAACTCTCCCAAAACTAATCACAAGATGCTATAGCTCTTCTTCGTCTTCATCGCTAGGGGGCTGCACGCGCTATGCGCGTAGAAAATGTGGGCCCACTTTGATAAACAGCCCAAGGTAGTTACAATAGTGGGGGATTGTTTTGTTTGGAGAGGGCAATGTTTGGAAAAAGAAAAAAAGGACCAGAATCTAGAAGGAATATTCCCCCTATTCTCTTCATTAATAGTATAAATAATCATGTGCAGCATATGTTTGCATGCATCCAATCTAGAATGGCTTATCTCTTGAGCTTTTGAGTTTTCACTTAAAAAGAAATTCCACTTTCCCCCATAGTCTTTCAATAACAACATGTAAGCAATGTTAATCCAAACTTTTTTATTTTGGGCCCACCTTTGGTTGTATCCCATAATCTTCTTAAAGAAGAAGTGGCATCAACTAGTGTAATTTAGCAACTTGTTTCATTATCTTCCTTTTTTCTCATGTGTCACACCTCTTTCAGTGTAACAACCTACTGGGATTGTAATGGGTTTGTCCTGATTCAGATGTGGGAATATCCCCATCATGTGAGAAAACCTAATCCAAATGTCCTCATCTTCTCCAAATTTAAATAATTAGTGCATCCCCAAAAAGCAAAAAAAGACACTATGCTTATCCCTAATTATAACTTTTGCAGATATTAATTAACAATATTATCTTTGTAATTACCAATTAAATGTGACAAATTTTTTTATTACTATAGTAATTTGCACACATATGTTCCCACTTCCCACTACCTAGGGCTTTTCAGGTTTGGATGACTTAAGATGAGTTTTGCCACATCATCTCCACTGAAGAGGATGAGAGCAATGCAAAATCTTTATCTTTGTTCCAAGTGATGTCAGGAAAGGTACTTTTGATTTTGAGTGCTTATTTCATAAATCACATTCTCAAAATTTTCAAATGAAAAAATAGTATTATGATTTAGAATAGATGGACTTGATCAAATTTGCATATTTAAGAAATTTTAAAAAACTTTAGACGGCAGTTGAAATTTTTTAACTTTCATGAACCAATTGAAAACCTAATCATTTTAAACATAAAATTTCCTCACGGAACATTATTGAGGATGGACTTTAAAAAAAAAAAAGAACAAATATTTGGGATTTTATTTAACTTTCTCTCCCAACAATTTTTTGCTTTTGAAATCATAAATAACCGTTAAAAAATAGAAGGTTCGGCCACGTCAACGAGGCGTATCTTTCCCTTGCCGACGTCGAGGTTCGTTTCAAAACCGTTGAATCGTTTTCGGCGGTGCCGTTGAATCGGACGGTTGTGATGAAGTCAAGTGGGTCCCACAGGCAGATAATGTTTCAACACCTTTTTGTTAGTTTCTTTCCCTCCACGTGCCAACCTCTTTCTTCTCTGCGTTCACACGTAAACTCCAAATAAATAGTCCATTTTTTCATTTTTCTTTTTCTAATAATTAAAAATCGGAAAAACAGTCTTTTAAAAATTAAAAATAATTTCAAATTAGGGGGTGGTGGTGGTGGTGGAGATCTTTGACCGTTGCTCCGTCTTTAATCGACGTGGACAAAGACCCACCTTTTTGGGTCAAACCACGTGATCATATTAGCTGGAAAATTATTGATTAAGTTAAATGATTTATTAACCGATTAATTAAGTCCAATTTTTGGATTGGGAAGGGTGCTATTGTTTCAAATCTCTCCACTAGGAAGAGTAAGGCAGTGGACTTCTTGAATTTCATAACAGAATCAACACAAACAGAACCTAACAAATTGGTCAAAAACAACTCATTATGTAGGAATCAAACTATGAAGTTAGAATTCTTATCAAAAAAAAAACTATGAAGTTAGAATCTTATCAGAAAAAAAAACTATGAAGTTAGAAGACCAGAGGATTGTTTTGGTTTAAACAATTGCAATTATGGGATTCCATTTTTATTTTATTAGAACCCAAACAAGAACTTAGTTGGTTTTTGTTGACCCATTGAATCCCTCCACCACATCTATCTAGGGATCATTTGGTGGAAGGTTGTTAGGGGGGCCCTACATACTACTACTTAGTGTCAACATTACTCACAATTTTTATTTTTATTTTTTTTTTTGTCAACATTACTCACAGAAGGAAAAGAAAAAAAGGTCATTGGTTGAGAGGTGTGTCAGAATTGAAAGGATGGGGAGGATAAGGACCTGCTGTCCTTTCTCCATTGCCCTTTGTTAAACCTCTATTCATGGGTAACCATTGATCTCTGTTGGAATCCACCAGCCACCATCCCTCTTCAATGGGTTTCTCACTAGATTGGATTGTCAAATGGGGTGACACCCATGATTTCAAATCACAAGTAAAACTTCAAACACCCTAGAATTGGACTAATCCATGCATCACAAGCATCCCATGAGAGGGAATTTTAATAATTTCATAAATAAATGATAAAGAATACCATAAATTGTTCACACCCCATTTGCAATTTTCTTATTTTTAAAATACCTTGGTTGGTCACTTGGTCTCTATTTTAAAGTTATGAGCTACAGATGATTTAATCAAATCCCACCCACTTCATTCTAACTTTCTATTGGAAACTGGGTAGTGATTAGTTTCTTTTTACCTTTAGTTTTAGTTGGTTGCCTAAGTGAGAAGACTCTGAGTCGGACCAATCTCATCCTTTCTTAAAAAAAGAAAAAAAAAAAGAAAAAAAGAAAAAAAAAAGGTGCCCTTGCAACCCATATCAGGAAGGATGGTCCATTTCTTTACCATCCTTCTTCATTAAAACCTAAGAAGTTTCAGGGTTTCAACAATATTATTTTTTCTTAAAAAAAAAAGGGAGAGAAAGAAACAGAAAGATGATTCTAGGGTTTCAATATCTTCAATATCTGTGTTTTTTCTGGAAAATTTGAATATCTTCTCATGTATTTCCATTTGCTACAGCGTCAGTAGCAAGCATAGTGAAAAACATAATTCTGTTGCCGACATGGCACGCACTAACAAACGTTAGCAAGTCTTCTTTGGTTGCCCACTTTGGATTGTTTTGGGAAGGACAACTTTCCCTTCCTAGCATGACATCACTTTGTTTTTCTTTTGTGTTGCAGATAAGAGCACTTGAAATCTGTCAAATCCCCTTGTCATCATCTCCTGGTAAGTTAATACTTTTCAAATAAACACATTCATTAATAATGCATTACAAATTAGAGGTCTGCGTAGACTTGGGACTTGGTTCGGATTTCGAGGTCAATCAAGCCAATCAACCACCACCCAACATTTTGCCACATTGGATTTCCCCCTCTACGCGTTTTCAAAGTACCCCAGTTGCCATTATCAAATGTGCTAGGCTTGTCTTGGTAACGCTGACAGAAACCCCACTTCATTAGTAACATATCCGAGTGCAATTGAGGCGGCCCAGATCAACTCAATCAAAGTTCAATGTCGGTGAATTGGATGATTTTGATTGTTTGATGATGTGGGGTTTGTGCTTAGGAGAGTTATTCATGGTGGGTTTCTGATTTAAGGCAAGTTCTTGATACTGTAAGGATAGACTCAAGCTCTGCAATGGAGATTACAGTAGAGTCAAGATGCAAAGCCACAGATGCAGTTGGGTCAAGAAGAGAATAAACATCCTAAAACAAACAACCTAATTAATCACTGGCCCCCCAAAGTCTTAAGGCATTTGCTCAAAAGATTATTCAACTTGGCTTTGATGTGACTTCATAATAGTCTTTCTTCCCAATTAAACTACTTGGAAGTCTGGCAATAAGAGTATAATTGTCAACTCTCTCTCTCTCTCTCATCACACACACAACACCATCTCTCTCTCTCATCACACACCCAACCCCATGTTGATATGACAGCCATAAGTGCATGGGAGTGAGAAGATCACATCCATTCCCTGTGTTTATTATGTTACCAAAAAAAAAATTCCCTGTGTTTATTAATTATGGAAGAGACAAGTGGGGAAGGAGATGGTCAAACTGATGTGGGGTTTTCATTAATTATGATTAGCTTTCCTTGTTCATGTTCTAATCTTGGACCATTATTTACCTTAATAATACACATTTTGACATTTCAACACTATCTTCTAATGGGAAACGGGAAACTTAACTGAAATATTCGTTTCTTCACATCCACATGATTTCATACAAGTAGAATTATCATGGCATGCAATTGGCCAGCCGCAGAAGAAACTTCTTCTATGGTCTTGTTTGTCTGATTTCACCTGTTGTTATATGCAGTGGCGGAACCATTGACCCTGCAAATTTCTATGGCCAGCCGCAGAAGAAACTTCTGCAATGTTGTCTTTGAAAACAACATTGCAGCTTTACAATTTTAAATATCTGTTTTGGCATCAAATTCAGACTTTGTCAAACAATTTTCCTCCACTTCTGAATTTCTTCAAAATCAGCCTAAATATCTGCAAAAGATCAGTCAAAATATCTCGAAGTCCAAATGGGAATCTTTTAAAATCCAAAAACCTTTTTGACTGATGATCTTCATTATGGCATTAGAAATGCCTAATAAGAAAAAGGTTTTTGGGATGGAGTGGGGGAGGTTCATTGAGCATCTATGTCTTGCTCTATGTACTTATGGTATATGGTTTCAGTTCTTCAATTATATTTGCCACCAGAACCTGAATTTTGTTACAACAAACCTACTGTTAGGCTGCATTCCAGTTACATCAAACCTAAAATTAGGCTGAATTCCTCATAGGAGTAGAGCAAAAGGTGTTAGGAAAAATACAACATTACATGAAGATTTACAACCAAAAAAGGATTTTGAAATAAGAATCACTCAAGCTAACCTGGATAGAAAGAGGTCTTAAAGAGTAAAGGGCCCGGAAGGGTTGTTGCCCCAGAATACTCATTTTAAACTTGACCTACTGCAATGATAATTACAGCAAAAATGCACAGTAGTGGTCTACAAAGAAAAGGCAATTGGGGTCTCTGCATAGCCTTTAACACTTACAAATTCGTGGATCACAAAGGAGATCAAACAAAACTTGATCAAGTGGACCTGGTATTAAGATGACTACTTTTTGGAAGCTGGAAAGTCGGATTAATAGTGTGAAGTACAACATATAGATGTCATTTCATATGATCATCAATTGACAAAATTTGGATATGATACATGGGTCCATCTGCTGAACTAAATCCATTTGCCAGTAAAATGGGATATACTGCATTTTACAACAGATGTGACTTTACAGGACCCCAGCTGTAATACAACTTGTTGAGAAAAGCCAAAACACTGTTAAAGAATAGAGGGCATCACCTTCCAGCAGAAGCAGCAACATCAAAACATCGGGGCACCCATATCCGCTATATTCAAGCTCTCCCCTCCAAATAATCTTGCCTTTAAGGAAAGTAACTGATTAAATACTCTCATTGGAGAAGACTATTAGTGGGGATTCACGGTAGAGGGAAATCGATTGGCATTCGGCACCTCCATTTCAAGAAGCATCAAAGACTTCTGTCTCTGGTACCTATTTCTCTTTGCAGCAAGTGCTGAAATACAATAAGAGAAAATTTCAGTAGATCAATAACAGAAAATTTCAGTAGATAAAAAAAATAATGTGAAGACTTGTGCAACCATGAGACAAAAAAATAAAAAATAAAAATAAAAAAAACTATACAATTAGCATTTCTGTGGTCAAGAGAAACAAAGATCATAAACTAAGATATGTGATGGACATAAAGATTCCAAATAATCTAGGCAACACAAAATAGAAAATTGTAGGCATAAGCTTCATGCTAAGCAAGTTTACTTATCTTGTAAATGAAAAATATTAAAGGAGGAGACTTTCCAATGCACATAGTCCATATGCTAAATCACTGTTTGGCCAGTAAGTCCACTGTTATTAGCACAGTGGTGTACCAAAAAAGAGAAAATGAAATGAAATCCTTTACTGGCTATTACTGAAGGCTTACAGAAGGAGATAACATCAAAACAATAACCAAAAACATTATCCATACATTGGATTCTCAAAGCAGTGAAATTATTTAAGCTACTTCCTTTTGAGGTCATCTCAGTGATACAAATCTCTAATATGATCACACATGAACTCTCAACCGTTAATAAACTAAAACAAACAAAAGTACAAAAATATCAATAGTCAATAGCAATGAAGAAGACATCAAGACCAAAACCCACAAATTGAGTCATTTTAATTGATAACTCCAAGACCTAGTTTTTTACTGTCTGCCAATTTCAATCAATTGTCCCTGCTCACCCTGACCTTCCAATCAACTCCTTTTTCATTCATCTCATTGGTAGATTTTTAAACATTATTGGAACTGCCACTTGCACAAGGATGGTTAGAAGATAATGGCAAAGAGAGGACAATCCAACAGGCTTGGAAGCTGATACATGAAAGATTGACAATATCTTAACAACGTGAAAGCCTGACCCAACCAAATAAAAGATAAAATTAGCAGCCATTAATTCAATCCATTAGAACTTTATTGCTTAATACCTGTCATCCAATGACCACTTCTGGCATAAATTATTTTCCTTCAAAATGCCAAATGTTAAATTACATGTCGCTGCTATGTAAGAAAAACCAAAGACGAAATATCTAGTTGATGGCTTTTATAATAATACATCTGAATAATTCTGCGCTGTAATCAAAGGAGCATAACAATTGAATTTCAAGATTTACTGATAAATGGTCGTAATGATTTCCAGTGGCGGAACCAGGACTCCAAATCTGGGGGGGCAAAAAAAAAATTTAAATCAACACTTCTCATGAAATATAGAAATTTTAATGAGTTGGGGGTGGGCAAACCAGAAATTTTAGAGGGGGTTCTCATGAAATATAGAAATTTCAATGAGTTGGGGGGGCAAACTAGAAATTTTAGAAGGGATTCTTATGAAATATAAAAATTTTCAATGGGGGGGAATTGCCCCCCCTAAGATGAACGTGGTTCCGCCACTGATGATTTCCAAGCTAATCCATTATGCACAACCAGTGTCAACGACATAACCCAATGTAGGTCCTACTGAGGTAGGTCTAGAATTGCTGTGCTTCAACTTGACCCACATTACCACGCTAATGGCCTCAGACTTTTACCATCACAACAAGTCATGATTTCTTTGCAGCCAGTTCATCAACAAGATGTGAGCTTGATCATTGATGACACTCATGTGGCAAACTCAACATTTCATATGAATCATTGCTCAACAAAACCCAAGAACCTTATTTTTGCAATCATTCTCAAGAAAAAAAATCTTTCTAACTACAAGCTTGTCTAAATATACCTGAATCAACTTTACTATGGTGGCTTAAGTGCCATCATACTCAGACCAACAATTATATTCTTTCTATTTTTTGAAACTTTTTCACTGCTAACATTTACATCTTGTAGGTTGGACCATTACAAAATCCATTTCTATCATTAATTGTTACAATTTAAGGGCAGGCATGAGTTAACATATCCAGCTCATAAGTCTAGAAGCCAGTATGTGCACAAATTATGACACAAGATATCAGTAAGGATATGTTGGATGCAAGAAGAAGCAGATTCTACAAAAAGAAAAACAAGTGAATAAAGAGCCATCTTGAGCATTTCCTATCTTGTACAACAATTGCATCCATTTCTATCTTCTGTTGCCCCACTATTAAAGAGCCAACATGAGTCAAAGTATCCAGTTCATGAGTCTAGGAGCCAATATATGCACAAAATATGGAAAAATAGGTCTGCAAGGATATGTGGAAGTAAGAAGCAGATTCTGCAATAAGAACACAAACATACTGAAGCAAACTACATTTAAGAGTTATTTTCTTTAAAATCACACTTACAAATCAGATCTTGAGGAAGACCAAAGTCATAGTCATTATTTCCCCTTCTGATGCAGAATACGTATAATGCCACAAGGAGGCAGACGATAACCAAACATGCTAAAGCAACCCCAATTTTACCAGCAGTGGACAAGCCATCTTTCCCCCAAAATAAAGGACATGCCGGCAAAGCAGGCACACCACACAAGCCTTTGTTACCAGAAAGACTAGAAAGAAACACAGAAGCACATCAGGAGAGAGAAACAACAAGGAAAAAATGTGATCTCCTGAATATCAACGAAAGAAACAGTTCAGTAAATGATCAGCTAGAGTAGCGGATATCTCTCTCTACAAAAATAAACAAATAAATATATGTCCATATGTATACATGAAAATGTAACTGTATACACATATACATATATAATGACCGTAACTTAGTGTAGGTCCCACTGAAGCAAGGTCTTAGGAAGCACATTGGCAATGTACTACATATAGGCACACACACACATATTGCGAATGCTAAAGACTTCAAAATGCAGTGAGACACCAATTTTATGTCTTATTTGGAGAACCCCAATTGTCCACATGTCCTTGTAGTTGAGTCACCTCACATTCCACATTAAATTTCCCAAAATCTTTGTCAAGTGGCAAAAGGCCTCTGTTGTCTAAATATACCACCTGCCATGAACATAACCTTAAAAAATGTGTCCTAGTTGAGTTACCTAGCATTCCACGTTTTATCCCCTGAATATTCACCAAATGGCAGAAAGGCCTCTGCTAAGCTATATGTGAATATAACACCCATCATGAACATAATCTTAAAAAACTAAAATTTAAGAAATTTGGTGGCTGATATTACACGTGAAAATACCTATTACACAAGTATCAATGGGGTTTCCATGACATGAAACAATGACATTGTAGCCTACGAGGAGGTCCCTTATTATGTAGGTGGTCTACTTGGCTGTGTTATTGTTCCACATGGCATCAAAACCACCATTATATATTTCAGCTCCACACACATGCAGATGTTCAGATTTATTTTTTTCGCTCTTGAAATTCATTTATAGCAACATCCTATTCTCCATTATATTCATTCTATGTGCATGTTTTTCTTAATTTCAAATATGTATTGATCATGTGTCTTTTCAAGTCAATCAAAGGCCTTATTTTAATCATTAAAGTACCTTTTTTTCTAAGGGACACAGAATATTGAAGCCACTTTTTAAGCCATATTCAATTTTACCAAATATATATTAAAAGGCTGGTGGACTTGAGTATTCTAGCCATAGGCATACTCTATTCAGGTATAAATGAGCCTTTTGATGGGTGTTGAACAGGTCCAAAAAATAAACATAATACTCTCCAGAAATATTCTGGATTTGATATCACTCAAAACCTGATGTTTACAAATTTTTTGCACAAATTTAACCCTAATTTTTAATAGGTGTCAAATTGGTCCAGTTTTTTTTTTTTTTTGGGGAAATAACCAATTCTGTGATCCTTTTCCATGTTTTTTGTTAAAATCTATTATGGATCATACACAATTGCTGAGCAAAAGCAACAAAGTCGAATAAAATTTCTCAAGTTAAATTTGGCATTTGCATCACTAAAATGCCATAAAAAATATCCATAATAAATATTCCAAATAATTTAAACGGAAAATCGGGAGAAAAACCTTAGATTAATACCATCTCCATTTTAGCAATTTCCATTGAGTAGTTTATTACTATCTTGCTGTAAAAAAATTTCAGTTAAGTGAAACTGATACAATTATATCACATCACTTTAGAAGTACATCTCCATTTCAGCTGCCCCAGCATAGCTTTATGGACTATAAACCCACAACATCATCTCACTAGAAGGAGCTATTGGTAAATATATGTCAATCCTATGATGAAAGAAAAATCTCAAATTCATAGGATGCATTAAACTCAATTAGACAAACTTAACATAGTACTAAAACCAAGTATGTATTGTTTAACATACTCAATGGCTCCACCATGAACACCAACTGAATAAACTTTCTCAGGTACTTGCCCTTCCAATAAGTTACCATTTAGTAGCCTGAAATATAAAGTACATGATCAGCAATGGAACTGGGAAAATGTTAGAAATATCCAACCATATGGTAAACAAATATGATTTTGCAAGCAGCTCAACACGGTAATGAGTTTTTTTTAGGTATTATTATAGGCTAGACAACTTGGAAGTCCAAAACAATACAAGACAAATGAAAATATAGTAGTACCATGGATTGAAATTAAAAATTACCACTGCATATCAGATATTTCATGATTTTCAAACAATGTAGAAGCATTGGCATGCTTAATAGGTCTGGAGTTTGCCAAGCAACAAGGCTTCCGTGACTTGGTATCGGAAGAGGACTGTGCCACTACTTTTGCTTGGATGTCTTCAGACAAGAGATGCTCATGGATGTTGCTAAACATCATTAGGAAGGCTTCAAGTCTGGTTTAGAATTGAATATGTTGTTCAATCTAGTACCTCGATCTGCCAATAAGGTGGCTGATAACCTTGCAAAAGCAGGGGTAGTTAAGGAGGGAATGGTTGTGGTATGCTTCATTTGAGTTTTGTGTGGGGTGAACTGTTTTGAATGGGGAGGAGTAGTTCGATAATGGAGCTTATATTCTATGTAGGTGTGTAGCGACAAGATGTGGCTGTTGTACTAGTATTTAATTCTCACCTTTAATGAAAGGTTCTTATTACTCATCAATATATATATATATATATATATATATATATATATATATATATATGCATATGTCTAGAAACTAGGGCTGCAACTCGGGCCGGGTAAACCCGAAACCAACCTGAACCAAACCGACTTCGGTTCGGTTCGGTTATATAAAAGTTTGGTTCGGTTTTGGTCTATAAAAAATTAATCCGAATTAAATCGGTTCGGTTTTGGGTTTAGTGTTCGGTTAAACCGAAACCAAACCGAACTAGAAAATTTATCTAGACCAAACCAAACCGAACCGAATTATTATATATAATATTAAAATTTATAGTTTTACCTTTAAATTTAATAAAATTACAAATCCACCCCCCTCTTATGTCGATCTCATTCACAGTTTGACACCATTCGTTCAAATTTCAAAATCTTCCAAACCCTAGAACCCATTATCCCAACTTAAATGCAGGATTCGATCATAGAGCGCATATCACGTCGATTCTCGGCTGGGTTTCACTCAAGATATCAAAGGGGCCTTGATGGAGCAATCTAAGTCTGGTTTCACATGGGATTATCTGCCACTTCAAATCTGGGAAACCATCCTTTCATGGCTTCCGATTTCAAGCTTGTTGAGAATGAAATCCATCTGCAAGTCATGGAAATCGGGTGGCATCGATGCTCAGATCCATTGGAGCAGCTCTAAGAAAGGGCGCTTCTTCTTCATCTCTATCACCGTCTTCTCCTCTTCTTCGCATATGTTACTCTGCCGCCTCGAGCCCCGAGAGGAAAGTCGTAGTTTTGTGAGCGGCCGGTGGGATCGGCCAGCCACTCACGCTCTCATGAAACTCAACCCGCTCATCTCGACTCTCTCCCTCTACGATATCGCCGGAACTCCTGGTGTCGCCGTTGATGTCAGCCACATAAACACAAGATCTGAGGTCTCTGGATGCATGGGTGAGGAATCGGAGAGTAACAGAGAGAAGAAGGTGAGGCTTTGGAGGGATCTGACTTAGTAATCATTCTTGATGGTGTCCCAAGAAAGCCTGGCATGACTCGTGATGATCTGTTCAACATTAATGCCGGTATCGTTAAATCCCTTTGCACCGCCATTGCCAAATGCCAAGTACTGCCCTAATGCACTTGTTAATATGATTAGAAATCCCGTGAATTCGACGATTCCAATTGCTGCCGAGGTTTTCAAGAAGGCAGGAACATATGATGAGAAGAAGTTGTTTGTCCAATTGCCTGCTGCAGACTGCGAAGAGCCTTAATCTCAAATGGGGCTCTTGTTCTAGCCGAAGACCGAAAAGGATCGATTGTGGTATCAAATCTCTTCACCAAAACTCGCCGGATTTTACCTCAGATGATACCCTTTATTTGGCCTTACGTTGTTGCCCTGATTGTTCTTCATTGTTCTTATAAGATTGTTGCTGTTTTCATTGTTCTTGTAAGATTGTTGCTGTTAGTACTTCAGATAAAGTGTATACGCAGGTTCGGATGGTTTAACCCGAACCGAACCGACCTCATGTAATTCGGTTCGGTTCGGTTTGGGTTTCGGTTATTTCATTTAACTTCGGTTCGGTTTTCGGTTTAGAATTTGGTTCAGTTCGGTTTTGGGTTAAATATATGTAATTTCGGTTTGGTCTTGGGTTGACATCAACCCGGACCGAACCGAACCGAGTTGCACCCCTACTAGAAACGATATAGGTTCCAACAAAGAAGGGTCCCGGCGGTTGAAGTGACAAAAAACCTGACCTTTGCTATTTTTTTTATACAAAATGGCTGCACTTAGACTCATAACTGTATTTTTCCTGACAGCCTGAGATTTTTATCATCACACCTGATAAGGTTTCCAAGAGGGTCTGGCTACAATCCATTCATTGAAATTTTTGTGCAAAGAGGCCACGCAAAGACCTGAACCCATATTATCACACTAGTAGCCCAAGTTTTCATCATCAATTCAAGTAGCAGTAAAAACCTGAACTTTTAGATATTTGTGTTGTTTTAATTTGTAGCTATTTCATTACTGCTCCTGTCAACATCTTAACTACCAATAGACTGATGACTTTTCAAGAGAAATCATGTTGTTCATCACTTTATTGTTTTACATGAAGTGATTTCTTACAGGAATCAATATCATCTAGAGTTTAAGAAGCTTATTGTTCCAAGCTTCATAATCCAACAACACTTCTTGCTGACAAGACTACCACAATCCCTTAATATTCCTAAATAAATTGTTGAATCTTGAATGTAATGAGGGTGAAAAAGGACCATCCTATCAGTATGTCCAACTAAACAGAACATGACACGCCAAAGGTCAATATTTGCCCAATTATCCTCAACTTAAAGGCCCATAAGCATCCTCTTCACAAGATTAGCTAGGATTAACTTCTTTCTATTGGCAAACATGAACTCTAAGTAGAATCCACTATACAGCATACTGGGTTGCGAGATATCAAGGGCAAAACAATGCAAAATGAACAAAACTGAACTCAAACTGATAATGCTGCAAAATAATTCAGTTACGTTAAAGGAATCAGAAAACATGTTAAAGTTCGAACTCAAAAAAAATCAATATTAAACTTTTGATAAGATCAATCTCACTTTAGAATTAAAAAATTTAGCTAAATGTAAATATAATTGAATAAGCAATCTTACACAAGTTGCAGATGTGAAGAATCTAGGGTCTCTGGTATGGACCCAGAGAACTGATTATCTGACAAGTCCCTACATAGCAAATGGAAAAAAATTATAAAACAAAACAATAAAGAATGCAGAACCATGGAATTTATAATTGAGATCTGAGTTCACTAATTCCACCAAGAATTCATATAATACATTGAGGTTAAAATCAATCTCCAATGCTTACAAAATCCAATATGATATCAGTTACTATATAACAAATGCCACGTTGAAAGGATCGATGTTCTGATTTTCTAGGCTATACTTAAAAATTGTTTGAGTGAAATGTATCTGATTAAACATTCTTTTGGCTAATTAATAACAGTAACAATAACAATAATCAGATGTCTCATCCCACCTACAATGGCTACGTCCAGATAACTTTTCTTGATTTCTAGATATTTATGTTTATACGCTTTCTTGTATTTAACCTTTTCTTTTGATCTTTAATGGAAACCTGTCATTAACCATAAAAGAAAAAAAAAGGGCATAAAATGAAAGGTTACTGAATTTTGGTATACCTCCTTGCTCATATTAAACATTTTCTAACTAAAGAAGATCATAAATGGTGTTGTGGTTATAGTTAACATCAAATGCAAAGACAAACTAGTTAAAAAGCAGATGCTTAATGAAGCAATACTATAGCAAAAGAAGCACTTCATCTGGAACTAGGCAGTCCCCGACTAAGGTATTACTTACAGTCTTACAAGAGACTTTTGACCAAGCCCAGAGGGTATAGCACCAGCCAGAGAATTAGAACTTAAGTTCCTGTAGTGAAAGAGAGCACAAACAAACTTGAAGAAGCACATTCTTGAAGGAAAGGAAGAAAAAACAAAATAAGTTTCAGATATAGCAGGATGGAAAAAATAAAGAAAGATAAAGTGCGTTATATTGTGATAATGTTATGTATCAGTTATTATAGGGAAAAAACTGCAACCAAATAAACAAATACCAAAAATGAAAATCAATATAAACTGAACAAGAAATACTAAAGTGCAAAGTTTGAAATATAGAACAAACAACAAATGGCATGAAACAGAAAAATAAGAGAATCGTCACACAGGCCCCATTGACCTCCTGTGTGGTGTGAAAAATATACCATTAATGAACAGAATGGCCTAATTTTTTTAAACTCACATTGTGTATAGTAAAACTTTTAGAAACAGATTTTCCTGTTCCTGTTTTGTAAGGTGACTTCCAAACTTGGTTTTAAGAAAAAAATTTGCAAAGCACTTCAACTTTTCAACCAAATATCTGTCAGATCAAAAAACAGAGAAACCATCTTTTTTTTTGGTTCACTTTGCAATGGCACATTTGTAAAGAGTGCTAAATACTTTGCTTAAACTGTCTTCTTCCACAGGTGAACAGGTCTATAATTCATCTCTTTTCTCCTTGAGTAAAATGATCTGCAATAATGTCCAAAGATGTTTGGTTCAATATATGGCCCTCTTCTTAAAAAGATCCATGTACTTTCCCCATAGATGAACAGAACCATTTTTCTTCAACAGATTTTGCTTTAATCAGAAGATCTAAATATTGAAAATATTTCTATCCTCTAAAAAATTTTAAAACTTCCATCTGTTACTTTTATAGGCTTCTTCAGTAACACTTGCACATGTCTACTTTCAGATATCATTGGATTTTATTTCCTCGCTTCCTTGCTTGTGCTTTCAATCACCCAAACTCCTCTAACATCAAAAATCCAAATTTCATCTCTCAGCTAAAATGTGATTGCGCAAAACATAGTCTTAATACTGGGTGTGCAATATGTGAACATTATTCAAAAACAAAAACGAAAAAACAAAAATAAAAACCATAACACATGATATGTTTGATTCACCCCCATGAAAGACTACATCCGCAAATAAGGACAACGAAGAACATAAACTATAATGGAGAAAGAGGTGCAGAAGTTCCCAAAACCCACCTGAGGACTAAAATCAAAGATAATATTAGCTAAACCATAGACAAAAGAAGAGCCACATAAACACTCTTAACAAGAATTATACTCTCACAACCTAAAAATCATAACCCTTAACAAAAGCCTCATAATAGGATGCTACCATCTCAAGAACATCCAATCACTGTCCCTGAGAATCATACTCTAATCCTCAAAGCAAAACCTTCTCCAAATAGAAACAGAATCCACCCAAAAGAAACCTCTCAAACAATGAAACATCTCCTCAAAAGAGGAAACCCTAAGCCCCCTAGAAGGAAACTACTCTCTCATCAAAGCATTAGGCTTAATAAACCTTTTGTTGAATCCCCAAAATTACTTATTTCTAAAAATAAAGCTAATAATACAAAGAATTTGAAGAAACCCAGCAATCTCCAACTCAGCTTGAATTCAATTGAGCCACTAAAACACACATAAAATATTTTCATCACAAACCAAGATGTCATGGGCCTAACTATTGTTCCAAAAGCCCTGGGACTTATGGAGACTTTATTTGGTTAGGTCCTTAATCTTCAAGATTGTAACATTCCACCATGCTTCCATAGTTGACGTCCAAGGCAACCCACTCTATCGACACTAACCCAAAAATAGCCCTTTCCCTCTTAGCGGCTCCATTCACCTATCAATATTCAATGATTTCGCACCATACCCTTACGCAATACTAAAGCATTTTAATCAAGCCTCTAGGTTGACTCCTCCAACTCGAACACAGGACATGATGCCTATTCTGATACCAACCACTATGAGCCTAATCATTGTTCGAAAAGCCCCATGACTCACTGAGATTATAACAACAGGCTGCTCTACAATAATCTTGCAATACATTGATCAAAAGCACATAACTCATTTCTTCTCCATGCATTCTCCAACACCATATGAATAATTCTGTAAGCTAAAGCTATTTTTACAATCAGGCTTTTCCCCAACGAATCATGTATTCAAAACTTCCACAATCACAAAGCTCTAAAAACTAGACCATGCATTGATACTCAATGTCATGGTATCAAATTCCCCACACGCATGCTTAGTAGCTTTGACAAGGTTTTGAAAAATGGGCTCAGCCATGGGCATGCAATACATGGTAAATAGTAATAGAAAATAAATAAAATTTACAATAAAACTATAACACAAAATAGACGTGGTTCACCCACACACAACATTCAACAATGAGGACAATCAAGAACTTCCCTCACTAGAGATTAGTACAGAAGTATTCACAAAAGGCCAAAGGAAACATCAATAACAGAGTAGAACAAAGAGTGGCCACATAAGCATTATTATCAAGAATCACATTTTTTCAATCCCAAGAATGAACACAACAACCCCCACACCCCCCCAACCCAAACACCCCAACCCAAAAGAAAAATGAAAAGAGTAGCCTCATAAAAAGATGCTCCCAATGCCATCCAAAGATGCACTCTAATCCCAGGTGCAAATAATTTTCCCAAGAGCAACTAAGTAAACCCTAAGAAATCATTACACATATTAAAATTTTCCCAATAGAAGGGAAAAAGAACCTTCCAAGTCTCCATGATGGAAAAATCTCCTCACCTATCTTCCATTACAATCATAGGCTTAAGAAACCCTGGATGTCATAAAATTAGATTCCTAGCAGGAAAAACATAACTGCTCATAAAGAACTAGTAACAATACTTTTTCTCGGAATAAAATTCCTAAGAAGTGTACTTTTGAAGCCACAAAGAATTCAAGACAAAATCCAGAGTCTCTAGTCATAGATAATATTTCAGAGAAAGCTAAGGTTTTAAAATTGAGCTAAACCAGAAAGGATGAAATTCACTCATTCTGTTGCTTCAGAAAGCCAGCTGCCAACTAAACACGAGTTAATCTTGCCATCTTATGTGTTGGGTTTGCATTTCCAAGATCGTCCTACCCCCAACCCCAACACACCCGAAATCCAAACAGGCACATAGTGCCCAGGTGCTCAATCCTTCCCCTCCTTAAGGCTTGCATAGCTGCCCCACCTTGAACTAGGGTTGCAACTCGGTTCGGTTAAAACCGAACCCAAACCGACTTATGTTCGGTTTGGTTCGGTTTTATAGTGGTTTGGTTCGATTTTGGTCTAAAAATTCCTAAACCAAACTAAGTTGGTTCGGTTTTGGGTTTCGGTTAAACCAATCCGAACCGAATTCATGTATTTTCCTAAACCAAACCGAATTCATATATATATTATAACATATAATCTATATTTTATATATATAAAATATAATATACGTTAAACTTTCAAAGTTTACCTTTAAACTTGAAGGATATTACTAAAAAAACCCATGTTTGAGCATAAGAATATATTGGTCTAACCCGAACCAAATAGTTTTCATGTAGTTCGGTGGTTTGGGTTTCGGTTTTTCTATATAGTTTCGGTTCGGTTTTCGGTTTAGTATTTCAATTCAGTTCGGTTTGACTATATATATTTTCGGTTTGGTCTTAGGTTGACCTCAACCCGAACCAAACCGACCCGAGTTGCACCCCTACTTGAACCCCTCCTTCCAGCCTAGAGGACTGGGACTTATTGCAGATAAAGAGTACTTATTCCAGCACATTTTATATCCCATTTATATTGTACATACATTATATATATATAAGTATGAATGTACAGACACCAAACAGTCCCTTAGTGATGGGATGGTCAACCCTTCCTACTCATTTGTAACTGGCTGCAGCTTGATATTATAACTCATAATATTCCTAGATGACTGGAACTTATTACAGATGAAGAGTACTTATTAATAGCTCATTTAATATCCCATTGCCACAAACTAATATATGATTGATTTCAAAGCAAAGAACCAAGTATCAGATCAATCACATCTTGGAATTATTCAACTTATAGATGTATATTAGGTAAACTCCCAAAAAATCCACGTCCAGCATCTTTTAATACTTACACAATGATTCCATTTTAGACTTTTAGTAAGCAAGGAATGCAGGCTTAAACCTTTTAGAAGCTAATTATTTGCATTGTAAAAAATAGTAACAATAATTATTGATGAATAAATTGCAATAGCAAATAAACAATGTCATTGTCAAGATTCAGCAGCTATGTGCTAAATATGATATAATATGAGATACATAATAAGATGATACTTACAGGCTTACCAAGTTTGTTAGAAGGCTAATCTGATCACTGATATACCCTTTTAAACCTTGACTCCCGAGATCACTGTTGACAAAAACATCGGTTCCTCGGTCAAGGAATAAAACCAAAATTAACTGCCTAATGTGCTAAAACAATCGTGCTTGGTGTTGTCAATTGACGGTTGAGGGCATAATCAATTATAATCCGAATACATCATTGTTGATCAATTAGAAATCTGTCAAGGATGATACAAAAATATGTAGCTCTGAGCAAGAGTGAAAACTTGTAGATAGATTCCATTCAAAAAGTTTGTGCCTTATGGTTAACGAACAAATATAATTGAAGTATTACAAGGAATACAACGAGTAAAGAAAAGAAAATGTCATGACAAGATTGAGAATAGCATAATCAATGAAAGCAATGTAAAACCCTCTCACTCCCAAACACGATATGGACTAAGTTCTAAATCATGCTCCAATCATAATAGAATTGACTCGGAAGTGTCCAGCAATTCTGATCTTCTGTGATGTAGTTTATGTTTTCATAGGTTCCATCAGGTTTGCCGTCATAGGAAATCATTAGTCGTACACATTGGCAAGTATTTCAAAATTACAAGCAGGAAACCAATCATGCTAAAGCATGAGATGATGCTTACATTTGAGAGACCACAAGTGCAGATTTCTCCTTATTAGTATGGCAAGTGACTCCCTCCCATGCATCCCAGCTGGAGGGAGCACATGGATCTCCATTCCAACCCATTCTATCAGGAATTCTAAGTGACTCTTTCAGTGCCCGCATTGCATACACTGCAAACATATTCCCATTAACAGAATTAAAAGATTAAGCAAATTATTTGCCAAGCCTCTTCCTTCCCACTCATGTGAAATGCCATCATACAAATAAAAACACGATTAAATCCAAATCAATTTAGGCTTGTCCAATCATCCCCATACCTTGATCAGGAAACGTAGAGAGATCCTTTGGAACCAAAGCATAATTCTCGAGGCCACTGATCAAAGGAGCTCCAACCACTGGAACAAGCTTTACTGTCAAAATGGTACTATTCAAGTTCTTCACAGTATAATTCCAGTTAAAGGCGGCAAATTTTCCAACCCGTCTAAAAATATCAATCCTACTCACATTCCTCTGATTAATAAACACATCAAAAACACGCTTCCCAACTGCATTCACATTCGGTTCAATCTCTGCAAAGTGAAACCACAGCAAGTAATCCAATTTCGCATCCACCTGTAATTTATACTCCAACACTCTGTTCCCGGTAATGGTAACCGCCGTCTGATACAAATGCATCGGAAAGTAATTTGGCTTTTGGTTAGTACCAAGCACCCTATTCACAGTGGTTACAACCTTCACGGCATTTGAATTGTCAACACGAAAGTCCTTATCCGATTGCCAAGCCCGCCCGAACAAATCCGTATCGTTACTAAACCCTGACCCCAATTGATCAGAACCGCAAGTCAACCGTCCATAATTGACCAGTAAAAAGTTATCGCCGGTGGACGACGAGTCGTAAGACAATGGATCGACCTGTACAATCTCGAGCGACCCAATTACGGGAGGATCAGTGGCAATACTGTAAAAACAGACATCGGCTTCCCCGTCCTTGACGAATGCAAACAGATCGGAGTAAGCTCCGTTCCGGCTATCGGCCTCCAACCACGGCGACCGCCAGCTGAAAACAAGGGTTCCTTCGACGGCAACGTCGAAGCTAGGGGAATGTAGCTTACCGTCGTAATTGTCGTAGATTGTGAATGTACGGAAGTAGTAACGGCCGTTAGGAACGTTAACGATATAACAGTTCTTCTTGCCAAAGGAGATCGGGAAGAACCGAAGGGTGGTCTCCTGTTGGTGCTGGAAGCGGTGGGGTTCGGAGACGAGACCCAGCGAGCCGCCGGTGTAGAAACGATCGGAAATCCAGGAGACGTTGAATCTGTCTCTGAAGTCGGTCTGGCCACCGCAATCGATTCGATAAGATGTGTCTGCGATGATAAGAGCGAAACAAGAACAGTTAGAGACAGTTAAAAAGTTAGTTACAGATAAGAGCCTTGGAGAAGGGGAAAGGTGAGCTTACCGTAGGGATGGCTAGCTGGAGAAGGAGGAGAAGAAACGAGAATGGGAAGGGAGAGCAAGAAGAAGAGGAACAACATTTTCTCGGTTAAGTCTCAGTGTAGTGTGGTTTGTTGACAGGCTTCAGACATGGGTTGATGTCACGAGGGAGACGGACTGACCAGGCGAGATTAGCGGCGAAATGATGAAGATTCATGTTGCTTAAATTCTTCCTAGATTACGCTTGGTTTGGACTTCGGAGGAGAATCTCTAAGACGAGAGTGGGTCCAAACGCGTTGGGCAAGAGACTGAAATGAAGGGAAGAGTAAAGGGCGGACAGCGAGAGCCAGTAGAGCAGCAGCACTGAAATTGCAACGGTTGACTGCATTTATTATAAAATAAAGAGAAAATTACAGAAAAGGGCCACTTTCGCCAATATTTATAAAAACATGCCACTGAGTTGTCCAATTGCCAAAAAAGGTCACTTTTTAAAAATAATTAACTTGAATAATTACTTCTCAAAATTAATTAAAAAATAGTGTCATTTTATTGTACTACTTACCTATGATGCGGTTGCATCTCACATTGAATACGCTTGTGTCCCATATAAGATGAATTCATGTCCCATGTAATAATCTTGAATCTCACATTGAATACACTCGTGTCCCATGTAAGATAAGTTCATGTCCCATGTAATAATCTTGAATCTTATGTATAATGAGTTTGTGTCCCAAGAAAATAATTTTCAAATTTAATTATTTTTGGAAAGTGATCCTATAATTTAATTTCAACAGACATTTTTATAAATATCAACAACAAAAAGTTGCATTTTCTGTAATTTGGGATGTTAGTGACACGTTTTTATAAATATCGACGAAAAGTAACCCTTTTCCATAATTTTCCCTAAAATAAACTTAATAAATGCAAACTTTATTTAAAAATACAAAGTAACGATACGTAACAAATGAATAGTTTACATGCAAAGTATCATAATTTATTTATTCAAGACAAAAAAAAATCTCTCTCTAATAAATGGTTTTTTTCTCGTTTTCTTTTTGTTTATTTTGTATGCTCGGCAATTTTTTCGAGAATTTCTTTGTGCGTCTCACAATTAGTGTTTTCCTATTATTTTTGTATAACGTGGAAACTATTATGCAATGGCACTAAACCTTATGTGAAACATTGTTTTATATGTTTTGCATGAGGTTCAATTGAAAAAAACACTAATCATGAGATACTCCATGTGACAGCTTCTCACACTAACAGCATAAACTAATTCAATAAACTTAATGATTTTGACCCATGGATGCTAGTTTGAACCATCTCCTCGTGTTTGAAAATATATGATCTGCACATATGGGCATTGTGTTGGTTCGTTTAATTTAACAAATCAATTTATCTTCCTTTCAAAGTAATTTTGTTAAAATTAAATGCACAAACCAATCATAACTTCGATTTTGGATGTAGAGATATGTGCACCTTCCTGATATGGGCCCTATCTGCTAGAGCCCAACACTAGAAGATCAGTTGGAGTGTTCACAAATCTTCGCCATGTGTCCCAAATTTATCATTGGGTACAACACATTTTATAATAGGATATTGTTGCTCCGAAATTGGACCGGTGTGGACACGTGTCGAAGGTGATGATGTGTCTCTACGCGGGCGTGCTAGTATCGTTTGATACAAATGATTTCGGGTCGAACCCTGACCCGAGGCACCTGTTCTGAATCTGAACCGGAATCAGTCCAGTCATACTGCAAGTCACCTGTAATAAAACGGGTTAGGCGATGATATGAAGACTATGGGTCCGGTCTTCGTTTGGGTTCTTGTAAGTGTTTGAAAGCGAAAGCAACTAATGGCACACAAATCCTTTTATTATAAAATCGGCCGGCAAGTCGAAAGAGACAACAGATAATCCTCAAAATGGAAACAAAAAAGTACAAAAGAAAACCGACAGGGCTTGCAGGACCGACCTGTCCTAGTCTTATAGCCGTAATCGGGTATAAGCGCAGGAGGAAGGGGGCGGCTGCTAGCAAAGTTAGTTCAGGGGGTTCACCTTGGATTGTTGCTTACCCGAAAATACACAAGTCACCTGGCGTGATCAGAGCGAGTCTCGGGACCGGCTGCTCGGGATTCTGTAAACACAGAACTGCGAGTCAGGGGCGGCCTCAACTTACTCTCCGGTGGCAGGATTCTGGTGTTAATTGGAGTAAAGAGGGGTCGAAGATGTCACTGCGACTGGAAGCAGTGAGAGAGGTCCTAGTTTATCCTTCTGTATTAGAGGGGATAAAGGATCACGGATGATCAAAATAATATAATAACCGGTTGCGGTTGGGTGGATTGTGTCCTTGATCTCTTCGAATTGGTGCCTTTTATAGCCGATCTTTGACGGTTTGCTCAACGTCCAACTCTTGCACGATCTTCATGGCGGTTGTTCGTCTTCAGTCTTCTGTTCCAAAACGATAACCGCTCGGCCACGATCTTCAACCGGTTTATCCTTGAACGACCGATGACACGATCTTTTGATATTCGTGGTTTTGTCGTGACTCGAACTGTATTCTTGGTTCTGTGTTCATGCTGACGTGGCCTAACCAGCTGTGCAAGGCCTACATGCTTTGATGCCGTGGCCTAAATATGCCACATAGGCACCACGTGTCCTTTTCTCATTCGTCGGTCATATAGGGTGTAAACAGATATATAGGTGCCTTTTCTGAATCCACGTCCACGTGTCCAATGTTATCTCCACGGTGTCAAAATGCTGATGACATGTCTTCAGATCTCGATTTTGAGCAGGAGAGGTATGTCCGACGTTAGCCTAAACGGCCAACTCAGCAGCCATTCCCGCGCCGTTAATGAACAAAAGAGGGGTTGGAGTCGATAAGGCGTGAGAGGTAGGCAATGGCTAGAATGAGAAACGGGAGATACTCAAGTGTTCTTCACGTATGCCAAGCCAGAGAGCTCCTTTCATGGTTCGAGAAAGTGTAGAAGACAGAAATCCAAAGATGGACTTAAAGAATTCCTAGTGGACTTGGAGAAGGTCCAGAGGAAAAAAAGTACTGCTCTCAGCAACCAAAGATCCAGGGCCCCTCAAATGAAAGAGGGTTCTTATATTTATAGAAAGAATGGATCTCTAGGATTATGACACTTGTCATAATTTGAGGCTTTAGGATGTTCTTATGTTTATCATGAATCTAGTCTCATAAAAGTCTAGGTTTAAGATCAGAATAAAATAAGAGATAATGGAGATAAAAGATACAATTCTCTGATTGGTACACTGGGGCTCACATGTCAAGATGTGGAATTATAAATCACTTGACGTCTTCGTCATTCTAGGTCGATATGCCGTGATCCGTCACTGGCTGCCAACGATTCCCACGCCCCTGTCCGCTAAACCTTAAGGACCACCAAACCCCCCCCCCCCCCTCTTTAAGTGGGCTTTTGCCCAAGACGGAGATCTCCACTCCAATATGCCAAATACATTTAAAATAAATAAATCATGTCATATTTTATTATTATTGTTTTTGTCGGGTAACAAATAACCCAAGACAGGCTACTCTGTCGGGTAATATATGACCTATGATGGGTTGCTTCTGTCGGGTGACAGATAACCCATGACAAATCTATTTATATCATGTGACAAATCATCCATGCCGAATCATTATATAGGTGACGTGTCAAATTACAAAAACGGTCATCTACAAGATACAACCCAGCTTATTATAGGTATAGCCCAATTCATTATTGGTACAAACCAGTTCATAGGGTATAACTCAACTTATCGTTGAGTTATCATGGGTACAACATTGTATCCCATGATAAGTTGGTGTGATGAATGAGTGAGATGTGTGGCGAAGATCGGTGAATGCTCCACCCTATCTGCAAGAGGCTCCAGCTGATGTGAGGGCTACTAATAGGGAGGAGGACCCAAAAAATAGGAGAAAGGAGAGTTACCCACGCCTAAAACGACATTCTTAAAGCCTTATTTAGCTATCCCTTCAAGAAAATGGTTTATGTAGTTCGGTTGGCTAGGAACTTGGCTTGTGGAATGACATATGCCTGAATCATGCCAATGATTTAGCAAAAGGACCGTGGATTTCCTTCCAGGGGTTTTGGGGTTGGTTCCTCTTTTTGTTTTGAGTGCTTGCCTGTACTTCTCTGCATATTTACCTTCATGAAAGGAAAATGGTTTGTCCTTTACAATCATGGAGATATATAAAGAGACACATATGTCATGGCGCATGCAATTTGTCCATCGGCGTTATCCAGGTCATTTTCTTTTCTTGGATTGTTTTGGGGCAAAATTGTTTACACATTTTAGGCAGGGCTAAATATCTTTCAATATTAATTTTCCTTGTCAAAGCTTTTTATGCATTTATGGAGTCGTTAAGAATCAGGGGAAATTGGGTTTTCATAACCCTTTTTAAAAATAACTTAGATTTGGCTAGCTAATTATTGGTAATTATAAAACAGTGATATATTTAATAATAATTAAAAATTAGTGTTATTTGTTAATAACAATCACAAAGAAATTCATTTTAATATTCTCTTCCAAAAATACCTTAATTGTAAACAATTTTGTTATTATCATCTTAATGGAAAATGACACTCATTTTCAATTATGATAAAAAAGTATCATTAATTTTCAATTACCAAGAATTAAATGATTGAATCTGGATTATTTTTTAAAAGTAGCACTAAAAACCAATTTCCCCCGAGAATTATACGCATCTAGATTTGCTTATAAACCAACTTCTTAAGGAGCTTTTAGAGGAAAAAAAAAAAGAATATTTTATCAACCTTCAAGGATTGAACAAGCATGACGTACGAATATGAACTCAAAAATTAAAAGTTGATTCTTTATGTTTCCAATAGAAAAAAGAATGTTCATGGGGGCTCATAACTGTGGTCCAACAAGGAAGCATAAGTGCGTACCCACTCCTAATTCGCCTGCATTTCTTTAACACTTCGTTGATTAATTATTTAATTTTGTTAGACGTATTCGGGTTGTTTATTAATTATTGTTTGTCTCTTCCGAGAGTATAAGCAAGAGTCGAATGCCGCCCGTGACATGCCCGCCAAGACTTGATTTTGTTGTCTTTCGAGTTCTGAGTTCCGACGTGATTTTTCTTCTTTTTAATTTGTTTATTTAATTGACCATGTAGAGTCACAAGATTTATTTATTTATTTATTTATTTGGTAAGGATATAGAATCACAAGATGCGGACTACCGTGCTGCTACCATTTAACATTATTTTGAAATATCCTGTGGGAGAGAGTGTTTTTGGCTTTATTAGCATGAGGTACCAAACTGGATCTTGACAATCAGTAGCGGAACCAGGCTATGTCTAGGGGGGGCAACTAAATTTTTATTTTTTAATTAAAATTATATATATTTTTATATTTTTTAATTGAAATTTATGTTTTGCTCCCCCTAAAATTTTTGGTTTGTCCCTCTATCTCCATGAAATTTCTATATTTCATGTATAAATGTTAATTGAAAATTTTTTTTGCCCCCTCAAATTTGGAATCCTAGTTCCGCCACTGTTGACAATAAAAAATTTTAAAATCATCAGACGCCAATTCCAACTTTCTCGATCGAGGCTTCTCCAGAATTTTTTTATAAATCTACAGATAAGGGTAATTTTGTCATTTAACATTAAATTAAGGTATTTTGTTCAAACTTAAAATGTCTTTTTGGTGTAAATTTTTGGACGGGGGCTTCATGATCATTTGTATATATTTTTATGGAGGCTTTTTGATATTTTCAAAATGACCTATGTACGTAAGTGACAAACCTCAAAGAGACTACATGCAATTATCACTAAACATTTTGAGCACTTTTTTTTTTCTTTCCTTGGTAAGCTTTTTGAGCACTTCAAGTTTATTCTTCTTCAGTTCTTTGCGTGCTCTTAAAGCGCTTAAAGTATGAGCCAGTCGCCGTAATGAAACCGGCTCGTCGGAGACGGCGATGTGTCTGGAACTTGTAAACTCCCGCACTCAATGCCGTTCCAGCTGCAATTGCTGGCAACTTCCGCTTCTCATTTACAGTGATCGGAAAGAAAGTCAAGCCTTTTGACTTCCTTTTTGCCTTTTCGAGCGATTAAGTTCAAATGGACAGACCAATATGAGCTGGAGCTGTCCATTTTTATTATTCATTTGAATTATGAACTGAGGTCATCTCAGACAAACTTTTTTTTTTTTGGGTAGAAAAACTCCCAAAATATTATTATAATAACCTTAAGAAGTTCTTTGAAATACAATTCCACGGGCATCATTAAACAAAAAGGGACCTAGCCCAGGAGGGGGCCGACGAGACCAATAGCATGAGTAATTATCCAAACTAAAATTAGCCAAAAAATCTGCTGGTTGATTGCCTTCCCTGTAGATGTGTTGAATTCTGACCTCTTGGAAGTGTTCCTACAGGCTTTGTATGTTGAGAAGGATACTGAAAATCCTCCAAGGACAGTCTTGAGAAAGATTCATCGGACCAAAAGATTTCTTCAGTAATGAAACAATAAGTTTAGAGTCACCTTCAATCACTATTCTTGGACAGTTTAACACATGAGCAAGTCTGACTGCTTCAAGAGCAGCAAGGGCTTCAGCATGCATGGCAGATTGATTCTGACATTTAGATGCAATAGCAGCAATAAACTTCCCTTGACAATCCCTCGCAATCACCCCAATTCCAGCTTCTCCTGATCCTCCCCTAAAAGCGCCATCAAAGTTTATCTTGGTAAATGCTGGGGGGGGGGGGGGGGGGGGGGGGGGGGGGGGCAAGCTCCATTGGACATAATTAAATTGCCTCGCTTGACGCAGTTGATCACTATCTGTAGCTACAGAATCCATATCACCAATAAGTCTGTTGTAGTGGAATGCAACTTGGAACACATCAGGACGCTTGTGATCAAATATGACACTGTTCCGATATAACCAAAGAACCCAACCAAAATTAGCAACTCTGGAAAGAAACTGTTGACATTTTACCCCCTGATAGCGGATATGTAACAGATTTCGAAACCAATCAGAAAAAGAACTCTACGGCCCAAAACCTTGTGTTGCTCCTCCAACCGTTATCAACCAAGATGCACGAGCAAACGAACAATCCAACCAAAAATGGTTCACTGTTTCTGAACTATTATTGCAGAAACAACAAAAAGGAGATATATTCTGTAACCGGTTTGCAATAAAGGACGAAGTTGGCAACACACCTTTCAAACATTTCCACCCACAGAAATAGACGAACTCGAGGAGAGCATGTCAGATGCCAAATATGAAGCTAGAAAGGATCAGTCTGAGAAGACTCCCGAGATAGGATTCTATATGCAGAGGAGACTGTGAAATTTCTGTTCGACGTCCCTCTCCAGATGGGAATATCTTTGGGCATTGAAGGAGATATAGGTGTAGAAATGATTTGGGACGCAATATGGTTCGGCCAAAGTTGATAAATTAAATCAGAATTCCACTCCTTAGAGATGGGATCAATTAGATCACTTACCCGAGATAATGCATTTGAGCTTTGACTGATTTGTGGTTCAGGAATTCGTTCACCACTTGGAAGCCAAGTCTCATTAAACAGATGAATATGATCCCCTTTGGATATCAACCAACCCATGCCCTCCAGTAGATAATGTTGAATTTTTTTCAGCTGCTTCCACACGACCGAATGATGAGGTTTGCACTGAGCTTGTAAGAATGTCGTACCTGAAAAATACATGGTACGCATTAATCGAATCCACATGCTCTCATAATTAGAATGAAGCTGCCATGCAGCTTTAAGTAAGAGGGCCTTATTCATAAAAGCCAATTTCTTTATATTCAATCCACCACTCCTCCATGATTTTGTTAATTGCTCCCAACAAATAGTATGGAAGGCTTGGTAGTCTTGGTTCTTGCGCCAATAGAAGGATCTGTATATTTGGTCCAATTTGTCCAAGATTGTCTGGGGGAGGAGAAAACACTGCATAAAATAGCTTGGGATGGCCGATAAAACTGATTGGATGAGTGTAACTCGTCCCATTTGGGATAATGTCAAAGCTTTCCAACCAGCAAGACGAGAAGAAATTCTATTGACCAAATCAAAGCAGTCTCTGGGAGTTGGCCTTTTGGAGAGAACAAGTAAACCTAAGTATTTATCGAATCTTCCGACACCTGTGATTTGAAACATCTGTCTGATGGTGGCACGATTTGACTGAGGAGTATCCTTACTGAAAGTAATTGATGACTTTTGAAGATTCAAATCCTGAACTGATTCGACACAGTATTTGTGAAGTAAGCGTATCAGACGATGAGCTTCAGAAGGATTAGCTTTGCCATAAAGTATCACGTCATCTGAGAACATTAAGTGTGTCAAAGATATGCCTGTCTTGAGACTAACTCCTTGAAGTCTCCCATCAATCTCAGCTCGGATGATGCCCGCACTTAACACGTGTTGGCACATTATAAATAAATATGGAGATAACGGATCTCCTTGGCGAATTCCACGAGTTGCCTCTATTCGGCCCACTTGTTATCCATTGAAGAGGATAGAAAAAGTTGCAGACTGAACACATGTCATTATTAAATTGACATTGTGGCAATTAAATCCATACCTCTGCAGGACAGTTCTCAGAAATTTCCAACTCACTTTGTCATAGGCTTTAGAGAAATCGAGCTTCACAGCATAGAAGCCAGCTGATGCTTCCCGTTGGTGAACTCGTCTGCCATGTTTCTTGTGTCTCTGTGGTCTCTTCTTTTTTTTCCTTTTCCTGTTAAAGAAATGGGCTACCTCATGATGGATAAGTATGTTGTCCCTTATATGCCTCCCAGGAACAAATGCAACTTGGTGAGGGGCAATCAACTGTGATAAGAGAGGTCTTATCCTTTGAACCAATATTTTAGAAATGATCTTGTATATCACATTGCAAAGACTGATAGGACGGTAGTGAGAGAGAACTCTGGGATTCTCTATTTTAAGAATCAATGCAATAAATGTATGGTTAAGATTATCAGGCATGATTCCCGAATGAAAAAAATCTTGGACTGTTCTGATTACCTCAGGTCCAACAATATCCCATGAATTTTGATAAAAACCGGCAGGGAACCCATCAGGTCCAGGTGCCATATGTTTAACAGCGAACTAGATTTCCTCCGGAGAAGGAACCTGACTTATGATATTATTATGTAATATAGTCAACTGACCTTGGATAACACCTGTTAATTGAAAATCCGTCCATTGTATGTCAGCCCTGTATAGAGATTCTAAGTAAGAAGTGATGTGAGATTTCAAAGCCTTGCAATCCACAATTTCTCTATTATCCAAATCCTTTAAAGAGTAAATATAATTCATGTGTCGTCGGATAACAGTAATCTCATGACAAACCTGGAATCTCACACGTAAGTACCTAACATTAAAGGCTGTGTTTGTAGATTTGGATTTAGGGACAAAAGAAAAGAAAAATATTTATTTATTTTTCTTTTCCAATGTTTGGATGAGGTGAAAAATGAGAAGAAAATAAATAAATAAATATATATATATATATATATATATATATATATATATATATATATATATATATATATATATATATATATTAGTAAGATGATGGGTTGGGATGGTGGGCAGTGATGCCTAGAGGCGCGGGCCGTGGTGGTGGTGGTTGACGGTGGTGGGTGGTGGTTGGCGGTGGTGATAATGGGCAATGATGGCAAATGGTGGTGGTGATGGGTGGTGGCAGGTAATGGTGGGTTGTGTGGTGGTGGATACTGATAGTAGTGGGGTGGGTGGTTGGTGTAAATAGTGATAAGTGATGTTGATTTTTCTTTTCTTTCAAAATTTATACCCTTTGGGAAAGAAAACTTTTTACATTTGAGAGAAAGAGGAAGAGAGAATTTGAAAAGAAAATGTCATTTTCCTTCATCTAAACCAAAGAAGAGAGGAGAAAATTTTAGCGTTTTCCTTTATTTTCTCCCCAAATCCGGGGTTCCAAACACAACCTAAGTAACTTGAACATATTAGATTATATATGCTAAAAAATTCACATATATTCATAATAAATTAAAGCATATAAATCTTATTCTAAAAAAATTAATTTTGTCCAAATCAACTAAAACCTTCTCCAAGATTTCATGAATTTGGATGGCATGACAACAACAACATGTCTTATAACGAAAGAAAAGAAAAATCACGGTTTTATAAATCTATGACAAAACTAAAGCAATTTTATGTAAGTAAGAAAGTATTTTTTATTTGGGATTAAAAATAATCCAGATTCAGTCACATAATTTTTTATAATTAAAAAGTAGTGATACTTCTTTAAAATAATTTAGAATAATTGTCATATTTTCCTGTTTACAAAGGGTTTCTCTCAAAAATACCCTTAAAAGGCTTGAACAAATTTATTTGTTATTATCTTTTAATGAGATTAAGGAGTACTTGAAGGGCATTTTTGGTAGAAACCCTTTGTGAACAGTTAAATGACACTCCTTATAAATTCTTTGAAAAATTATCACTACCTCAAATAGATCTATGAAATATAAAAACAAGAAAATATTACTAAAAAACGAATAAATCCAAAAATTAATGTAATCAGATATTTAGAAAAGTGCATGGTGAATCTGGTGATGAAATCATCTCTGATATTAAGTATGCGATGAGGCAATGAAGCACCAATCAGGTGGTGCCACGGTGGCACGCACGTAACCAGTATTGGTACGCATGTAAATTTTAACTTTGTAGTTACCTGCCTACGCTAATGGATGAGCAAGATAGAATTTGGTATTGGTTAAAACTAGAGGTGATCATGGGCTGGACATAGGTTACCGTTAACGGGTTTAGTCATGGATTTGTTGACAATAGGGCGGGGCTTGGATTACTTTTGAAGAAGCCGAAAAAGGTTTGGGTGTGCTTCTTCATGTTTGAGAAACCTCGGCCGGCTCGATATTATATACACATGCGCAAATTTGAAATGTTTATTGATTTTTGTTTCTTTAATATTTTATGTTAATCCTAGAAAAGTACCATCTGCATTATAATACTCATTCTCACTCACCCTAAACGTAAATTTTTTAAATTATTAGAAGAAGAAAAAAACAAATTATTATTTTGGGAGAAGGGAAAAAAAAGCAATTTATTAGAAGAAAAAAAAAACAAATCAGTTTTTTTTATTTTTTTATTTTTGAATTAGATGTATAAATAATCATAGGCAAACTCGGTCGAGCTTAGGTTTTTAGATGTCCTTTTTAGATGGTCTTGATCATAAAGAACAAGCCCGATGTTTGAGATAGGTGAACTTGGACAAAGACCATGTAACTTATACATGACCTTTGCCAACTCGAGCTTGCCCAAACCCATCCAACGATCAGCCTAGTTAAAAATATTTGAGAGTCAGTTAGGTTTGCCAACCCCAACCCGACGCCGTTGCCCATGCGCGTGCCCATGAATACTTATTGTTTAATCTGGTGCCACTCAGTGGTACCAACGTGAGACGTGCAGATGGATGCCTTGATTCAATGTGGGGCCCACGTCCCAAAACACATCCCATCCGCTGGTTTAATAGAACAAACGGATTCGAGCTCAAGAGGAAATGCATACAGAAGTTTTAACCTGGGAGTGTCCATAATAATAATTTGGGCAAATTACACTTACCTCCCTTGAGGTATGACATAATTACACTTACCTCCCTTGGGGTTTCTGATATAACACTATCACCCCTTGACGTTTATGTGTGGGTCACACTAACACCCCTCACTACATTTTCCGTATTAAAAAATAAATAACTTTTGAATGTATGACTAAAAATTAATTTAAAAAAAATAACTTGTGAATGTATGACTAAAAATTAATTTAGAAAATTAATTTTTAGTCATACATTCAAAAATTATTTATTTTTTAATACGGAAAATGTAGTGAGGGAGTGTTAGTGTGACTCACACATAAACGTCAAGGGGTGACAAAGTTATATCAGAAACCCCAAGGGAGGTAAGTGTAATTATGTCATACCTCAAGGGAGGTAAGTGTAATTTACCCTAATAATTTTCTTCTTGCGGCTTGAAATCACTTGCTGCCTTTGATTGCAGCTATCATTGATGCTTGGTTGAGATATTGACACATTTAACATCTAATGGTTCCAGCTTTTTCTATTTTGAAAATGTTAAAAAAAGTTTTTTTATGAAAAAATCAAATCGTGAGTTATTACACATGGCAAAAATTCAATCGTAAGCTGCGGTAGACCATTTCTTCCCTCTTCTTGCTATGGGGATTTTGTAGGTAAGTACACGATGTCACGATTTAAACAACCTCACCTCGTGCCGAGGGCAGAAGAAAAGGCGGGAAAACTGAAAACTCGTTGAGAAGCCAGATGGACGATTCAGGGGCTATTCTTTGCCAAGTATCTCATCTCAAGGACATGCTCGACCAAGTAAGATATCTTCGTGATTCATTTAACCGACTGAAACAGTGGTCATTCGATGAATCAAACCTCATTAGGGTTTCTGTTTTCCGGATTTCCCAAGGAGATCTCTTGGGCGTTCGTCAGTAACGCAGTGTTCACCGATGCAAATTTGCGTCCATCTAGTAGCATATCGGGAGTAAATATATTTGGATATCCACTGTTTCAGGTCAACGGAGAAATCGAGGCGAACATCCATACGACGAGGGAGATCGAATCGGAAATAGTAAAATGCTCTGAAATTGAGAACGGATTCGCGACGAGAGAATCAGATTTGATGAAGTCGATATGTGTTCAAGAGTTCGAGATGAATGGATTGAACCAAGTGGCCAGTAAATTTATTTTGAACTTTAGTGCTCCATTGCTTAACTTGCATTTGTTTTAAGAGCTACAATTATAGGAGCATCAGCGCAGATGAATCAAAAAAATTTAACGTGATTAGAGTAATTCGTCACTTCATCCACATATGTTGTTTCCACCATAGTCCATACTATTGGAAAATTTAGGTATTCTGAGAGATCATTAATACTGTGATTTAGCCATTCCTTAATCCTTATAATCTACGAAAATTCCATATTCGCAATAAACCAATAATTAGGCAAGCCTGGCCATTTGTTTGGAACAATTTTTTTAACTTTATATTCCTCCTTTAGAACAGAAGGAATTGGAAATACAACCAGATTAGAAAATGTAAGGGAAAAGAAAACAGTTACTCCAAGTAGTTAAAACACCAGTGGAAAACTATTTTTGCCTAGCATGTGTGATTGTTTTAACCGTAAGAGAAAGTTGGCTGATCTAATTCCTATGTCTTGCAACTTCCTGTGAAATCTCTTTCTCCAAATGTCATGTTGAATCTTGATTTAACCGTGGGTTGGAGCAGTATAATGTAACAAGACTCCCATCCTACTTGCTGTTTTGGTCACAGCTATTGCAAAAACCTCAATGGAGCAACTAGAGAAGGAACTAAGTTGTTTGAGAGACAAGAGGGATGAGGTGTGTCAAAGAATAAACAGAAAGAGGTGTTTACTGAACCATTGTGAATGCTTATTTAATCTTGCCTTGAAAGTGTTTCATAATTCATATGGTGTGATCCCAAAAATTCAAGTCTAGTCTTGTTCTGTAATAACATTCTTATCTATGAGAAATGGCTGTGAATTATTTTATTAACTGATGGTCCATAGTCCCTCTTGCAAGAGAACATGACAAGTTTATCCCCAGGATTGAACTGCACTGGCCTCAAACCTTCGATCCTGAGCCCACTTGTACTATCTTATACTCTTTGGCAGATGCTTAGGAGCTTAAAATTTTGGTAACCTATTATATGAAGATAACACTTGCATGGAATCAACTTTCCCATGTCATCAGTTTTATCTCTCCTTCAACCAAAGGGACCACAGGCATCACACTGTTTTGTGTTAATATTGCTCATCTGGTTTCACAGGAAATGCAAGCTGAACATAGGATCTTATTATTTTAGGAGCATGGCAGTCCCTTCTCACAGGCCTAATTGTTTAAAATTTTTTCAGCATGTTCTTCATTTTCCCACATTCAGAATAGATGTTTTTTCTCGCAATAGACATTGTATCATTTTGCACTTTCCAGGTGTTGCCTTCATGTTTTTCTTGTTGATGAAATCTTTATTGGTGAAAACAACCATAAGCATTCTGGCTGACAGTATTCCAAGTCAGCAGAATTTGATCGTCAGTTCTGGTTTCAAATTTACCATCTTCATGGATCCTTGTTATAATCTATAGTTCAAGTCTCAATAATCAGTTGGACAAACTGGAGAATTTCTCCAGTTATTATTTATCAAACATATGGGGATTTTTAGCTGGTGTTCAGCCTCTCATCCATTAATCAGAAAAATATTTCCTTGTTTCAGGGTCACCTCCCCCATTCTCAAAACGAGTGTTGTTTTTCTCTGTGTGACTCAATACTTTTGTCTATATCCATTATCATTGTTGTGGGAAAGTTTTTCAGTTCTCTTTAAAGTCCTGATGCATATTCAACGATGTTTCAGCCATCCAAGATCTCACCAGACTGGATGGGCCTCCAGTTTGTCTCAATTCCAGGGGCAAAGCAATACCTTATACAAGATCCACTTCTCCCCCACTCTTACATATGTTAGGGACTAGTTGTGAGGTGAGCTCATTGATGAGTGATGTTGTATACGATAAGAACCTGGTCCTGTGCAGTCTAGTCAAAGCATTGCCTGGGTAATCACCTTCATTGGGTGGGACTCTACATGGCTTTGGATCTACGCAGGCAGAAGTTTGCAATAGCATGCAATATTGCCTCTCACTAGACTGTCACACAGTCTGTTAACATATTTCAAAAGAAAAAAGACTTGGGGTGGCTTGCTCTACCTTTCTCGTCTCATGGCCAATTATGCAAATGAATTAAAAAAAATATAGGAGTTTAAACTTCAAAGGCAGAAGTTTATAGATTACTGAAGCAACCATGTATTACATTATCATTAAGAAAGGCTGTGCTGTTTCTGTTAGTTACTTAAAATGAGAACTTCAAGCAAATAAAACCCATTTAAATGAACAGATCCTATCTGTCAATTAGACAACTCAACAGAATTTGAGTCATTATCATAAATTCATTCTCTCACAGCATTCCTGTCCTCACAGCTCCCAATGTTCAATCATTTGCATTATCTACATGTATATCTCTATTATTTTGTTTCAATTGTTGCTAATTTTTAGCTTTGTGATTTGTTGGATGCTCTGATTTGGAAACTGCTTTTGAAGATAGAGCTATGTTGAGGAATCTGATTGAGATTTCTGTCCTTTGCTTTCTGATTTTTATGTTTCTTTGAGATTTCATCTAAAAAAGATTGATTAAATGCATCCATGAGCTATCGTCCAGTATTAATGTTGGCTTGGTTTACTTGTTTCACAACGGAAGCTGAACTCACCCCTTGACTAAATTATCTATTCTTGAATTGCCTAGTCTGCAGGATTTATTGCAAAATTTCACGGACATGTTGATGGCATGGTTTCCAGATTCTAATTCTGATATTGCCCGTGTAATGGATTCAGTAAATTGTTACATATACATAGACAATGCGTTTCTGCTATCATCTTTATGATTTGTATAGATTGCATATCTAGGTCTATTTGCTTTGTTTATGGGGCCCATTGATATTGTTATGCCACTAGTATTTTTGAATCTTCTACTCATACTAGTTGGTATCTAACTTGGTGTAAAAGTAGAAGGCAATCTTTTGTCAATGGATGAATGCTTATGTTTTTGTGCAGGGAGACATTCATTGTTCTATGTGAAAATTTCCAGAGGGACATTAGCAAAGGAGAAAATGAGGAGATATGTATATTGTTGTCAGAGAAAGAGGCTCTTGAAAATGAAAGTCACGTTCTAAATATGAATATCAATGCTTTAAGAAATTCAGTCTCAGAATTTATAGAGGATACTCTTGAAGATCTTAATAGTTGCAACTCCGGTAATAGAATCTTTTTTTTCCTTGCCTATGAATCTTCTCAGTAGAAGAGTTAAAATAACCATCTGATCCATCTTTAACAACTCTGCTATTGTCATTTTTACATGCTCTTGGATTCAGTGTTTCATTTGATGCTTCTGGTGTGCATAATTTGCCAGTGTACATATCTCTGACAAAATATTCTTATTTTTCCTGATTATTCTAAATATATTTGGATTAAAAAAATCCTTCAATGTTCTAAGCAGTGTTCTGTTATTAAGATAAGCTTGGTTGACTTGGAATGAGGTGGTGGAGAACTGAAATAAAATAAAATAAAATCATCAGGACAGAACATTCTATGATGCATTCAACAGATTCATTGAGAGTTCTTCACTACCCACATTCTTTAAAACCAGAATTGAACATGATGATTATTTCCTACTCATTCTGTAAAATGTTTTCCAGGGGCTATACACAGTAAAAGAGGAGGCTGGAACAGTCATTTTCATTGTTTTAATCATACAATTTTTGTTCAGGAATACATCAGTTGTTTACTTATTTTAGTTAGCAAAGATCCATCTTGTAAGAGAAATCTTAAAACCTAAATCCCAAACCCTACTTCTATTGAAATTATCATTATTATTATAATTTAAAATTCAAAATTATGATTCACTTCTAAGTGTCCCCTGAAAATTTTCAATCCATGGTTTGACAGCCTTGGTACCTGCTGTTGAAAAAACCCTTAAAGGCGCTCATGTCATATGCAGGATCCTCAAAATTAGTTGGGTATTGGAGTCAATTGATTGAGCTTCTCCTTTCAAGGAGGATCCTTGAGAAGCTGATCTATTGGAGTTGAGATCCTTGTTGCATTTATTACTGGATGTCCCTATGTAGACACTCGCTTTTGGTGCCCGGATTCTTATGGCATTTTATCATATAAATTCTTCTTCTAGACCTTTACACCTGATGCTCCCCTTCCTTAGCCTCCTTTAAAGCCAAACATCTTTGGTTTCCATTTATACTGCCCAAAATTTAGGTTTTTTTGTCTGGACAGTACTTCGGTCCAAGGTTAACACAGCTAATGTGCTTCAACATTAAATGAGGTGGATGGCTCTGTCCCCTAGTGTGTGCTTTTTATGGAGTAGAAGCGTGGAATCTCTTATGCAACTATTTCTACATTACGCTTTCTCTAGACAGATTTGGGATATAGTTTTTTTGGGTAGATAAATCATCCTTGGGTGATACCTCATTCAGTTCTAGACCTCTTCAAAATGGTGGTTTCAGGGTCTGGGTAGGAGGGGAAGAGTTTTTTACTGGGTGCTATTCCAGACTATTTTATAGTTTATTTGGTGGGAATGGAAGAGGAGGATTTCAATGACATTTCCACTACGGTTGACATAGTTTTGGAATCCATTAAAGCAGCCACGATTTCTTGGATTTCTGAATTAGATGTATTTGGGGGGATCATAGGGATGGATATTTTACGGGAGTGGGGTCTTGTGTAACTCATCATCCTTCTTTAGCAAGAGTGTGGTGAGTTGGTAGCCCCCAGGGATGGGTGTTCTGAAGCTGAATGTGGATTGTAGATTTGAAGGAAACCCGAGAGCATCAGGTATAGGTGGGATCATTAGAGACCAGTTGGGACACATCCTTCTTGTGTTTAGTGGTCCAATAGGGGAAGGACATGATTTAGAACTGAGATTGTTGCAATGCTTATGATACTACTACAGGTTAAGACTCTCGGATTCCATTATCTTAGTCAACGCAGACAGCCATAGTGATTAGATGGATGTCACAGGAGGTCCTGGGTCCATGGAGATTTTGGTACTTGATTCGACCGGCCCACAGCTTATCATCATGATGTTGTTTGCAAAGTCTGGAGTTATGTGCTAAGATCAGGAGATGACATAGCGGATAAGTTGGCAAAGGCTGGAGTACTGAGTTTTGCACTATATGTGGGTACACTTTTTGATTAGGCTATTGGTGTGGGGTAGTTTCATAACCCCATATGTGTATGTACTTTTGTTGTGTGGTTGAGGGTGAAGTATGAGGGGATCTAGTTGTTTAATTCTGTTTTTTGGTCACAATCAGCTGTGTTGATCTTGTACATTGTTCTTCTTCTATTAATACTACCTCTCATTACCTTTCCAAAAATAAAAAATTTGATGGGGCTTCTGGTCACACTGAGTGGATATTGTCTATTCCGTTTGGAATTAGTGAAAATGGTAATATGGTTTTAACAAGGGCCATGAAAGTAGCATGTGCTAAGCAACTGGTGTTTTCCCAGATGATCACTTGATCAGGGCTGATTGTAGAAAACCAACAGAACTGGGTTTAAACCCGTATCCGATGGTGATTGGGTGAGAAAATCTGCTACCAGTGGCTCCCTTTCTTCAGATCAGAAAAAGATGGGAGCATTTGTAATTTTTGGATTATTGAAAAATTGTTTAATATGTAAATTTTGATTGAAATAGAAGAGAAATTACAATAAGGAATGTACTTTAAATTTGTTTTTAGGTTGAGTCATGCACAGAAACTGATAGATCCACTTGTAATTTTAATGAAGAAATATATCTCTATGCAGGAATCCATCCTTGATTTGAGGCAAAATTTGTTCTTTTTTAGCCATTTTCAATTATTAATTTAGATTCACATTTTGGTCTTTCATACTAAGAACTCTAGAGCTTGTTGTGTTGGGAAGGTACATTTGCTGATAGATTGACATGCTGCACCTCAGTTTCTATTCCTTACAATTATTAACATCATATGTCTGTATGTAAATGAAATGGGTCCCATAGCGGCACTCCTGGTAGAAGAGCAATGTTTCATTACTTGGTCTTTCCGTTATCTTGACCCAAGCATTTCTATTGGTCATATTATTCAACTAAGTCATTGGATGTGTGTCTTAAGGTTATTTTAAGATATTGCTACCCTCTTATACTTTCGAAAAGTTCGATATTGATGATGGAACATATCAAAACTTCTCAAATGCAGTATTAAAGGTTGAGATACAGAGCAAAAAATTGGAAAATGAGAAATATCTGGAGGATATTAATGACCTAAAGATGCTATTACTGTCCACGAACTCAAATGCCTGTAAGTTCTTATCTTTTTGAGTTAAACAGCTGTAAGTTTACCCGGGAGTATCAACTCCCAGGCTTGCATTTTATTTTGTTGGTGTTTTTTATTTTAATTTTTCTCTTTGCATGAATGATTCTTAATCCATTGTACAGATTACAGACTCATGGTTGTTAAATTATTACAAGAATTTTTTAATTAATAACCTCTGAATTCCTTAGGAAATTTGTTGATTGTTTTACTTTTGTTCTGCTGACTTGTGAGTGCTGTCTAAATTATATGATATAGATGCAACGTAGGTTTAAAAATCTGTAAATGATGCTTAAAACATGTTATCATTCCTCCCATTTGATTTTCACAATTAATGCGCAAAACTTATTTGTTTTCTATTAACATTCTGTAAATGGACGTTTAAAGAGTGTTATGTTTAAGTAAGTTACTTTAAATATTTAACTTTTTTTTTCTAATGAAACTATGATTTTATATTTCAGCCAATTTTCTGTTATTTTCTTGACAAAAAATATAAAAAAAATCATAGCTAATGAAATATTTAATTGTGGTGCAAAAGGAAATCGGCATGGTATGTATTTTCTTTCATGAGAAATTTCCTTTAATGTTTACCTCTTTTATATAATGGAGATCTATGCATGTGTCCAAGTTGCTTAATTCCTCATTCTTGTTCTCCTCTTTCATGTGCAATTGTATTGATATTGCATTTGCAAGAAAGAATTTCCTAGCAAATCTCAAGTGTTCAGCAAATTTGAGCTTCACCTGATCATTAAAGTTAGCATTTGTTCTTAATCTGACTTTTAGTTGCATTTTTCTTATTCTAATTTTTTGTTCCTCGTAATGTCAAATAGATAATCCTGTGTTTTTGTATTGGCTAATTCAGATTTTATTCTCAGCTCTTTAAAGGTGATTTTTTCCAATCAGTTTTTCCCTGCAAAGCTCCGCGGTATGCAAGATTTCTGACTATGACACTCAACTCTTGTTACCAAACAATTTACCAAAGAGAAGGAAATGGCAACAGCTATACCTAATAGATGTGGCTGACAATGGTGATGCAAGCATACAGCTTGGTCACTGTCTGAGATGGACAATATATTTTTCCTTATGACCTATTTTCAGTCAAAAATATGTCTTAAATAATGTTCTATCCCTTTGTTTTCCAATTTATAATCATAAGATTATCCATTGAATGTAGCCAAAATATGGATAAGTAGGAAGATTAAGAAAGATATGCTCTACCGTTGGAAATTGTGGCAGTATCACCAAAAAGTGATGAAAAAAATGGAAGTTATTGATACGATTTCAACATGTTTAATGAACAAAAATGCACCGCTGAGTTGATGCAAATTTGAAGCTCTAAGATGGGATGCATAAGGCTAAGAAGTCACAAATGGAGTTGGCAGAAAAGATCTAACTGAGAATGTGGTTCTTGATGTACTGGCATGTGAGATGTAAAATATTGTGCTGCTGATGCCAACTAGTCCAGAAGAGGTATTAGCAAGGAAATCTATGAGAGCTGATTTACAAATGGATTATAGCGTGTGGCGTGTAAAAATATTATATATGAGTGCTGCTCCTTCATATTCTATATTTCCTTCAATATTTCTTATTCGGATAGAACGCTGTTAGTCATTGTACAATTGATTATCCTCTCCCATTACTTATTCCCTAAACCATTTTATCCCTAGCTGTGTTAACTTCTTTGAGGCAATATATCTCTTCCTCCTGAATCTGATCCTGGTGCATTTGCAGAGTTTTGAAATGTAGGGATATTGAACTGTAAGGGTTTAATAAAACAGTCTTTACCTGCCTTATTTTCATCAATGTTAACTGCCATTTCCTGTGGCTGTTGGCACAGATCTGCATATCCATGTAAAATTTCATTTTTCTTGTGCATCTGCATGTTGATATTCAAATATTGGTCCACACACGAAATCATATTCAACTTGTGGCTGAAACCTTCACTAGTGATGGAAATGCATCCTTAAACCTGTAAAGTTGATACAACTTGATACTTTTTCGTTTTCAGTTTAATATGATCCTCCCCCCAATGCTTTAAATATATAGTCTGATATTTGACTTCAAGCATATTGATGTGCAAATTATTTTTTGGGCACATGATTTGTCCACTGTTATCAATTAGTCCAAAAATATGTGCTTAATATTCCTAAAAGTACCCGGATTGCATGTTGTACATTGCAGTTTGTGCATGTTGTCTCAAATGCAAGTAGCCAACTCATCTTGCTCTGGCCAAGAAGCATTTTTAGTTTTCTACGTCATGCGTTTGCAACTTGCCATTGAGTATGCCAGTTAGATATTGAACAATACGCAATGCTAAGCTTCTTCCCGGGTAGTACAACAATTTTCTATAGGGATTCATTTCTGTTCTTTTTAATTGATGATTTCTGTTGCAACTTGTGCAGTTCCACATGTCCTCATGCATAATAGTGGTACTTAAAGTCAACTTGGGAGCGACATGATTTCAATGTGGTAAGCCTGAAATTTCGTATATGTATATTATATACCTTCCACACCTGAACAGATGCCATTTTTATCTTGTTACCTGGAAGAAGTATTAATTATTCTTTCCATATATCATATTTGTTATCATATTGATTGCTTGTAGATTCAAATTCTTCTCTTCACCCCTCAAATCAATGAAATTTAAAATTAGGTTGATGACTTAGAGGGTTAAAGCACAAATGTTGAGTGCTGGAATTTCCGATGATGTGCACTGCTGCCCTCGTCCTCCAGCTTTCTGAATTGCAGTCCTAACAACTAGCACTCATAGATGCAATTTCAACCTTAAACCCTAATCATAACTGGGAGTTAGTAGAGCTATCAACAAGACAATCTTGATTGGCTCATGCTGGGGTTCAATGGATACAAGCCAAGCAAGAACTCAATAGCTAGTCCCACAAGCTGATCTCTGGCAAGGAAAAAATTTCACTTAATTTTAATCAGCCTGAGCTGGGCTTTAGTGGGTTAGGCTGACTAGGTTACTGAATGAATTGTTTGCAATTTTATATTATTTATAAAAAAAAATGTAATTCTTTTTTTTTTTTGGGCCATAATTATTTCCAACATAAGGTCTCATAGTCATGTGGCCCAAGAATATTATCAAATAGACTCAAACTTTAACAAGCCTAAGCCTGGCCTGAGTCCAAAAAAATAGTAACAAGCATTAGTCAATCATGAAACTTAAAAGTTTTACAAGCCTGAGACCTGCTGGTAAAATCTTAACTCAAGCTCAGCTTATTTACAGCCGTGGTTGTTGGATTAAGTTAATTTAATACTATCTGGCAACAATGAAGTCACCATGATTGCTGAGATCTCTTCTCATCTTAAGCATGAAGTATTTGCAAGTTGTAATACCTGAAATGCTAGTCTTGTATGTGATTTATGAAATTTGATTTGCACTCATGACAACTGTACTTTGTTAATCAAACTGTACGATTCAAGTATGTTCTCACATGTGGATTAACTTATAGAACACAGGAGACATAGTTGTAGAGCTGGAGAAACAGAAGACAGCTTTAACTTGTAATTCATGGGAATGATGAATCTGCATCTGGATAGGAAACCCCTAAATTTTAAAGAAGAATAACAGCAACTGTGATGGTCTTGCTGTTAATAAAAGTCCACACAGTACAAATCTTGCGATAAACTAGGTTGTCCACAGTATCACAGGCAGTAACCGTGTCTACACTCGAGATGTTCACGTGCAACCTGACCTAGATCTAAGATTCCACTGGCCTTTTTATACAATATATGTATAAATATATGCACACATATAGAGCACAACCCCAGCATGGGACACCGCAGACAAGACCTGCCCCATTGTTTGATAATGGAGTTCTTGGAGAACGGAGATTTTTTAAACCTTGTCTTGTTTTCTAATTCTGGTGAATCCCGAGAGCTCTGGAATGGCATGGGTCTTTGTATTTTTAGTGTTCTTATTAAATGTGATAATATGGGTCTTTGCGTACCATTTGTGATCTGTGAGCCCTAGTAAAAGCCAAGTGAACCATGAACAGAAAGTCAAACCGACCTGAGCACCCAAACACAGGATGAACAGGAATAACTATGTAGGATGATGTGCCACACGTGTAATGCCTCTCTGGTATGTGGTTTATCATTATTTAAACGGAAATGGGGAGGCCTTTTTTATTTAAACGGAAATGGGGAGGCAAACGAAGTAACTTGGTATATCCTTATTAGAAGTCAATTCTTTAATTGAGAGACTAGTACGGTGAGAATTTAATACGGAAAGAAAATGACTAGAAGCTTCTGCCCCTAGCGAAAAAGGAGGGGAGTGCGAGACCAAGCAAGTGGGGTTCTGATTTGCTTTCTAATCAAACTGTTAATCTATTCATTTTGATCTTGAAATGCATGAAAAGGTCACTTGGGGTGAAGTTCCGCTGCCATTTTTGAATTTTGAGCCTAAGAGAAAGGTAATTCTAGGACTTGTGAGCTTCACTCTCTTTCATTACTTAGATAATGAAACCTGTTTATTGCACAATCTCGTATAGAAGATCTAAAATATACCCCCCCAAAAAAAATCTAGGACTCCAAGTTTCAGCTTGATCAAACGATCAGAAATCCTCAACAGAGAGAAACTCATCTTTTTTATTTCTTGGTTTTTGATATTTTGTTGTTGTGTCAGAAAGAGTTCAAGAAAGGTACGAAATACATGGCTTGTAATCAACAATTGGTTCCACAGTTCCACTACTGATCCACTGTGGTTCAGTCATGTGGTTAATAGTTGAGTACTACTCTTCTGATGTCTTTGATGTGGGACCTTGCAATGGTGATCATTCAATACGCCAGTCAAACAGAGAATATCCATTACATTCCTATTACCTAGTTTTAAACTCTAGGATTAGCTATGTTGTTATGTATCTTTAGCTTGACTATTATATTGTAGCTGTCTAGTGCCTATTCAAGCAGACCCAAAAGAAAGGGAACATAAGTTTTGTCGTTAGGTTTTAAAAAACCAACGGATTAGGTTATCGTCTCCAAATTGAAAGGTAGTTCAAGACCCTAAAGCAATAGGTTACCCTATTAAATAAGTAGATGATGACCCATTATGTGGGTGGTGGGTGATTAGTTCCACACAAACGAGGATGGAAGGGAGACATGGCGCAGAAAGAGAGAGAGAGTTTGGTTTTCCTCCATCTTTTCCCTTGTTGCTGAGTGTGGATTCCAATTGGGGTGGGGCCAGGGATGTTATCTGGTCAGGTTGGCTATTTAATAGACCGAGGTGTTCAGGGGGACCACACCACACCCTCTCTTTTCTATAAGAAGGCCTTGCTCTTAAGCCCCCCAGATCAAACCCTGCTATCAGTCTTAACTTCACTAGTTCAACAGGCAACAGTAGCTCTGTTCCAAAGTGAGTAGAGAGAGATGAAGATGAATACTGCTACAATGGGTAGTTCCAAGAGAAGGTTGTCAAGCAGAGGATTGAGTGGGATCATCAGAGAGCATAAAGGAAGGCTCTACATCATTAGGAGATGTGTAGTCATGCTCCTCTGCTGGCATGACTGAAATAATGCTGGTGGAGATGAACCTCGTTCGATTCCACTAGTCTTCGTAGCTGTGAAGCGATCGGTGCATCAGTGACATGCTCCTCTTGAGTGTAAATAGCCAAGGCGTAGGAATTACCAATTTTTGTATCAGTTTGTCCCTTTGGGGCTCTTGTACATTCTGAAGCTTAAATAAATAGTTTGATTTCCTATGGCAAACCATTATGTTCTTGCTGGTTTTCTCTTATATGTTATTTATTCATCGGTAGTCTGGTTTTATAACCAAGTCGTTCTTGCCTCCAAATAGATGCTTTAGTCCCAGGCCAGTAATTTACGCTTGTTTTTCTAACGATCAACAGAAGACTGGGTGGAGATTGACCCAACTGGGCTACTGGCCTAATGCTCACTGTTCATTTTTAGGAGCAAGTAGGCTTATTGCTGTTGCTCTTGGCTTTTGCTTAGATAAATTTGATGATTGAGCAACCAGTGGGATCCAGTATTGGCTGTTTTTGGTTCCTTCTGTTCCTTTTGGCCCTGAGATATATAGGATATTTCATTCTTCTTTTTTACAGTTAGATTTTTTTCTCTGAAGTTCAATAGCTAAATACTTGAACTATACAATGGTTACAAAGAAAATGGAGAAATTATTTCATCAACTGATGCAGATGGGAGTGAAGGAAATGGAAAAAGAAAGAGACAGAGAGACATTCAAGAAACCCGCGTTGCAGAATTTCCCCAGCAAGACATTCATAAGAAGTTTGCTTTTCGCAGTGCCTCTATAATTTTCGGGGAGATTGCTCCCATGTTCTTTCTTCTTCCATCGTTTTTCTCACAGGAAATATTTCACTGACCAAAATTAATTGTTTTTTCATGGTCACACTCCCATCCCATACAGTGTTCTCGTTCAAGTGAGATTACTTTTTCCGTATAGGCCATTGAACATTAACGAGACTGAAGGAAATGCTTTTATTTGCCGTATCAAATGGATCTGCCGGATGGGCTTACAGTCCTATTTTAAGAACCTGATCACGCCATCAATGGCGACAAGACACGGCTCTAGAGCTCCATTCCCGCCGTGACTTTTTGATGTTAGAAACTTAGAATCATTGACTGGATAGACTTTTGGCTTACGTGGCCAAACAAAACAAGGAGGGGCCTGTCGAATTATGTGTTCCGACTCACCTTCACGTCGGCCATGTGTACGGCCGGTGATGTGTCTGAATCACATTCGTGTCCCCTCTTTGTTTGTTTCTTCTGTTAGTGCATTAAAGGGGGAAGAAACTAAGAAAAGAGGGTGGGGGGAATGAATAGAAAGATCACCTAAATTTGGTTCTTTTGTGGGGTCTTATGTGGGTGTTGTGCGTAGAGGAAGTGAATTCCTACTCTTAAAGTCTGTTGTCTGCCACACACGAGCTGCCAATTGCCATCTCCCGACAGAATACGATCGGTCAAATGGCAGCCTTATCACACCCACGTGCGCGTCCTAATCCCCAGCCCCCTTCCCTTTGTCCTACCACCATACATGTCTGATTTCCTTTTACATTAAACTTCGAGTTCTCACCACCAGCCCATAATAGAGGCAGTGTTGATCTCCAAATTGTGGTCCTCAAACCTCTGCTTCATACCCATGATATGTTTCAGATGATCGAGATGCAATTGTCGGCCTAGTTGATGATCCCAGATATAGAACACCAATCTTACCAAAAGCTTAAACTGATAGTAAGAATGAATTTTATATATTTAATTATATTCCTAACACTAAACACCAGACAAGGTGTGCGCTGATTTGATGGGATTATCAGATGACACCCATAACCTGGTCGGCTCTTTTGATGAAACCTCAAAGCTTACCATTCTCAAGAACCTAATGGCAGTGTGAGCATCCAAAATTTGCTCAAATGAAAAATAACATGGCAAAACCCTAAAACCGGCTGAAATTTCTTGGAAAGCACTGTGCGACATGCCCATTTGCACCATCTACGACAAACGACCACCTGTGCAAGAGAAAAGAGTGGATGTGAGAATGGCTGTACACTACAACGGACATGCATCTGGGCCCGCTAGCTCATGGACATGGAGACAGGTCCGGGTACCTTCTTCTCAAGCGATTCGTGCTTCAAGAGCCTTGTGAGACCATAAAAAATGGTGTCGACTAGCAGACTAGGAACTGCTAGCCATTTCTTCGACATGATAATCTGATCTACATCTAATCAATCACATTAGCCTGTTTCTATATGCTCTCGGGCTGTTCTGCTGCTGTCTCCAGAGTTTCCTACCGTCAATTATTAATGTAAGTTATGTAACGAATTAAAAATATCTTATACGATGGGAAAGGAATGAATTTTGAAGAGCTGTGCTTGCCTAGCAAAGATCTTTCCCGCCCTGCCCATTAAGTTGGTGATTTGTGATTGAGCTACCAACACACACTGCGAGCAGGTCGGTAGCGTGCGGGAAGCAAATCGTCTGCCATGCTTTCTTGATTTGCTCCCTGATGTTGCCATGTGAAGCATCTCATGGCCAATGTTTTTTCCCATGTGAGGCCCACCTAAAACATTTACAACATTCAAAAAGGATTGACCGTGAGATGCTCCACATGGCAGCATCTCACAATCACTTTAGGGAACAAAACTGGGAAACATGGTAGATGATTTCCCTCCTAGCATGCGGGTCTACCAGTTAATGTTTGGGTTTGCTTTTGGTTGGGTTGGGTTTATTGCTGTCTATCTAATGCATATAGGTCACAAAATTTATGCACGTATCTTATGTCTTATGTACTAAAAGCACATTATAGATCCTTTATATGTAAAAATATATTTATGTATTAGATTTATATTGTTTTACTTATTTTAATTTAATATATTAAAAGAGAGTTAAAAAGTTGGGAGGATATGGAGACTAGGGGGTAACTTGATTCGTTTAAAACTGTGAACCGACTCTGGATTGGGTTTCAAAGCATATGGTTTCGGTTTAGGTTCTAAAGTCTACAATTTGAATTAATTTTGGTTTGGTTTTTAGGTTGATGTTTTGGTAAAACCGGATTGAACCGAATATGTATATACATATATCATGTTGGTATATTTTATTCTTTGGTACTTGTAATGAAAAATTAATATTTTAGAACTTAGGTTTCATTTTAATTCCAATTCCAACATCAATTGACGTGAAGAAATTTGTGTAAAAATCAATAGAGAACAAAATAAGTAGTCAGGTGGTGGTGGTAGTGGTGAATTTGGTGATAGTAATGGTGTGGCCGCGGCGGTGGTTTTGATAGTAGTTGTAGTTATGGTTGTCTGGTGGTGGCAATAACGGTAGTGGTAATGTTAGTGGTCGTGATAGTGTTGTTACTTGTTAGTGGTTGTAATAAGGGTTTTATGATGGTGGTAGAGGTGATGTAGTGGTGGCAGTAGTAATATTAGTGGTGGTAGTGGTAGCATTGTGGTGTTGGTAGCTATGTAGTTATGGTATGGCGGTGGCAGCAATTGTGATGATGTTGGTAGTGGTAATAGATGGTGGGTTGCTTACTATTAGCAAAAGCTCTTATGACCTCCTTTTAATTCTTTTAATTATTCAATGTAATTCTATACCATATATAACGAGAACATGCCTTGGGAAATGTGCCAACAATTATGCATGACTTCTCTAAAGAGTCCTTACCTTTTGTTGTTAAGGCATAATTAATATAGAGTTAAAATAGTCAAAACTATGTCTATTCATTCAAAATATATACGGTTGTAGAAATTGTTCTCTCTTTCTCTATGTGCAGTAATACACGTGCACCCTGCTAATATATAATAATGAAAAACAAAGGACATGTAAGGAATTATAATTGATTGTGATAAGCTTAAAGTCCAATTATAAGAAATTGGATAAAGATTATTAATTCTAATTCCCTGTTTTCTTGATAGGGTTAGGTGTAGGCTTGGTATAGTCTCAAGGCTCGGTGGCAGCCTAAGGTTTTATACTTTTATCAAAGGTTTTGTCAAATTCGTCCATTGCCATTCCTACTTAAACCTCTCGTAGCGTCCAGCCCACTCAACGCGACGCACAATCTCTTATTGGCCGGTCGCCCCTTTGGTCCGTCACCAAGAAACCAACCCGTTTCGTCACCCCCTCACATCCGGGTTTGACCCGGTTCATGAAACAATTTGCCCCGCCCGTTAAATTCAAAAAACATATTTAATAGGCCCCGGGTCACGAGACTCGCAGGCAGCGTGTTGCCTCCCCGCCTTCTCATTTGGTGTTTTTCGCCAAATATTCCAAGCTAAAGACAGACGGGTGAGAGCGAGAGATTCTCAATCAGCAGAGGTGCGTAAACGTCTCAAACTCAGATCCGTTCCCATGTCTTGCTCGTAAAAAGTTTTCTTACTTTCGACTCTCCGTTGCATCGGCCCGTATTTTTTTTATTTTTGTCGCCGATTTTGAAAGAAGCTTTGTCATGCGTTTGAATTAGGGTTCAGTTAACTGATCCAGAATGTTATTCTTCAACGGGAATGCAATAATCCCTTCTTATGTTTTTGGTTTTCCTGTGTTCATTGAGCTACTTGTATGTATAATATCTATTGTTCACTTCAAGTTCCGTAGGTGATGTGAAGTTTGTAAGAGGACATCGTTTTGTGGATCTCTGTTTGCCATGAATCTATACAATGGGGTTATGGTTAGCTGACATCGTCTCTAGTTAGTAGCCTTCATGGAGAATTTTCTGTCTGAGCCCGCTTCGGCTTCTTTTGTGACACTAGTATTTATAAGGAAATTATACACAGTCAGCGAATATGGGGGTTTAATCTATCGGAGATGCTATGTGACTATTTTATTAAAATTATCTTCAAAAATGAAAAAACGAGATGACCATTCAGATGGTTAGGAGCATAAATTTAAAACGGGAGCAGAGTGAAAGGGCTTTATATGAATTTTTTGGTCGATTTTATGGTATAATTGATTCTGCTTGATATTAGGCAAGTGGTGGATGATTGTTGCATGGCATAGCTCCTTTTTGTGGTTACTAATTGAAGAGAGATATATACATATATAAAATTTATTTTTGGATCAGTAAAAAGGAGGTCATGGTATATATAGGAACAAAAAAAGGTAGAATAGGTACACAAACTGTGTACCATACAAAAAACTAGACTACTTACTTCAGCAGACTAAAATAATTTTGAATGATGAAAAGGTGCTATTGGTTACATCATGAAAGCTTTTAACTACCCCACCCAGATCGGAGAATCTGTTGCACTTCATGAAGTCTTCGAGTGACACTTTCAGCTCTTCTGGGCTACATGTTAACCATCTATGCATGAGTTTTAGGACCTCTTTTTCCAGCTGGGACCAATCTCTTTCTACACTCTCGAATACCCTACTGTTTCTTTCACCCCAAATAGTCCAAACTCACCCCAAACAGTCCAAATGACAGCAGCCGGGGCTGAATTCCATAGTAAAACATCAAGGGATTTACCTCTCTTCCACCCCATGCTTCTAAGGTTTGCTTGAAATCTTTTGGTTGAACCCATTGTATTCCGAACCTTTGGAGAACCAAATCCCATAATCTGGCAGCACCCCTACAATGCACCAATAGATGAGCGACGCCTTCTTCCTTCTCTTTACAAATGCTAAATTTATTAGGCATCTGCCGAATAGATATATATACAGACACACACGTAAGATAAGAGCAATATGTACAGAAACTGGAATCAGAATCTAAGAACTGACTCCAAAAAGGAAAGTTAGAGCATCAAAAGAAAAGTAACAAGAAACAACATTCCCAAGTAAAGCTCAACAATCAAAACTCCAATAGCTGACTACCCAACATCTGTTGGTCTATCAGTGAAGAAATCAGATTAAGAAATCAGATCTTCTTGCCCCTGTATTAGCCAATCTATCTGCAATCTCATTTTCTGTTTCGAGCACGTGGCTGAATGAAGTGTTCAGCTCACATGCTAAGAACTTGACACTCCTAATCAGATGTCAAAATCGCCTCACCACTTCCCCTCCATCAATCAAATGACTGTGCTATCACCCTCCCTCTCTCTATTTCTTGGGGAACCTAATAGAAACTCAATCTGGTTGAACACTTAACATTGTTCATTCACTTGCTTTTACTGTATATTCTATCGATAAACATGTTTAGGTGTAAGTTAACACAATTTAGATCGAACAGCACCAACTAATAGCACAATGAGGGTGAAAGAACCAATTTTTAAACTAGTAGTGCCTAGAGTGTGTCAAGAGTGTATTTATAAAACAATAGAAGTGTATAAAATAAATTTTTTATTATTATGATTTTCTTATTAATCATACCCTTACATATTAAACTAATTTTGTATCGCTTTGATTTATGCAAGTACTCCTTTAAAGGATATTCTACAGAGTAGAATTTTCTTAAAAAGTGTTTAATTTAAGATATTTTCATATTTAAATTTTTTGACTTTTTTGTGTATGTATGGGAAAATAAAAAACCACACTGGAGAGGCAGATGACCAATCTCACAGGATTGTGTCATTTTTGTTGGGGTCACTTAGTGATATGGGCCTTGCATGGGTTGCGGGTGTTTGACTAATACCACAGGATTGTACAGGATGGTATACAAGGTTAGTGGTGATGCCTTGCTCTCATGCTTATAGCGGGCTTATAATTATAAATTGGGTCAATGACATGTGGATGCTGTTGTTGTAAGTTGTTAAATGTGGTTTGAGGAGTAACTTATGAGAGTTGTTTTCTCAATGCATGTCAATGAAGCTTCTAGGCTTTGTGGTTGTCCAAAAGATGATGTGATAACATCATATGTGAATTTGATTGTGTTAGGTGTGTTGGATGATTGGTTTTTTGAGGACCTTGGTGACGTTATTTGCATATGGATAGGCCTCAATGACATGTTAACCATACAAGTTGGGAAAGTATAGGGTTGACACAATTAAGGTGGCTTGTAAGCATACCCATGGGTTATCTCATTTGAAACTTGAAGCAAGTCATATCCTTGTGAATTTTTTTTGTGCAGTTGATGGGAGTTCAGACTGGCACTCGAGTAGTTTTATTTGGGATTGATTGGTATGGCTCAGGGGTTTGCTTGGTCATCCACTTTTGGAGAATGGAAGATGGTGGCAACAGGTGGCAACATGACTTCTGATGTAGGATTGCACTCTTTTGATCTTTTCTGTTGAAAGCAGCTTGCAATGAATAAAGGAGGAAGAAGTCCTGTGATATGTCCCCTAATTACCCCCATTTGTTAGCTTGTATCGTAATTTCCTTATGTTCTTTCAGGTATGCCTTTGCTATTTGATGCTTCAAATGGTCTCTTGATGTCAGATTGTGCAAGTTGCACAACCAGTGGTGAATTTGAATTTACCCTATATCATATCTTTAAATGATATATGAATAATATCATTTAAGTAGTCTAGAATTCAAATGAGAATTATGTTAGAAACTTGATGTGGTGGGAGGATGATTTTGAAACTCAGCATTTATAAATTATACCAGTACTGTTGCATGTTGCCAGCAAAATCTATCAGTGATAGTGCTATGCAGTAGTTGGTCCCAGACCAATTACAACTGATCCTGGAAAATATGATAGACTTCAACCAATTTATAGTTCAATAAAAAAGCAGCATAAAAAAAAGGATGTATGTGCAAATTTTAAAGTGGATTTCTAACTTGATGCAAACATGGTATGCATGCTCTTAAAAGTGAACACCATTGGCATGTGCACACCAAAAAGCATCTGAAATGCTGTAGAAAATATTGTAACAGATATGATGATAGAAATTGAAATTTGAACCTATAAAACCAAGATAATTGTGCAAAAAACTCATATTAAGAGTATCCAAGAAATTGAAAATGTCAATTAAGTCCTTTACTTTTACAAATCTTTTTACTAGATCAGTCCATATATGCTTTTCATGTGTAATTCTAAAACTAGAAGGAATCTTATATATATATATATTTTGATGAAAGTAAAATGAAGCTCTTAAACCAAGAATCCTACCAAAGTTCCTTCCAATCCACTAAAATCAACTCAAGAAATTTTTTTCAAATATTTGAAGGGATTATTAAGAAGAAACTGATGTTTTGAAGAGGATTGGAGGTCATATGGAAGAAATATGTGAGGGTTAGAAATGTGTCTGCCATGTATTGCCAACGAATATCAGGTTGGCATTGATACAATGATAGGTGATACTTTCTGAAACTTGCATTCTACACACTGATACCTGGTCTGAATCGACTGTTCCAATCTCCTTTTTAAAATATATATTGTGGCACTGGGATCTACGTGTGATTGGTCACCTTCGATACTGATAAACACAAGTATCATCCAATACTTGATTCTGTGGATTGCAGAACTATTTTGGGAACACATGTATTGTTTTTCTATCCTATCTCTGATATTTCTGTTAAAATTCCTGCAAACAGTATTGTAAGAGCCGGACTGCCTTTTACAGTTTTTCCTCTACTAATGTTGTTGTGGTATAGGTGAATACAATAATTGTTTCAGCATGCTAAGGCAGATTATGATTCAAATCATTGTTTCATCACAAACCCTCTGGAAATATCTTTATATGAATTCCCTGATGTTCTGCATAACTTTTACTTTTCACAAGTCCCATGTTGCCTGATGGCACCTACATGGTTGGGCCAAGCTGAATCCTAAAAACTAAGGGTTCGTTTGGTAGGGTTTCTGGATTTTGGATTCTGGTAGAATCTAAGTCTACAATCCACTTAAGCTGTTTGGTAGGGATTTTAAAAGTTGGATTTTCAAATCAGTTTTTAAAATCATGCCAAAAACCAGAATCCATGTTTTATAGGCTTCTATGGATTTTGACGCTTAATAGAATAAAACCCAAAATCCGGATTTTTACGAATTTGGGAACAAGCCTGATACTTGCGACCTGTCTTCTCGTTCCTTGTTCGGTCTTCCTCAATTTTTTCCCCTCCATTGCACAAAAACCAGGTATTCTCTCTCTTATTTTTCTCACTCTCTCTTTCTCCCTCTCCCTTTCTTGCTCTCTCACTCCCTCTTTCTCCCTTTATTGCTTTCTTACCCTCTTCTCTAGTGACATTTTTTTTCATCTCTACCTCTTCACTGCTCCCTCTTGAAACCCTCAACAACAATCCAACATCCCTCTTCTCTCATGACGTTTCCTTTCCTCTCTCCCTCTTCACTGTTCCCTCTTGAAACCCTCAACAACAATCCAGCATCCATGATTTGTAAACTTTTGGGAGGGAACAAGGTATCATATCCCTCTTAGGTAGGGTTCAAGAAATAGAGTGACCGCCTTGAGCTTGGGGCACAAGAAGGGATTGGAACACTTGACGAGCCAGGATAACCGAATAAGCAACTCGATGGCCTTTAGAATGTCAACTGATAGCAACTGAGGGCTGGTGGTAGCAAGGTTTAATCCATGAACGTGGCACAAAGGGATGGAAGGGCATGCTATCAATTGGAACTGCACCGGCTTGGCTCTTCTTGTGCTTGGATTTTTGTCCGGCCAAAAGCCAAGGGGGCTTGGAATGTTAATAACACTTTGAAGTCTCCCACTTGTTTTTTTTCTTCTTGTTGCTGTCAATGTGGGATTGTTTATGTTGTTTCTGGTGATCGGCAATTTGAAAGAAAACGGCTGAAAACGATGAATTTGTCCAAAAAATCATGGACACCAAATGCTTGTTAAAATGTTTGAATCACTTTACTTTTCCAAATTCATTCTTTTTGTTTCAGTTTTTGTGTCATATCTACTTGTTTTCATGCGATTGTGCTCATTAGACATGAAAGCATAGGTGTTCTCATACCAAGTATACAATCTATTCTAAATTCGACCAAACGCAATTCTGGATTTTGGTTGCTAAAATCAAAGTATCCAAACAAGATTCTAGATTTTAAAAATTAGTATTAAGAATCTAGTTTTTCAAAATCCAAATTATAATCCATAATCTAGAATCCACAAACCCTACCAAACACCCCCTAAAAGTTTTCAGTAGGATTGAGGTATAATTTATTGATCTGCCTTTTTTTTTTCTGTAGTCTTAATGTTTTGCCTTTTTTTTCCCACTGTAGTCTTAATGTTTATTTTAGTTTTACCTTTTCTTGAAATAGTTGATTTCTACTATTTTCTAGCCTTGAAGTGGTGTTTATGCCTTGGTATTAAAATTTCCATCATATTGTTATCTACAGTTGTCTGCATAGATTTTTCTATTTCTTTTTGCTTAGTAGTGATTTTCTTATTACCTTTAAAATATCTTCATTTTGAAGTTAATATGCTAACTAGGTTTTTTTACTCAGTTTGCATTTCTTTTGGCCTCTCTTTAGTAACCTGAATGAGAATCCTTCTTCTTATTGTTGTATCTGTCCATTCCTAGTGTTGGTTACAGGGCTCTGATGATGACTGCGTTGCTTATTAATTGGTGGTGCTGAATGAGAAACTTGAGATGTAGGCTGCACAAGCAATATGGACTCCGAAACGATGGCAGTGAGTTGTCTGAAAACTGGGGAAATGGAGAATAATATCCATATGAAAAGTGAGCGAGTCCACTGCCATGGCAGTCTTGATTGCTTATATGGAAAACTTGAAAACTCTGGTCCTGATGGAACTAGTTCTGTCCCTAGTTATGGTGACAATTGTCGTTCTGACACTACAGCAGATCTCAATGGGAACATTCGGGATGAAGCTGTTCGTGTAAGCAGAGCATAGGATGCATTAATTTAGAAATATAATTACTGGCAACATTGAATGCTTTCTTAAGGATCCTAAAATATGTTTCTCCTAATGTGATTTTACCATAGAAAAAGATGAGGCCGCATAGAGAAATGACTTGGCAAGATATGTACAATCACCCGGGGGACTATGATGATGATGGGGATGATGATGATAGTGATTGGGAGCCCTTACAGGAGCATTTGACATGCAAGAAGTGGTTTTGCACCAATTGTACATTGATGAACCTTGATGATGTTGTCCATTGTGATGTATGGTTATGTCTTCATCTTCTTTCATGATTTTTGTGGAATTTTTTCATCCCTTTAATATTTGTTTTTTGCTTACTAGTAAAACATTCTCATTCATAATTTCTCAAAGCTTTCTTATAAAAAATTGTGTGGCCTTGTGTGATTAGTTTGATGCATACTCAATGTAGATATGTGGAGAACATAAAGAATCTGGAATTGTTAGACATGGTTTTTTTGCATCTCATCTTGCACAAGAAGCAGGGCACATTCAACCTGAGTCAGAAGTTATCAACAGATACGAAGGTAATTTCATGTTTTTTTATTGTAGTATCACAATAAAATATTCATCTTTGGTCATGCCTCTATGGAAATTATTTCAAAAATGCATTGGAACTATTTTTGTTATTTCCTAAGTCAACTTTTATTTAAAGGTCTTAAATCTTTTTTGCCTTTTGGTATAGGTTGTCCAGGAAAATTCTTGCAAACTCTGACATACAATGCTGCTCATGATAGCTAAACATAAATGCTGTTTTACTTTCTGGAAGTATCCATTTTCGTTTTGTTGGATGAAGCTGTAATTCATACCTTCTGGAGTTTTCTCTAAGGATATTTTGTTATTTGCAAAATTGTTGGTGTCTCTAGATAAATGATGTCACTGCCCTGTTTAGACTGAGCCTGTAAACTTGTTTTCGCTGCATTCAATGTCAACCAAGTGAGATGCGGGCTAAGGTCTGGATTAAACAAAACATTGTCGAGCTATTGAGAAAAGTTCTAACTCTTGAGTTCAAAACAATGAGCACAGATGAAACTCTACCTCGTTATGAAATTTTGTTGGGATCAGGCGTTTGGTGATTTGTGATTGATGACTTTGTGGGTTTATAATGGTTAATGCAGGATTGATTCTGTTTGGTATGGAAGAAATAAGGAATTTAGAGATAAACAGAATGATTGTGAAAGTGGTTCTTTCCTTGGTTATTAATTGGTCTGTAGAACTACCATGGGTTCATGGTGTCTTTGGAATTTGATCAAAGTTGACAATGATAGGGATTTAATACTGTGATTCAAATGGGTAACTCATGCTGCCCTACCTAGTGGATCAGTTTGGTTAATGCATAAATCAGGTTCGGTTTTTTGGGATGGGCTCTAGATTGGTCCAACTTGATCTTAACCTGCCATGCTATATTTTTATATGTATCTGTGAGTATATGTGTTGTGTGTATGTCTGTATTATATATGCTGGAAATTACATTTTTTTTCCTGTAAAAATGTATGTTTCTTTTAAGTTATGTGATAGCCAGGTCTGCCTCGATCAGGTTAGTAGAATGTTTGGTTTCGTGTGGGCTCCTCCAGGGGCAGACAGGTTTTGCCAAAACCTGCCCTGTTGCTATACCTAGCCTAGACATTGGCAAATTCAATGACTTTTTTTTGTCCACTGGGTGAACAGATCAGCAAGCAACTTGGCTGACTGACTTGTGAAGAAGGGTATGGCAAGAGATGGGATGGCATTTGGGGAAGCGGCTAATTAGTAATAGCTAGTATTCATGATTTTATCATAATTGTCTCAGCTGGTTATATGGTTTCGATGCTTTCTTTGTTGTTTCTTTCCACAGTTATATTTCTTTTATCATATTTGTGAGAACATGGCCCGTGGCGGTCGGTTCGGGTCAATAGAGTTGCCACCATCCATGGTTCAATTTTGGGTGTGGATGGACACCAAGAGAAATAATTAATCATATGGGAGTTTTAAATTTGGTTTAACCAGATTTCTGGGTTAGGGGGTTCAATTAAGTGGTTGGGAAGGTGTTAGGCACCCAACCACCCGTGGTTCAATGAACCAGTTACCTTATCTAGATTTCACCCTGAAAAGAAATTATTTATTCACAATTTCAAAATTTTAAATATTTACAAATGCTAAGGAAAGTTCCTAAGTTTGTTAAATTTTATACAAGATAATTATTTCTAAAATCTTAATTTACAAATTTTAAATTATTAAAAAGGAAAGTTTTTAAATCTATTAAAAGGAAAGTTTCTAATTTTCTAAATGTTTCTAAATTTGATAATATACAAATCTAAAAAGAAGAAAATTTTCTAAGTTGGTTAAATTTCATACAAGGTAATTATTTCTAAATATTTAAAAAAGGAAAGTTTCTAATGTTCTAAAAAAGGAAAACTTCTAATTTTCTAAGTGTTTCTAAATTTGATAATATACAAATCTAAAAGAAGAAAATTTCTAAGTTTGTTAAAATTTATACAAGGTAATTATTTCTAAATTTTTAAAGAAAGAAAGTTTCTAATTTTCTAAAAAAGGGAACTTTCTAAATGTTTCTATAAGCCTAAGAAGGGAAATTTCTAATTTTGTCAAGTTTCATACATGGTAAATATTTCTAAATTTTTAAAGAAGAAAGTTTCTAATTCTCTAAGCAAAGGAAAATTTCTAATTTTTCTAGGATTCATACAAATAGACTATTTCTAAAATTCTAAAATTTATATATATGCAAAACTCTTAAAATTTTAAATTCCTAATTCAAATATAATACAAAATTCTAATTCTTTTTTTTTTTTTATAAAAAACAAAAACAAATTTATTTAAACACCAATAGATAATAGCAAATCATCTAACCGACCTTATATAAACATTAATCAAACACGGGAGTTGCAATCTTCCAAATTCTGTGAAAATTTACAGCAACATGCTAACATCATCTGATTTCACGAATGGGGTCACAAAATGCAAGGCTGTTATCTCATACTAAGCAAAGAAACTTAATGGTATTATGACATTCATGGAGCTAAAGGAGCAATGCTTTACTGGACACTGGGCATAGAAAAATAGTGATGAACTAAGTGCACTATTCGCAGAAAAACAGTAATGAACTAACAAGTGCACTATTCGCATAACACAAAGGCTGATCATAAAACAACATTTTATTTGCTTTGAACATTCATACTTCATTACATGCATAAAAAAATCAACTACTGCAGCAGAACCAATTTAACTGAAAAAAAGGAACAGCGAAATGCCCGGATGGCTGAGGAATGTGCTTGCGACAGGAATGGAATACGGGAGAAAGAGGTTGCTGCGATGCAGAAAGCAATGAGCGTCGGGTTGACGCCAACAGTAGCCTCAACAGACAATTGCTAAGCCAAAGAGATGGTGCAAGAGAGGGAGAGGTGGCTTGTGACAATGAGCGAGAGAGAAGGTGAGAGAGAGGTTGAGGGTTTTTCTGCTCAGGTTCCGTTTTCTCCCCAGAATCAATGAAAAGTTTTTTTTCCCCCCTCTCTCCAAAATGGTAGAAGCTTCCATTTTATAGAGGCGGATTGCCTCCGGTAGGTTCGAGAGAGAACCACAGCAAAGGGGAAAGAAGAAATCTTTCCTCTTAGGAAGTTTCTAATCTAGAAAAGAGGAGAGGGAGAATAGAGAGCAAATAGCAAGAAAAGAGAGGGAGAACAATAGATTGGAACGACTGTCACTAGTTGTTTGGAAACTTTCCAAAGTTTGAAATGATTTGTTAAATCTTTCTACAAAACCTTCTATTCCCCTCTTAATCAACTTTTTTAAACGTTGGAAACAATTTGGAGTGGTTTCCCCCTGACTTGGGTTGCGAAATAGCAACCTTTAAACGAAAACGGCAAGTCTTTGTCCGTTGAAGTTCAAGGGCAACTTTTGTAAATTTAAAGAATTTAACTCCTCTCTTGTTATTAAAAAGTTCAGGGTTTAAAAATTAATTTTTAAATTTTCCCTTCTCCCCTGTTTTCCAGCTTTTATCTCAACAAGTTCTTTTCTCTGTTTTGAAAATTAAACCCCCCAAAATTGGGGTTCTGACAATATTGATTAGGCAGCTTAGTGACTTATCTCTGTCCCTTGTGACACTTGCCATTCAGTCCCAATTTAATTTACTAAAAATGTATGTTATTCATCAGAAATTTTTTTCTACAACTCTGAAACATCCAAAAACCCAAATTGGACTTGAATGTTGTCTCATGGATAAGTTTGGGGGTGAACCCCAAGCTTCTGGATGTGAATGACAGGGCTAAGAATCACTGGATGTGGCTATAGAGATGCATGTTGTGATAGTAAGTAATCCTGTCTTCCTTTTTCGATCTTTGTGGGATTTAATAGTAGTTTAAAGGGTGGATGTGATCATAACAATTTCTGTATTTGTTGATTGTTCAAGGAGTGAATTAATTTGTGATCAACTGATCCGAATTATGTTTCGATGAGGAATCTTATACCCAGTTGCATTATTTTAGAGTGGATTATGCCCAAAAGAAATCTAGAACATTGTGATGATTTAATTGCATGGAGCCTATTATGAATTATAATTCTTAATTTTTTATAACCTTATCATGATAATGAAAAGAGATTTCTTGATTATTTCATCTAAATGCCTGATATGAGCCTTTTTAACAGCATGAAATGCTACTGGTATGGATCCTAGGATCTTACTTTAATTTTCCAAGATGATTATATCTATTATTGAAATTTATTTAACATGAATTTTTATGTCTTCTGGAATACTTGTTAAATGAAACTTGTAGTCAATTTATAATTATTTTTCCGGACTAGTTGGGCTTGGGCCTGCGACAAAAGTCCTGTTATCCATTCCAGCGTATAAAAAAAATCTATTTAGTTAAATAGTATGCTTTTGTGTTCTTCTGGACACGCTTCATCCATTTCCATTAAGCCTTTTCCACCATTTTAGGTCCTCAAAAACTTGGCATTTCTACTCCTATCCAACATAGGCCTTCCGGTCATCCATCTTAAGGTGCTCATGTTGGGTGCACTTGTCCATCATTGGTTTCTTAGTTGCCCAGGCCAAACACTCTGTTCCATTAAGACATGGCAGGTAATCTTGCCCTTGGTTGCCTAACACTATGTGTCATCTAATTTTAGGTATGTTACTATTTTTGTATTTTGTTGATGGTTTATTTGGGATAGCACTTTTTCCCCTTTTTTTCTGGGTGGGTGGTTGTGGTGTTTGGGTTTTCTCTCCTCCATTTTACAGGTCACTAGATTTTAGATGTTTAGTTCTGTGTGTACCTTTTTTTGTTTTTCCTTCATGATACAGTTCCAGAATTATAAGTTTTTATTTGTAATGAAGTACACATTTTCAATTTATGTAGGCTCCTGCATTCAGAATCTGGAATTGGAGAACTCAACTGCGATTGGTTTTGATGAGAGAATGTTACTTCACTCAGAAGTATGTCACTTCATCTATATGCTTTTGCTAATTAATGTTGGACTAGATTAGGTATCTTTTGTGCAATGTATTATTTCTTGTCACATGTCACGTTATTTACCCATTTGATTGCTATTGGCATTGAATTTTTTTAGTTTAGAAATAAAATATCACTGCATTTTTTTTCCCTTTTGTTATAACTTTGATAAGATGAAAGAGAGTTACAGGTACACAAACAGTGTACCAAGGATCCCCATCCCATACTTAGATAACATTTTTTTTCCCTTTTGTTCTGGAGACAAATTGTTATATTATTATTATTATTATTATTATTTTTTTGATAAGTGATGAAATTTTGTTAATAAGAGGAAAGGAGTAAATACGAGGATAAAGAAAAAAAACCAAAACCTATTTGAAACCAAGAAGTGCCCTAATCTAAAAGACACCTCGAACACATGAATCTTAATTATGCTATGCCCCCTCTCTCTCTTTGATCGAAATGAACTCCTTTTTCTGAGCACTACTGTGTTGTACAGCCAGTACCAGGCCAGCAGAGCCTTCTTTTTTCCAGTTCATATTTCTAACTCCTTTTTATTCTCTTCTTGTTTGTTCTAGTGTCATATTTTGTTGGTCCGCTTATTATACTTCATATATGTTGAAAAGTTGTTCTAACATATTTCATCTTCCGCCCTTCCTCTCTCATTTCCACCCTTGGTTGTTGCCATGCTATAACAGGTTGAGATGAAATCGCATCCACATCCGGAAAGACCTGATCGTCTTCGAGCTATTGCTGCTAGCCTCGCTACAGCTGGTGTGTTGGTTTTCCTTTTTTGTTAATTCTATTCATAGCTTTGTTTGGGTGATAATTTTTTTTATTACCCCTTTCTTCCCCTCTTTCATTTTGATTCTTCTTATTTTTCTTCATTTGATGAAATTTGTCCTGTAGCTTCTTGAGTTCTTTGTTTAAAAATTATGCAATTTGTAACTATATGGTAGGTTGGAATTTGTTCTTTTTTAAAACTTATGATTGCCTCTTCCAAAATCAATTAGCATGCAAAATTGATTTTTCCAATTTTTGATACTTCTAGGTATATTTCCTGGAAGATGCCTTCCAATTTCTGCTAGAGAAATTACTCAAGAAGAGCTCCTACTGGTAAGTTGTTACTCATTTGAATTCAAAGTCAAAGTTGTCAACTATATCTATATACCAGTTTAATTAAATGAAAATTTATTAGAGAACCTCATGGGAATCGTGCAATTTTTTTACAGTTTGAGTAACTTCCTAGGAATCCTTGACATGTTGGAGTAAAATGCATCTAGATTTCCCTTTGAAAATGAAGAAAGCTGGCTTGTGTCATATATTTAAACTGAGAGACAGATGGTTATAGTTTAAATTTGTGACGACCTGAAAGGCATCTAAATGCAGATTTTCTATTTTGGAATCTTCAGGTCCATGCACTGGAGCATATAGAAGCTGTTGAACTCACAAGCCAAATTCTGTCTAGGTATTTCAAGATTTTTATCCTTCATAAATTTTTTCTCTATGCCTTTTATTAATTTTCAGTTGAGTTTTGTCAGAGGTTGTAACTTATATCTCTCCCTGAGAGCAATATAAAAGTTGATAATGCTTGTGAATAAATAGAGTTCATGTGATTTCATGTCATGAACTTGTTGATGAATATTTTAATGAGGAATTTCCCATTCCCACCCTTTTTCCAATTATGTTACTCTGGTACTTTCTTTTTTCATTGTGAGAGAAGTAATTTGAGGAAAAAATTGGCAAAGTTGAATCGTGACCATCAGGCTTTATTATAGGCAACTTGTATGGTAACTTTTTTCCTTGTACCTCTCTTTTCATTCATATTTTCTTGATACTGCTTTCTCAAAGTACTGATCCAAGTAATCTGGCCCAAAATTTCAACTTTAGCACGTGCCTTCCTATCCTTTTATACGTTTTTGTATTTGCGTGTTTTGGTAATCCTTTTCATTGACAAAGGATTATTGATAAATGCAGAAACCAAGGTTATGTAAGTTTTTATCCTCAAATGAATTGTTTTGGGTACCAGTAGGTTTGAATTTAACAAATTGAAGTTTCATCAATGGAGATGGATGAATTGACATTAACTGTTATTTGCTTTGATAAAATTTGGCAGTTATTTTACGCCAGACACATATGCTAATCAGCATTCAGCATGTGCTGCAAGGCTTGCGGCAGGATTATGTGCAGATCTTGCTTCAGCAATTATGTCTGGACGTGCTAAAAATGGTTTTGCTCTGGTATGAGAAATCTTGAATTTTTACCATGTTTTTCTAAGTGCCATAAAATTAACATGTATCTATCTCTGGCCTAATTTTAACATGGTTGTACCTGTGAGTCAGGTTCGCCCTCCTGGTCACCATGCTGGTGTGAGACAGGCTATGGGTTTCTGTCTTCATAATAATGCTGCAGTTGCTGCATTAGCTGCTCAGGTTGCAGGGGCTAAGAAGGTTCTCATTGTTGATTGGGTAATGTCTATAGCCTCTGGAAACATTTCCAATTTGTTATGCTGTTCGTGTGATGGAACAGTGTTTTATTTTTCCTGTCTTTAAAATCTTCTGTCATTTTTTTGTCAGACCCTTTGTAATGTATTTTCTACTTTGATATATTTTGCATTTAATTGGCTACATGTTGCTTTCAGGATGTACATCATGGAAATGGCACACAAGAGATATTTGAGGGTAACAAATCGGTAAGTACTTCAAAAACAAATTGAATTCCATGTTGAGAGTTTTATTGCAAGTATGGGTTACTAGTGGAAGTTATTCTGGAATTGGCTTAATTCACTCATATTTCAACTGAGTATAGGTGTACTAGCAATTACTTCCGTTCATTCTGTCTATTAGAACTTGATTTTCGTGGGGGTTGATAACAAACAGTTGTTTATGCAAGGAAAATTAATGTAGTGTAGCTGATAAAAATTTGGTATATTATATGGTCAATCACAGTGAAAAGATTTTATTTGGAGTCCTTGTTAATGATTTTGTTGATTCTAGGCTTAGGAGTGATATTTTGGTCATAGTTTGTGAATTGGGGGTAGAAAGATCTTATGATTATATATGATATGGAATTTCCTTGACTATCTCTGTTGGAGGATGAGATTTTCAATGTAAATTGGGAGGAAGATTTCTATGGTGTGTTGTACTTGTACCTACACTTTGAATGTTCTTGTTTCTTGTTTTTTTGGATATTATTTTTGGGTTTCCTGCTGCCCTTTTTTTCCCTTTTTGGAAGTGGGGGGACTTGCATTCTGAGACACGAATGGTTATATACCAATCACTTATGAAAGAAATAAGGCCTTAACAGGGATCTTTTTTGGTATCAACTCGTTTTCAAATTATTCACTCCATTCACATTCTTCTTTGAAACTGATATTGTGATAGATTTGCTAAACTGTTTCTGTTAGTGAAAGTATTGAGATTTAACCTTTGTTCTGAGTGCTAACATTTGAAATATTGTCTAGGTATTGTATATATCGTTACATAGACACGAGGGTGGGAGATTTTATCCTGGTACCGGAGCAGCTGATGAGGTACTTGGTGTTGTTAATTGTCTACAGCTGATGAGATTTTGTCTTTTTGATGTGTTCCTTGTTTGTCACAAATAATGTGCATACAGTCTGTCTGGTTTTGATATATGTTTATTTGTGTTTATATATACATGTAGTTTTAATGTTTTTGTAAACTTTTCCCAGCCTTTGTCTGTTTAACCACAGTTAACAACTATAACTTATTATTTCATCATTACAGGTTAACAACCATAATATATAACTTCATGATTACAGGTTGGTGTTAAGGGGGCAGAAGGTTATTCTGTGAATGTTCCATGGAAATGTGGGCGAGTTGGGGACAAAGACTATATTTTTGCATTTCAGCATGTTGTGCTTCCTATAGGTTATCCTCTCATCCTTTCTTATTTTACTTGACAATGAAATGGATGAATCCTTTCGTATCTGAGCTGATTCGATTATTAATGGAAATCAATTGTTTATTAATGTTTCTATCCCTCTTTGTGGACAAGTTGATGTTGGAAAATCAGTCCCAACGTAGCAGTTTCTGGGAAAGTGTAGTAGTGGCAATCATGGTTTAAACTCATATTTTGGGGCTCTACTATGTTTTGGTATTGGTATGTATTAGCTGAGAAGATCAGAGGTTACACACTTACGCATGCACACACATTGTGTGTGATTGTGTTTTGTAACAATCCATAATGGTGAAGGTATTATGAGGATGTTGCACATGGAATTAGAGTTGGATCGCTCAAGTGGAGAGGTACATCTAGGGTGTTATGTGATTGACTTGTCATACTGAAAAGGACTATCTTTTGAGGCTGTTATTTGGCTTGTTCTGATTTATAGATCAGAATTTTTGACAATAAAAAAATTTCTGACAATAAAAAAGAAATATATACAAATTGTGAGTCTCAACTGAGACACGGGATGTTGAGATGGATGTTGGAAGACTAGGAAAGGCCAAAATTTCAAGTAAGACAGCATTCTTCTTGGACAGCAGATGCCTCCATGTTGAACCACTAAGGGTATTGATAAATTTGCCTTTTAGCATAAAAAAATAGTTAGGGAAAATTAGGAAAAAGGGTCACTTTTTGTCGATAATTATAAAAACAGTCCATCATTATTAAATTATAAAGATCACTTTTAAAAAATAATTAAATTTGAGGATTACTCTACTTGGGACACAAGCACATTGTACTTGGATAGAAGCGCATCTACGTGGGATGCGAGTGTATCTTACATGGGACACAAGTGCATTGTACTTGGATACAAGCGCATCTACGTGGGATACGAGTGCATCTTACATGGGACACAAGTGCATTTTATGTGTGATACGAACGCATCATACGTGGATACAAGTGTGTTTATCTACAATAAAAAGGACACTATTTTTAATTTTTTTTGAAAAGTGACCCTTTAGGTTAATTACTTTTGAAAAGTGACTCTTTTTTGTAAAATGAGATCTTTATAGACAATTTTTATAAATACAGGCCAAAAACTGACCCTTTTTTCATAATGTTCCCAAATAGTTATTGAAGTCCTAGCAATGCTTGAACTTACTCGTAGAACATATCAATTGCATTCTCGAAGGAGTAGATTTTTGCAAGTATTACTCGTAGCAATAAGCTCCCTTATTTTATGAAATCTTATATCTATATGCTTGATTCTTGCATGGTATACCTGGTGCTCTGTCATGTAATGGCACTTTAACTGACATAACCAAGCTCCTTCATGAGGCTTTTACTCGTAATGCTTTTTTGTTGCAACCAATGTTGAAATATCATATTTGGGCTTTCTTAAATACGTAGTTATGCCTTCACCTATCAGCTTAAGCTTTTTGGTGCAACGGTCTTTTAACATGGTATTGGAGCGAAAGGCCTTGTGTTCAATTTTCGGGGGCGAGTTTGCCTTGACATTTATTTGCATAAAAGATGTTCATACCCTGTATTTGTCCTCCCCACGTATGTTCCCGTGCAAATTTGTACATGTGGGGCAATGTTGAAATATCATATTTGGGCCCTCTTAAATACGTTGTTGCGCCTTCACCTATCGACTTAAGCTTTTAGGTGCAACGGTCGTTTAACAACCTCAATCACTATCATGTATTTAGCTTCGATATAATGCTATAGGAAATTATAGCATGGATTTTTACCACATGGGCTTACTTACAAGCAAAAAAATGTAACTTGTAGTAAACCTTCCGCCATCTAGATTAGCTGCATAATTTGCATCCACATACCCAATTTACCAGAAGTTTGTTATTTCTCAAGCATAATGCTATAATCTGTTGTACCTCTCATGCAACTAAAAATCCATTAACAGCCTTTGGATGCTCTCTTCCTAGATTTGCCTTTTACTTGCTGACAAGTTTTGTCGTGCTGGTTTTGATGCTGTTTTGTTGGAGGTCTGTGGTGTCATTTTATTGAAATTTTGCCAGCCTTTTGCCCATTTCACTTAATTTTCAATGCTGCTGCATTGAGAAAATTTGAAAATTTTAAACATATTTTAAGAAATTAGAAAAATACAAGATCCTTTTAAATTTTGCTGTTTATAAAATTTAAAATCCTACTATTAAGTTACATCTAAAGATTTTAACTGAAAGAGACAAGTGAAAAAGGATTTTGAATTTATCATTTGAAAGAGACAAGTGTAAAATGGAAATAATGATTCAATTGATATAAGGATAAAGATGTCATTTAATTAAACTCTTAATTTTATAAGGGTAAAAATGATCCAAAATTAATTATATAAGGGTAAAGGCATAATTCTATTTTCCAATGGGAGGTAAATGTAACAACAAAGTAAATTAAGGGGAAAGAATTGCTATTTATAAAAAAATATAACAGGGTATATTTAATATTTCATATAACTTTATATAAAAATTTTTGATTTAATTTTTAACTTTTAAATTTATTTTTTGTTTGACTAACAGGGATAAGAATGAGTTTTTATTTGTTCTTATCTACTTCTTCGAGAAGTTCAACATAACTTCAAATTTCAAACAAATCCCAAATGAAGGCCGGGGAATGGACCCAAGTAGTTCCTTTTTTTCTGCTTCCCTTTCTCATCTCCTCTATTTTTCTTTCTCCCCCCTTTCGCTCTCTACAATTTTTTTTCTGCATATTCCGCATGACACAATTGGTGTTGCACGAAATCCTGCGATTTTGACGACATGGAGGAGGTGCCATTGATATCACTCGGATTTCAACCTGGCACAAGGCAAAATGTCACCTGTACCGGTTGAAATAAGGGGTTTTTAATCCCCCCAATGGAATTCAAACCGGAATGAATAGAAAACACTGCTTGATAACCATGATAACTATATGTGCCAGATTGGGTCTGGTGCATACATCGAATAACCTATTGTACTAGCATATAGTATGTTAGACATATCTTTAAGTTCTTTTGTGTTTGGACATTGTCTGGCAAATAACTTGAATTGATTCACCAAAGGTGTGGTCATTATAGGTTCCATGTCATTCATAATAAGCTTCTTTGACATGTTTTCAATGTACTTTTTTGAGGGAATCATAGTTTTCGAGCCTTCTGTCCCTGCAAATCTCCATCACAAGCATCTTATAAATTTATAATAAATGTATGAATCTTTAACATCAAATATCTTGTTTATCTTGCAGTAGGTGGTTATGGTCTGTCATCATATATCTTTTGTTTTTGTTCCTTATTCCACAAATTCAAATACCTGTAATAATTAATGGAATGGATATGCTTGGGACTGTTGTGGATTTTTACTTCATGTATACTCTGCCATATTTCCTTTTCTGACTTCCCTAATCATTTGTTCTTGGTTTCTTTCTTACACATGCAAAGACCTGAAATAATCAGTGGAATGGATGATTCCTGGGATAAATAAGAACTTGTAAACTTTTTGTCTTTGTTTTCTATTATTCTATGGTAATTACTGATGCTTAATTTGATGCATGACTTCTTGATAATGGGGAGTTAACCTTTTATTCTTGATGAATAAATTGATGTGACTGCTCTGTTAATGATAGTCCATGTATTATTAGTAATGAAGTATTTCTGTATTTGGAGTTGTCTATAAATGGATGGATTACATTGTATTATGGCAATTAAACTTCCTTTGTTGCAGCTTTGGAGTTTGCCCCAGATATCACCATCATATCAGCAGGATTTGATGCTGCAAGGGGTGATCCCCTTGGCTGCTGTGATGTATGGATTTCTTTTCCCCTTCTATTTTGCTTATGGTTTTTTATTTTTATCATTTACTCGAAAAGAATTTGCTCAAAAATTTATACTTATCACATTAGGAAAAAAAATGGCAAAAGTATTATGGTCTATCTCACCAGGTCTAGTTTCTGGCTGTCATGGCTTTTTCTGCCACATGGAGAAACCTCGTGGCCAAATCCAGACCTTCCATCTTATAGGGGACTCTATAATAGGCATTTTCACATAAGTCTCACAAAAAAAAATGTTTAATTTATTCGGTTATGCAGTAGATGTCTAGTTCTTTTAAAGTTGTTTAGATTCTGTGTGGGAAAGGTGTTAGATTTTGTGGAGGCCTTCTTGCCATGTGGAAAGTGCTTTTGGGGCTGGGGCATAGTATGTTAGCTGGAGTCAACTAATACATTTGGACAGGGGGTTCTTCAGATAAGTTGCCATGAAATGCTTGTCTCACCAGGTGCTTGAGTTTGGAACCCATTCATTGGGCAACTTTGCTTTCAAGAAAAAATGGGGGAAGAAAATAATTTGCTTAATGTTACTCAAAAGGAAAGTAAAATTTCTTTCTTTTTTTTTTTTTTTGAGGTAGTGATGAGTTTCACAGTGGGAAAATGGTTGATTTGCAATTCTGGTGATTTTTGGCGGCGTGAAGAGCGAAATGGGGCGAAATAGGAAGGGGAAACAGAAATTTCTTTAATTTTCATTAGCGAATTTTGGTAGTGTACCGGCAAAACGGGGCTGTGTGTCGGCAAAATTTCTACAAAATAAAAAAATCTAGTTTTTGCCTTTGATTTTTCTAGCGTTTGTCGGCTTGTCGGAAAAATTTTGTTTTGTTCGATGGGTGGCACAAAACGATAAACCTTGGTTGTGACAACTTTTGACCAAAGGAGTAGGTAGTAGGTAGGAAGGAACGGAAGTTGAGGTTAGAGGATAGTTGGTTGGATGCATGGTTTTAATTTTAATTTCGGGAAAAATTTCACACCCTTTTAGTATTGAATTTTTGCTTCTTTGAAATAAAGGAAACGTCAATGTCTATTTTAAAACTTGCTAGATTTCTAGGTAATTCAAAGCCATAGGTGGATGTATGCGGCAATTCTTTGGAGAAGGAGGTTCAACCAAATGCAAGATGATAATCCTTATTTGAATTGTTAGTGATTTGGATTATCGGATGGTAATAAAGAGATCAAAGTGGTGAAAATATTGATACAATAAATTCTAATTAGGGTTGTTCTCAGAGTTGGGTGGTTATGCACTGGTTTGGTTTGAGATATTCTGTCTTCGAAACGAAAGGGTGGATCGTAGGTTTGTTGTCTAATTGGTGTTTTTCTTTATCCTTGTTTGTTGAGAATGTTGCAGTTGAATTTGATTGGGTGCTTCTGTTGTATATGTTCCTCATTAAAACGGGGTGAATGTCATATCTTAGAAGGATCTAGATTATCTTACATTGGTGTAAAACAAACTTTGTGCACTGGGTGGAAGATTTATTGTGATTCTGTTTCCGCTTTTCATGTGAAAATAAAGGCTGTAGAATCTTTCTATCACACCTTTATCACTCCAGTTATACTCTTTATAGAGTAATATACCTTTGTGTCATGACTTGTGGCAACTCGAGGAATCACATAAATGATACAAAAGGATTTGCTTCAGGCACTAAATTAATTAGAATGTAATATATATATTAAGATGGAATGATTCACGTACATTCTTTTTCAATTTGCAGCTCATAAATGATTTTTATTCTTCTACAAATTCACAACTTTATGCTGTGGTTTTCAATTCCAACTTGATTTGTTTGGGATATGTCCAAAATTTAAGTAGGATAATGAGCTAACATAGTTCAGTAATTGTGCCCTTCCTCATATTAGTTTTTTTTTTGATAGGTAATGAAGCTATTTTATTATAAGTTTTATAGGTACACAAATAGTATACCTATATCACATAACCATTTACAACTCACTTATCCCCCTAATCTGGACCCTATACATAGGAAGAAGCCCACCCCCTATACTAAGCACCAGATATTTCTCCATCTTAATTTCTGCAGACTGACCCCTCCTTAACCTGGAAATATGTGGCATGTAAGCAGGTCCTGTAAATGAATATCCATCATCAAGTTGTGTGCTGCTAACCAGTTTTACATCATTGTCAATACTTTCCTCTCTAGATATTCCAATCCCCGCTTTAGACTTCTAAATATTCTATTGTTTCTTTCTCCCCAAATTACCCAAACGATGGCAGTTGGTGCTATATTCCACAACAAACTCTTTGGCGATTTTCCTTTCCGCACTCCCCACGCCTGAATCACCTTACCAAAATTTTCTTCTTGAATCCAAGGCATTTCAAACCTTCCAATTATCCTGTTCCAAAGGGTGCTGGCTACTCTACAATGGACAAGCAACTGCTCTACTGATTCTTCATTTTCCTTGCACATCACACATCTGTTAGGTATCTGCCATCCCCTATTCTTTAAGTGGTTTACAGTTAGTATCTTATCCAAATATTCTGCCCAAGTGAAAAAAGCCACCTTACTTGGTATATGTTTTGCCCAAATCAGATTATATTCATGCTTTCTTGAACCTGTATAATTCAGGTTTACAAAAGCTTCCTTCAACGAGAATAGTCCAGACTTTCCTCTTATCCAACTTCTCCGATCCTCCTCTTGTGACATCTGAGTATTGTAGACCTCCTGCAGCAACTCTTCGTAACTACTCATCTCCCAATCACATAAATTCCTTTTCATCGTGATGTTCCACACCTTTCCAGCATTAGTTACTTCCACGTAATCGCTGACTGAGGCATCTTTATCTCTACATATATTATATAAACTGTGATACTTGTCCTTTAGGCACTCATTGCCACACTATATGTTATCCCAGAACCTGACCCTGTCTCCATTACCCACTAAATATCTGCAATCCTTAGCCACCGAACCGATTAGTTTTGCAATTGGTTTCCATAACATTATGTATAATCCTTAGCCCTCCCTCATATTAGTTAATGTATTATGACGTATAATTTATGTTATTCTTTGATACGAACTATTAGTAAACATTTCAAAAAAGTATTTCAAACTGTTTGGAACATTTTGATTTTGGAAACAAATTCGTAATGTGGGATAATTGTATTATTTTCTCTTATGGTGATCTCTGTCTAGTTGTCATCATAATCTTTGCTTAGATGATCTATTTTGTGTTCATTAAAGCTTTTCTTAATTAATAATGTCATGTCCACAGTGTTTAATTTTCTCATTAATCACGTTCCATTCACATATATCCTGTCTTCATGTACATTAAAGACATAATTCTCATTAATAGGTACTTCAGATAACCATATTCACGCGTGCACACACACACACACATAAAATTAATTAATTAAATAATTTTTTAGAACTTGTTACAAGTTAGTTGTTAATACAATTCTTTTTAATGATATGTTAATTGTTAGGAGATTTTATCCAATGATTATTTAGTTAGTTAGTTACAAGAGAATCTTTTATGTGATTAATTAGTTCATCAGGGTAGTTATTAAGAAACCTTATTACCAGTGAGAGTTAATTTGATTAGTAATTTAAAACAAATAATTTACTGCAGGCCCTGTGTACAAGAGAGTTAGTTAAATAAATCATTTTAATTAATATAGGTCTGTCTAGTTTAATAGGCCTTAAATAAATTATAGTTTATTTAATTAAACGATGTCTTTAAAACATTCAAAAGGGTGACTACGAATTTACATGCCCTACAATTAATAAATATTTTGCTAATTAATATTGAAAATTTTAGGGTGGTTATAACAGTCAATAGGCCTTTTTTGAGATTTATGACTGAAACTTAAAATTGTTATTTAATGGTAGGTAAGAGAGCCCAATCAACAGACCTCGTACCTATGAAACGTTACTAAACAGCAATGACAACAAAGCATGTTATGTTATATCATAACATAATGTATGTATATATCTTTTGATAAGTGATAAAATTTTATTGAATGAAAAGGGGGAAGAAACAAAGGGATTGAGAAGACTACAACTAGATAAGAAAGAAGGGTGCCAAAAGCAAGAAGGCACCACTAAGACGAGAAAAGACTAAACACCTAGACAGGAAGAAATATCCCCAAAGGCAAGAAGGGATAACAGCTCCAGCCTTAGCTAAACTATCAGCGACATCATTAGCAACCCTTGAGCCTTGATACGTGTTTGAATGAGATGTTCAATCCCCACACCAAGGATCTTGCTACTCTAATCAACTCCAAGTATCTCCATGGCCTTGAATCCTCCCTACTCATCAATCCCAAAATGTTGGCAGCATCCTCCTCAGTAAGAACCTCCCTTAGCCCCAACATGTGAGTATGGCTAATGTGTATATATTTATAAGCTAGGTGTGTCAAAATGCATCCCCTGCTAGGTTTCTTCCTTTTTCCCAAGTGGAATCAACCATCACTATCATAATCTAGAGGGAGCCAAAAAAAAAAAACTCTATTTTATTATGTATATGCAGTCATCCAATCATCTTACCAACCAAGATCAGATTGTCACACAATAGCAGGAAAGTATACAAAATGACATACAAGCAACTAGCATGCATGGTTATGAGAAGGAATTGATTGGTTGGGAAGCTTTAGTTTTTGACCCTAGGCTAGAGCTAAACCGTCCAGTTAATGCACCTTTTTAGCCCTAAGCTGGATTGGAATATCTGAGCTATCTCCCTTATTAACCTTATGCAGGGATCAGACTATTTGGGCAATGTTGAATTTCTCGTAGCACAAAATGCATTTCTCATGGAATGTTTTATGTGTTGTAATTAACTCAAAGATCTACGATAGTCTCTTGCTTATCTTGCCATCACTTTGGCCACTAACGGGGGGCTTAAATTGTGAATCTTTGCAATTAAGCAATTAACCTCGAACTTATAGACCTTAGTTCAGAACCCAGCGACAACTAGCAGTATCCCAATGTATCATAGTTATAATAATTATTTATATAGTATCTTTGACAATGGAACTCTATCAGACGTGTATAAACTATTTCTTCTTCTGTATCTATATAAATAAGTTGAAATTTGGATAGCTGGAGTAAGGGGATTTTTGGGGACATTGGCAGGCATGAGGATCTTGTTGTGAAGGTAAAGGTTTTGAATCTGAAGTGATAGCATCTTTGAGGATCTGAAGAGACATGTCGGTGAAGTTTGTGCGGATGGTGCTGCTTGAATAGATTAGAGTGTGGTGGGCCCTTGATTCAAAGAAGTTTCTGTAGCAGATTTCTATTGTAGGTGTCATTGGTTAATTTAATAGTAATTGCATGGATGTTGTGGGAGTCCTCTTGCCAGTTTGCAGTTATCTTAGTGCTTTCATGCAAATACAGAAAGCTTGTTTCTATTTCTTACAAGAAAAAATGAAAAGACAAATGAGTTTGGAACTTAATGGCTTAGAAAGGTGAATAAATGGAATTTGTGTGCTGCTGTTTTACTATTCCGTTGGATCTCCTCATCCTCCAGTTTATGAGTTACCTCATTGTCAGTTTTTGATTATAGGAATAAATGTTTCAGGTTACTCCTGCTGGGTTTGCACAAATGACACAAATGCTGAGCATTCTTTCTAGTGGAAAATTGCTTGCTATACTTGAGGGAGGGTTGGTATTTTATTTCACTGACTTTCCTTCGAAAATCGAAATTAATCTTTGCTTCATTTGAGGCTTAATTTAATTGGAATACCCATTTGCAGCTATAATCTGCGTTCAATATCTTCTTCAGCTACAGCTGTGATTAAGGTGAATATTAACCTGAGATCTACTTATCAGTGTAATTATAGCATATGCTAGATGATTTCCAGTTTTTTTGTCTATGCTAATAATATCTGTCTGTGTTTTCACATTGGTAACATATGTGAGATCAATCAACTACATGGAATATGAGCAGTACTATGTTTGTATCCATGTTGTAAAGCATTCAAGTATCAATAATATGTTGTGTTTAATTGTCAGATGCTCTATTCTTCTAGAATCTCTAGAATTCAGCTTTGACTGGGTGTGTTTCGTGCTGAAGGTACTACTTAGTGAAAGACCTGAAAATGAAGTGGACGTCATTACACCTTCCAAAGCTGGTGTGCAAACTGTACTAGAAGTCTTGAAAATTCAAATGAACTTCTGGCCTACCCTTCAATCCAGATTCATAAAATTGCAGTCACAATGGGGATCTTTTTCCCTACCAAGCAGAAGTGAGTATTTTATTTTATGCCCACTTTTCTCTCCTGCAGTAGGATAACCTCTGGATTAAGTTGAATATGCTATATTTTTCCCTTTTCTTTTCAAACATGAATTTATGTATGGTTTACTATTTATAAGAATGATTAAAACAGATAATTGTAACTAAAAAAAAATTATTTCAACCAATACGTTTGTTTGCCTATCCGTATATCACATAAAACCGATCCTCGACCAAGCTGGAAGGTTGAAAAACCTACAAAATTATCTTTAATAGTGATAGTAATGGGATCGTAATAAAGGATTTTTACTCTCATCCAGCTATGTCCAAAGCCTAAAAAACAGGTATTTGTAGTATTAGCTTTTAGGAATAATTATGGGCTTGCAGGGACCAACAAATAATTTCCTTGAAATTGTTTTAGAGGAAGAATGCATTCTTCTCAAGTCATAGAAAGTATACGTTCAACCATTAGTAGAAATTTGAACTACTAATCTGTAGTGGTAACATTAGGGATTGCTTTTGTTGTAATTATTCAAATCAAGAACATATTTGCTTTAAATTTTCATTGTTTCTTGTCAGGTGTATGTCTTCTGTTATTTATTTATTTTTTGGTATTGTTGGCCATATTTTTCAATTGGACCATTTCCCCATTGGGCCCACAGGAAATGCCCTCCCTTAGGGGCGTCCTGCAAGGGGGGTGAAGGAGGCCCGGTTGCAACATAATGTTCTTGATATATTTCCTTTGGGGATAGAAGATAATTCTTGATTTCTGATGCATTTTCAGAGAAACAAATCAAGAAGAGACGACAGCTTGTAGGACCGATCTGGTGGAAATTGGGACGAAAAAGACTCCTGTACTCCCTATTATATGGTCATTTTAGTGTTAAAACAAAGCGGCGCATTAAGATTCTGAAGTGATCTTATTTGTTGTGCATCCAATTTTCCTGGTAAAGATTTTTTTGTCACCCCTAATATGGGGAAAATGACATTATCATCTCCTTTTCTATGAAGTAGTATCCTAATGGTTTTGTTTAGGCGCTGTTGACTTCATCTTTATCGTGACTATACTGAATATATTCTAAAAACACCAGTTCTAAAGCTCAAATTATGAACATGAATCAGCCAATCATAGGGCTCTCTGCCTTGACAGATTTCGAAGGAATAAAGTGAAATCGGATGATCCAAGCGATAAATCTTGCTGATTCTTTTGCCAGTGTGCGTACCTCAAAAGGGATCTATTACTTGTGCCTGGTCCCGATACTCTACTTGAAGGTTTGCCCATTATATCAGAGGATAAGGGATGAATTGATAAAAGAATAGATATGTATCTGTTCTGTCCATATCAATTATTTGGGAGAGAAGGCATTGTTGATTGTTTGCTGACTGATCAAATCCGCTTGCAGCCACCTTTACCTCAAACACCTAATCTTATTACAAAATGTTATTTTATGAAGTTTATTTGTTTGTACTGATAATATATAAAAAAAGAAATGGTTGCAAGTACATTCCATGTTCATTGCTTTGTCTAGGATATGCAATGGCCTTGCCCATCTGCATTTGTTCACCAAACAAATAAGATCACTACACACATTCAAGGTGAGTGTTCAGTTTTCATTTGTTAATTTGAAAAGGGGTTTGTCAATGAAATCACTCCTACTGCTAATTTACAACATATCCCATGTTTCATTACAGAAATTAGAGCTCCAGTCTTAGCGTCTATCCAAGTGATTGATGAGACGTTAACGTAGTGTTGAGACTGAGCAGCAACCAACTATTGGTGCATTGTCGGTGGCGCCACCGGGTAAGCAATCGGAACAACATAAGGGGGATGGTGTCCCGGGGGAAGCAGAACAGGTGTTCCCACCGCCGACCCCATATGTCCGGGAGCCGCAACCGTCTGACCCACCGGAGCTCCGAACATACCCACACCCGGTATATTCATAGGCTGATGCTTCAGCGGGTGTCCTGTGGAAGAGGCAGTTGTGGAAGTTATGTTGGTTTGTTGGCCGATAACAGGTCCCTGAGGTGAAGCCACATCTAGGCCATTAACGCTGGTAATATCATGGATGCTTGATCTCCTCCTGTCTCTGTTCATCGAATTCAAGCGAATAAAATACTTCTGTGCGTGACTCGCAACCTGCGTCGGTGTTCTTGAGATCACAAAGTTCCTGGATATACTTCTCCAATCTCCTTTTCCAAACTTGTCGAGACCCAGAAGAAACAATCTGACAAACCAATCAAACACACAGACCCCATCAGTAATTGATCCAAGAACAAGATCTCCGATGACTTACGAGAGATTGATACCAACCTGTGCTCCTCTTCTGTCCACGGGATCCCCTTTCGACGCTCCTGGTCTGATCGCGACGCCCCTTTGGGTCCTTGACTAACCAAGTCATTAGCCATCCATTTACAGTTCGATCTACCATCAGAAGCCGAAGCCCCAGAACCAGAAGAGGCGTGGTGGTCCTTTGTGGCGGTATCGTCTCCGGTGTAATTGGGAAGAGGAACGTGTCCCGATTCAATTGCATTGATGTCGTCTACTAAAGCTTGGAACTGTTTTTTTACTTCTGATATGGTTTTGTTTGGGACCATTGAAGCAATCTTCTCCCAGCAATCGTTGGTGGGATTCTCGGTCCAATGCAAGGCAATTCCAGTCTCGAAGGCCTTCTCTTCTTCTCTGCTCCATCCTTCCATCCCTGACATGATGTCCCTTCGGTTATTTCAGTTCGTTTCAAGCTCTGTACTTGTTTTCGGCCATTAAGATGAAAATAATGGTGGGCTAGAAGGTGAGAGCAAGATAAGAGGGAACTCAGGGAAGAAAATGAGTATCAGCGCAAGAGGAGGACCACCCTGAGGTTGAAAGTGATGGGTTGAATTGTCATCTTCTCACACCCTCTCTCCAATTTGAAATTCTTCCTTCCATAATATTAGAGTTCTACTGAGCATACCAACATTAGTATCAGTGTCTAATATGAAATATCTTATGTGCCTAACCATTCCAACTCCCAAAAGCCTCTTTTTGACCTGTGAAGACTTTTGGTTAAGCACCTAAAAATTTAGGATCGTATCATTCTGCCATGCTTTTATAGCTTATGTATGTCCACTGTGGTCCACTCTATCGACACTGATTCCGGTGGCGATTTCATTCATTTATGACTTAACATTATACCAAGATATTTTAATCCAGCGATAAGTTGCTCCTTTGTGACTTGCTTAATTAAGTACCTAATGTTTAGGATCCTAACATAATTGCAGTTAAAATGTAATGCTTCTACTGTTTAAAAAATGGGAAAGGATAGAGTTGTCCTCGTGAGTTGATGAGAGTTGGGAAATGGAGTCGCAATCATGGAATATGAAGGAGGAATCAGATGTGGGGCCGCCGGCCGGAGAAGGTCCCAAATGACCGTCATCGCTTATGCAATCACATTCAATAATATATTATGGTTTTTTCTTTTAATGGGACTTTTGTGGCGTAAACAAGAGAGCGACGTGTCTGAATCTACACTACTCGTCAGAATTCCATGCATCCGGAAATTTTAACCACTTTCACTCTTCCGTGATTGCCTTTTGTTTTACCTCTCACCCCTCGTTCCAACGCAACTGACACCATACGTGGAAGCAGGCAAGCCGCATTTGAGACTTTGCTTTGTGTTGAAAAATAAAAAAAAGGGCCTTTTGCATTCATATTTTTGCATTATAATAAATTTTCACGTATATTATCTTGTTTTTAATATTTATATTTGTATTATGATCCAAAAAAAAAAAATTTATATTTGTATCCTACATTTAGCATGATTGTTACAATTATACCCCTGACAGTAAAGTCTATTTAACTTTTATTGTTTATTTTTACTCAATAACTAAAATAACCTTCTATAAAATAAAAAAATATTTTGTATTTATCTTGTTATATATTATCTTATATTTTATTTATATTCTTGTATTATTGTATTTATCCCATCTATACATTATGTCATTGATATTAATTTGCTCAATTAATAATTATTCATTTAAATTCAGCAAAGCATATAGTCATTTTGCTATTCAATTTTTTTTTTTATCTTATAGAAGGTTATATTAGTCATTTAATACAAATAAAGGACAAATGTTAACTGAATTTAATGTTAGGGGTATAGTTGTAACGATTATCTTAAATTGAGGGATATAAATACAATTGTTAGAAACAGAAGGATATATATACAAATTTATTATAATGTAGGGGCATGGATGCAAAAAGCCCAATAAAAAAGGATGAGCGGTTTTGGGTTATAAATACAAGACCTCCGAGAGATTTCATTGTTACACACACATATTATTATTATATGTATATCTATAAAAGCCCTAATTATACAGTGATAACAGATTTTGTAACTTTTTTAATGGGCATCCACCTTTTTTAAAATTTGTTTGATGTTTAGAAAGAAAAATATTAATTTTTGGTGAGTCTTTTATAAGATCCTATAAAAATTATTTTGGTTTGTCTTAGAGTGCAACTTTTTTTTTTGGGAAACTTGGGGTACCTGGACCACCTTGCATGTACTACTAATCTCCAAGGGCTTGTGCAGTCCTCCCGTCCTATACAAATCGGGTAATTTTTATGTGACAGGCAACAAGGCATAGCCCCACCTTGTTCTGATATTTTTAAGAACAGTCAATTCAGAGGAATTCTTTACTTAGCAATCTCTCATTTTCATCAACTTGATTTCATCCAGTGCTTCTCAAGTTGGATCCAATCATTACTTTAAATTCAAGTGATATTTTGATCAGTTAGAAAAGAGGGCTTCCTTTATAATACAAAAGAAAGCATCAAACACCACCTTTAATCATTGCATATAAAAGATCTCTGTAACAATCCATTAAAATTGCTCCGTTTTCTTACTCTCTGTCTTTCCACTGAATTGTACTAAAGTAATGGCAATGTCTCATATGGGCACATCAGCAGACGATGTACATACAGCGGAGGCTGTATGCAGCGGAGGCTATATTTGATAAAATTTAATTATGGCGTTTTGAATTTGAAAAGGGCACATCAGCAGACTCTGTTAGCTGGTCCACTAACGACAGGACAAGCAATCTGAGCCTGAAATTAAAGTAGATTTTTATATTTAAAATAATATAAAATTTTAAGTTTAGGTCTGGGTGGGCTCAGGTGGAAGAATCCAGCTACACACGTATCGTATGGGTTCCACCATTTTTTACTGGGTCTAAAACTTTACTAATCTGGTGCATTTATATTAATTAATGTATCAGGAAGAAGAAGGGAATTTGATTTCAAATGGGTCTTGCAAGGCAAGGACAGCATTGCCTTTCTTCTTCTCTGAATCCTGCTGCAGCTGTAACAAATTACAGAGGTTCCAAATTCCCAGCTACATTTATGTTGGTTGATTCATAATATCTTTCTATCAATTGAAGTATTGGCAGACGCCGAAAGGGAACAATGAGAAAGTTGGGGACACAAATAACTTGAACAGTGGCAAGGCTCATGCCTGATGCTCTGCTCAGAGCCTTACTGTTTCTGTCAGAGAATCTAATATTACCCTTACCATGAAATAATATTCACACAAGGAACAAGATTACTCCCCAATGTAAGCCCTTCTTACTTCACCAAATCAGAATTGGCTTTCCAGTGTTTCCTTCCAGTCTTGTTTTCCTCTCAGTTATATCAAATGAAAAGGAAAGATCAAGATGCCATCAAGATAAAAATGGCGAGAAATATCACTAAATCTAATTCAAAGAATATGGTTCAGTTGCATCAGAGACAAATTTGGTCAATGGGAAGTCAACCTTTTGGAAAATTATAGGGCATACAAGCTTTTACTGAAGATGAAAAAAAATACACAAGGGCAAGATCATTTTCTACAAAAAGCACTCCAGTGCAAGTGGTTATCTAATTTCAAATACGCTAACTGCATTACAGTATAAGTTAATCACTGTTATCACCAAAATACAATGAGTTTGTCTTTCACAAAGATGATGCAGTAGGAATACCTTCACAGGTTATCTGGTAACAAAAAATAAATTCTTACAGCTGTATTTCCCAAGGATAACACAGTAGGAATATCTTCAGAAGTTATCTAGTAACAAAAGATAAATTCACAAGATGATAGAACCCAATCTCCAGGTGACAAGCAAATGCAAAACCAGGTTCAGTCAGCAGCCTTAGTGCCCAACAGAGAACTAAAGCTTTCCTGAGATCCAAAATCCTACAAAAACATTTGGGAAAGTTATTACAACCAAAATGAACTCTTAATGGGCAATAATAACACTTCAATACACGGAAAAAGAAAATGATGAGGTGTGATGGGCCAGAGAACATACAAACTGGCTTAGCCGGAAATCTGGAGGAGTATCAAGATAGATATTTGAGGGATCAATGAGGTTCAGATTTTGACATTCCTCTAAATCCTTTTTGAGATGCTCTGCTCCAATATGAGCATAATCAGATAGACGGGGTTTAGACTTTATTTCTTCACCATTGTCATATCTATTTGGAGACTGACTCTGAAGGAGCTCATCACATAGAGAGAGTCCTTCCACAAGTTGCTGTGAGTCTAAAAGAAACTGTGATTCGCCTTCCCACCATTTTGGATCTTCCTCAGCTTGGTTCTCAGTACCATCCACCAAGTGATTATCATGATCTTCCATGTCTTCATATTTATCATCAGGTTTCATACACTCAGGTTGCACATCATCATTAACAAACTCTGTCTCAGCATGCTTAATGAGGGGAAAAGGAAGTAAGTTAAAAGAAGCAAGATATCAACATTCCCAAAAGGACTTGCAGTGAAAGGTGCAATTTCAATCAAAATTTTTAGTCATCCAACAGCAAATAAAGAAATCTTTTAGTATACTGTGGAAGGATACAGTGAAAGGTGCAATTTCAATTTCAAAATTTTAGCATACCATGAAGAAATCCTTTCACAGTTATCTTTTAGCATACCGTGAAATGTGCAATTTCAATCAAAATTTTTAGTCATCCAACAGCAAATGAAAAAATCTTTTTAGTCATCCAACAGCAAATTTTTAGCATACCGATTAAACATGAGGTACCTGAGAAGGATCCCTGCAAACAAAATCAGATTCCGGCCCAGGATTAATGTTGAACCGCTTTTCAGTGCAAGGTGGCTCAGGAGTCACAGATTTGGGTGGTGTGATCGGGTCAACTTTTGCAATCATAGGATCAATGACATCAGGGGGTTCTTGTTCGATTTTATCACCCTGCTTTGATTGTTGCTGATAAAGTATTTTAGAAATGACAAACTCCCCATCCTTCTCATCTTCTCCTGTTCCAAGATGATACTGATGCATAACCCAATTAGTTTTCTCAGGTTTCCCACCCTTCACTGTGCTCATATAAAGAACCATAATCTTTTTGCATCCTGTGTGTATCCCATCCAAGATGATAGGTTTGGTCTTGCCAGTCTTATGCCAACGAACATCACCAGAGTCATCACCATGTATCTTCCGGCGCTTCCGAGTTCCAGTGTTGTAAGCCTTGATTGATCTATGAAAGAAGTGACATACACTTCCGTCTTGCTTAACACCTAAAAAGTGTGTTATTGTACATAAGTTAACAGAAACCCCAAACGGTAATAAAAGAAACTTCGTAGCCGCTCCGTATGTCACTGACCTGGTAGATTCTGAGGATGAGTATAACAGATCCCATCGTCTTCAGCAACGGTTGGAATGAACTCATCAATAAAGGGGTGGGGCTTTGCATCCCCTACGCCAACTTTTGAGATTAAATGCCAAATAATCTCTTGATCAGTTGGATCAAATTTTACACCTCTGGGTAGACCTGGCCACTGGTGAGTGACCTGAAAAATGACAACTTACAGAATGTTAGTGTTATTTACATTTGTGCTTTGCTGCTCTAAGTTTAATCATGGAACTGCAACTGAAGGAGGATGTAGTGTCTTATCTTTGATTATCAACATAATATAATAGCTATGGAACTGATGGTAAGAAATGAAAATGGACGAAACTTCCTGGCAAAAGAAATCAAGAATTCAGTGGCTCCAGGAAGATGACAAGAACAATAAGTTCTTCTATGAAAAAAATTTAGATTTAATGTTTGACATTAATTTTTGATGGGTTAGTAAGATGATAGCTCAAAATTTTGTTTCTGTCCTTGATTACCAGTAACTTCAATAGCATAACATTAAAAGAAAAAAAAATAAAAAAATAGGGCACTTCCAGCAAATGCTGCATTTTGTTTCCTGCATCTAAATCTGCCAGTTAACGGCAATCTGTTTCTCCCAGTTTGTAAGTAGAGGCTTTCCTCATACTAGTTTGCTGTCAGTTCTTAAACAGAAAACCAAAGAATCATCAGAGAACTTAAGAAAGTTGAAAAATCATACATCACTGTTGTCAATAACATGATTGCACCTTGGGCAAGCTTTAGTTGGGTTGCTTTTCCATTTGAGTTTTCTCGGATCACATGTTTCAGATGCACATTTGATCTTTGTAGCAATTCTTTGGCTGTCGACTAACCAAGACTGACTGCATGGTTTGCACAACTAATGACAGTCAGCACCTCCGACTTCCTTTTAGTTACTATGCAAAAAAAAAAAAGTATATGCATCCAAAAGATTGCTAATACAGAACCTCTTTAAACTCAGTCATAATGACGGCATTCTATATGACAAGAAATTCACAAAAAAAAGAAAAAAAAAGGCAAAATTAATTTAATCAAAACAATATGAAACATAAATTAGTTGTTGGAGATGAAGTAACAAAGAATCCTCAAACATACTACTGATCAAGGTTTGCAATATTGCTGCTGATGGCATGCTGCCCCTTGTACAAAAGGTAAGTTTTGGATGGGAATTTTCTTCACATTCTAAATGATACCGATATATTGCTGGCATGATGCCAATTACATGAGCATGCCACATGTAATTGACAAATACAACATTTTCCCCTCCATGCCACAAGGGAAAACGAGTATTTACCCCTCTTTGTTGTGCTGCTGAAGGCTCTGTTGGGGATATCTTGTAAAGCATGCTACTGATATCAGGCTCAGTCTATAGATATAATCATGGTAATAAGCAGGACTACAATGGATAACAAGCAACTGCATTAAATTCCAAAAATGTGAAACTGTCCAGAAAAATATCTGATGAGACCTCAAGGTAACCATAATATGATGCCTTTTCCCCCCACAAAAAAAAAAAAAAAAAGGTATTGACCAGCATTCAAAACAAAGGGGACCATGCTTTCTGTACCCACATGACATGCAACGAAACCACTAAATATATGTACCCTGTAAAGTTGTTAAATAAGATGCATCCTTCGACCCTGAATTAAGGCGACATGTAACTGTTATGTGATCAAGTAACCACACGAGGCGATGAGATATTTGCCATAATTTTCTCTGATAACATGAATATGTTGCATTAGAAAGAGATAAAATACAAAAAGAATAAGGGTAGTCTTATACTGAGTAATGAACTTTGATCCTCTGCAGAAAGTTTGCACACAATAAAGCCCAAAAAAAAGGTAAACATGCAGCAATAGTAATTGGACTGACTAGACAACAAAACTCCATTACAGTTCATTGTTGAAATCATTCATCAGTGAAGGTTACATCAACCATCTAATTAGCCTCAGACCAACTGCTTTGAATCCACGACAGAATCCTTATCCTCCATGCCAATCTATCAAGAAGCATGTCTTTGGTCAGATTATGAGAATCCAATTACATTCTAGACATCTCCATCTAGTTTCTTTTTGGGCTTCTTCTTGGCCCCCTTAGATCCTTCAATGAGTGCTCCGTCACACCTTCTCTCAGCTGCCTCTCCATGTTTTTGCTTTAACTGCTCAAACTATCTTAATCTACTTCATCTTTTGTCCTATTAGGGCAACATCTAGATACTATTAGACATATTCATTTCTTACTTTATCTTTCCTTTCTAGACACCTATCTCAATATCTTTATTTCTGCTATGCTTATTCTATGTCTATGTTGACCATACATCAGTCAAAGCTTGACTACTATCCGATAAAATTTTCATTTTTCTTTGAGTTAAAATACATCAATTATATAACACACTAAAAACACCTCTCCACTTAAGCAGAAGCAACCTAACTCTAACTCTATATTCAAGATCCTCATCAATTCTCTATCTTATGGATAATTGATCTAAGGCAACCGTGGGTTATAGTTTTGACGACATGCTGCAGCATGCTGCCAAAATTTCGGTGCAAACCCAACCCTATGAGACATTTTAGGGTGGGGGAGGGGGCATCTCGCTTGATTCATTGTGCTTTGGTGAAATGGTTTTTTTTCTTTTTTAAAATTTTTTCCCATGTCTTGCTCTTTGCAAGGGTGGATGCTCAAATTTAACCCCATTTCAAGGGAAATTTTGAGAGTTTTCCCTCATTTCTCCTGTTTTCTCCCTGAGTTCGACAAATCTCAAATGTGACAATCTCTTGCAAGTTCTTTAGATTTCCACTATAGAAACACTCTAGAAGTGTCAGACAATAAATTTAAAGCTTGAAATCACATGGGGGGCACATGCATTTGATATAAAACATATTTTCTTGGTTTTAATCTAAATAGAATGGCTTCAATTTAATTTGTATGAGGTAAAACATTCTTTTTTATTAGAAAATTGATTACTATTTTTTTCATGTTTTGTTCAATTTTATGTTTCTTTTATTAAAATATTTCATATTGTTACTTATTAAACTTATGAATGATTATTTCTAATTTACAAATATTATTTCCATTTTTTGAAATTAGAAAAAAATTGCTTTTGAAAAAATATTGGTTGGACACTGCTGTGCGCCGCTGAAATTTCAACTATTTTGAATGATTTAGGATTTTCTCCTAAATCGTTGAAAATTAAACAGCATTCCTCCAAAATTTCGTTTCAATTTCACCCAACAATACCGAAATAGTAAACCTTGAAGACAATGATATTGGTTATTTTTAAGAATCCCTTGATTCTTTTCACTTTTGTGCTGGTGTTAGATTTCATATACTTGATCTTAATTTGGTTCATTTTTTTTATCAGTAATGAAAAGAGTATACTAAAAGATCAATCCAGAAAGAGATACAAAAAAATGGGAAGCACATCCCATGAGAAATGGGATGCATCCCAGAATCCAAAGATATAACACAGACCAGAAAAAAAACAGCACCTAAACACCCACATAACAGTACACCACATGCTAACCCCTCTAAGATATAAGAGTTTCCCAATTTCTTACAATGTCACCCACCCCATATTCACACCATTCAGAAGAAAGCGATACTCAGAAACACTGCAAGCCCCTTAAATTTATCTTGGGTGAACTTAATTTGGTTCATTTTAAAACATTTTGATCCCATGGTATCTCTCCATAAAACCAGTTTTACATTTACTTACTCTCTAGTTTGGATTACAAATGATAACATTTGAAAATAGTTTACATCAAAGAGTCTCCCATTCAGTATAAGTAATCAATTCGTACATAATTTAAGCCAAAATATGGAGACCCATAGTTGGCTATTGACAAAAACCTATTGCTACTGAAAAGTCATTTGTCTCTCCACCTACTGTTTTTTCCTAGCTAGCTCTTCCTCATATTTGTGTTTATGCATCTGATTTGTACCCCTTTTTCTTGGTACAAAATCCACTAGATGAACTCTCTATTGAATCTATCATATTACTTTTCTATATCAACAAAAACATTGTGAATGCTTCTCATTTTCTCTTTAAACTTCTTAACTAGTCGTATAAAAAAATTAATCATCCTATTAATAGACCTCCTTGGCATAAAACCAAACTAATTTTAACTCTTGCATTTTTCCTTTTAATCTTCACTCAATCAATTCTGATAACTTTATGTTATGTCTCAGAGGCCCAATTCCAAGATAATTAATAGATAATTCTAACATTTATTTTATTGTTTATATAAGTACTATCAAGCTATTTCTTCAAGAATTTTGACATTATTCCAGTCATCATATTTCATTGAATAGTTTGATCAACTGTATATTACTAGCTTCTCTTTTATACTTCTACAATTTAATGGGCATGTTTGGCATTGCTTCTTTGAGCCCTAAAAGTGATTCCTGGACCTAGAAGTGCTTTAGTAATTCACATTTAGCATTAGGCAAGCTTTCTTGAGAAGAAATTGCTAAAAAGTGATTCACAAAGAATCTGATTATGAAGAAGTAGTTGACTCCCTACTTCTCTAAATTTCTTTTTCAAGAATCAGTTTGGTAACTTTATGTGATATATATATATATTATTTTATTTTTTTGCAACCATTTCATCCTGGAACTATTCTAAAATACCTATTGATACTTTCATCTTTAAGATTTGAAAGTACTTCTTAAATAAGCATTAAGCAAACGTTGTACATACATCTACAGCAGTTTTTATGGGAGCACTAAAAAAGAATCAATTCAAAATGAGACTCTTCTCCATTTTAGGAAGCAATGTCAAACAACACTGAAATTCTTTGTGGTCCTAAAGTCTTTCTAGTTTTTATCTCAGCAAAAGCTCCCTTAACTTCAGGAACCCAAAGTAGTGTCATTATCAATATCTAATAACCAAATTAGCCCATAAAGCAAAGCTCTTCATACCTTCACCATTTAATAACTTGTATAAATATTTTCACTATATTTCTGTAAATTCGTCATTCTTGACTAGGACTCTCAAATACTCACTCTTAATGCATCTACCTTGATTTAAATCTCTTGTTTTATTTTTCCAAGCCTTAAATAAAGACTTAATATATAATTGTTGTCCATTTTCCTGATTGCATAACTAAGAATAAGTGGATCTTAGAAGTTGTATGACAGCATCCCCGTCCTCTTAAATACATATCACAAGCTGCACATAGACATCAAATTTCACATAAAACGTTAACATAAAGTTATAGTGGATCCTCAATTAAAACCCCAGATTGTAACTAAATTGACGAAAAAAGGTTTCATCTTTTATCTTTTTCATTATCAAATACTTGTGAACAGATTTAGGACAAAATGCATCATATTGAAGCAACTGATGTTGATAAAGAAAAACACCTAAACAGAACCACAAAACGGTCACTTCTCCCATTGGACGAGAAGTTATTGTTCATTTGGGCAACAATCCCCAAGAAATCATACAGGAAGTACAATGAGAAAGTCAGAGTAGAAAACGAATTGGGTATCGATAAAATACAGAATAGATGCGATTCTCCTATACAGAATGTTAATCAAAACAAAGGGATCATTGCAAAACTATCGTTAGCGGAAACCCAGACACAGAGAGAGAGAAAGAGAGTACCCAGCCATTTCAAGAGGGATGAGAGATCAGAGTGCAATTTTCAAGCGATCGAGACCATCAATCGCTGAGACGATGAGTTCAGGTCTTGCTTTCTCTGATTTATACTGTTTTGAAATTTAAACACGCGTGGATCTTCCTTAGATCCTTAATACGGTCCAAACGCGAAGCACTAGACTCCGGTCGTGGTGGTAAAAGTGATTCTGTGCGACTTACGCCTAGGTTATTCCCTGCTGCTATCCCGATGGTTTCAACGTTTGACGACTTTGACTTGATCCAACGATTGCTGCTTCTATAGTTCTATCCCAGCCCCCGTTTGATTAATTATAAATTCAAAACTTCACCAAATACAAGTGTTCTTTTGGTAACATACGAAGGAACCGTTTGACGGACAAATCATCTGCAATTTATACCTTAGAGACACTCTAGGGATGGCAATGGTTTGGTTAAAACCGACAAATCGAACTAAACCAAACCTATTAGGGTCGGTTTTGGGTCTTTAATAAACGGTTTCGAACGAACCAACTATGTATTATATATACAAGCTTTGAGTTGCACAATTGCACAATCCCTTAACTAATTAGTCCATTAGGGATTTATTAAATATTTTAGAGATTAGAGATGGAATAGAAAGAGTAAAATATTGGAGAAGAGAAGAGGCTAATAAACTGTCTTTGAGAGTTCTATCTGGAGACACGATAAAAAATAATATGAATTTAATCTATCTGAACTTTCAAAAAGGATGAAATGATTTGGTTCAATTAGGGCTTACAGAATATGAAAATTAAACGGTTTTGGTTTTAAAATTAGTAAACCATAATAATTACAGTTTGATTGTAAACTTGTTGGTTTGGTTTTGGTTTTTTGCAAATCCGAACCGTTGCCATTCCTACTCTAGCCAATTGAAACCAACCCATTACCATCCTACAGCTTTAATCAAAACCAAACCAGGATCACGCCAATCCAAAATCAAATCAAACCAAATTCAAAACTAACTCCAGAACCGAGTCAATATTGGGAAGTAGACATTGGTCGGCGCCGAGCACCACCGAAATAAAAAATGAAAAAAATATTTGCAAATCATTCAAAAACTATCCCAACAGAAATTTTCCCTGTTTCAAGTAAATAGGTTAAGAAAGGGAGCCAAGGCGTTGTAATAAGTACATCTGTGAATTGCTTTCACATTCCAGAAAGCAAGAACCCCGAAGCATGCGCAGATACCAATTGCAATGAATTTACTGAGTCTGCTTACATGAATGACTGTAAACTTCGCAAAAAATAGTTGCACCATAAGCTTTTCAAATGTTCCACACAAATCAGTTTCAGGGTTGTACAATGCAAATCTCTTAGAGATGTACGCTTCAAAACGATTCATAAAGAGATGAACATCACCACAAAAGTTGGAATTGTCCTTCCCCGCCTTGTCCTTCCCATTCTAGATGGTCATTTCAGGATAACATATAATGATACAAAGCGATCATGCATTCTGAGTGAAGCTTGATTCTCATGCTCCTGTATTTAAGTCAAGAAGAAGAGCATATTGGAACTCAATAATTGAGGCCATACAGGATAAGGAAGGAAAGGGTATTGAAAGAAAAGGAAATCGAACCTGTGAGGATAAGCATTTCCCAATTCTGACTTCTGATAAACTTATACCGAAAATGAGGTATGACGGGATGAAATAAGGGACTGATGAGTACTATAATCTTTCCAAAACTAGAAATGGGAGAAATTTTGCCGCGATCACCTGGTGTTATGACTGCTATTCAGTTTTACCGTGGTGAACTAGTAGACACAATGCCAACTTGCACAGAAGGATGCCCAGGAAGTTTTGTCAGTTCAATGCTTCCTTGCAGAAGGGCTGCTCTTTGTGGGCTGAAAAGCAGGAGTTGCTGCATGTCCTTTGGAAGCACATTAAATACTGCTTGCAGATCTCCTTTCAGTTTATGACAGGCTGCTACCGAGTCTGCATTCCCCTTTCCGGACTGCAGCAACTTAAGAATAAAATTAAACGTAGATAGTATTAGCAGAAGCACATAAATAGAAATGTTTACTACCATCCATGTTTCAGATCACTATCCCCGAAACTTTATTTATAATAGACACATAATCAAGAATCTGATGATGGATAATATCTTAACATTCTCCTAAAGCAATAAGAAATCCAAACAACATGCAAAAAGGAAACTTCCAAAAAAAAAAAAAAAGGACGAAACCTAAATCTTTACCACCAAAAATATGGAGTTTATAGTTTTACCTAAAGGGTTTTTCTAAGCCTTCTAAGGGTCTCATCCAGCAATACCACTCTCTTTGCAATGGCTCTTGACATTCCTTCATTTATGTGACTTCCTACTCCTGTAGCCCTTTTTATTTTTCACCAACTGCTGCACAAGACTGTTAAAAACACCTAGGAAAAACTAGGCTATAGACCCACTTATAGATATGGTGATCAGGCTGTCACTTTGGCAACTAGTAATTCATTTTGCAAGATTCCTAAGTACTCTAAAAGTTGAATAACAACATGTGCATTCAGTATATTAACGTGAAGAATTTAAGTGATATGAATTCCAATTATAAATCAGGTGCAGGAATTACGTAAACAAGATTGATAAATAAATCATATCATGTAGCAGTGAGCAAGTTAAGGTTTCTTGCATGCCTCTATAGGAATGCACGAGATTTTAGTCCTTAAAAGACAAGCAAACATATAAATACATCACAATTCATCATATTAATAGGGAATATGAATAGAATTAATCTAATAACAAAATTAATAAATACATAATCCAATATTATAATAACAAATAATAACAATAAAAATACTAAAAATAATAATCATAACAATAATAATGATTGAAATTAGGGAAAGAAAGGTAGGATGTTCAGACTTGTGAAAATGAGGAAAGAAAAAAAAAAGATAGAGGGAAAGATAAATCGTGGGTTGTGTTGTGGACAAGAATGGGAGAGAGAAAAAAGTAGGTTAAGTGGCATTTGTATAAAAGGAAAAAGGATTCCAGTATGTGGTCAATTATGAGAGAAGGGAAGAAGGTGGGAGGAACTTTCCCATAAAAATAAAAAAATAAATATATATAGAAATTTATGTTGCAGTGAAATCTAAGTTTCCCATAAAATGATGATTCTCAATTAGAGATTCATTTATATGACCAATTATGGAGTGACAACGGGAGAAGGTGGAGGAGACTTTTGTTGGAGTACTGCTCATATTCTTTAACTAGGTTCAAAGATGGTCTACTTTTGGGTTAGGTTGAACCAAGGTACTGGGGGGTACCCCCTGGGGTACGGTAAATGTATATTAGGAATTTTCCTTAATGTACAAAGCTGGGATTGTAACTGGGGTTATATTAGTTGAAATCCTATTTGTTTTTAACACAGTGAAAAATCTTCTTCTCTTGTGGACGTAAGCACAGTGCCAAACTGCGTAAAATCGGTGTGCAAATTTTTTTATCATCTTTTGCTTTCAAATTCTCATTGCAATGGTTTAACAATCAATAGCTTCCCATGAAAATAAAAATATAAAAGAAATCTTGGTTGTATGACATTTGTAAAAAGAGAGGGGGGAAGAGAGAGAGAGAGAGAGAGAGAGAAGTGCATTATAAGGTTAGATAGGAACCCCCACTTCTTTCTTTTCTAATCAATTGAAACCTTAAAGGTATTTGTGCGTACAAGAATAGTTAAGTCTATGGTTATTAGTTAGAAGTAAGCTATTATTATGTAATTAAGTCATAACCTTTTATCAAGTATCATAAATTACAAGCTTAATAACTAAGAACAAAATTTTATAATTTTGTCGTCAATTATGCAAGGTAGTTGCCTGGCCAGAGACCGCACTTAAAAAAGGACCACGTAGGTCCTAAAAAAAAGCCCATTTGTGAAGGTGCCTATGCGGGCCTTTGACAACAATAATGCTGCAGTTGTTTAAAAAATAGTTGCTTCATCAAACTTGGCAAGAGAAACTACAGACGTTCTAATTACAGATTTATGATAAGGTTTATACAATTTGGTCATAGTGCTGACGAGTTCTCAGATATTGAAACTGGCTATCCATTCTAAAAATAAGCCTACAGGTTCAAAAATCCCAAAATAAAACATTTGAGGAGGAAAAAGGATTACAGAAATAAAAGGAGGGAACATGTTTACAACATTGAACTTCTTTCACCAATTTTCCTGATTTATTTTTAATAAAGAAATCCAATGGGAACATGCCCTTTGTTTAGCTTATGGTGCAAGTCTTACAAGCTACAAACTGAGCAGGACAAAGAACACAAGGAACGAAGGACAGCAGGACATACTTAAGGGTAAAAGTGGTTTCTTCTTGGACAATACATTAAATTTCCTGTTATGGTACAGATTTCTGCCATTTTATATGCAGACATGGCCATCCTAACCATCTATCAGAGAGGCAGGATAAGCCACTAGACTTTACCTTCAACCATGACAGCCCCATAATCCACTGTGTTGCAGTTTTCCTAACCATATAGCAGCCATTTAATAATTAAATTACTAAAGTAAGAGAGGGGGTGAGAGAAAGGGGCACTATGATATTGCACAGGTCATGGTAATCTCTGTAGCATCTATAGAACATCCCATGTCTTAAAGAGATGAACAGGGAATTTTTGTGACAAATATTAACCAAATGTCCAAGAACTAAAAAAAGATTAATTGGAGGCCAGATGTTAAAACTCAAAAGAGAAAGCAAGATGGAAGATATCCTACAAAATGTTGAAGAGTGCCTACACTTGCAAGAAGATAGACTGGATGAATTCAAATACCAAGATTACCACCCCTATGTAGATGATATGGTTGTTAATATAATCGCACCTAATCCCATAAACTGCGGCCAATAAATGGCTACAAAGCAATGAATTTAAGTTTAGCCAAAGCCATAGGAAGAATATAAGATGGTAGAATTGGGATGTGCTGTTCACTCCAACTGCATTGTATCAGAGCTCAGAACATGCAGCAAGAGATACAAGGAACAGCCCAGTAAGCTTTCAGTACCGACCTTGATGACAAGCTTGGACCTGCATTCCAAAGCCACAACCCACCGCCTTAATAGCTAATCCCTTTTGGCCAAAAATGTGGCCCAAACAAACCACATCGGCTTAACCTGGCCTTATGAGCTTCAGTTCGGCCCTTTCCTACATTGCAGCTGTTGCCAGCTGAAATACATTCTTTTAAAAAACTTAAAACATGAACTGCACCCATTCTAATCTTTCAAACTACAATATGGGTCACATGATGGAGAAATTGAGCTGACCCCAGCCCATCCTATCCAATTGAATAACATCATCTTTAGCCCCTAGCCATGACAGACTCTTGGAAGCAGAAGATCAATTGCCTTCAACGGACCAAAAAACACTGTCTAATTTGCTCCTGATGGACTTGTATCTTGATGATCCTGAGCCCCAGACAATGAGAAAGTGGGCAGTTTCTTCTCTGGTCAAACCATGTATTCATACAGTTCCAGCCCAACTTTATTACAGGTAAAATCCATGATAAAAACCTCCATTTAGTAATTCTCCAACACTAAATTCATTCCTGTCTGATATTTTGAAGTCAGCCCTTACGGAACCACCACAAGATTCTCCAATGGCTTTGAAGACATTATTATTCCACATATCCACTGGTAGACCTAACACCATATCCGCTTAAGATCTGGATAGAAATCCCCCTTTACAAGAATCAGCTGAAGAGCCCAAACATCTATGCACAAGAAGATTGGATCCATGAATCTAGTTCATTCCTGTAATATTTTTTAATGCTACAACTTCAATGCAACAAGCGTACATCACAATCCTTATTGGTGCTTCCAAGGAGTTCTAGATGTTGTATATGCTGTATTCTGGGTGATCCCACATCTTGTGGGGCTCCTCTCTTTTGATCTTAATGAAATCTTCATTAATTACCAAAAAGGAGTTCTAGATGTTATTTGTTGTGTGTTGGTCAATGTCTCAAAGCATTATTTTTTATGTCATTTCTCTGTAGCTGAACTTTGTTCTCTAATCCCTTTGGGTGTTGAATCAGTGGAAGTGTATTACACTATCAGAAACATTTATATTGGCCAAAATCTATCTGCTAAGTTTACTAGACTTATGGACAACAGTTTCTTATGACTTTCTGACACTAACAATTGTATGAAAGTGAATTATTCATCCAAGATCCATCAAGATGAATCTTACATCATACTCACTGAGAAAAAGCCGATCATTTTGAATGCATTAAAATAAAACGTACCTGTATTTCTCCAACCAGATGTCTCTCAATAGCGTTGAAAGAATCGACAATTTCTAACTCAGGCATTTTCAATATAAACTGATGTATATCAGCCTTCATTCTTGCCTGCCTCCACAGTCGATTTTGTTCTTGTTCAGCAGCAGCACGTCTTCTTTGAAACCATGGCATAAAATTATGTCCATTCAAAAATCGCCTGAATGCAACTAAAATAATTCAATATTGAAACCAATCAACCACCAAATGGTACTAGATAGATGGAGACAGATTTAAAAATGAAAATAAAATTCTCACTTTGCATCCGCTACCTGTATAGGTCCAGCCAATTAGCTCTCATCCGCTTTGATAAGAACTTCCCAGGACCTCTCGCTGATAAAGTTTCTAGAAACTCATTAACATTAAAGGGAGGCAAATGGGGAGGATCAACAAAAGGAGAGTTCCCTTCTAAGGGTGTGGTAGCTCTCAAGTATGGACCAAATGGAGCAAGGAAATTTGTCGTAAGCTCTAAGAAATGTCGCCGCAAGATCTCATTGTTAACAACTGACATTGATTCTTCAACCCTTGGAGACATCCCTGCATCAATAAGCCTATTTAAAATAGAAGTGTCTGGCTTGGTTATTGCAGTATAAGGGCTCCAAACAGCCTCCTTGTGTTCTGTCATTAGACAAAGTGGACCATCTCTCCTCAACTTCACAGCATTCAACAAACTTGAAGGAGAAAACTTCTTGAGAGAAAGTTGTTGAAGACTAAATCCTTCTGACCTAGCAGAATTTCTGCCAATAGAAGGGGATTTTGGTGATAGGGAGAGCCTAGTAGAATTTGTAACAGGGCTGCCAACTGAGACAACATGTGGAATATTTCGGAAGGCCTTCAGAAAGAAGAGGTTTGTCACACCCAAAACCATTGGAGGGAAAGTGTCTCCTTCATTAAGGGAATTAAGATGGGCAAAATCCGGATCATGGATGGTGAAGTACGGCCTGAAATCAACACTGCACAGGAGTGGTGCAACCAAACTAACAAGGCTGGCAACAGCTTCACAACACTGAGGAGGAGTTGGTGCTACAACAAGGATAGGCTCACCAATAATTAGCAGCTCCCACAGCACCCAAAGGTGCAATAGAAGCCCCCTAAATATACCAAAAAGATCTGCATCATGAAAGAGACCCTGTGGAACTGATTGATTTGTTGGTAAAAAAGGAGCCATCGAGGAGACTGAATCATCGGCCGATATCCCACCCTCCAATGGTAAGCTATGTGCTGGAGGCAGGTTCACTTTCAACAAGGCATTTCCTATAGGAAGCTCCATTAACTTACCAGGTACAGGAGCAGACCACATTGAGACATAGTATGCCATGTGTTCAACAGCTTTCCTACCAATGTCAAAATACAAAGGACCCAATATTTGTAACAAAGGCCTGAAAACACTGGAGTAAGGACAATGAGATAAAATTACAACTGATTTCTGTTCTCCCCCTCGCTTTAGCCTCTCATCCTGTCTCTGCCTGTTAAATACGTAACCATACATATATCTTGCAGCATTACCATCACCACTATGGGAACTGCTAAATCTACGGATAACCCTGTTGTCTACCGCCTTCGGAGACCTTTCCTTCTCTTTTTGTGCTATCATAGAAGAAGATACATTCCCCATTTGAGAACTATCCCGCCTTCGGAACCGAAAAAAGAAGATACAATCATGGATGCTTGAGCGATTCTGGTGCTGGGAAACAGAATCCGGAAACGAACTAAAAGCAATTTCAAGCTCCTCATCTTGAGTGAGACAGCCTGGTGGGTAACACTCCTCAATTACCTGACCTTGTTCAAGATCAAACCTAATGATACAGAAGGCCACAACCCATCTCCTCAAGGATTTTAGGTCAAGATTCGAACTGGGTTCCACTACCTTTAACGAGAAGGAAGGAGACCTGCTCATTTCTCATAAGATTAACACGGCCTTTCATTGATCTAACCTCCCCAATTCCATGATCTTCGGCAACTATTTCCACAAGAAATTTCTGGGTTCTTACAGCCTCCGACTCTTAATACTACGAACACCGGAATCTAACAAATAAACCCACGAAATGCACATCGTTTGGGGGCGAAACCAATTTCCATACAATAACCAGAGAGAAGATTAATTGGAGAAGAACAACTGGAACATCTATGGAGGTTGATGGGTTACCTGAACTCATGGAACCCGTCATGATGCTTGCATGAACCGATCTTCCTATCCGTCAAATCGGTCCACAATCGATCACAGACAAAAAAGTGTCTCTCTTATTAGGATGGATAACGAGATTTCATTGACAGAAATGGTCAGTTATGGATCTAGAGAACCCTCTCTCTCTCTCTCTAACTCAATTCGCTTTCATGTGCATTGGCTTTGCGAGCATCTAATATCAAGCTAGATTTGATCATAAAAACACTAATATATCTATATTAACACTATACCAGATTCGATCGAACCTAATAACAGTTGGGAAGGAGCATACATCCTCTACAGCGGGCTGTAAACAGCCCCTCACATTCGGTGTGGGCCCCACCATTCATTTGGGGGGCCCCACACCATACATGTGAGGGGCTGTCTACAGCCCCGCTGTAGACGATGCCCACTCGTTGGGAAGTGCTGGAGAATGGAGGTGGGTCTATACTTTAGACGTTGAGTTGTACTTGGTTTTGTGTGTAAACCATGGATGGGCTTAAAGAAGGAAACTTGGACTCACAAGTTAGACCGACAATGGCTAAGGCCCAGTCCTTTATGGCAGAGGTTGGTACTCCTTTCTAAGGGCTTTTGACTTTTTCCAGGCCCTCTGTATAAGATGATTCAGCTTCTCACTTTTGGACAATTTAGGACGCGGAGTGGGCATGGAAAATCACCTTCAATGTTTGCATGAACTGATTATTATTGCTGGCATGAGATGCTGTCATATAGAGCATCTCACGGTCAGTATTTTTTCAATTGGGCCTACATGACATTTTTACAACACTTGAAAAAACATTGGCCGGGTCATTAGATGCTCTACATGACAACATCTCATGCCAATAGTAGTAAATCAATTTGGGGCAAAAATTGCTAGTGATGATTGGTTATATGTTTTAATTAAAATTTATGTTTTGCTCCCTCTAAAATTTCTGGTTTGCCCTCCAACTCATTGAAATTTCTATATTTCATGAGAACCCCCTCTAAAATTTTTGGTTTGTCCCCCCAACTCATTGAAATTTTTATATTTCATGAGAAGTGTTAATTGAAAATTTTTTTGTCCCCTTAGATTTGGAGTCTTGGTTCCGCCACTAGATGCATCAGTACTCTATTGGCCATGCATCCTACATGGTTGCATAGTGTAGGGTTCGGAAAGTATATATATATGTATATATATATATCTCGGAAAGGACATAATACTTTACATACATACATATATATATATGTTAGATACTCTTATTTGTTTATAGAGATACACCACCGATTATATATATATATATATATATAATATTATAATAAAAAATGTATATAATTTATATATTTTTTAATTAAAATTTATGTTTTGCCCCCCCTAAAATTTCTGGTTTACCCCCCCCAACCCATTTATATTTCATGAGAATCCATTCTAAAATTTCTGGTTTGCCCCCAGCTCATTGAAATTTTTATATTTCATGAGAACCCCCTTTAAAATTTCTGGTTTGCCCACCCACAATTTATTAAAATTTCTATATTTCATGAAAAGTGTTAATTGAAAATTTTTTTTGCCCCCCTAGATTTGGAGTCCTGGTTCCGCCATTGTTTATAGTTTCTTCTTATTTATTCTCTTATTTTTCGAAAAAAGCACTTAACATAATTAGAACAAAAGATATAAAATGTAGATGCAATAAAAAATTCTCATTTGTACTTATTTTCTTATTCCATAAAATTCCAATTGATACAATATTCTAATCTTCTTTGTTTGTTGCATGCATTAACCCCCAAATAATGTTGTAGGTTACACCAAATATATACTATTAGTGGTGAATCCAAACAATAAAACAGTATTAATAGTGCATTTTTCCTTTTTGAAAGTAAGGCCTAAATTAAGCTGTATATAATATTGTAGATCCTTTCTTGTTCCGTCAGTTAAGTATTATTATTCCCTTAATTTTGTCTCTTCTTTCTTGTTTTAAATCAATTCGGGTAGGAAGGGAGGTTTCTCACCTACTCGCTCAGGTGCACCACCAAACTCACCAGTCACCACCCGTCCTCTTTTACCATAAACGCCAAACTGAGACCACTAACATCCGCCGGGGTGGACCGTCAGGTTTGAGTGTTAGATAGGTTTGCGGAATACTTGGACTTACTTCCCCGTGCTCGGCACAACATTGGACTACGTCGCCACCTGGATTTTTCTTCCTTTTTTTAAGAGAAGAAGTTCCCAATGTTCTTGGGTGTCACGTGGTCCAATGAAATGCTGACTCGCGCATCCACTGCATCAGACTCTGATGCACCACCCAAGGCCTTTATAAATTCCTATACTCTCACACACTCTCGGCAGTCGCCACTATCACCATCTACAGGAAGGGAGCCTCTTTGTGGTATATATCTGCAATCTCTCTGTGTAATAGTTTATAATAGAAATCAAGAAGCAAAATCGAAAGCTCATCAATATGCATTCATCTCTGAGTGTTTCTGCAACAACCAGTCGAACCCTCATTGTCGGGGCCACTGGTTTCATCGGCCGTTTCGTCGCCGAAGCCAGCCTCGCCGCCGGTTGTCCCACCTTTCTTCTAATCCGCTCCGCTCCCCTCTGCCCCAAGAAGGCCAAGACCGTCAGAACCCTCCAAGACAATGGCGCCGTCATCATATACGTACGTACAGTCTCTCTCTTTCTGCTTGGTCTGCGACCCAACTCTGACCTCACCTTTGTTGCAGGGATCGATGAACGACGGGGATTTCATGGAAAATACGCTCAAAGGGTATAGCATCGAAGTGGTGATATCGGTCGTTGGTGGGTCTAGCATCTTAGACCAGCTGACGCTAATCGACGCCATTAAAGCTGTGGGCACCATTAAGGTAGGACAAAGTGCGACGGAAAGCCCTAATTTATCAAAGATTCCTCGTACTTAAAACATGGTTCTTTCGATTTTGCAGAGGTTTTTGCCGTCTGAGTTTGGGCACGAGATAAACAAATCGAGTCCGGTGGAGCCAGGGCTCACCATGTACAACGAGAAGCGCAGGGTTCGTCGCGTGATCGAGGAGGCAGGGATTCCCTACACCTACATCTGCTGCAACTCCGTTGCTGCCTGGCCGTACCACGACAACACTCACCCCGCCGACGTTCTCCCTCCGTTGGATCGCTTCCACATCTACGGTGATGGAACCGTCAAAGGTACACAATCTTTTTTTTTTGGGTAACGAAGGTACACAATCTTTCTTCTTAGTTCTTCCTACCAGGAGCATTTACTTTTAGGGTTTGATGCCACTCATGTCAAAGATTCTCTATTTAATTTATTGGTTTATGTGGAAGGGCTATGCTATTATGGAAGAAAGATAAAGAAATTAATTGATTGGCTAAAACATTCAAAGTCAGATTTGTTTAGGGTTAATTTGATATCTGATCTGATCATTATAATAGTAAGTGAAATGGCTAAATTTGGGGTGAAATAGCTTTTGATTAGCTAATCATACTTAAAAACATTAAGACATGTGGGACCCATTGTTTGTGGAATTTTGTTTTTGTTAAAAATTTTAGATAATGCCTGTCTGACTTATGTTCAGTTTGTGTCGGACTAGATTATATCTATTACTGTTATAAAAAAAAATAGATTATATCTATTACTGTTATAAAGCCAACACTGGCTTTTCTTGCAAACATTCACTTCCCAAAAGGAGGCCCTATAATTTTTTTCAATTTTATTTAGGGTAAATTACACTTACCTCCCTTGAGATTTCTGAAATAACACTTTCTCCCTTTGAGATTTGTGTATGGGTCAAAATAACACTTTCATTGAAGTTTCTGTCAAAACAGTAATGATAGTTAATAAAATAATTTGAACTGGACAAGATTACCCCATTTAAGTTAAATAATAGTTATGCCTTAGGTCATTAAAGTTTTTGTTCTCATATTTATGAAGGGGTAATTTTGTCCAGTTCAAATTATTTTACTATCATTACTGTTTTGATGGAAACTTTAATGAAAGAGTGTTGTTTTGACCCATACGCAAATCTCAAGGGAGGAAAGTGTTATTTCAGAAACTTCAAGGGAGGTAAGTGTAATTATAGCATACCTCAATGGAGGTAAGTGTAATTTACCCTTTTATTTATAATACATACCATGTGTCATAAGACTCATAACTAATTTCCCCACAGAAGGCGTCTTTGCTTCTAATTCTTTTGACGCGTCTTCCATCTCAAAGAAAAATGAGTCGTCTTCCACCCCTTGCGAACAAAAGTTTCAAAGAATTTGTCTATTTAATGGGGCATTTTTTCAGCTTACTTTGTTGCCGGTGCCGACATCGGAAAATTCACAATGAAAACCGTTGACGATGATCGGACGCTTAACAAGTCCGTCCATTTACGGCCGGCCTCGAATTTAGTCAACATGAACGAGCTTGCAGCTTTATGGGAGAGCAAGATCAAGCGAAGGCTACCTCGAGTAACAGTCACAAAAGACGACCTACTTGCTGCTGCTCAAGGTTTATTGCCAACCCTTCGCTTCACTCATGCCCTCTTCGTTTAGATTTGACTTCTCAAAAGTTCACGTGGCCGTTTAATGTCGTGTGTTTATGCCCGCAGAAAATCGCATCCCAGAAAGCATTGTTGCATCCTTCACGCATGACATCTTCATAAACGGTTGCCAGACTAATTTCTCCATCGATGGACCTCAAGATGCTGATGTTAGCTCCTTGTACCCTGACATGACTTTCCAGACACTGGATGATTGCTTTGAAGACTTTCTTGCCAAGATCCCGGACCAGCCGGCATCGGTCGAAAAGCCGGCGGCAGAAGATGGTGGTGGCATCATTAAATCAGTGCTCCCAATCACTGCAATGTGTGCTTCAACGAACGACCGAACGGATGGTTCCTTCGTGAGTTGTTCTTGACGTGCTTATTTCTGAAGTGTGAGCTGAGCGTCATCTCAAACCATTTGTGTTGAAAAGGCAAGAGTTTTACCTGAGCAAAATTATTCAATAATTTCTAAGAAATTTGTTGTTTTATGTACTTGTTATGTATTGTTATGCAAGAGGGACGCCGAACGATTTGACTTAACCTAAATAAATTTGGGAGAAGATGATGCAATATGATTAAGAGTTCTTGTTCTTCTATAGTAACCAAGAGGTTTGGATGCACTAATTTACATGTTTAACGTTCCTGTTTATAGATTTACCGACTTTTCTTAAAAGGACTTTTAAACCCCGTTTGGATAGCAAGAGAATGAATGAAAATGAAAGGAAATAGGCTTTTTTTGCATGACGGTAGCGTTTGGATAACTGTGGGATTCACTGTTTCTTGAGAGAAAAAAGGATAATAATCACCCAAATTTGTTTTGCGCACCTAGAAATCAGAGTGAGAAAAACAAGCACATATCTTTCCAATGAAACATTTCCTAAATATTAAATAACCGTATCTTATTCAAAGGGTACTTCTCACGACTTTATAACTCGATCGAGAGAGACTGAAGTGTCACAGTGGGATTAAATATAAGAGAAATTGGCTTTTAGTGTTAATTTGTAAAAATAACCTTGTTTCAATCATTAAATGCATGATAATTGAAAATTAGTAATCCTTTTTAAACAAAATCGAGAATAAGTGTTTTTTACTGTTCACGTAAGAAAAGAAGAAAAAAAGATATTTAAGAGGTAGGATATCAATTGCATGATTAAATAATGAACACTTATACCCTAATTTAAGGAAAATACAAAGTCAAAACCATGCATACATGTGAGGATAAGATTGGAATCGCATTTAAGATTCCAATAACTTTTTTACTATACAAACACAAAATTCTAGATTTTCAGTTAAAACTATAAAATTTACTTATAACATCCAAACAGTATTGAGAAAATTACTTTTCAGTTTCTTTTCTCATATACCTTTCTTACATTCTCTTGGAATCCAAACGGAGCCTTAGTGAAGGTTTACAAATAAATCGTCTGCTCATAGATATTTCAACGGAGCCTTAGTGAAGGTTTACAAATAAATCGTCTGCTCATAGGATATTTCGGATGCACTATTTTGCCCTCCCACCCCGGTAGGTATATGTTTATATTTACAACAGGAGAAATAAGTAAGAACCTACAACAACACACAACATCAACTAACATTCTCCGGCTCACCTAAGGCTTGCTTATGCTTTAGGGACTCGATGGAGACGTTTCTTTATATCAACAAACATTCTCCGTAGTATAACTTTCAATTTACCGTTAAACAAAGTTAGCATAGGCACACACCACAGGCCTTCGTAGAGGGAGAGAGAATTGTCAATTGTGGACGTCTATACATCATATACAGGCAGTCGCTCCTCGATAGAGACCTGGCAGATGGGGCACTTGTACCATCTTCCACAGCATGTGCTGCAAGAAATCAGAAAATAGAGGCAGTGACATTGGATAGGAAAAGAGACCAAGATGCTTACAGAAGTGAATTGAGTAAAATAGCAAGCACAGGAATGGATAAAAATACCTGCAAAGGATGCGGTGCCTGCAAGGAAGCAATACCACATTTATATCTGCATCAAAGCAGACCCTACACAAGACCTTGTCCTACATTGTACAGTCATCATAATACTATTATATGAGATGGAAAAAGAGGAACCATCCATCTGTGTAAAAAAGTAAATAATAATTGAAACAAAAACAGTACAACCCAAGATACATCCAAATTTTAACATAAAATGGAAAAGCATAGTAGATAATATCAGTAGATTCCACAACACATCCAAGTCGAGGGCCTTTCCTCATCCTAGAGTGAATCTGATGGATTAGAGACTTGACTAGTGTTTCCACTTTGTGGGTGGGTGGATAACAACAACAAATTTACTGAATGGATGTAAAAAATAAATGAATTGTCACCCAAACTTGGAAATCAATCTTTTCATTAAAATGGAGTTTCAAAAGCATCCATTTAGTCCAGGTTGCTGTGATGCTAGGACGTTTTTGTTTATGTATAGATACTGATACAGAATGCTACGGATGACTTCTTGTATATAGGTTTTTTCCTACGTTTTTAAAAAAAAAATTATTTATGAGATTACGTTATCTTAATTTTCTTATTTTTCAACTCACAAGCATCTAATTTAGACAATCATAGCATAAGGTCTTCGTAATATGGTACTGAAAGCACCACAGGCAGTTGTGAAATGTTATAGACGAGGAGTTACCAACGCTGCAGAAATTTAATATAAAAAAAATTACAGAAGAAAAGATTATGAATATTATAGTAAAATGAACACTAGAAATAGGAACTAGAAGAAGCACTATACATATTTTCCTGTTACCAATGATAACTGCCTTAAGAAGAACACAAAAAGAGATCTCAAAGGATACATTTTGATTTGCATGGAGCTCATGCAACCTCTGAATTCAATAACAAAGCATATGGACTCATAATGAACAATGCAACATCATAAAGATGAAAAAAAAACCAAGTATTGTAGTTGCAGCATATGACATACACACAAGTACAAGGACATAGAAATTCCCAATGCAGAAGAAACCAGTCAAGTTTATAAATGTTACATTCTTAAGTCTTTCATACTCCTGCTGGCTGTATTTGGTGATTTCTGTTTGCTCACCAAGAGCTGCTTGTAGTCTCCAGACCTGAAAGGGCAAAAAGAAGGTAAATGATTACAACTAGCAAGAAAAGAATTTGGGATTTGGCATTCAGAGAGACACTAGATGTAAGACGCTGCCCCAAGGTTTTCAGTACTGGGACCGGACCAGATGTGTCCGGACGTCCGGTCCCGGTACAAACCAGATTGGACCGGCCAGAACAGCCAATCCAGGGAGATCCAAAACCTTAGAGAAAAAAACAATAAAAATCTGCAGTTTCAAACTTTCATCTCCTTGCTCAGTCCCTTCCTCACCCCTTCTCCGAGTCTCCTCTACGGCTCTACCAACCTTCCCCTCTCTCTCTAGTCTTGTCCTCACTCCAACACCGAGTCACGGACAACCTTTCCCTAGCCCCTCTCTTAGAGACTCACACTCAGTTTCTCCTCTCTTCATGTGCTCCAGTTGAAGATGTTGAAGACGGACATGGATACTCGCATGACTGCCTCTCTCTTTCCCCCTGCTGGAATCTTGATCGGAGAAGCTTTGAGAAGTAAGAATCAATGAATTGACGGCCCCTTCCTTTATCTCTCTCTTTCTTTCCTTTTTTGTAATTGCTCTCTTTCTTAGCCCTTGCCGGAACAAGCCGAAGTCTTGATGGAAGAATGACGGCCTCTCCCTCTCTTCCTCTCACTCCTTCTCTCTCTATTTCTTTCTTTTTTTTTTATTTAATTGAAGCGATTAGACTTTTGCAGGCTAAGCTTGCAAAGTCAGGTTGCTTTGTAGGCTTAGCCTGACTTTGCAAGCTAGCTTGCAAGCCTTTGTTTTAAATTTAAAAGTAGTTTGTTTTTTTTTTAAATTAAAGATAAGTATCGGGCGGTCCAACTGACCGCCCAAGTTTAAGACATCTGGGAGCTGAGATGGTCCCAGACCGGGACCATCCGATTCTGGTACGGACTAGCCGGTCCAAACTTGTACCGGCCGGTCCAGTAAACCATGCACTGCCCTGACTGGTGAGACGCATCAGAGTTAGAACCACCATATAAATGGATTTCATAAAGGAAGATGAATTTCAAATGCACATACCACAAGAAAAAATCAATTTCTTTCTTAAAGAAAACTCTGCAAAAATTTTAAAAACTTTAATGCCTTTTACATGAAAATCTCACACTATTAATGTCGCCTACATAGGTAGAAGGATTGTCCATGTGGTCTATTTGGAAAGTTTCCCCATCATGTGGATGATCTAGATTGGCAACTTCATCCATCCAAGAGGCAGAAAAACCATCTAACAAAATCTTTCATTACAAACAAGAAATCCCTTCATCTAAGTGTAATGAGTATATAGCCATACAATCAGTTCCTGAAACAACTAGGGGATTGAATGAAAGAAAAACCAATAACTATGTAGTCAAAGTTACATAAGAAGCGGAAAACTATAAGGAATAATGTGCACCTCCTCCGTAAGATCTTTTCTGTGCATTTTCTTCACAATTTCTGGTGTATAGCCACAGAAAGTGTTATACCTGCAGAATTTGATTCAAACCACATCAAGGGACAAAAGTTGATGTAAGATGTCTCTAATACTTAATACAGATAATATACTATCATGCATCAATTAAGGGTCCAATAGCAAGGATCCGTCATTTTTGTGCTGTTTTCTGTAATAGAAGCTTCAGAATTGAATACTACTTCACACCAGGTATGTCACACACCATGTAATTCATTTCCTTGACAGTCATGTCAAACTACATTATTTTAATTATTATTCAGATAAAACATAACCCAACATAAGTTTAATATTGAACTGTTGTCTGTAATGTAAATAAGCACTTAAAATTTTCCAAAGTAATAAATTCTATATCATGAACTCAAACTATTACAAATATTCTTCAAATATATCCTGAAATATGTGGAACAACTTTCTGGACCAGTAACAAGAGTTTTCCAGATCACTGTGGATGCCTGTATATTTACTAACTTACATATTACAAAGTACATGCTACATACTTACACTGTAAAATTGCTAACATCTTCCAGCTCTGATAGAAAATCATGTCACATCCATGATATGGTATAGCCAAAACCAATCCCTAGGCAATGCTTTGCACTTATCTAGGCAGAATTCCCAACTCTTTTTTGCAAGCTTGAATTTGCCAAATTGTGTATAGGACTGATAGAAACCACTCTACTGTCCAGTAATGGCCAGTTAATCATAGGTGGACCAACCAGTCATATTTACACAAAAGAAAATGTGATGCTTTAAAATATTTTGAACATTCGGGTGCTATTTTGAAAACTAGATTATGATGCTAAAGTTGTATTAATTGTGTCCCACAATGTCACTATTGGTCTTGCCCCTTTCAATTCAAGAGTGGCCTTATCTTTGAGTCATGGTGTCATACATCTTGTATGAGTGCAGTTAGGAACTTTATTTGGTAGTGTATGATAATTTTTTATCTCAGCTATATACTTACACATGCACACTTTTTAAGCTGTACCTATACTTTTATATGTTATATTATATAAACGAAGTAGTCAGTCTAGTACTGAGCACGTGATTGAGTCTACACTGGTGGCAGTTGCCTTGTAGGTCCCATTTTGATTAGAGTTTTGGGGATGAGCACTTTAGAGATGAGTAGGGAGTAGCATGGTGCTATTTCTCCTACCCTTTTCCAGGTGGTAGGAGAAATTAGATGGAGGGAGCCAGCTATTGATACTATGAAGGTCAGCTCTTACAGGTGTTCTCTAGATAACCTGGGACCTTCATTCTTAGGAGGCATGTCTCAGGGCTACTTGGATGTGGTGTCTTGTCTACTATCTTTTGTGGCCTAGTGGAGAGTGGTGATTCCATTCAGGCAGAGCACTTAGCTTTATTGGCTGCACTTTCCGAGGCACGGCCAATGGGCATCAAGGATTTGGTAGTTGAAGTTGATGCAGCTACAATTATCAGGTGAATGGGTAATGATGTCAAGAGTTCTTGGAGGCTATCCCATTTTTTAATCTAGCAAATCAGTTAGCCAGGGTTGGCAAATTGAGAGCTGACCTATCTATTGGGGCTCCTTTTCGGAATTAGGAGTTGTTGGGGTAATAGTGTTTATGTGGCCTAGTGGAGACTGGAGAGTGGTGATTCCATTCGGGCAGAACACTTTAACTTTTTACTGTTCTCAATTTTTTGGTGAAAAGGAACTAGGAATTAGAAAGTTAATTCTATAAAAGCTATGATTGATTAGTATAAGAACAATATGAACGACATATGTTTATTACTTAATAGAATACATGCAAGGAATAAAGGAATTTGAAGTTTAATGAATAAACTAGTACTAGACAAGAAATTAGAAATACTAACCCACAAGCCCCAGCCTGGTAGATTCTAGCTTGTTCCTCTCTAAATCCTTCATCAATTGACCACCAACCCAGTAGCCTGTTAGCAAGGATGGGAAAAAAGCAATTACCATCTTCAGTGTTCATATTGGATAAATAAATATGCATTATCCCTTAGTTCAAATCTCTACCTTGTTTATACGCAAGTAAATAGAAATACACAAAAAAAGTTAATCCTCCAACAACTAATAATTTATAAGCTAAAATATTCTACAATTTTTTTTTTAATTGAATCAACTTGCTCCTATACTGCAAAATTAATAACCTTTGATATCTATTAAACCGTAAATTCTTAAATATGTTCTAGTATGTTATTAGTTTTTAAGTTAATATTTCCTAATATGTACAACACCTAATGATAACATTTAGATAGTGTAACTTACAATATAATAAAATAAAATCAAAGTAGTTTGTACTAAAGTTATGTTTATTAATTTAAACTAGTAAGAACGGTATAACAAAAAAAGTAAAGAAAAAAAGGTTGTTTTAGGCTTTATTTGTAAAGGAGAAGAGAGTTTTGGTTGAAAGAGAAGAGGAAGAAAGAAAAATATCATTTTCACTCTTCAGATTATCAAAAATTGGGGCATGTGAAATTTCAATTGCTTCTTCCATACACAACCACAAAGATGAAACCATTTGCTTGAAACATTGCTCATTTTGGAGTATTGTTACACAGTTACAGTAGTTACCAATGCCACTATGTCCTGACACTAGGGCAGTGGGAGAGGGATATCTAAAAGGTCAACTGCATCCAGGTCACAGTCAATCAACACTAATAAGTCAACAAATACTACAATTTCCAATCATTGGAAGCTTTGCTCCTTCATTTTTGTTCCAATGGTTAAAGTGGATTGCAAATCGTTGTGCCAATTGTGAGGACAAGTAGACCAATAAAATGGCTATTCTCCATGTAAGGGTTTGAATAAACATTCAAATAATTATCCATTCAGTGCATGAAAAGATAATACAATGGCGTTACCTGATAAATAATTTCTGGAACTGGTTGATGGAGGTGAAATAAAAGAGGACAAAGAGAACAGTGAAGATTCGTGCATAAGGGAACAACAAAAGAGTTGTTGGCTACGAGTTAGAAGAAGATTCTTTATCAGATTATGACATTTTGGCTAAGTCATAGCTTCCATTTGAAAATACCAAACATAAATACTTGGAAAGATGAGACTGAAAGTCCATATGTGCACAAAATTGTATATCTTTTTCTGTTATCCACAAATGGGGAAAGAAACCCAAATCACTTTAGTAATTTGACTATAAGTAATTGCATCACATGGGAATTAAAAGATACCTTGAACCATGATGTAAGAACCCAAAACAATCACGAGCCCTTGAAGATATTGCAAAGTATCTCCCTGTACTGGTTCCATTACGCAGTAAAAGAACAATTTTCTCCACCAATCTAGATAAAGCAAACAAGAACCCAGCAACTTGCAGTAGGAAAAGAGGTGAGAAAAGAGCCGGAATCGGAATATATCTAGCACCGGCTGGTGTGTCCTGAAATTTGAACAAAATATGAGTACAGCAGCTGATAATATCTAGCAGCATACGATACCTAAAACTCCTTGTACAACTAATAATCATGCCTCAAAAACCTAACATACCGCCAAGCGCATACAGAGGAGGATCTGAAAAGCAATCACTGGAATTTTAATAATATGGCCCCCAATATCCTCAAGGCCACACATGCTATCATGGCACTGGTCTTCCCCTGAAGAAAGTACTAACCCACTGTTCCAGTCAAGATATCTAATAGTTGTAGTGGACGAATGGCCTTCTCTACTGTGAGAGTGTTGATGAATCACAGGATTGGACCACTTTGTGCAAACAAGAAATGCAAAGCACTCTGCAATACTGTGAAAAGGAGAAAGTCAATTCTAAGAAAAAAAGATGAAGCAGTATTAACCACCAATAGTGAAATTTGGGAGCAAAAGTGCACAACAAGTACCCAATATTTATAAATAAGTCCCACCAACCTAGAGCACCTACATCACCTGCAATATGGTAAGAAGAAAATCAAGATACAATACATCACTAAAATATGGAGTTCAGGGTCACACGCGGGAACGCATTACAAAGGATTATGTTTGTAAACTGATAAAATATTTTCTGTGTATCTGCTCTTAGAAATACATATACAAAATAAAGCACTTTTTTCTACTATATGCTCCCTCTAACATGCATGAATAGCTGAATATGACTGACAAAAACATAGTCGGTTGTATTTAACCAAGACGTTGTATTCAGTTATTCATGAAAAGTAAAAACTGAAACACCATGTATTCTTGCACCATGTCTACATGCAACCAGAGGAACTAGCTTCCTATTATAAGCACTTGCAAGGCCCTAACCATGCACTCATACGCATACATAAAATCAGATACATACTCCCTCTCCTCAATCATCCTGCACTTCAATGTGCAAGAATATGATTGATGAGGTGCATTCCATTTACAAGATGGGAAGCTATTTTAAAACCAAGATGTGCATCATAACCATTAGCAAGCTTTGCCAAATGAGAGAAATAATGGAGAGTCATTTGCCAAACTGTTTTGAGTATATCATTTCCTACTGGAATAAGCATATATATTCAATCAATATGGTCCTGTTTGATGCAACTTCCTAAGGGCCAAAAGTGCTTCTTGCCCTTGGTTGTAGAATCGCTTCCACTCAAGGTTAAGTTCTATGGGGAGAATCACTCTTCAAGAAGCCCACTCTGTCAAAGTAGGAGAGATGGTTCCGAAAACTCTGCATGTAGCAGTCACCAATGGTCCCTCAATTTCCTTAATATATTCATAGAAAGGACAAATATTTCTTTTTAACATACAATTATCTACAACATTATCCTTCTACAAAATTTTCTCAAAAACTCGAGAGTTTATCTAAAGCCCTCAATTTAGATATCCCTTTCAACAAGTATCATCATTTGTAACCTTATACTGTCTGTCAAAAATATTGCCAAAAGCACCCTTTATATAAAGCATAAGAGACATCAGAGGCTGATAAAGAAAATTTTCTCTTTGAAAAGAAAAAAAACTGTTGAAGAAAATGTCAACAATTGAGAAACATATGGGTAAACCAGTTCACAGTATTGCATGATTTAAAGTGCTAAGAACAATAAATGGATGTTTCATTTGGATATTGGTGCCATATTTTCAGACAGGAAGTAATTTAGCCCCAAACTTGTTTTACTTATTACACTTAATTTTTCCTTTGGAAGAACTTCGAGTACTTGTAGCATTCCCCTTTTGAAATTTCCTTGATGTCAAATTGGAATTTTCCACTTTCAAAAGTGTAAAATTTCCATTAAAAGAAAAGTTTAAATCTTTGACCAAAGTGAATGCATGATATCATACGCAGATATTTTAATTGTTTATTTTGCAAGCAATGTCACATCTTCAGAGTAAGATAATTACTTGAGATATTCCAAGGGAAACATAGCACTTCCACAATGTTATCTATAAGATTGCAAAGAAACTTGCACAATCATGGAGGTACACATATAGGGAAATTTTGGTACCCTAAAAAGGAGAATTTCATAATATTTTGGGAAATTTAAAAACCATTGTAAAGAAATGAATTATCACAGCGATGATATGATAGACATTACCACATAGCTTTAGAAGAGTGAATGTTGTTGCCGCAACAAAGAAAACCATGGAGATTGCAATCCATAAGTGCTAAAAACGATAGACCAGTATTAGTGAGCTTCATGCAATACCTGAAGATACACATACGCATACATATATGGAAGTTGAATATAAACTGTACACTAAACAAGTACTGCGGTTCAGGCCCGTGTCATAATGTTAAGAGACATCATTCACACTAATAGCATAACTTATTCAGAAGGAAGATGAAAACAAAAAGAGCTTCGGAAAGAGTATCTAGATAACACAAAAAATAACAAGGATATAGTCTTTGATAGATGGGAATGGTGGAACAGGATTCATGTCGGGGATGGGATGAACCATTACTGTTTTTGTGGATATTTATGTATGAAAAAGAAGCCTATAGTTGCTTGTGTGCTTGCCTTTAACAATATGTGGCTAAATGTTGCTAATTTAAGTATTTTGTCTTTTCTGTTCTATACTTTTGTAGTGTGGCACTAAAATTTCCCTATTCAGAGGGGTGGGAGCAAGATGTTAGTGAAATTTTGATGACTTCATATATCCTCCGCAGCTGTTTTGAGACATGTATTTTATAGGAAAATCGCCAGAAATGTCGCCATAGATCTCTCTTGTCCCCTTCTTCTAGATAAAACGCTTCCACAAACTCAATTTTTATTACAGGTTTTGAGTTTTTATTGAATGAAAAACACTCTTAAAGGATTTCAAGGTTTAGGGCAATCTGGGGAAGCATGCATTCAAGGTAATCATGTTTTTATTATTATTTAATTTTAACATTGTAAACTTAATAAAATTGATTTCAAATTTATATATGTTATGTAATGACAACCACTTTATAAACAATTATTACTACTTTTGTATTTCAGGGAAAAAAAACGTAGTAATTTTTTAGTTTGAAAAATAGAAAAAATTAGAAATGTCTAATACCCATTAATTGTCTAAATTAGTTGGTCATTAATTAATTATATAGATATTTCGTAAATTTAATAAGAATAAAAAGTACTAAATATCATAAGCTTTTTCAAAAATACAAATATGTTAGAAAGTGTTAGTGGTCCATTACTATTTTAAGTACTTAGTCATTAATTAACTATTTAATTGTTTCCAAGCTTAAATAATAAAAAAGTAAAAAATTTAAATGAGTAACAAGCATATTAGAAAGCTACGATGTTACAAGAGAATTAATTTGGTGGACTTTGTTTAAAAAAGTGTGTACCAATAAAATATATTGATTTAATGAATGATATCTATGGGGGAGCTTTAACTAAGTAAAAACTATTGGCGGTGAGACAACTAAGTCCGGTTAAGGTAGGTTTGCATTAAGGATCAGCCATTAGCCCTTATCTTTATGCTTTAGTTATGGATGAGTTGAAAATTCATATTCAAGATGAGGTGCCTTGGTGTAAGTTATTTGCAGATGATGTGGTCTTGGTGGGTCATACTAGAGAAGAAATAAATATTAAGCTAGAATGTTGAGATATACCTAAGAATACAAAGGGTTTCAAAATAAGCTGTGCGAAAACTGAATACATGAAATGCCCTTCTAATACAAATACAAAAAAAACTAATGAAACCATTAGAATTGATAATCATGATATCCCTCTAAGTAAAAAGTTTAAATATCTTGAATCAATGGTACAAAATGATGGAGAAATTGATAAAGATGTAGCACATAGGATTAGAGTTGGTTGGCAAGTCGATGGGTGCTTCTAAGGAATTGTGTGATAAGCGTGTTACACTTAAATTAAAGGGTAAGTTCTATAAGACAATAACTAGACCAGCTATGTTACATGGTACATAATATTGGACAACAAAGAACCAACATGTTCAGAAGATGAGTTGAGATGAACATTTTAAGATGGACTTGTGGAAAAACTAAGAAAGACAAAATAAGAAATAAAGACATTTGAAATTGGTCATAGCATGTATTAATTAGGAAGGAGAGTAGGTTAAAATGGTTTGGACTTTGGAGTATAAACATGTAAAGCGGAGACCTAGGGATGCACTTGTAAGCAAGGTTTTTTCATTGGCATGCCACAAAAATGTTGGAAAAATAAAAACTCAAAAAATTGAGTTTTTTTTTTTGGATTTTGGGGTTTTCGCCCAAATCAAGTGAAATTTCGCTTCGTGCCGCCCAAAAAAAATAATTTTCTTTTAAAAAAATTGTGTTTCCTCTTGTTTCGTGCTATTTTGCTCGTTTCACTCAGCACACCATTGTGTTTTGCTGGTGTGTTGCTAAATCTGGCGATCTTGCCCCTGCAAAACTTGCCACTATGGGAGCAAATGGTGAAATTTCGGCAACATGCCGCCTATCAGAAGGTGTAAGAGGATGCATGTTGAAGGGCCTATGAAACCAAGATGAAGACCTAAAAAGACATAGATGGAGTCAAGAAAACAAGATTACCAAAAATGTAAATTAACAGAAGATATATTCTTGATAAAGTGTGATAGAGAGACAAGATTCGTGTTGCCGACCACACTTTTGTGGAAATTGGCTTCTGCTGATGATGATGATTAAAACAACTTAGAAAATGTTAAAATATGTTCTCGTAATTTTGCTTTGTTCTTCTGATTCTTGCAAATTTCTACCTCATTTATGAGACGATATGGTGTGTAGGAAGGCATCTATTGGATAAAGCCGTGAAATCCCTTATGAAGACCACAATAATATGTTTGGATGCAACTAGTAGCAGCACATTATTAATAGTGGGGATTTTCCTTAATTAAAGTAGTACATGGCAAATGGAAAATTGTAATTTATTTGCCTACAGTGCACCTCGAGATGCATATTCTAAAGAAAGAGCATCTGAAGTCTACCACTAGAAGTAATAGTAAAAAGTGGAGAAGAGAGGCAAGGGTGTTAGTTGGTTTGATTTAAATCGAAAGCCAAACAAATAAAACCGAAAAAATGGGTTTTATTTGGGGTTTTCATAGTTCAATTCTTCCATAGTTTGAAAAATGAAAACTGAACTAGTTATTCAGCCACATTTCAGCAAGTACTTCCAAAACATGATTTCCTTAGGAAGGGAAAAAGGATGATAAACTCAAATACACTTGAAAGGGAGAGATCAGACAAAAGATGAAGGTAGTTTAGCAGTTTGAATAGTCAAGAGTTGTGAACAAGCCTTTATGTGGTAGAGGTACGGAAAAGAGAATGACCGCCTTTGGCATGCCATTAAAAGAGCAGTATATAGGTATAAGCTATGATGGAAAAATGATTAGGTGATGGGAATCATAGCGTCACATTGTGCAAAGCAATTACTAAAATTAATCAAGAATTTCAGGAAGGCATATAATTTAAGGTGGCACATGGTAGGTGTCTCAGATACTGGAGGGCCTAGGGTGTGATAAGGCCTAATTAAGGACTTATTCTTGTTCCCTTCTTAAAATGGTGTGCAGTAAAGAAGCCATCTATATGGGACATATAGAAAATTATGTATCCTAGAACATGCCATTTGATTGGAAGTCACAAAACTTTTCCTTATTATCGAAATTCCCTCTGATCCTAAAATTTTTTGGATAATTTTTTTTGTAGGAAACATCATAAAATAGAAAAATTTCCCTGCAAATAAGGAACAAATGGTGCAAAATTTCTATTGAAGCCAATATTTACAACCAAGGTTAGCAGTTTCAGTGCCGCTTAGCATTTTACTAAGCTGCTGAAACGAGCCAAGATGGGGAAAAAACATGTTTTGGCGAAATTTAGCGAAAAGTGGCGAGATGCCAATGAAACGCAATGGCTTGCCAACGAAAAGTTAGCGAAATAGGTGAAATGCAGTGAAATAGTCTCAAAAAAGGGTGATTTTGACTTAAAATACTCAAATCATGCGAAATTTAGCCTAATTTAGATGAAATTGCATACGAATAGCTATTTTCATTCTTATTTGGATGAAAATTTTAAACATTTCTTGCTTAAAATCACTCATTTGATTGAGATAAATAAGTGATTTTACGCAATAAATGTAAAAATTGTGTCTAAATAGGGGAAGAATAAAACTCTTCGTATGAAATTCAACCAAAATGGGCTAAATTTCATATGATTTGAGCATTTTATTTCAAAATCATCCATTTATTGGGCTATTTCGCAGCATTTTGACACTATTTCGTCGACACGCTGACGAAAACGAGAAAGTTATGTTTTTTCCGCCTATTTCATGCCACTGGAGGGGTCAAAAAGTGAAATTTACGGCAAACACTGTTTACAACCAAGGAAGTAACTCTCCAACCAAGGTCATAGAGGAGAACCCATGTGCAGGTTCAGAACAATGAGGGATCCTTCTTAACCAAGTCCTTTACTAGTGCAATATTTCAAAGGGTTCTACACGCCTATCAAAATCAGTATAGAGTAACATCCCCTATGAAGGTCGCCTTTTTTGTATGAACAGCAGCACTAGACAGATGTTAGCAATAAATTATCTAATTATTAGAGTTGGTCATTCCCAAATATGAGCATTATGTATAAATCAGAAGCAAATCAGTAACACCTGTTAATAAAATGTTATTATATTACTGCTATCTTGAAAAAAATTTTAAAAATATCTCGGTATCAGCTAAAATTTTTTGTTCTAAAGATGGTCTGGAAGGTTGGCATATAAGAACATAATTCACAGTAATAAGACCGATGTAAAGCCTGTTTTCTATCTGGTTGTGTGTGTGGAAAGAGAGGAATAAAATAAATAATCAAGGAAAGTAGACAAACATTCATCTTCCAATCAGGCATCCGTATCTTCATATGTCAGAAATTTAACTTCCAAACAATTGAAGTCCTTTTGGTCGTTTTGATTTTGACTTCTATTATGTATATCCAAGACCATTATCAATTTTTTACATACTCATCATATACAAAGGGTTTACAGTTCACTAAAAGTGTATATATCCAAGGTTGTTGGTAAAAAATTGTTTTCCACATCAAATATCAATGGGTAAAATAATAATTTGTGGAACAACACTTCATATAAAAAAGAGGCAGATTATTATATCAAATGAGTTTTTCGCCTCTCTCATGAAAAAGTTATTCAAAAATTATTAACCAAATAAAATCGACTTACAGGAAGTGTCTCCCATATTACTTCATCGCTCATGTTCTCTTCATCTCCTGGCATTAGAGCCCCACACATTCTGAATAGTAAGTGAAACTTAGTTACTAGGGCTAACGTAAAAGTACTCAGATTAATTAAATTGTAAAATATCTAATAAACAGTTAAATAAAATTAATTTTTCATAATTCATTTATTAAAATTAATTGTCAATCATATAATGCCAATATAGTGAAAGCATAAATCTGGAGAAAAAAGAAAATGGAAACAGAAATCTCACTTAATTGATATCCCCAGTCTTGCTGTGTCCACTATTTTTTATTTGTATGTTAAATTTGAAAAATTTTAAAACCAAAATGGAGAATAATTGTCTCACATGTGCATTTTGTAAAACACAATGTTCAAATGGAATTACATATAAAATATTTATAAATCTAGAAAAATCATAGAGTTTTCCATCACTATGTTGCCTAACATCAACTATAGGATCTACATCACCTACTACATCTTATAAGTTTGCCCTCACTATGTTGCCTAACATCAATTATGACAGCATAAGACTCAATCAAGCAAAACCTAAGCAGCTTCTCAACTTTTCCAGCACCAAATCACATATATTAAATTCAGCACCGTAAAAATTGGAAGAAGCAATGGAGCAAAGCCTATAAGAACATTCAAATGTTCATATATTTTTGAAACATTAATTGAAATTTTCTTGGTTGAAAGAAGAAATAATTCTGGCAAATAAACATTATGCTAATCAAACCATTAATTCACAATCTGACATGGTTATTTAACTTAGATTAGAAATAAACTGCCAAGCAAAGGTAAAAAAATAATAACATTCAAGTACCAAGGCATGCTGGTTAAATTTACAGGTGTATCTCAGAAACCAGCAGGAAAGCAAAGCAACAATTTAAAAATTATTACAATAATTAATATTTCACCAGTATGACACCTATATATTTTAGGCCAAGAAAAAAAAGGAATTTATCAAAATCAATGCAAAGAGAGAGAATTTACCTGAAATTGTCAATGATTATAACTATTTCAAATGCCAACAATGGAAGAAAGACGATCTTCAAGTTTACAGCTGCAAAACTGTGAACTGCACCCAGAAAATGGGGAAAAAAAACCAACAACAAATTTCATCGTTAAGGCATACCAACATGGAATTTTTAGCAACTGTTATTTCTTACTTCATGCAAAGGACAACATTTAGCAATGCAGACCGATGATACCAGCATGAAAATCATTAAACAAATATCATGTAGATCCAAAGTAACAGTTTATTCAATTTTAGATCCTTCATTCTTATCAACAGTATCTTCTAAGCAGATGAAATGATTAAAAGAAAAAAATGACAATTAATTCAAGTCTGAGCCTCAAGAATCTAGAAATAATTAAACTATTAAAGGGGGATGTCAATACCATAAATGCTCTCGAGATATATACAAAGGAGCAGTTCAAATGCAACTAGCAATGGCATCGCAACCACAGCATGACACGGTGCCCACTGCCCATTAAAGAGAAGTATATATAATTTGCCATCATTAGGATTGAACAAGGAATAAAATCATTTCTCCACCAGGTCAATGTAATGATCCATAACATTATATAAATAATTTCCTAAAATGTGAAGAGGCATTATTTCATACATGACGATCACGTGGTAGTGATGGAGCAGGTAAAGAGAATCTTCCTCTCGCAATAACAGCATGAAATAGCCAAAGTGGGGCAAAAATGACCCTGCATATCACAGCTTTTCAATTATCAAATCAAAGGGATGAAACATATGTAAGCTTTTGGAAGCATCTCCATTTTTCATCAGTCACATAGTAACAGTGCTTCATCAACATATGTAAGCTTTTGAATGTGCCTCCAATTTTCAGCCATCACATAGGAAGAGTGCTTCACCAAAAATTTTAAGTAATACATGTAAAATAAGGTTACCCGTATAAATGTTCTCAAAACCAGGTTACATAGCTTATGTCCATCACATGCAATACCATTGTTTTAAATATCTATCTATTCTTTGATAGATAGAAATTTATCTATCCTTCAATATATCCCCTTTCCTTGGGAGGCGATATATCTCCTTTCCCCAAATGATAATATATTTAGCAATATCAATATTTAAGATCTTGTGAACAATACACTACATAATCACATGTATAAATAACAGAGTTTAAAATATATTTACATATACTTTTGTGTTTATTTGTGTAGATATATAGAAAATATTCAGATAGTAAAGTGGTGGAACTTAACAGGATCAAAATTAGTGGATTTAAAAAAAAATTGATGAATGAGGTAGCATAGATAGGATCTAGAAACATAGCCTACACAAATGTGGCATGAAATGATCATTTCTATTAAAAGAATACAAAAAGAGGCTCAGGAGAATCTATGTGTGAAGTTCAAACCAAATAATAGACTTAGTAGTGGAGTGATATTGCTCAAAAATCTCTGAAGAGAAAAGGCTTTATTTTGAAATTTGGGAAAGAAGTAAAAATTGAAAAGATCTAGAAAAAATATAGAAGTGTTAAAAAAGAAACAAAAAAATAACAATAAGTTGTATAAACTTAAGAGGGCGACAAATTCATGTATAAACTTGCAAGAATAAAAGAAAGGAAGGCAAGTCTTCTACTGTACTTTGTTTTAAAAATTCCATGTTACTCTTTTTCTATTTTATGTTTCTGTCCTTTTGCTTTCTCTCTGTAACCTATCTCACATGGGTTATCTGTATTTTCACTCTTTGATACTTTATAAAATCCGAGTATATATCAAAAAACAAAGAAAAGAAAAAAAAAAGGACAAGATTTAAATCAAGTTAGATGTATTAAGAGTTTTAGTAAAGGATGAAAAATATTTTCAGAAATTACTAAATGATACAGATATGGCGAATCTCGTTTTGGAACAAATGTGATTATTAGAGAGCTAAAAAAACATTGTAATATTTGTAGGATTAAGGATCTAAAGTGACGATAATTTTAGCAAAAAATAAAGGTAGGAAACACTTTAAGACCAGATGATATTCCAATTGCAATACGGAAGTGTTAGAGAAGTTGAAGGAGAAGAAAAGAGAGCTTCATATTGTTCTTATTGACAAAGAAAAAGCATATCCTAGTGCTCAAGCGAGTTAATTTATTGGATTTTTTGACAAAAATGAGTCTCAATGGGGTATATTGAAGTTATCAAAGACGTGTATAGGAGAATGCTAACTAGAGTGAGGAGTGGGTAGTGACACAAATTAGTTTCCAATAACTATGGGTTTACACCAAAGGGCAGCTATGAGCCCTTATCTTTTTGGTTTAATTATACATGAATTGATTACGTATATCAAAGAATAGGCATCTTGATGCATGTCTTTTTTCATATGATATAGTTTTAAAAGACTTAATTGGGGAAGGATTAAATGCAAAATTATAGCTATGGAAGGATACTTCCGAAAATTGGAATCAAATAGTTTTAAAATAAGTATAACTATGACCAAGCATGTTTTACAATATTGCCAACATGCCAAGGCATGCCAATAATATATTCCCACCAAAAGCCTCCAAGGGCACGATGAGAGGGGGCAAGAATTCATTTCCCCCCTTTTCCCCTCCATGCTGTGATATACTGGCAGCATGGAGCGATATTTTGTAGCATGGAGAGCAAACTGGTATATTTATCATAGACATGAGCAGTATACCCTATACTGACGATGTATCAGCAACATGCCTGCATATAGGGAAAATTCTCAACATGAATTTTATTAAACTCTAAATGCTACCAAATGGGGAATCAACTACCAATAGGATTTTTTCTTCCATTTGAACTCAATTCTATAATTCTTTTAGTTGCCTTGATAGCTCAGATGTTCCAAAACCCCTCTGGAATAAACACCAGTCCCTACTCCTTCAAACACTCTTAAACAATAGTTCCAGATATTCTAGTCCTCTAACACTGATTGGTTTCAATGTTTTGAATATACGTAAAGAAGAGAGGACAAATTCATTATATTGAAAAAAAAAAAACTAAAATGAATGAGCATTTTTATGGTAAAAAGTCATTTGTCTAATTTATTCAACTATCAAAATTAGGCAAAGGATATATAGCTCAAAGGCATAAACAAAACTTTAGACTCTGAAAAGGAATAGAAAAAGAAAATAAGAACAAAAAAAGAAAAAAAGCAGAACAAAGACCCGCAACTAGAGCAATCCTCTTGATTGGTGGTCATTACTTAGTTTTAACTATCTTTAGAGATACAGAAGAGTATGATCTCATTTCATGCCATATACAGATGAGAAACCAGCTCAATTAATTGGGATCATTTGAACCATCACAGATCTATTGCCAACAAATTTACAGTCCCTCTGTGTATCCTGTTCAGTGCAATAAGGTTAATAAAGTTGGTGACCTGCTTCAAGAGAACTGCCAATTGCGAACCTTAACCAAAAAAAAGTAGTCACTTGGTTCCAGGCATCTAACATGATGCCCTTGATCTTTGGAGCTTATTGAGAAATCAATGTCTTACACCATGGCTTCAAGGACCAAGAGTACAACAGACAGAAAATCATTTGGTCCAATCACCACACGCCATATTGATCTGTTTGGCTAGTATATCTCAACCTTTAACAACTAAAGCATGATCCATATATGAAACAATCAAGTGAATGGATACAAAACATAGGTGGTTTTGTGAGGTAGAAGTACCTGAAGTGCATATTTATTAAAACAAATATGACTGCCTTAAGAAGATAAATAATTGGTCAAAAGCACAGCCATATTAAAAAATATAAAAGAAAAAAGAGGTGCATCTTAACAATTATAGGCACAACAAACAAAGGCCATGGAATCCCATCTTGAAAGAAATCACCCAACTAAAACTTTCAAACCCTTGTAGTTGATCCATCTTATCAAACAAAAAAACAAATCCGATCACACATATGAATCATGATATTACTTTCACCACAAGAAGTTCTACATTCGAAATAATCCAATAGACCAAAAGCATAAAATTTGACCATAAAATGGAGCTCCTAGAATTCAATGTGCGATGAGGCCAAGTCCCAAATGCCACATAATCAAAACAAGGAAATACCAAATAGGATGATCAAGTAAAATGCTCCAATCATCATTGCTACAAGCATGTATGAAAATTCTTTCTTGGATCAGGGTTCATTCTAATCTGAGCAACAGTATGGAATCCCAAAAAAATTTATAATTCATAAAAATAAGAAACTATTTAAAGTAGTATTTCGTAAAATTTTTTAAAGAAGATCTCAAAAACTCATCTGATCAACTCGTAGATTCGCACTACACTATGTTGGCAAAAAGCAACATAAATTATGAAAATAATAACAGATGCATATATATAAGTTTAGAAAAAGGCATTAACATATATAACAAGGCAAAACATAAACCCACAATTAAACAAGATAATAATAATAATAATAACAACAAAGATAGAATAAGAAACATTCACAAATAATGAATATGAATAATCAAATAAAATAATATAATACACTAAACTATTTAATTTCATATAAGTACCATAAAGCAACAAGCAGACAATCTCAATACCACATTGAATTTCAAGGAGGGTATCATGATCCATCCTAGAGGTAATATAATAATGATGAGTATGACCTTTGGACACCAGAAAAAGAAGAAGAAGAAGAAGAAGACTATTAATGAGAGAATGCATATGATTCTATGGGATTGGCACTCATCAATTAACTATCAGCATAGTGCCCTTAATATGGTGATGCACCGCTAGAGGATTGGCCATGGTATCCTCTAGCAAAGGGTTATCCTCCACCAGTGAGTTTCTTATGATAATATCCTCCAGATTGGCTAAGGTAATGCCCTACAAGGCTATAAAATGATCCAATTACATCATAGCAACAAGCTACCTGTTTTGTTATTGATGTAGGGGGATTCGAGACAGATGATGCTGAGCTGTCAGATTGCACATTGATGGCGCTGGAATACCATGAGTTGGTAGAGCATCGCAAAGGCAGGAAGTGATGGTGATATCTTTCTAATTGGGGCAATTTTGAGTGCGTTTTAGTATTTTGGCCATAACTTCGGCTACGGTTATTGGAATCGCACATATAACCCCAATTCGGAAAGATATTTCCGGCGCGCACGCCGTGGTACATGACCGAAGTCGATGTGCATATTTTTCGACCTCAAATTCCACTGTTTTCCCCTCCGAATCACTATTCTTAGTTATTTGTTGCTATTTTTGGTAATACTTCGTTTGTCAATTAGGAAGTGATTTTAAACCCGATTTGGGCTAGATTTTTCACATGTTGCTTATTTTATTATATATTTCATTTAGGCATGCTTTAGGGGCTTTTGCCGTTTTTAGTAATTTTCCAGTGTAGACGATTTTTGGCTATAAAGTCCGGCTTGTGGACTGATTTTGGTATTACTTGATTAAATAAGAATTAGTTGAATCTCAGAGACGATTTCTCTGTGTTTTTGGGCAAACTGCTTGTGTTCTTCCCTATTCATCATCTGTTTGAACTAGCCTGCAGAATAATCACTATTCTGTCCGGCATCAGTTGGTATCAAAGCTTCAACATCTTCCTGGGGTGAAATTTCATCAGTTTTAATGGCTGGTGGTCGTGGTTGTCGTGGGCAGGTTCCCAATGAGGAAGCTCAACACCATGATTGTAGCGTTCAGGATGTAATGATTGAAGATTTGCAGAGGCAAGTCACAGAGTTAACCCAACGTTTAGCGGCGCGTGATCTCGAGGATCGTGAGGTCTCCAATCACGATTCTGATTCCACTTTCGAAAACCCCTATCACAATTGTGCTCCATTCAGGGGGTACCGTGGTTGGGAGGAGCGTCGTGGAGATCTCGGTTTTCGGTTTGATCTACCAAAGTTTTCTGGTACGTTACAGGCTGAGGGATTCATTGACTGGTTAGACGAAGTGGAACGCATTTTTGATTACAAGGAAGTTTCAGATCGTATGAAAGTGAAACTGGTCACCATCAAACTCAAAGGCAGAGCATCTGCGTGGTAGGAGCAGTTGCGACGTTCAAGAGACAGGCAGGGCAAGACCAAGATCACTGATTGGGAGAAGATGAAGAAGAAAATGAAGGTTCACTTCCTTCCCTTCGGCTACACTCAAACCTTATTTCAACGACTTCATACGTTGAGGCAGGGTGCGAGATCAGTCGATGATTATACGGAGGAGTTCTACCAATTGATCGCTCGGAACGATTTATCTGAGACTGGGGAGATGATGGTAGCACGGTATTTGGGAGGTTTGCGTCAGAATTTGCAAGATGTCCTCAGTCTTCATTCACTGTGGACTGTCTTGGAGGCATACCAGCGTGCACTTGCAGTTGAAAAACAACAGAACAGGAAACCAATGATCAAGAGCGATCAAAACAGTCGACCAGTTCACCCTCAGGACTCTCGTCCTGCCCAACAGCCACCGCAGGGTAATTCTAACTCTACTATTAGATGTTTTCGTTGTGGTGAACAGGGGCATAGGGCTACTGATTGCAGGAAATCAGCTAATCAAAAGGGCAAAAACTTGTTGATTGAGGAAGACGTGGTAGACGAGACTGAGGAGATGGACGAACCCGTGTATGATGATGATGATGATGCTAACAATGTGTTGTATGGAGATGGCCATGAGACTCTGGTCGTTCGCAAGAGTCTACTGACCCCTAAGGGCGATTGAGGGGATGATTGGTTAAGGACCAATATTTTCCATACGACCTGCACAGTTGCAGATAAAGTCTGCAAAATGATCATTGACAGCGGCAGTTGTGAGAATATAGTGTTCGAGGAGGCTGTCTAGAAATTGCAGTTGAGGACGGACCGTCATCCTAAGCCATACAAGTTGTCGTGGCTGAACAAAGGCAGTGAGGTAATAGTTGATAGAAGATGCCTCGTATCTTTTTCAATTGGCAGAAAATATTTTGATAATGCCTGGTGTGATGTTGTGACCATGGATGCATGTCATGTGTTGTTGGGTCGACCTTGGCAGTATGACCGCAGTGTCGTTCATGATGGACGGAAGAATACATACTCCCTTCACATCAAGGGAAAAAAGGTTGTGTTGGCGCCCCGGCGGGAAGGACCTAGTCCTACACCGCTAACCAATAATACTAACCTGCTTTCTATGTCCAGGTTTTTAGATGAGATTGAGCATGGAGATGTAGTATATGCTATACTACCTTGCGGGAGCAATACAGTAGCCATGGACTCTGACTTACCAGCAGAAGTTCAGCAATTGCTATCAGAATTCGCTGACATGATGCCAGAGGATCTTCCTCCTGGGCTACCGCCTATGAGAGATATCCAACACCAGATTGATCTTGTTCCAGGATTGAGTTTGCCTAATCGACCTGCATACCGCCTCAGTCCCAAGGAGGCTGAAGAGTTGCAGCGACAGGTAGCAGAGTTATTAGAGAGGGGTTATATTCGTGAGAGTATGAGCCCATGTGCAGTCCCTGCCCTACTCGTACCAAAGAAGGATGGTTCTTGGCATATGTGTGTTGATAGCCGAGCAATCAACAAGATTACTGTGAAGTACAGATTCCCAATTCCCCGCCTGGATGATATGTTGGATCAGCTGTCCGGTTCTAAGGTTTTCTCAAAAATTGACCTTAAAAGCGGATATCACCAGATTAGAATAAGGCCTGGAGATGAGTGGAAGATAGCGTTTAAAACGCAACATGGGTTATATGAGTGGATGGTCATGCCTTTTGGGCTATCCAATGCACCCAGTACCTTCATGAGGTTTATGCCTAAGATTTTACGGCCTTTTATGGGGAAATTCGTTGTGGTTTACTTTGACGATATTCTCATTTATAGTCTGACGTGGGCTTCACACTTTGATCACCTCCGTGCTGTTTTTGAGAAGCTGAAGGCAGAGTGCCTAGTTGTCAATCAAAAGAAGTGTTTTTTTTTTCACTACTTTTGTAATTTTTCTTGGCTTTGTTGTGTCTACTGATGGTGTTCATGCAGATTAGTCAAAAAATAGAAGCAGTCTTGGAGTGGCCCAAACCAAAGACCTTGCACGATGTCAGAAGTTTTCATGGGTTGGCATCCTTCTACCGACGATTCATTAGAAATTTCAGCACTCTGATTGCTCCTATCACAGAGTGCCTCAAGGGACGAGATTTCAAGTGGTCAGAGGAGGCTGAGGCTAGTTTTCAACTGGTCAAACCGAAGATGACCGAAGCACCAGTTTTGGCACTCCCTGATTTTGACAAAGTGTTCTAGGTAAATCGTGATGCGTCTGGCGTTGGCATTGGTGGTGTTTTGAGTCAGTCAGGGCGTCCGGTTGCTTTTTTCAGTGAGAAGCTATTGGGATCAAAGAAAAATTATTCCACCTATGACCTAGAGTTCTATGCCATAGTTCAGTCCTTGAAACATTGGCATCACTACTTATTACAGAGGGAGTTCATTCTATTTACTGATCATGAGGCCCTGAAGTACATTAATGGCCAATACAAGCTAAGTAGACGGCATGCCAAGTGGGTGGCATACTTGCAGGAGTTCACCTTTACGCTGAGACACCAAGCAGGGAGCCTGAACCGTGTCGCAGATGCCCTGAGTCGCCGTACTTTACTTCTCACCACCATGCGTAACAGAGTTGTAGGCTTTGAGGCTTTCACCGATATGTATGCAGCTGATCCTTCCTTCGGAAGGATATTTCAGGAGGTAACTGATGGTTATCGTCATGATTTTGTTTTGCATAATGGTTATCTGTTTCGTGGATTGCAGTTGTGCATTCCAAATTGTTCATTGAGGTAACAGATTATAAGTGAACTTCATAATGAGGGACACTTTGGCCGCGATAAGACATTGGCCCTTATCTCTTCTGACTTTTACTGGCCCAAGTTGACCAGTGATGTGGCTCATTATGTAGACCGCTGTTATGTTTGCCAACAGTCTAAGGGAGTTCTCACCAATGCAGGCCTGTACACTCCCTTACCTGTTCCTGAAACTCCTTGGTTCGATGTCAGCATGGACTTTGTGTTAGGCTTACCCCGCGCCCAACGGGCCTCGGATTCTATCTTTGTGGTGGTTGACAGGTTTTCCAAGATGGCCCATTTTATAGCTTACAGGAAGACTATGGATGCTGCCCGGATCGCCCATCTATACTTCAAGGAGATTGTGCGTTTGCATGGTGTTCCTCGATCTATCACGTTAGATCGTGATACCAAGTTCATCAATCATTTTTGGCAGAGCTTGTGGGGGAAACTGGGGACACAACTGAATTTTAGCAGCGCCTACCACCCCCAGACAGATGGCCAGACCGAGGTGGTGAATCGAAGTTTGGGCAACCTTTTGAGGTGTTTGGTAGGAACTAAGCCGAAGCAGTGGGATTTGGCATTATCTTAGGCAAAATTTGCCTATAACAGATCAAAAAACAGAACTACAGGCTTAAGCCCATTTGAGATTGTCTATGGTCAAAACCCATCCGGGGTGTTGGACTTAGCCCCTATTCCAAGTATAGGACGTTTCAGTCCTAAAGCAGATGAGATGGCGGCGCATCTTCGGGGTATCCATGAGCAGGTAAAACTGACCATTGAGGAGAGCAATACCAAGTACAAGACTCGGGTTGACAGTCATTGTCGTCAGGTACTTTTTGATGTTGGTGATTTTGTTTGGGTAGTATTAACTTGTGATCGTTTTCCTGCTGACGAGTATAATAAGCTTAAGGACCGGAAGATTGGACCTTGTAAGATACTGCAGAAGATCAATGATAATGCTTACAGGTTGCGCCTTCCCAGTCACTTGAAGACTTCTAATGTCTTTAATGTGAAGCACCTAAGTCCTTGTTTTGGGGATTCAGATGACACTACTCTCAACTCGAGGACGAGTTCTTTTCAACCTGGGGCGATTGATGCAGGGGGATTTGAGACAGATGATGCTGAGTTGTCAGATTGCACATTAATGGCGTTGGAATACCATGAGTTGGCAGAGCATCGCAAAGGCAGGAAGTGATGGTGATATCTTTTTAATTGGGGCAGTTTTGAGTGCGTTTTAGTATTTTGGCCATAACTTTGGCTATGGTTATCGGAATCGCACATATGACCCCAATTCGGAAAGATATTTTCGGCGCACACGCCGTGGTACATGACTGAAGTCGATGTGCATCTTTTTCGACCTCAAATTCCGCCGTTTTCCCCTCCGAATCACTATTCTTAGTTATTTGTTGCTATTTTTGGTAATACTTCGTTTGACAATTAGGAAGTGATTTTAAACCCGATTTGGGCTAGATTTTTCACAGGTTGCTTATTTTATTCTATATTTCATTTAGGCATGCTTTAGGGGCTTTTGCTGTTTTTAGTAACTTTCCAGTATAGACGATTTTTGGCTATAAAGTCTGGCTTGTGGACTGATTTTGGTATTACTTGATTAAATAAGAATTAGTTGAATCTTAGAGACGATTTCTCTATGTTTTTGGGCAAACTGTTTGTATTCTTCCCTGTTCATCATCTGTTCGAACTAGCTTGCAAAATAATCGCTATTCTGTCCGGCGTCAGTTATCGTCCTCCAAGTCATCAACATTGTTCTTTTTGTTGTTACCTCTATTATCAATTATCCAAACCTGGATTGTCTCCCTTCATAACTAGCAGCTCTTTCTCCCATAACGCCTATCTAAAGAGTCACCCTCTTCAAATTTTTGATTCAAATCAATAGGACTGCAAAAGACCTCTTCAAAACCTCATCTCTCAAGCATGATCAAAGAACTTGGACAATATCTTTTTAATTTTGCCCATCATTAAAGTTCCATTGAAGATATGATCAGTAACTATATGTGCGAATCAAAAGCTGAGAATGTGTTTGGATGCCACCTGACCGAAGATTCTATAAAAGGGCTAGCCCAATGCACGAGGCTCTTGCCACTGCGTGGTGTCTGAGGAGGGTCTGATGTACACAGCCTTACCCTTGCAAGCGGGGAGGCTGAAGATTTGGCTATGCACCACATAATTCATTCATTAAATGAAATCTGGAAGAGATAAATTTTGTTGTAACAATGATGATGGTGCATTATAGCTAGTCTACCCTCAAAGCCATTTCATCCAACAGAATCCACATTATAACCAGTCATGAGCAGCTTGTGATCTTAACCAGTTATATACCTGGATATCAGACCAGATTAGTTATTCTTCTGTCTATTTCAGTCCATCACTCCACTTATGAATGACAGATAAGACAGCAAATTCACTATTTCACAACCATCAGAAACCCATTGAATTTTTTTTTCCTTTTTAAAAGAAGAATTCACAGTGCTATCTATCAAACTGGGACCTATATGCCACATCTCATCGGCTTTCTTACTTTGATTGGTAAAAATGAAAAACACATTTAGCCATGCCGGATAGAATCTCTCCTTTTTTCCCCTTTTATTTCTAAATAAATTAGTAGCTAAGGAAAAATTAGCAGGTCAGTTCTTGCCAATAACCAGATTTCTATGCATAGTTTCTTGTTGGGATCTGAACCACCAAGAATATTGCATCAAGGCTATATTTCTTTCTTGCTTATAATGTTCTAACAAGTTATGAAGAACAAATGTCATGTTTTGAAATCAGGAATAGATGGATATGGATATGGATATGGAACCCCTGAAAGAAACAAAGACAAGCACGACACGTTCAACAGACAAGACAAATACACCAAAAATATAACCAAATGCATCTTTCTAAGGACTGTTTGCTATTTCAAGCACAATGAAGGCAGTAAGAAAATTGCAACAGGATTGCCTATAATCATATAATCAAAAATTTCAAAAAGTTTCCATATAGAAATCCAAGACCGTACAATAAGGAGACGCAACCTGGCAGTGAAAAAGAAATAGATGAAATTTCTACATGCACCTTAAATTTGATCCTATCCAACCCAAATTGACTCTGCATTCGCTGCATCCGATTCCCATATTTCTATATCAACCCTATAACTCGTAGCTGTCAATCCGCAAATTCAAAATTTCGAAGTGTAAATTTAAATAAAACCTTAGAAGAGCTTCCCACTTTAAAACCCTAGGGAAACCTCCAAAATGACGGAAAACTTGATCAATACATAGGCGCAAACCAGAATTCACAAAGAAAATTTAATTTCTCGCCAGACAAAAAGGAATTTACAATTAAAAAAAAACCCCAGAAACCTAAAGGATAAAATATATACTTACCACCATGAGTAAGAAACGACATGATCGAGCTTTAGCACCAGTAACAGCGTGAAAGACAAGAGTAAGCCATGGGCGCCAAGACCCTGAACAGATTTTAAGACCCTCTTCCAGCTCATCGCTTTCCTTCCATGCGTAATCCCTTTCACACTAGAAAGATGAAATCGCTAACAAACAAAACCTAACCCACACTCTGTTCTCGAAATAGACTTGAGTCCAAATCGAGTAAAAGGAAGACGAAACGAAACCCAATTCAATTGATCTATCCAAGTACAGAGAAAGAACTGAAGGCGCTGAAGAAGATCACCAGATGATCGACAAATTGCGAAAACGAAATGCACAAGGCAATACCGCGCGAATCTCCTTCGTCACGTCTGGCTTTCACGCCAAGGCAACCACTCCGTTAATCTTTCCTCGATCAAAACGATTAATTACAGTCGTTTAAAGATAAAGAAAACTTTATGTTTAAAAAAAATTAGAGTAAATTACACAAAACTCCCTTGAGGTGTGTACTAATCACACATACCTGTCTTTATGTTTCCGAAACAACACTTTCCCTCTCGTAAGTGCCCAACTTATTAAACTTAAAGTTTATTTGTTTTTATTTAAATGTTCTTTACTTCATCAGAAAATTAATTCCTTTTATTTATTAGAAAATTGCTTCTTCTCTTTCTTTACTCCTTTTTTCAACTCTCCAAATAATTAATCTATATCCATCCTATATATATAGCCAGGTGCCTCCCTTGGGAACTGTGCCAAAAAATTGTGCAGCTTTCCATAATACATAGCAACGCCAAGATTCATTAATAAAAGGATAGAATTGTCAAAACCCCTTCAAATCTTCTAAAACTTAATAATCAGTTTTGAAACTGTTCCCTCTCATGACGTGCAGTACTACACTTGCACTTTACTAGTTTTATATAACGCGAGACGCCCCCTTGGGATTTGAGCCAACCAAAGTGCAAGACTTTCCATAATAGCCCATATGCACCATTATGAAGATACATTAATAAAAGGATTATACAATAGTAAAAAATGCTTCAATTTTTTTGAAACTCAATAGTCAGCTATAGTTTGAAGAATAAATTTGTCTTTTTTAGACTTTAATATTGATAACATTAACCATATCTATCAAAAAACTTGGATGGCAGCTTAATTGAGGTTAGTGATTATGACCTTTCTAGCTAGCTACAAACCTTAAGAGGAAAAGTGTTATTTCGAGAATGTGAAAGAAAATATGTGTGATTAGTACAAACTTCAGGGAGGTTTTTGTAATTTACCCAATTATCAAGGCAATAAAAGCTTCCAAGACCGATGGTTGTGAAGCTTCTTAGGTTTGTAACTTGTATTGTTAGGGTCGTAAAAAAAGTCATTTAAAACAATAGAGACTTTAAAACATATTAGGGGGTGAAGCTCTGCAGGGTGAAGCGCCGTGAGGGTTTTGAAGGTACTTGCCATCAACCGTAAGCAAGAAGCTCTGCAGGGTGAAACACCGCGAGGGTTTTGAAGGTACTTGTCGTCAACGGTAGGCAATAAGCTCTACAGGGTGAAGCGCCATGAGGGTTTTGAAGCCGCGAGGTAGGGCTGCAACTCGGTGTGGTTTGGTTCGGGTTGGCCTCAACCCAAGACCAAACCCAAGTTATTGATTGTCGGCCCAAAACCGAACCGAACTGACTTTAGAACAGTAATATCCAAACCTAACACCGAACCGATTATTTAAAGAAAACCGGTAATCCAACCCAAACCGAACTGAATTGCAAATTCGGTTCGGTTTGGGTCATTTTCACATACTTAAAACCTGTTATTAAGAAAGAGATTCCCACTTTTGCCAAAAAAAAATTTTTAAAATATACACAACGAATTTTTTCTTCTTGCACAATAACTAATTGATAATTCAACTTTATCTCAAAACAAAATTAATGAAATACAATCAGATCTAAAAATGTCTTCCTCAAGATCATTTGCTTCATCACCATGATTCCAAAACTTAGTGTACTAATCATCACCAATCATATTTAAAGAGCTGAAAACCAAATACAGAGAACTACTCAACAATGTCTCTGTGGCATTCCGTTGAGTTTGTGTCAACTTTTGTCATTTCAATACCAAAACAGCCACTACAAATTAACTACAAAGATTTATAAAATAATAATCTTATTCATTATTTTATAACTTATAATTTATAAGTTATATTTGATTATTAAAACTTTATCTATTATATATTTTATATATATCATTATATTTCGGTTTGGTTCGATTTTACACTTAGAAAATTCGGTTCAGTTCGGTTAACCAGAGCCTTCAACCCAAAACCGAACCAAACAAATTTGGTTCTCTATTTTTAGAACCAAAACCTACCCAAAGACTATATAACCCAAACCAAACAAACCCAAAGTCGGGTTGGATTAGTTCAGTTTTGGTTTTAACCGACCCAAGTTGCAGCCCTACCGCGAAGGTTTTGAAGCTTTGCAAGGTTGGGGGTTTTGAAGCGTAGCGAGGGTTCGAATAGTGGGTTTCGTAGTGCCAATGACCGGCGAGAGAAAAGAGAGGGTTTTGTAGCGCTGCGACTAGCTACTCCATCCGAGACTGAGATTGAGAGTTTCAACGTCCGAGAGGGGGGTTTTGAAGTGTGGTTTGCGTCAGGGGGTTTTGTAGCACCGTTGGTAAAGCATCAGAATCCGTTAGCCCGGCGACCGACACAAGTTAGGGATTCTGGCGATTGTAAGTGTGTGATCCGCTATCCGTGGTTTTGTGTTGTGTGGTGTTTCGAATGGCTACTGAAGAAGGTGGAGAGGACGAATCGACCGACGATGACAACGAGGATGGAGTGCGGCTAGTTGGCCATGGTTGGACATCCTGCCTTTGCATGTCTATTTCTTGTTCTCATCTCTCGGATTTTGGTTCGTCGGACTTTCGACTCTTTTGGTATGACTATTTTGAGGCTTACACTAAGCAGAGTTTGACAGTTGGCTTGCATCTTCGGTTTCTTTTCATTTTGTTAGTGTTTTTGCCCAAGGTAGGCGGGTGTTGTTGGTTTTTCGTGATGGTGCTAGAGGTCTTGACCGATAGTGCCACCCACCCTCTTCTTCTGAAGTTTCTCTTTGTTCGGGTTTGTAGCGGTTTCCGGTTTACTTCCCTTCTTTCCGTCACTTATTAAGTATGGAAGATGGCTTCCCCTTCAATGGGATTATCAATCCACTTTTGAGTGCACCCTTTATCAAGCATTCTCGATGGTTTACCGTCGGTGACTGTGGCTCCGGCCCTCAACCTAAATCTTTTCATATTTGTAGGAACTGATGTTGCAGTGGTTGGTAGGAATTATGAGTCACAATTTCTTAGCATCACTTTTGTAATTTGGTTATGGCCTTCAATATTGTACTTCAACTCTATTTTAATGAAATTGTATAGGCCTGGCTATTTTAATGAAATTGTATAGGCCTGGCTATTACGAAAAAAAAAGGGGTTGTAAACAAGGTAGGCCCGCCCAAAATAGTTTTATTGAAGTCACCCAAACCATATTGAACCCAAAACTAATGAACCCACCCAACTTAAAAACTTATGACTCTTTGGGACCAAGGGACATTACATTGATTTTTATTTACTCTATTATCTTGTGATGTTTATGAAAAAAGGGCCTTTTGCATCTATAACCTTGCATTGTAATATATTTGCATTTATATCCTCTTGTTTTTAGTATTTGTATTTATACCATTTTATTCAGCATAATCATTGCAACTATACCCTCGATGTTAAAGTTCATAAACATTTATTTTTTATTTTTATCAAATGACGAAAGTAACCTTCTATATATAAAATAAAAAATATTTCACATTAATTATCCTACTATATTATCTTATGTTTTCATTTATGTTCTTGTATTAGTATATTTATTGCATTTATTACTTAAGTCATTGATATTAATTTGCTCAATTGATAATTACTTACTAAGACTTAGACTAGCCATATAGTAGTGGCTATTTAATATTTTTTTTATCTTATAAAAAATTACTTTAATCATTTAATAAAAATAAATAACAAAAGTTAACGGAATTTAACGTTAGGTATACAACTGCAATGATTATAATAAATGAAGGGGTATAACTACAAATATTAAAAACAAAAGGATATAGATGTAAATATATTATAACATATGGATATAGATGCAAAAAGCCCAAAAAAGTTCTACTAATAGCGATACTAAGGTACCGTTTGGTAACGCTTTTCAAAAGTGCGTTTTTGCTTTTGAAAGCAAAAAATTGCTTTCGAAAGCAAAAGTGATGTTTGGTTATGCACACATGAAGCAATTTATAAGAAGCAAAAAAGCATAGAAATGTTGCTTTTCACTTTAACCATAAATTTACTTTCTTACTTCTAAAACCTTGACACAAAACTAGACCGGAAAAAAATTGACCTATCATGTCCAATTCAATCCCGAATAAACGGGTTCGGGTTGACCCGTGTAATAGTTGGGTCGGCTTCAAGTTGGGGATTTAGTAACCCATTTGTATTCGGGCCAACTCGAATCTAGCCTGATAATGATTCGTTTAACCCGATAATGACATGTTTAACAAGATAATGACCCGTTTAACCCGATAACGACTCGCTTACCGGATAATTTTAACCCGATAATGATTCGTTTAACATGATAATGGCCAATTTAACCTGATAATGACTCGTTTAACTCGATAATGACCCGTTAAACCCCAATAATGATCCATTTAACTCGATAATGACCCGTTTAATTCGATAATGACCCGTTTAACCCTAAATTGTATCACTAATTCATGTTATTTTCTATTGCTGTATTTTTTTATAATTCAAAAATAAAAAATTTTAAACGGGTTGGTGGTTGAACCCGATTATTGGCGCTCTGGGTTTGGTTTTGGGTTTTCCCAACCCACTAATAAAAAGATTCAACTTGAACCAACCCGATTATTGCTCAACCCTTTACAATATATGTCAAATATATTTTTAAGTAGAATTTATAAATTGTTTACGGTAGTTTTGTATGATAACATAAAAGCAATTTATATGCTACTATAGTTACCAACATGCTTTTTTGCTTCTTAGCAGTAAAGCAAAAGTTTACCAAACAGCTTTGCTTCAACAAAAGATCTTTCAAAAAGCAGAAAATTACTTTTTTGCTTTCTTGCTTTTGAAAACAAGAAAGCAATAGCGTTGCGAAACGGAGCCTAAATGAATAACTAGGGTAGCTTGGGCTTCGAAGTTTAAAAAAAATTTAGCATAAACTGAATTTTGAGCTCAAAGTGATATTGGAATGAACAATTTTGAGGATCAAAGTGATCATTGAATGAACCCTTATGCCAAATTAATTGATGAGTCATGCTCTTATTTAGGTTTGGTTGGAAGGACATTGGTCAAACTTGGCAAAATAAATTTAGATTTAGGCCTTTGGTGTTCAATCTCCACACAAATTAAACTAGTGTGGAGAAAATCATGCATATTGCGTCGCAGAAGATTATAATTTACAACGCTTAATTACGCTCACATGCGCTTTAGCTTTGAGCGTTTGGATATGCTTTTCTTTTTATTTTTTGTTTCTTGTCATATATAATAATAGTTCAAGGAAATCTTTAGGGTTTAAGAACAGACGACCTCAAGTGTTTTAATCATCAACCAAGATCTCACAATGTTGATAGCATAGACAAGATTCCATGTATGGACCTCAATGTGCATGTTGCATAAAGCTACTTGAGATTATTATGTTTTTAAGGCTAATAACATTTTATTCTTTTCTGTAAATTATGCTTCACTTCTTGGAGGGTTAAAGTCAAACTTCTTAAACACAAAGTTAATCTTGTCACTCCCTTATAAGTTATTTTGATTTGTAGAATTACTCAATATTACATTTTAATAAGGATAATAAGTTCTTAATTTTTTTAAATTAACATACAAGATTGAAATATAATATGATATGTTTGGGTAATCTAATAAAGCTTTTGGTGAGCTAAATACTTGTAGAACATCACTCAGGGTAGTCGGATAAAGGACCACAAAAAGCCACCAAAAGGAAATTCACTTTATTCTTTTAAAATAATACTTCAACATATCTAGCTCTAAAAGGAGATCTAATTAAAAATAAATTGAAATTTTTTTTTGCTGCAGTTATGATGCATACCAAATGGGTCCAATGGCATGATGATGAAGAAATTTATATTTTCAAAATGTAAGTATTAAAGCTATCAAAGTATTGAAACTATCTTTTTTAAAAAAAATGTATGTACTAAAACTTTTATCAACAAAAATATAGCTATCCAAGCAGTAAAACTATCTTTTGGGGCATTTGGGTCTTTTCCATAGTTTAAAATTTCATCTTAACTTATTAATAATTCTACTTATTTTAACTTGAAACTACCCAGTTAGAGAGTGTCAAGACAATTTTTTATTATTAAGGAATTTATTCTTGATTTTGATTGGTTAACTTAGCTGCAATATGCCAAATTTAAACCAAGCTGTCTATTATTAAAATTAAATTTGTAAATCGGGTAATATTCGTTGAGTTTAATTTGAGTTGATTTAGTGATCTTTAATATAATGCCCCTAGCTAATTGTTCATTACTAAATACTAGGCCTTCTTGTTTATATTAATGTTAAAGCCATTGAAGTAAATAATATTATATCATTGATTTCATGTACAATAAACTTAACCAAAACATTGATAAGCCTTACAATAATTTTATAATGTGCTTTTTCGTAAAGTTGATCTTCAAGAAAATGATTTATACTTGGTTAGCATTGTGGCACTATTTCCTTAAGGAAGAAAAAGAAGACCTCTAGTCAATATATATCATATATAATTGACCTAAAACAAAGTCCACAGAGTCACTTCCAAAAATATTTTAAAGAATGTCAAGGAAGTGCTTCATAGAAAATATTGGAAAATCGTCTTGTTGGAAAGCATTATTACACATAAAAACGAACCTCTTCAATTTACGAGATTGGGGTGATATTGTATCTTAAATCTAGGTGAACTGTTACAAAATTATTAGCAAGGGCTATGAAAAGTCATACTCTTTCCACAAACTTTGACTAGTGTTGATTTCAATAGTATATCTTAAGCAAACTATAAAGTCTACTTCTTGGTTAAGGCACCATATCTTTTTCAGCTTTTCTTGACTACCAAAAGTAACATATATGCCACAAGGATAGCTGAGTTTTTTTTTTTGTAAGTTATATTCCCAAAAAGTGAGTATTTACAGTATATCTGTTCACCTTATCTGAGGTTCACGCGTGCTCATGGCATGCTATTCAAGAGCTCTATCCCTTTGCTATTTTCTGTACAAAACCATACATAGCATCACAAAGATCCATCCTCTATAACAGCTGCCATCGAAGGTCCCAATTTGAGATGATTTTCCTGTTCTGATCCCAGTCAGAGATGCATATATCCTCAAGATTGGCTCTAGAGAACACATCAGATGTACGTAATCTTCTGAAGAACACAGTGCTGGGGGTGATATTCATTCTTGAACACTCGACTGTTTCGCTCCAACCATATGTGATAGACACTTGACATCAGCGACAGTTTGGCTAAAGACATAATGAGATTATCGATGAATCTATTAGCTGCCCAAATTATAAGATCAGCCAATGGTCTATCTCTTTTCTGTGAACAGTTAATCTCCAGGATCTGATGCCATATTGCCTTACAAGGATAGCTGAGTTAAATGTAATAAAATAAAATTTATAGAAATGCTAATTACGTAGGAATAGAAGGAAAGTATTTGGTAATTATACATCACATTTTAAATTAAAATCAACAAGACAATCATAAATTCAGAATTTCTTATACTATGATGTTTAATGCTAATAAAATTATATACACACACACACACCCCCTCAATCATACATACACACAAAAAACAAAAAAGAAGGAAATTGGGACTTGAGCCATCAATACACCATGTATTAAGAGTGCCCCATATATAGTACATTAATGAATCAATACGATTGAGAAGTAGATATGACAAGCTTAATAAAAAAACTTTAATATACACTCGCACATCACAGACTCCCAAAAAAAAAAAAATTATTAGTTAATGTGAAGAGGGTTCTTTGAAAGGGGCCGATTGAACAACTTTCTGTAGTTTTTTCATTAATTTATCTCTAGATCCTATGAATGAAGACGTTTCCCCATCAATAAAGTAGGTAAAAAAGAAAAGAGCAAATGACCACGTTCATTTGGCTTACGAGTAAACTCTAACTAAACCGAATTTTGATATAGTTTAATCTCGTATACCTACTTAAAATAAAATAGGTAAATACTCAAAATTGAAAATAAGAGAGAGAGAGAGAGAGAGAGAGAGAGAGAGTGTGATATAGTTTAATCTCGTATACCTACTTAAAATAAAATAGGTAAATACTCAAAATTGAAAATAAGAGAGAGAGAGAGAGAGAGAGAGAGAGAGAGAGAGAGAGAGAGAGAGAGAGAGAGAGAGAGATGTTTACTCACGATACACAGGTAAACAGTAGAAATAGAAAATAGGGATAGATAACATGCAGTTATGTACATTCTCTTCTTCTTCTCTCATGGTCAATGGGGTGGGGACGTATGATGTATACAAAAACAAACACATACCAGACTGCTTGTTTGTGTCCGAACCGAATCAAATAGCTATCAGCCCATATTTTCCAAGTTAAGGATTTGATCAAAAGTTTCTTCTCCCACGAAAAAGATCCTTACTTTTTTTGAATCTTGACTGCTAGTTCCAGTAGACCCAACGCCATCCATTCTGTCTCTATTGCATGCATAAACCCAAAAATCCAAAACAAACAAACAAAGCCAGAAGCCCTACTAAACAAAAAGTCCAACACCAATTTCTCCCTCTCTCTCTAATCCCTTCTAGTTCTAGTTATATATGTTTCTCTGTCATTTTTCTTTCCTGTGAGGGAAATACATACACACAGTCACAACACACAAAATATGCAAAAGGGGAAACAAATATTGAGTCAAAGTAAGAGTGATAGTTCTGTCTATCTGTGTTCAAGAATGTTGACATGGTTGGTTCTTTGTCTCTTAATACTTCCTGAAGAAGTCTCATCACCAGCTGTTCTCTCCATGACAGCCTTCAAAGCTTCTTGAATAGAATTTATAGAGTATTGTGGTTGTTGTTCCTGCTCAGAGTTCTGGAATTCTTCTTCTCCAGTAATGAACAACACGTTCCTCACCCTCCCTCCTAGCGTGGTAATATCGGCTTTCAATGTTCGTAATCTGAGGGCTTTCAGTGTCTTAATAAGTTCAGGCAAGAGATCGGACCTGTCTTCACAGCAAAGAGAGGCTCTAATTACGAACTTTCCGTCCTCATCTGATGTATCAACGGTTAGCTCGTCCATCTCAGTTGGGACTGGACTCGCTTCTGCAATCTGGGATGTCTGGCGTTTGAGCTCCTTGACATGTTGAATTACTTCTGCCAGCAATGAAGCTTTATCCGTCTATACAACGGTAACAAGATGAAATCAGAGCTTGAAGTTACGCAACAGTACAAATTCAAAAGAATATATCCAACTTAGCGAGAGAGAGAGAGAGGAGAGAAAAGAGATTTTGTGGTGTGAGGAGTGTTCAGTGATGGGTTTTTGGATATTTTGATCTTTCTAATGAGGATTCTTTTCCTTTTTTACAAGCACTATAAAGAGGTTACATTTCAAAGGGTGGAAATTGAGGGATTTTTTCAAGGCATGTTTTTCAGAGACTGACAAGAATGCTTGTTTGTCTTTCTTCCTCTCTCTTCTCAGTTTCACTGTAAAACCGGCAAGAAATTTCGACGGAAGCTTTTGAGCTGATCCTTTGTTCCTCTTTATCATATCAGCTGAGCAACTTTGCTGCTTATTCTCTTTTGGGTTTCCTCCTTCCTCGGAACTGCCACAAACCCATTCATACGAGAACACCCAACTTGCAATATCTATCTATATACGTATAAAACATCAAAAGAAAGAAGAAAATACAGAAAGAGAGTGAGAGTAGGTTGCACTTCTTTTCTCTGTTTGCACATGGAAAATGCCGATGGTTTTCAAACTAGAATTCCAGCATATCTTTCTGTCAATTCCACATCTTATCTTATATTATAAATCCTTGGAATCTTTGATCAATCTAATTAAAGGAAGGGTAACTAGTAAAATCCAAAAGAGAAGTAAACACGTGTTGGAGATCTTTAGGACTACTTACTTTAGTGGTATTGGGGAGTAAGCTGCGCAACTTGGCAAGATGGTTGTTGATTCTTTCTCTTCGTCTTCTTTCAGCTTCGCTGTGGCTCTTAGAGGCAGCAAGAGCCTTCGCATCCATGATCTCTTGGGCAGTCATCTTACCCAACTCCGATTGAAGACCAAAAGGAGAGGAACCGGGTTGAAGAGCTTGTCCGAGTGAGTCGGAAATGATACGGAGATGATCGGATGATGAACCATCGTAAGCGAACTGTATGGGAGACGCTCTTCGATTGAATAAACCGGCATATGAAGAAGGAGGTGGAGGAACAAGAAACTGGTCGTGGTCCCGAACTGTGTTTGTGGAGAACTGAACTGGGTTGAAGCTGTTTACAGGAGGAAGAGACCATGGTAGTACTGGAGGGGACACTTCAGGAAAGATGGAACCTCCTCTCCCTCCTAGCCGACCTCCATAACCGTCACTGTATTGTTGCTGTTGCAGCTGTTGATGCTGTTGTTGGAGAAGTAGTTGTTCTTGGTAGCCTTGAATGTTGAGAATACTTTGAGAACACTCGGCTTGGTCTTCTTCCTTTTTCGCATACATCTCTCTCTTTATCTGCCTATCTATTTATCTCTCTCAAAATCAAATTCAGTCTCTCTGATGAAATTAAGAACAACCAGAACAAGTCGTAAAACTTGGTTTTTATATACGTCTCTCTGGCTGGTTCCTTGTTTTGTGGAAGAAGAAAAGCGTGACTCACGAAAGAACAGAAACTACAAACAGACCTTGGTTGAGATGTGATGGTGGGTTTTAATCGTGTGAAAGAAAGAAAAAATTCCAAGCCAAAGCCTTAGACTTCTCTTTTTCTCGCTTTGCCTGTTCTCTTACCACGCCTTTGTTGACCCTTTATATCCTCTTACTCTAAGCTTTCCTTTCCCCTTTCGCTGTTTGTGTTTCCTTTCTCCGATCTCTCTCTCTCTCTATCTATCTATGTAATATGTATAGAGTCTGGGAGTCCCCTATGTATGTACACTGTATGTCTACTTTCCTTTATTCTTACGGCATTCTCTCTTTCTCCAGCTACTTTCTGTGTGGGATTTTACTTCTTTCTCAAAAAGATCATAACAGGCATGAAAAGATAAGTCGATTAATAATAATATAATGGTGTGGTGGAATACGATTGGCTCAAAGATGTATAATTACACTGTGGAGTGTGCAGGAAGGGGGAAAGGGAACAAAAACCCAACACTGGTGAATAAGCAGCACATCCATTGTCGACCGACCAAGGACCTGCTACATAATGATAAAAGCTAGTCTCCATCTTACCTCGGTCAAGTCCCCACGTTCCTCCACACACTCGCCATGTCCACGCCACCCTTCCTTCTTCCCAAAACCATGTAATCATTGTGTCTTGGAACACACTCCTCCACCAGATTTCTTTCTCTCACCTCTCCCCAAATTCTGTTCATATATAATTTCATGGCTTTTACCTGTCATTTTTTATACCAGGAAAAGAAAATAGCCTGGCCCCATTTAGGGCTCCGCAGGCTTGAAATTCTTTCTCGGGAATGCCTTTCGTGAATCTATTTCACAGAATAGTTTAGTCGAAGGAATTTTAGAAGATGTGCGGATGGTAAAAAAATCTCTTTTATCCTTTTATTCTTTTAAAAACTTTGTTAGAAATAAGGTTTATAAGGCGTGTCGTTGAAATTTCATTTTTTTGCCCCCAGCGATGCGTTTTGCTGGGGGAAATCATCAGGGGTGCATCGCTGGTGGTTTTGGTGAAATTTCTACGATTTTTCAACGAAACGGGACGGTGTGCCAAGCGAAATAGAGTGAAACAGAAAAAAAATTTATTTTTTATTGACGAAATGGGGCAGTGTGCCGGCAAATCTGAGTGGCGTGCCAGCAAAATTTCCCAAAAATCCAAAAAAACCAAATTTTGCCATTTTTTGCCTTTTTAATTTTTTCCGCCGTTTCGGCAGCATGCCGCCGAAATTTCGTTTTGGCCTATGGGCGACACGCCCACCAACATCAAAACTGTAAACCTTGGTTAGAAACGTAAACCTCAGAATGTCAAGTAGCAAGGTTGAATGAACTCCAATCCAAAAGTATTATAAGCACGTATTGTGCTGGGGCAATTGAGGAATCCACTATTAATTATAGGTCGTTAATCAAATATATAAATTTTAGTTCCTAAATGAGAAGTAAAATTCCTTTGCAAAGTGAAGTCCAGAGCTTCTCAAATATATAAACTTTTTACTTATTTTCTTATAGTACTCCATTCTATTATCCTTTCGTTTGAAACTTCTCATAAGAAAAAAAAAAGAACTAGTTAGAGGGGCAACCTTGGTTGTTTGGAGACAAATAAGCTTAGCTTCTTCGTGGGCAATGCTTGTTGTTTAGGCACAATATATTATTTGAGATTCTTCTCAAATAATTGAAATTTCCTTGCTACTTTTAAGGGGCTAATTAGTCAAAAACATTGATATGACACGAGACCCTTAGGCAAATACATAGAGAAAAGCATTCATTCAATCCAGCCCTATACTATCGCAAGTGTTAGAGTTTATCATGAAAGTTGCTAGCTAGTCTCAATTTCTTAACATTGACATGAAAAATGTTGGGGTGCATTTAGTTAAGATAGTAACTAACATGAATAAGGGGCTTATTTATGTAGACTTGTAATATAAATTTTATTTATAATGTCCCATTCAATTAAAATTTAATCTAATTTATGAATGATAAGCTACTTAAAAGAACTTTAGCATTGTGTCATTGAGTTCGTTGGTTATCAAAATATGAATAAGTGTAAGTTCTACAAGAGTTATTTTCATGATGCATTATTCAAATAAATATGTTTTAAAAGAGCTTTCGTTAAATTCGCTAAAAACCTCCTTGTAAATATTGGCCAGCCTTTAAATTTGGATGCATAGATTCAGATTTGTTTCTAGATCCATCTCATCTAGTAATTTTGTATCATTCATTTTTTTTATCAGCTAATACAAATTGGATTTAGATTAATTTCATAATGTCGACCTTGAAATGAAATTAAAATTTCTCTTAATGCTTAACTTCTATGATAATAATCATATAGAACACAGTAACCAAATAAGTTTAACATATGAAAATTAAATGAAGATCCATTTTAGCCTACATTTAGTTCCTCTAAATCTCAACTTATATCCCTCTATCTTTACTTAGATCTACTTTTTGATAACCGATTGAAAATATGAATTTTGGCAAATTGAGATTGAGGAGTAGATTATTTGTTGCAAACTACTTGGTACGTTGAGGCATTTGGCTATTATGTCTACTTAATTTGGACAATTCAGATCCACGTACATAGAGATGGGGATTGGAAAGTGTAACGGGTCAAACATACTCCATTAATTAATTTCTTGCTCTACCCAAAACCTTGCACGTAGAGGAACATGTAAACCATTTGGTCTTGCTACCGCAGCTGCTATATGTGTTCATTTCAAAAAATGCTTCCATGACAAGTATGCTGTATAATCATTCCGCATAAAGAGTATTCCTGGCCTCGAAATGATACAAACAAACTGATCATTTCATGTCTTGTACGACACTCTGGCCTATAATCTATTGCTCCTTTTAAAACCAAAAATTCAAGATATCAATAGATACCCAAAAGCCCAATACTGTTGTCTCCTAGTCTCCTCTGATCTCTTCTTTTGCAGCTATTGGACACTGTACCTTCCTCTAGGTCAGAACAGTAGTTATAATTCTTCCTCATCCATGATTTCTACTGTCAAAAGATGGCTTTGAAATGGGAGCATCGAGACGGGTTATGGACCTTTTTCTGATCTGTGATCGCACACGCATGGTTGTTTTGCTCCCCTATTCTCTTTATCTATTCATACTTTTCCTGTTGATTGTTTTCTTATGTCTTGTTCAAAGATCTGATGATGGCTCCACCACGATACCTACGTAAGGGAAGCACTTAGAATGGCGCTTTAGGATGACATCAGCCCACCCTGTCCTGACTTGTGCACACCCTCCATTACCCCTCTGGATATATGAAGAGAGGAAAAAAGGGAAAAAAATTAGAAGGGAACACAATGCAAATATATGCCACATATCTACTGTAAGGCCTCTCTATATATATAATCTATATATATAGAGTTTTAGATTCCACCTAGCTAGTGGTCGGTTAAATCTTTTTCCCTAGAAATTTTTGCTACTTTTTATTTGTGTACATGCTTGTACAGGTAAAGTAGTTTCTTGTGTGGAAGTCATTTTCAGACTTCCATTGTCAACTTAAAAAAATTTCTTTAACTTTCACACCATTTCGGTCCATCTGAAAGGGACTTTTATTATTATTTTTTACTATTATTGTTACTTTCTGTGAGAGTCAACATGGACCAACTTCAAAGTTAACAGGAGTGGAATCTTGTCTCTTTTGTATATGATGGGGGTAAGATCACTTTGTTGGAGATGGGGAACTAGAACCACTCTTCAAGATCAGACAAAAGCCCCATTAGAATGGATTGCCTTGATGGGTCCTAAGTATAATAAGGTTTTAATTAAAAAGCTGTGTATTTGGTTTGTTCCCGTTTAGTAAGAGAATAGTTCATCTTCAGTTTAGAAATTTCAAACCTTTTGTTTATTCCCAAATCCTGTTTTTACATGAAACCCGACTTTGATAAATTTACGAAGTTTGATTTTTGAAACATTAAAAACTCTGCAGAGAAGGTTGGTTTAATGAAAAGCCGATTGATGGATGACCCATCGTTGAACGATTGGCCTGCACTTGTGCAGGAGAAAAAGTGGTATGATATGCTTCTTCTTCATGAGGAAATGTTTCTTAGAGACAAGTCAAGAATGACATGGCTGGCTGTAGGGGACAGGAATTCAAGATTTTTCCATGCGTCACTGAAGGAGAGGAGGAGGAGTAATAACATTGAATCTAAAACAGTAGATGATGGCATCGTTACAGAGATGACATTAACAAGGTTGCAGAACTCCATTTCCAGAACATTTTGACAAGGCAAGACACGGAACTGAATCCACATCTATTTGAGGTGATTCCCAATTTGGTCTGCATGGTTGATAATCAACTCTTAACTGCTGTACCGTCTAAACAGGAAATACAGCAAATAATTTTTTCTATGGATCAAGACAGCTGCCCTGGACCGGATGGCTTCTCTGGAAAATTTTACATAACATGTTGGCACATTGTTAAAAAGGAGGTGATTGAGGCAATCCAAGCTCTTTTTTCATATAGGGAACTTCCTAAAAGCTTCAATTCAGCTCATATGGTTTTGATTCCCAAGAAACTGAATCCTGAAGTACTCCAAGACCTGCGACCTATAAGCATGTGCAATTTAATTTATAAGGTGATGGCGTCCATTATTGGTAATAGTTTGTCTACTATTCTTCCTAAAATTATCTCAAGGGAGCAACATGCATTCATCAAAGGCAGGAATGTTGCAGATTGCATAGCCATCGCTCAAGAGATGGTGGATCAACTGGAAAGGAAAAGTCATGGGGGTAACCTAGTGGTCAAGATTGATATGTCTAAGGTTTATGACAGATTGGAGTGGAGCTTTCTATATGATGTGATGATGAAATTTGGTTCTTCTACTAATTTTTGGAACCTAATTCTCAAATGTATCTCTAACTGTTGGATGTCCTTAGTCATGAATGGAGGCCTTCATGGCTACTTTAAAGCCTCTTGTGGTCTACGACAAGGTGATCCATTGACATAGGCATTATTCATTATAGTAGAAGAAGTGTTAAGTCGGTAGTTAAAGCTTTTGCCCTTAATCAAATCAATCATTATGCCAATGGTAGGAATTGAATCCAGATCAGCCATCTCTTATTCGCGGATGATGTGCTCATTTTCTTGAGGGCTAATTCGAGATCGATCCACAATTTACTAAATGTATGCAAGGCTTATGAAATGGCATTGGGTCAAAGGATTAATGTTCAGAAGAGCTCAATTACTGTCTCAACAAGATGTCAGCCAAGTAAGGTATCTCAAATCACTCGGTTAACTAGATTTAATCAACGGAAACTCCCCATGGAATACCTTGGTGCCCCATTATTTAGAGGAAGGCCAACAATATCTTACTTTGACAAACTCACATAGAATATCAGAAGTAGAATTAGCAATTGGCCGGGGAAGCAAATGCATCACTTTTGGGGGGAAAGCTTTGTTTAATAAAGAGTGTCCTCTCGTCAGTTCCGATTCATATAATGAGTGTTCTACCCATTCCGAAAACTGTTTTGAAGAGAATGGAGAGCATGCTATCTAACTTTTTCTAGGGGGGAGAATGATGGTCAATCAAAACACCATTGGATTAGTTGGAACAAAGCCTGTCGTCTTATGAATGAAGGTGGTTTGGGTATTCGGTCTTTCCACCATACAATGCAAAGTTTGAAAGCAAAGAGAATATGGTGCTTAATTCAGAATAAGTCTTTATGGGCAGATGTTGTGAGTTACAAAGTACCATGTCAAACCAGGGGAGATGAGTTTATACAAGCCTAATGGAACAGCAGGTTGGAAGAATCTTGCTTCTCTTTATCCAGAGGTGAAGAAGCATTGTTATTGGTTAATTGGCAAAGGTAACTTATCATTTTGGCACATGAAATGGAATTCCTTGGGGTTCATGGCTGATTGGCCATCACCAGACGAGCTTCATCGTGATTTGATGTATAACGTGATTGTTAACAGCCTCGGTGAATGGGACATTTCTAAGCTTCAAAACCTTATTCTAGTTGAAATTTTATCTCGTCTTATTGGGGAACCGATTGTCACATCTAATGAGGAAGACAAACCAATCTGGTCCCTTGAAGCATCTGGAAAATTCTCCACGTCCTCCACCTATCATGTCTTGCGTCCCCAACATGAACGGGTTGGTGTTCTCAGATGGCTGTGGAGAAAAGAAATTGCCCAAAAAATCAGTGTATTCATGTTGAAGCTTCTCAACAATGGTTTACCTACTGATGATGCCATCAAGCGATTGGGTATTCCAGCAGTATCTCTTTGTCTTTGCTGTACATCTCACAAGGGGAAGACCAAGAATCATCTCTTCTTGTAGACACCCCAAAATTGCACGATTTTTGATAAGTCTTGAAGGAGAGAAATATTTTATTGGGAATTTCAATTCTTAGTATTGGGTTTGAGATCCTTAACCCATTTGAATCTAAAGCCGCAAAGGAAAAGGCCTGAATTCAATCTTTTATGCAAAGCCAAACTTCTTCGGGTTGAATTTTGTTGACTTTTGACCCCAGAAAATGAAATATTTTTTAAAAGCAAGATTTGAAGATAATTTTTCCCGGTAATTAGGTTTTTAGCAATGTTATTGTATAAATGAATTTTTTGAGATTTTAAATCTTGACGAATACCTTTGTATCAACATGTTGAATCTTTTTACCGGACCTGAAAAACCGGAATTTAGCCTGGAACTAGAAAGTTGACTTTTTATTCACTTGGAATTTGGGTCTGGAAATATTTTTAATGGATTCAAATGGGGGGGGGGGGGTGTTTGCTTATTTACATGTAATATCTGAAGTAAATGGAGATTAAAAAATACGAGGACATTTACTTAAATGATATTACATGTAAATAAGCCTGGCCTGTGCAGCTAAGGCTCAAAACCAACCAAAAAGGTGCTGACCGTAGTATATGTGCGGTTTTGGTTAATTTGGTCTGAACCGCCCTGTATGTACGGTTGCAATCGCACACACAGCACGGTTGATGTTCATGCTTCTTGCATGAGCTGCCACGTGGCTTCCGGAAGCTTCGGTCGTTGAGCCATGTCGACAGCAATCATAGCGAGCGTAACTGAATTGAACCGCCCTGTATGTGCGGTTGGGTTGAATTTGCATGGAAACCGTATTAGAGTGACGGTTCTGTTGAAACCGCACTGAGTATACGGTTTTGGCTGTTTCGGGGATTTGCGAAATGGCTCGATCTCTGAGCCTTATTTACGTATATTACCTCTCTCTCAGGGACTTGAACTCCCTATTTCACCTTCCGAAACTTCTAGTATTACAACAATTCAAGGCATTGGCTTGAATTGGAATAATCTAGAAGGCTTTTTAGGCCTACCCTTGGGACTCTTATACCCCTGGCTTGGCCTATAAATAGAGGGGTCCTCATCTTGCAAATGGCTGATAATTTGAAGCTTGGAAGCTCTGCAAGAAGAGGAGAGACTCTGCTGGATTGCTGCCTCAAGTGTTCAAGCTACCAAAGGTAAAGCTCCATTTCATTTCTTGCCTCTCCTTTACATTTCAACTCCCAACTTCTACCTTTCTGTAGTGTAAAGACAATTTGTGATTGCTTGTAGCCCCAAACCACATCCAAAGTACCTGGGAATCCTCTCTAGCCGTAAAACGTGAAGAGAGAGCCTGGGGAAAAAGATGTTGGAATGGACCCTCTAGGCTTAGAACCTACAATGTGATGAAAAGCATGCTGTGTGGTTATTTTGAACCTATGATTGCTTCTCTGATCTATTTTGTATTTGGAGAAGATGCACGAATCCATGCTCTCAATAACAATGGATTCCAACCTTCTCCTAGATGTTATTTTCCACACCTTCACACACACTTTTCACCATTTTCATCAAAGAAGCTAGATCTTGGATTTCCATGTTTAATACGGGAAATCTGAATCAATTAGCTTCAGAATGAATTCTAGAACTTCATGAGATTGTTTTTGTTGATTTTCAAGTGTTTTGGTCGAATTCACTTGCACTAGTTTTGGTTTTCTCTTCAAAAACTTCAAAACAGGGCAGCATCTGTGGCCTGTCTTAGAATGCTCATAACTTCATCCTCCGGATGAATTTTTGAGTGATTCCAAAGACATGTGATAGATGAGTTGGTCTACTTCATATCTGGAAAATTTCGTTTACTTTTATGAAGCCAATTTTTGACACCATCTGTTCAAAGTTTGTAAGTCAGTTCAGCCTAGATTGCTGAACTTGCCGCTTTGATGGTGCACCGTTTGCTCAATTTTAATCCGTTTTGAGTGATTCCAATTCCTGAGTTTTCCTTGAGAAGTCTATTTTCATTTCCAACTGGTTTCAGCAGATTTTGGTCTGTTTTGTGCCTTGGGTGCTTAATTGACTCAGAGGTGCTCGCTGGCATAGTCCAGGGCTAATCTGTGGTCTTCTAGGCCTATTCAAGAGAGCACACAAGTCACATCCAGATAGAGTTTGGGGTGAAGCTTATTTCTTTGGAAAGATGGCACAACATACTTCTTCCATGCAAATTTTCATGGATTTTTATTAAGCCAAACTCCACGAATAAGACTTTTAAAATGCCTACTCACCACTTTTTCCGAATTATAGCAGCAGATTTCATATGTGGATATCTCTCTCATTGTTAATCGGATTGAGCTGAATATTTTACTGTATACTCTATTATATACCAGTTTTCAAATGGCTTTGGTTTCATTGGATTTGGATTTAAATTGAGTGAGTTATGGTTAATCGAAGCTTTTAAGTTCTTATAATCTGATTTTTCCAGATTTGCCTTGAATTGGTTTTGTTTCAATTTTTACCTTGATTTCTATTCACTTATGAAGTTCTAAGAGGTGATATATCCATGGAGAGAGTTCATATTTATTGGACTACTCATGTGGAATAATCACTTACATTTTGCTTACTTTTAAGCAACCTTTGTCTATTTTGATTAGCAAACAATCCTTAGCATGAGCAAGCATGCAGCAACCATCTTAGACGGATGAGTGAGGGTGCCTAACACCTTCCCCCGCTCATAACTAATTCCCCTTACCTGATCTCTGGATTTTTCCTGGTATTAGAGCTACTTTGGCTCTATTTGGTTTCTATGAACCCTTTGGTGCCCATTCACACCTTAAGATGGATGGATGGTGGCGACTCTTTACATTTATCGATCCCCGCGTGACGATATCGGAGGTCATCCTAGATGACATTTCCATGTCTCACACTTCTCGATAGGTATGTTAGCATCTGGAGTTTGGGAATTCTTCTCAAACATCTTAGACGTTCCATTTAGTTCATCCCAATTGGCATATGCAAGAATTATGCAATGGCTCAACGGTGCAAAAATGTCTACATCGAGCACCTTCTTGACAGGGTGCTTCCTTCTTTTATCTATTGGGAAATTTGGAACATTTGTAATAAGGTTGTTTAGGAAAACGTTGCTCCAAATTTGATGAATGTCATTCATCGCATCAAGAGATGGGTGAAGGAATTTTTGAGAGTTGCTCCATCATGGGAACAGAGTAGTTGGGTTGAGAGTCTAAACATGCAGGTGTTGGGCTTTCAAGTAAATATTGCACCACTGAAACAAGTTAGATTTATTTGATGGCTGAAACCACCGGATGGAGCATTGAAACTTAACATAGATGGAGCACGCTTGGGGAATCTAGGGCCTGCAGCAGGGGGGTGGTATCTTATGGAATGATAGAGGTGAGATGATCCAAGATTTTGCCCATTTTTATGGCGAGAGCGATAGCTTACAGGTCGAGGCAAGGGCTATGTGGGATGGCATTAAGATGCTCAATCTTGATGCTGGCCATCAGATCCTTGTTGAGAGTGACTCGGAGGTCTTGATAAATGCAATTAATAGAAGGATCAAATGTCTTTTTGCCATACACTTCGGCACGGTAACCATGTAGCGGATGCATTGGCACAAGAAGCCATTAAACTTAGTTGGATATGTCTTATACAGAAAAAAAGGACCTGCCACAGGCCGCTCGTGGCTACCTTAAAATGGACAGATGTAGTCTTTGTTATCTTAGATGAGAACTATGTTGTTATCTGGATTTGTGAGGGGTCATCCCCATGCCTTGAGCTAATTAATCTACAGGTTTGGAGGTCATGCCTTAACCTCCCTCTCTACCTGTAGGGAGTTTCCATTCCCTTGTTTTGGGGACTTGGTTATTAAAAAAAAACATTAAAAAGAGTATCTTTTTCTGAAATATTTGTAGTTTTGTTTAATGGCGCACTACCCTAAAAAACATTAGAACACAAATTTAACATTGAGAATCAACTAAATTGAGATGTAGAAATTGTCTTATCAAACATCAATGTGTTGGCACCTAATCAATTTTTACACTGAAGGATGTAAATTTTCACTATTACAATGGTTTTCAAAACATATTAAAGAACACCATTCCTACTAAAAGCTCAAGCTGATAGTAGGGTGAACTTATTTTGTATGTTTAATATTTTCCTTAACACCCCCTCATGTGTGGACTGGACTCAAACCCATTTTAGGGGACCTATTTTTAGGAAGGCCCTATACGTGGAATATTATTTTTCAATGGGTGGAGTGGAGGTTTGAACTCAAGACCTTGGCATTTGCCTAAGGCTCTGATACCATATAGAACACCGCTCCTACTAAAAATATTCCAAGGTCTTGGGTTCAAACCTCCACTCTACCCGTTGAGAAAAAATATTCCACGTGTAGGGCCTCCATAAAAATGGGTCCCTTAAAATGGGTTTGAGTCCGGCCCACATGTGAGGGGGAGTGTTAAGGAATATATTAAATATATAAAGTTCACACCTTACTATAAGCTTAAGCTTTTAGTAGGAGCGGTGTTCTATAAATATATGGTTCTTGTCGTTTTCTTTCATTTGATATGGGTCATTAGTAATTATTAAGATATTTCAACTTTATGTGTTCAATTAAATGGATATAATTGATGATGTCAGTAAGGTTAATTATATTATCATCTGTGGTTATTATTACCGAGCTTTTGTATGCTCATCCTTCTTCTCAATATTTTGTGGGTAAGAATAAGAATACGCAAATTTTGTGAGATTGCTGTAATGTGATGGAAACATTAACCAACTTATTTGTCGTTTTGAATTTCGATTTGTAATTACTTGAGTACAGTGTTATAATCATGGATCTTAAGTTTAGAAGTTAAGGTTGTGTTTGGAACCTTGGATTTGGGGAGAAAATTTAATTGTTCATCATCAGTTGATATGCCACATTTCCTTAATCAAAAATAAAAATGAGTGCCTTCAGTAACAAAATGGGGGGAAAAAAAAAGAGAGGACAAATCTAAAGATCGTAAGCAACACAAAGTTTAAGTGGGAACGATATTGTCAAGAAAGCGCCTTGCATTGCACCAATTATCTGGGTAGGATCGCAAATCCATTCCATAAAATACGTTCAGACATCAAAGTGGAGAAAAATGAAAACCATAATTATCATCCATCCTTTGGGCCTTCAATAGAAGGGAGCAGAGCTTATAAGACCTTTAAATTCTCTAAGGCCCTGGTCAAGGCTTGGAAACTGTCAATGGGTTCCTCCACCTATGGGTCTGCATCTATTGGGCCTCGAAGTGGTCCCAAGAGAATAATAATAATCCATTGTTACTCCCTCCTTTATGAAATTTTGTAGTTTAATTATGTAGTCTACAATTCACTCGGTTTAAAATAACAAGGAAATTAAATATGCAAAATGATATATCGACAGTTTGGGTTGGGTCTTAAGGATTGAAACATATCATAGACGTCTACTATAGAAGACTCCCCATAGAAAATAGGTCCCTAGAAGTAAATATTCGCCAAGGAGAACAGTTTTCTTCCCCAGCCGATTTATAGCCCCTTCTCTTTGTCCTTTTCAGATGTAAAACAACCACTAAAAGAGTTTTCTTAAGTCCCACATCGGCTGGGGAACAGTTTTCTTCCCATCCGATTGCTATTAAAGCAATCCTTGTCTAAAATTACGGATTAAAAAACCAAAGGATCATACTATAATGGAAAAGCCTTGTCTAAAATTACCGTTGTGATTAAAATTTTTTTTAACAAAAAAAGAGAGAGGATAGAATGGTATTTTCATTTAACGGATTTTAATTGAGTATAAAATTGTATTTTAATATAATTAATTACAATAGGATAAATCTTGGTATACATATATATTGGCTACCATACATATAATTATTATTTATAATTGACTATATGTGTTAAAAAATGTTTATTAAATATAATATAAGAATATTTATGCGGATATATTAGTATAGATAATTATATTAATTATTGAGGATCAAGGGTCGATTTCGGATCTCATATTTCCAATGATTAAACTGTTGGAATGTTTAAGAAATTTCAGTTTATTAGTACTAAAGCCAGAATTTCTTAGTACAGAAGAAAAAAACAAAGAGGAGAAGAAAATGTGTAGTATAGATGAAACAAAAGTATTAAAAAAATGTATCCCTTAAAACGTTCGTTATTCCTGTAGTGAAAGAGAACGTGGTCCTTCTTCAATGTAGATAATCCAGTGTCTGCCGTCTTTCAGCAACACATGAAGAGTTTGCAAGTGGCGTGCGCTGCTGTGCTGGGGTCCCTCAAAACATGGATGGCGACTAAAATCCTCAGAGCTCTATATTTTTCCAATACCAGCAAGCATTCACCGAAGTAATTCATTAAATCCCCTGTGGAAAATATTTCGTTTAGCTCAAATGCTCTAAAGCCTTTGACCACACGATGCATTCTAAATTCCAGTACCTTGCCCTTGGCCACCATAATCAAATTTCTTTCATCATTACTGCTCTGTTTGTATATCGAGTCATATGGGAGATTCAGCATGTAAACAGATAGACTAAACATGGAATCAACATCTGCATTGTCAGTAGTCTTCTTTCCGCTAATGATCTCCTTCATTGTCTGTTTTGCCTCCTCATAATACTTCCCATATCTCAATCGAACTGTTGCATCACCGAGTACGTCTGAGCCTGTGTCCTCCTTAGAACTATCAAATGAGCTTATGGTCGTCTTTTTTTTTTTTTGGAAAGTTAGTAATGTATATATCAGTCAAGATTTACAAGGGGTTACAAGAAAAGAAAGAAAACATAGCGCTCTCACTCAAGAGAGACACTTACAAAATCTAAAACCCCAATCTAGATGAAATTCGGGTGTAGATTCCAATTTGTACAAAAAATTCTGTTTGAGCTATTGTCTCTAACTCCTTCACGGATATACAAAAATCTCATGCTTATGTCCATGGTAATTAATCCCACCAGATTTTCCACCGGGGTAGCTTTGCTTTGAAATAGTCTTCGGTTCCTTTCTCTCCAAACATGATAGGTCATTGCTGCAAGTGATGCCTTCTTTACCGATGGTATAAGAATAGTTTTATTTTTAGAACTATCAAAAATAGTTTTATTTTTATTTTTATAATCATATAAAAATAAAATTAACTCAATTATGATAATGTAGAAACAGAAACTGGGAACTCCAACCATGGTTTTATCAAAATTAACTGATTTTTTAGCCCTAACTTGAATCAAATACTTCAATCTTTCATATGAATACATGAAACAACAACTCAATTGCTCATTGAACTTTTTTTTCTTTTTGGTAAGAAAACTACTTATTGAACACCTGTAATTTGGTTGGTCCATGTTATATATTTGCCTAGAGATCATGGTTTTATCTAGGGCATACGAAATGAACAAGAGTTGGACTAACTCATTAAGAAAAAACAAAATCAAATAGGAATTAAATTGAGAAACAATGAATATAAATTTTATCAAATTTTATTTACTTAATAATAATAGATTTACCTATTTCATTAATGAAATGTAGATTATAGATGATTTGAAATTGGGATATACGAAACAATGGTGGTGAAGGTTGTGGGAGTAGCAATTATTTTAAGCAACAAATTTATAAGTTGGAATCATGTGCATAATTTGTTAAGGTCATTCATAATTTGTTAGGATCATTGGAAATATAAGATGCATGGCAATTACACATGACATTCTCATTATGTTTTAGAATGAAGAAACAATACTTAATTATTTACAACAACAATTAAATTGTGAAAACCATGTGTCTTTTTATGAAGCCATTCAAGATAACTTTTAAGAAAATAATTATTAAAGTTTATATCATTAAATTTTATTTAATAATTATAAGAACACGTTTAAAATAGTTAAGAAGGAATTTGAATCCAATCAAATATAAATTAAGCATAGATAAGTTAATCTTAAAAAAATTCTAAATTGCAATTGAGTTCGGGAAAGCATATTAAATATAATGATCATTTTAAATTATTAAAATATATCAAAGCTCCATTTTCATTCATTGTATTTAACTAAATGAAGTATTTTGGCAAGTATTAACAAATAGTTAATATATTAATATATTATGTTAAACCATTATAATACTATATTATAAAATTATTTTCAATATTTATTATAAAGAATAATTATTAATTATTCTAATAATTAGCAACAAAATAATTAATATATTAATAATATTAATTTATATATTAATACTATTATATAATATCTATTAATATAACACACATATATTCAATATTTTATTAACTAATATATTTAGTTAATTAAAATAAATTTTTATTAAATAATTGTGCTTCTCATGCTTTCTCTTATGTATGGCTGAAATCTGAAAGCCAATAGTTCCTTTATTCTAAGGCCTCCTGGTTAGGGCTTGTTCACTATCCCATGTTACTCTCATGGTCCACCCTTCTCTACCCTCCTCACCCCTTCTCTTTGTAATTATTTTCTATAAATAATATACTTACACCTTATCTTTTCCAAAAAAATTAAATAAATAAATGCATTGTTTTGAAAAGTCAAAGATAGTGGCTATTACTTAAGTCGGTTGGTGTCCCTAATTATGTCAATCATAATGCCTATAAAAAGGCATGAAAGGATCATTTGTAATATAATTAAGATATATCTTAAGGGCCATAGCTCTGGATATCAAAAGGTATCCTAAAGGTCCTTTAATCTTGAATACCATAATAGAGATAAGTACTCTATCATCAATTATGTGAGAGATATGAACTCTCACTCTATGTAACAGAGACATAGGTTCTCAGATCTTATTAAGCTGTTATTGTATAAGAGACACGGGCTCTCAATATCAGTTCTATCAATATCAATGTTATCAGAGCTTTTGTTTCCTAAAATTTTTACACTTTCACTTATCATTAGCTTAAGCTTTAAGGTGCAATGGTTGTTTAGCAAAGAGTAATGGAGAGTCACTTGTTTTGCATTGTTTTTGGTAGAATGAGGGATCACAAGGAGAATTTCCCTGTGTTTAAAGAGAAGCTAGAAAGCATTGCGATTTGCTCTTTTGACAGGCATTCATGACAGAACAATTCCATTCTCCCGTCATCACCAGTCCCCCACAATCATTGGTCGAAGGGGACGATCACAGTGGATGGGAACTCCAAGAAAGCAGCGCAACAGATGCAACACAGCAACCGATAACCCAAAAAATATTTAAATATATAAATATGAATTACTGTTTAATTAGACAATTAATTGTGATACATCATTATCTTTAACTTTCCTATCTTCTTAATGCATGGCGGTGCAAGTACAAGGTGTTGTTTTCAAGCATTCCATTTTTCTTTGAAGAAGACAACGGAGGAAGTAAATGTCCTCTTAGGTCCGATGGAAAGGAAAGAGAAATGGAGATTCACATTCATGAATCTCCGCAGATCAAAACAAATTACAAGGAAAGAGACGTTCCGTGTAGTTAGAGGCTGGAGAAACCTAATCCCTCACAGAAAAAGATGTGTTCAAATGATTGATTGAGCTGATCAAGAAAACATGTATAGTTGCTGATTATATATAGCTAGTTAATGATCGTTTATGGACCTCGTTAAAGACATTTTAACGTTTAATGTCTGATTTCCACCGACCCAATTGTGAGGCCATTGGGGCCACTTTTCCCATGCTATTCTGTCTTTCAAAAAAATCAAAACAGTCCAACATCTTTCATTTTCATTTTGTCCTTGTATCTATGTATGGATGATCATAATGGGTCAGTTTTGTGGCGGGCGGGTGGTCCAAAAGAAGCGAAGAGAGCGAGCGAGGGAGAGGGAGAGAGAGGGAGAGAGATTACGGCATGTAAAAGTGGAAAGATGTAGACTGAGGGGTAAATGGGAATGTAACAGTGGCTGTAGGTGTGAGAGTGAGACTGATAACGGCTTGTATAAATGGAAAAGGACGTAATTAAGCTGTGTTATCAGTTATGAGAGAGAAAAGAGAGGGAGAGACAAACAGAGAGAACGGCATGTCTAAGTGGAAAGATGTAATAAGGTTTTCGGTTGTCAGTACTGACTACTGTTTGACAGGGGAAGTCTCGTGAGTGGGCAGCAAAGTACGTACGAGCAATGCGGGGCTTTTTAGACGGGAGAGATAGCGTAGCAGTACGTCTTTGTTTTTTAAAAAACGGCTTTGAGACCCCAGTCAAAGTTCATAACCTTTGGATGCCAGCCCCAGTGGTCTTCTTTGCCTATCGATCAGTTAATAATTGTACTTCTGTAGGCCTCAGGAACATGTTATCCACAGCATCTTTTCTACCACAGAAAAAAATGGAAAAAAAAAATCAAACAGCATCTAGTTTAGCACTCATGGGAGAATGAACATCCCATGTGAAACCCTAGTCCATAGCCCTTTATCATCGTCTCTTCTTGGCCCAACTACAATCTCCTCGCAAAGCTTCTGCTCTTACCGCATGACGCTGAAAAAACATAAAAGCTAGTTATATATCCTCAATAAAAAGTCATTTTCTGGTTCAAACTCTCTCTCTCTCTCTCTCTCTCTCTCTCTCTCTCTCTCTCTCTCTCTCTCTCTCTCTCTCTCTCTCCTTCCTTCCTTAGTAGTACCTACTTTTCAGAGAGGTGAGGAGAGATAACATGGAAAATGTGGAGCTCTTTGAGAAGGTAATATTTCTTTAATGAGAATGATTTGCAACGTCCCTGTAGTTCTCGTAGATTTCATCTCATATTCGGTGCAATTAGGAGGCCTCTGATGTTTCCCTCCAGTAACAGTGAGGTAAACCCTTTTCCATTCCCAGAACAAGCCAGGCTCCACAGTCCTTTTATCAATTATGCCATCCCTAATTCCAAACATCAATATCCTTCGTTGCTATTCCATATTCCTCCTCTCTTGGACGACTACCATGACGATAATGGCAGCCAAGATGAAACCGGGGTTTTCCAACACCACCATGAGCAGCTTGTGGGCCACTTGTTACTACAGCAACAGCAGGTCTTGAAGGCCAACACGTCTGAAACTGAGACTGTGTTCAACATGGGCGCCGCACCAAACACTGGAACAGCTGCTAACGCTTGCACGTCAACCATTACCAGCAGCGGTCCACCACACATCTTTCCTAGTAAGAAGAAATACAGCATGAAAGGGCAGATCCCGCGAAAGAGATCCGCAAAGAAAGATCGGCATAGCAAGATTTATACAGCTCAAGGTCCTAGAGATCGGAGAATGAGATTGTCCCTCGAAATTTCCCGCAAATTCTTTGATCTCCAAGACATGCTAGGATTCGACAAAGCAAGCAAAACCATCGAGTGGCTGCTTGGTAAGTCGAAGAACGCAATAAAGGAGCTCGGTAGAGGTATCCCACAAATGAAGCACGGCAGCAGTGGTGATGCAAGGAATGAATGTTATACATCCCAATGTGAAGTAGTTCAGATCAGAGAGACCACCAACAATGGAGAAGATCAGCAGGAAATAGTCTGTAAGGGGAAATCCTTGATTGATCATCCTTATAAAGAGAAAAAGACTAGACAGGTACCTAAAGCTGTGTTTCGTCCTCTTGCAAGGGAGTCCAGGGCGAAGGCAAGACAAAGGGCAAGAGAGAGGACAAGAGAAAAATTTTCATGTATGAAGCCAGATGATACAAAACGATGTAGAAATGGACATCATCATGACATGATTCAATTCAGCTCTTCAAGCCCCTTAGAAACTGGTGTAAAATCCGTTTCTCCTTGCTGCAACATGACATATTTCATGGAGCTGCTGGCTAAAGTCGATGGTCGAGATATTCAAGCATCTAAAGAAGAGAATCAAGCCCCTACAAATTATAATGTCGAGGAGTCTTTTGCAATCATGAGAGAGCCGCAACTATCATCAATTCACAATTATCAACACAACATTACACTCTCACAAGGGCTAAGTTCATGCAACAACTTTCCTGATTTAATTGAAAGTTGGGAAACCGATGGCAACAGAAAGCTGTCAAGCTATTGTGATATGGTGTCCAACGCACACCTGCAACCACTACCAGGTTCAATGTTCCCGTCAACATCAGATACTCATCTGCAGTCGCAATTTGCAGAATTTCAACTCTATGGTAAGCCTTGAAATTAAAGCCTATCAGAACTATGCAGCCGTAATTCACCTGCTATCACTTTATCTTAGTTGTACAAGCATTCTGAAAATTTATTTGTGACTTTTTCCAGTTGCCATTGAGACCTTCAATTCTGTATCAGCTTTAAGGGGTTTGAAGTGAAATTATTTTCTATGTTCAATAGACGGGTCAGAGTAGAGATTCATCCCCCTATTCACCTTCAGCTCCAGTTGTCAAAATTTAATTATATATCACTATCAAAGTATGCAGCCTTTAACGTGAACGATTGTCTCACGAAATCTAATGGCACGAAGTTCAAGACAAACACAAGAAGTATACATCCAATGTATTATAATTTCTTTTAACATCTTGTGAACAGTGAGATCTAGACACAGGGAATGATCTTAGCTTGAACGAATTTTCACAACGTAACTATGACTACCTTATCTGATATTAAGATACAAACTAAAAATATAAATTGATCACAAATATTTAGAAAGATTTAGAATACAAAGAAGGTAAACCTTAGGGAACATACAAATTAAGCAAAAGATATGGATGGTAATTAATCTCTCTTCAATTCCAATATGTTTTGGTCACTGGTAAGAATTCATATGTTTTCTTTATTAGGTTTTCAATCACATCCAAAAAGGAAAAATAGTCTTAAAAAATCAATTTTCCGTTGCACGTTTAATTTAAGAAATGGAACTAATTGGAACCCGAAATTTTTCTTTATGCTTGGCAAAGATATTTAGGAGTACTAATTATGGTTGGAAGTATTCCCCCTCAGAAGAGTCAAAATAGTCCAGGCAATTGATAGTGGTAAAAAGAGATGCATAATTCATATTATTTACAAGCTCTATTCAGGGATAATTGCAGTGAATGCAATTGCAGTCTTTGTGAATGGAACATGAAAATACTTGATATCTCAGAATTAGTTTTCAGTAGTAGATGGTTCTTTCCTGTAGTTATGTAATGATTCATTTATTAGAATTCTGATTTTCTTCAACTTTCAATTTTGAGGGTCTTGCTTCAATTCTTGGGAGTGTTCCTATCTTTTCTTTTCCTCTCATTTTGAAGATATGATTATCAAATTTTAGGATATATATATATATATTTCTTCTTCTGAAAGGAAAAGAAGGATATATATTTTATCTTTTCTTTAAGTTCGGTAAAAATGTACACATTCATCCTAAACATTTCAATATGCTAAGAAATCTTACAATATCTGAAATAGAAATGGCAAGTACTGGGACTATCTAAACAGAAGGGTGTGTTTCATATTTTTATTTATTTATTCACTTTTTAGGGCATGTACTATCCACTATATTTCTCACAATATGTTCCGGATTTTTACTCTTTTATATAATTCGAATTCTGGTTTGTGTTGTTGCTCACTATTTCTAAGTTAAATAACTGAATCTCCCTTTCATTTTCTGCAAAAAAATTTGATAGAAGCTATGATTTATCAGTTTTTTTTTAAGAAAAACCCACTAAGGCATGAATAACCTTAGTGGCACTCCAACGGAGGGAGGAGGGTTGAGGCAGGCCCTGACCTGTATATTAATACCAAATAGAAGAGTTAAATCAGCTAGGGGGTGATATCGAACCTTACCCCTACAAAAAAACCAACAACCAGAAAAAATAACAACAATGGGGGGGACATCAAGCCTAACCCCAACAAAACCAACAAAACTAATTCCTGATGGCATTCAAACCAGTTCGGTCATGAAATAAGCAATTTTGAACCTGAGAAGCTATGATTTATCAGTTGTCTTGATTCATTTGATAAAAATTAGTTGTACCCTTTTTAATAGTTTCTGACAAATTAACTGAAGCTTCCCCTACCCAACAGAGAAATATATGAAAATTGACCAAGGTGAAAACCTAATTTCACATTCCTATTTTTAAGGAAACCACCATGCACGTTGCAGTACATCCTGCTTTCGTGGCACTTCCATTTTCAATAAATTTCTACTTAGGTATACTTCACTTGTAAAAGAGAGCTTAATTATCACTAACTAATATAGTTAATTTCTGCACATCCTGATAAGTCTGCATGCTGCATTAATTTGTTTGATGGAACTGGAATGTGACTTATAAATATGCATTTTCAGATGATGTCTTTTCCATCCTGTTTTACTGTTCCATCTGCTACTTCAATTCCTTATCCGTACATCTATTTCAGTTGTCCTTTTCGATTACTCACATCTACCAAGTTTTACAAATAACAACTTCACTGGATAAAATTGTGGTGTCAAGTGTTTTCCTAATCAAATGTTAAAGTTCATGGGGCCTCTACTTAATATAGTTACTTGATTGAATTTGAGAAACCAAGCTGACTCGAAAGATGTTACTAAAGAGTGCATTCAGAATAAAAGAATACTGACCATGCTTATGTAAAACATCTACAAAAGAATGGTTTTTATAGGTTTTACACATGGAACAAGTAAACCAAGAAGGTTTTCAGTTATAGAAGTTATTTAGATGAAGGAAGCATATTTAACGTAAGTGATGCTTTTATCAGTCCTTAATTTGCAGATAATCACAGAACTATGTTATAGTTAAGATTGGACATGTATAGCTCGTTTGGATTGGAATCTTAGAGAACATTAATTTGGAGTTTGACCATAGACTGGCAAGGGAAACAAACTTGAAATTCCAATCTAGATAGGAAATAATGGAAAAAAAAAGTGAAAATAAATAACTAGCTACAAAACTTCTTAACATGGTAGTGATGGCTAAAGTACTTCAAATTGTAGTGCTGTTTATCCATTATTGATTCTAATCCTTGCTATGTGTTATCCAGTATTTGACAAAGGGAAAGATTTCATTCTACAGCTAGCTACTTAGGTTGATTATCAAAACCAAGACTAGAAAGTGAAGTAGTTGTGCAATATCACTACCAGAGTTTTTTCAAATACTGCTATATAGTTGGACGAAATCAAAGTTATGATTCCGAGATTATATAAGTTCAATCTCTAAATTAAAGAAAAGCATTGAGGATTTTTTTTATTTTTGACGACTTTGGGATATCATTGACAAAAAGAAAGAAATATTCTCAACATGTTACAGCACAAATGTGACATATATACTGAACGTGACAACATTTTGATAGTATTTGAAAATGTATATACAAATTTTTGGTATGATAGCAATGTGCTTGCAAAAGTAATTTTGTTATATGGAAGATTATGGCTTGAATTTTCCGGACATAGGATATGGAAGATTAGGTTTCCCATGGTATCATGGAATGTTTGGAACATCACCTAGTTTCCTACTACCCATGCTGCGAACTAAGCAATTTGCTTATCTTTCTTCATCCTATTAGGGTTTTAAAAGTAACTTGTGTCAATCGTCAATCTTCTCTACAGTTGAATGACTCAATAAATTGAATCAAAGCATCTGTACGTATATTGATCGAAATTATTTAATTAATATAAATATAATGACAAGATAATTCTTAGAACATTATACATCCTATGGGTAATTAGATGATTGAAAATATTGTGTATTGACATCTTTTCTGGGTCATAATACATGAAATTTTGATTATAGATGCAGGCCCTCTATGTTGTGTTTGTGCAACCTATGTATTAATCACTTCAGTGTCTGTGTTTTGTGTGCCTTTCAGTGTCTATTTAATCTAATCATTTCCAGAACTAGTTTACTAGGTATCTCTATGACATGCATTAATTAAATGCATACCATTAGTTATACATTAGTATATCACCTGAACTGAATTTGAAGCATTTAAAATAGGTTGGGCGAGGAAGATCTACTATCAAATTTTGTCACAATGTCAACAATGAAATCTTGATACAAGAAAATTTTTCTGTAGTGTTTCTTTAATTTTTATAATGATATAGGGCTTTTTAACAAGTTATTATTTAAGGAGGCTTTAAGGTGATGCAGAGAAATATAGCACCAGTGAAACTACTTATATGTCAAATATATTCACCAAGAGTACTGGGACTTTATCTAATGATTCAGCATATTACTAGATGACCAGCTTTGCAAGCTTATGTAAAGATAGGAAAAAAAAATGTCCATTGTAATGGGGTTATCTCATATGCTTCAATTCAATCAGTAGGTTTGTCATGCCAGCTGAGGTGAATGAACGCTGCAGCTAACTTGGGACACTTACTGATCATTGCCCAATAAGGAAGATCATAGTTTGCTTAAATTTAAGGAAGCTGGGGTTAGCGAGAGCCCTTAACAGATATCATTAACAAAAGTACATCATAATCAAGTGTAGTTCCAGACCTAGGAAGGTTTTATAGATATGGAACAGTTTTCTATAATAAAATGTCATAAATAAGTAACTAGCTGCTCCTTTACTTAATTTATCTATAGTGAAGTTAAGATTTAAAATCTCACCAAATTTTGTGGTAAAGGTTTACTTGCTTCAGCAGGCAATACCTACCTTCCATGGTCCGTCAATTCAAGATTCAATTAATGATCGGCAGCTTGAATCAAAGTCTGTTATAACTTGTGGTTGCTTGATTTTGGTTGGGAATCTCCTCTTGCACGTTTACTGAAACAATAAGAAACATTTTTGGATAAAATTAATTCATTTCTGTAAACAAATACCTTGTTATTACTGGTCAATGATTTCTAGGGAAGCTGGCCTCACATTCTGGATAAATAGCATTTGCAATAATCCAGCTAACGTTATACATGCTGTTCATCATCTATACTATATATAAGAGGGGGGAATATTCCCTCTAGATTCTGGCCCCCCTTTTCTTTTTCCAAGTAATACCCTCCCCAAACAAAATAATCCCCCACTATTGTAACTACCTTGGCTTGGCTGTTTATCAAAGTGGGCTCACGTTTTTTACGCGCGTAGCGCGTGCAACCCCCTAGTGTTGGGATGAAGCCAACTAGATGGAGCAATGAGGATGTAAATTTAACAAAAAAAAAGTGTGATCTCCATGCTAGTGTTACTAAAAAATTGAAAGCTAGCTAGCTTGATTACTAAGTGTAATGGCATCAGGAATTCTGGTTGATAGATATCACAAGAGTTCGCACTTAAATTTCTAACAGTTATAACATCAATATGCAAAGCCATTGAGCACACTTCTGGTAGTATGGTTAGAGATTCACATTTATAAGCAATATAAGTAGGTGCCATAAGAAGGGAATTTTTCATCACAGGATTGTCATACATCTGATGTCAAGATTGAAACAAATATATGGCTTTCAAAATTTACTATTTTACCTTTGAAGTCAGCTGTTGGGTGCAAATGTGAAAGGTATAGTTCTGTAGTAACCGGGTGCCGTGGTGGCTTTGGTTAATTTTTTTGTTATGATCCACCATTATACATACTTATGTAAATACAAAGTTTTGGCTTACTTTCCGGAAAAAAAAAACTCTGAAGTCCGTTGTCAAGTGGAATTCTTATTTTCTTCTTCAAGAACATAGTGAATCAATTGATTAACAAAAATAAGAGAAAATTTTTTTTTACTTAACTTTTTGGAGAGAAAAAGATCTACAAATATATAAAGATGAAGCGATAAGTTAATGCAATCTACATGTTGTATCTAATTAAAGTTTCTTTAGCAATACCAGGTTGGCGTCTTGCCATAACCCACTCCTCTTATTTGGGAGTTCCAGTACCTAGATGGGGTACTAGGGTTTACTTAAAAGAAAAAGAAGTTAATGCAACCTAAAGAAAAATCTATGCTACTCAAACTTTCCTTTCACTTTTACATTCCAAGAAAGAAAATCATTAGGGTTATTGACTTTTGATTCAGAAAAAGAAAAAAAAAATCTGTCGAGAAGTGGTACTTGGTATGATACTATTAATCACTAGGGTTATGACTTCTTTTTGCAGTCCAACCAAAAAAAGCGATACCGGAAGGTGGCATAATAAAAACTTAACAAATTTCATATTTCACATTCTTTTGCTTTTGAATTTTGATACCTGGTATGATGCTATTAAAACCTGTCGAGAACTGTAATTAGTTATCCATGGAGATCAATCCAATCTTCGACAAATAAATCACACAAGTGGAAATTGACCACCTCATAGACCGGGATTTCGATTTGACACCGTCTTATCTTTTGACGCTGTACGGCTGTAGGATCTGGATTATTGACGTTAATATTTCTCGCGTTCTCCCCTGTGTTCCATTTTCTTGCGGGATGTTCTTTTTTCTCTCTCTCTCTATCTCTCTCTCTCTCTCTTTTTGGTGAATGGATTTTCAATGGTTTATACCTGTTTTAGCTTCAACAGAAATTTCATGGATCCATTTCACCTGGAACTCTAAATTAAATCTTGAATAGCTTGTTGACAACTGGGTAGTTGTTCTTTTAAAGGAGAACAAGCTGATTCATACGTCGATCTGGGGTAAAAATTAGACCTAACCATACGGAAGGCGATAAAATTTCTTGATTAACTGATACATGTCCCCAGTCCCTATCTTCCCTTCCAGAGTTCCCCACCTGCTATAATGTTGAGCCGGGGTGAAAAGGAAAAAAATAAAAACCGTGGAAAAGCTTGGACTCTGGGCGCTTCCTGAAGGGACAGAATCGAAAAGTTCACCAACGTTGGATTCAGTTTCCATTTTTGGGTGTCCATTCCGCTATATCGAAGGTCGGTCTAAGGCGTAGAACAGAATCCAAAAGTCCTTCCCGCAAAAGTAAAAAAAAAAAAAAAAAAGAAAAAAAAAATCAAACAGAAACGAAAAAACGAATCAAAGGGATACTCATGGAGTGCCAAGATCGAAGCTTGGACTCCATGGTTTGAGGTTTTAGATATACGTGGGTTTTTGTTTTATATCTTTATTTGGGTTTTTTTTGGTCAAACCCTAAACCAGTAAGAAAAGTACCGTCTCCATTACGCATGGAAGACAGCAGTTTATTCCCACCCACCCACCCCCCCCCACCCACCCACCCACCACCCCCCCCCCCCCCCCCCCCCCCCCCCCCCACACACACCTTTTTTTTTTGGATTCAAGGGAAAGGGAGCTTGTTTTACCCTGCCTTCTCTGTTAGAAATGGATGGAAAAGAGGGTCACTGCAAATAATCTCAGAAACAAAATCCTAGAGAGAAAGAGGGCTACCAAAGGGAATTTTTTTTGGAAAACTCTAGTGAGAGAGTTTCTGGTGTTACACATGAGCGTTGCGAATGGTGAAAACATGAAATTAAATATCAGACTTGGCTTCCTTTTCCAACATGTGACAGCATAAGAGCTTCAACTGATTCAAACATTAAAACTGTATCTGACCTCATAATCCCTGATTCCAAAATTTGAAATATTTCCTTGCTAAGACTTGCTCAAAGCCAGCAACTAGAATAACAATAGCTTGCACGAACATGTGTTGGATAGTTTGGAACATCAAAACCAGTTTAAATTTTGAGAATGCTAAACCAAATGTTAGTTCTGTGACAGTTTTTATCATTGAAGGAGGATTCAAGGAAAATAGAAGATATAAGACTTTCATAAAAGAAGCAAAAATAAAGAGATTATCACGGAACAAATTATCTGTCATGGTGCTAATGGATGAGTGAAAGGAGCAATTGCACCTCTCATTAGGCACTCTCCAATTCCCTAATTGCAAGCTATTGGTGCCCTTGAAGGTATCAAAACGGCCAATTACTTAGGTGTCACGTACTCATCAGCAAGACTGACTCTGCAACTGTTAAAAACTTGCAATTGCTAAAGCCCAAGCAAGATCTGGACCCCAAGGCAAATCTCATACCTTTTCTGGTTCAAAGATTTTCTGGCTGTAGAAGTTAGTAATGTGTATTAGGGCTGCAACACGGTCCGGTTTGGTTCGGGTTAGCCTCAACCCAAGACCAAACCAAGGTTATTGATGGTTGGTCCAAAACCGAACCGAACCGACCTTAGAACCAAAATATCCAAACTGAACACCAAACTGATTATTTAAAGAAAACCCGTAACCTGCAATTCGGTTCGGTTTGGGTCATTTTCACATACTTAAAACCTGTTATCAAGAGAGAGATTCCCACTTTTGCTAAAAAAAATTTAAAAAAATACACACAACGAATGTTTTCTTCTTGCACAATAACTAATTGACAGTTCAACTTTATCTCAAAACAAAATTAATGAAATACAATCAGATCTAAAATGTCTTCCTCAAGATCATTTGCTTCATCACCATGATTCCAAAACTTAGTGTACTGATCATCACCAACCAGTTTTAAAGAGTTGAAAACGAAGTATAGAGAACTACTCAACAGTCTCTATGGCATTCCGCTACGTTTGTGTCAACTTCTATTATTTCAATACCAAAACAAAATGCCACTACAAATTAACTACTAAGATTTATAAAATAATAAATTTATTATTAAAATAAAGTTGAGTTTGTGTCAACTTTGATTATTACAACTTTATCTATTATATATTTTATATATATCATTATATTTCGGTTTGGTTCAGTTCGGTTTGATTTTACACTTATGAAATTCGGTTCGGTTCGGTTAACCCAAGCCTTCAACCCAAAACCGAACCAAACAAATTCGGTTCTCTATTTTTAGAACCAAAACCTACCCAAAGACCATATAACCCAAACCAAACCAACCCAAAGTCAAGTTGGACCGGTTCGGTTTCGGTTTTAACCGACTCAAGTTGCAGCCCTAATGTGTATATAGAGAACAACAATGCAGCGCCTGATAAACTGATCAATTTTACTATTAATACTCATGCTATTGGAAGGAATTCCTACCTATAACTTTTACTAATGTGTTAAGGGAACACTTTCTGGGTTTCACCACCACCGGTGTGACTGTTTAGTTTTTATTAAATTTGATTCACATCTTTACCACCCAAAAAAAGAGAGGAAAAAAAGGTGGAAAGATAGTTTAGGATTTCCCCAACTAGATGAAAACAACCTTGATCAGCCATATTGAAGTATGTTTGGCTCTTAGCCAACAAACCTACAAGCTTATGGTCCGAATAGGTACATGCCTCTCTTCTAAGAAATAGGAATTTTTGGTCAGTTGCCATTCCTAGTAGTTGCTCATGGTGCTGGAGAAAAATCTTGAAAGCTCGCAACTCCACCTCTACCTTCATCAAATCAAGAGTTTTCAATGGCAAAACCACTTCTTTATGGTTTGATAACTGGCACCCGGATGGTCCTCTCTTCCAAAGGTACAGCCCAAGAGTTATTTATGATTCTGGTCTCGGTAGGGCTGCTAAAGTTGATACTATAATCCATGGCAACAGCTGGGATTTTCGTCCTTCTACCACTACACATCTCACGCAGATTTGGGGGCGCCTACATGAGCTACCACCACCTGAAGCTACCAAAGAAGATGTGGTCATTTGGAAGCTAACAAATATAGGTATCTTCACTATCAAGTTTGCATACCAAGGCCTTGACTTGCCTCGTCAGAAGTTGGATTGGCACAAGCTTATATGGTTCCAATGGCATATACCGAAAGCATCCTTCACCACTTGGATGGCTATCCACCACAAGCTACTAACTCGAGACAAGCTAAAGGCATGGAGAATAACTTAGGTTTACACTTGTGTGCTATGTAGAGAGAAGTCTGAAAATCACGACCACCTATTCTTCAACTACTCATATAGCAAGCTCATTGGTCCTCACTCTTAACCATGAGCTGCTTGCCAGGAAGAACTAGGTCGTGGAATGAATGGATTACATGGGGGAAATCAAGACTTGCTGCCCGTCAACCGTATACAAACCTAGTCAAGCTCTCACTCACGTTGGAGTCTACCATATTTGGCGAGAACGTAACTGCAGGATATTTCAGAATTGCTATCATCCTCACTAATGGTTACTTCACAAAATTGTTGCTGATATTGTAGACAAAATATCTACTGAAACCATTGTCCTAGTCGATTCACCACGACATCGACAAGTTCTTGTTAATTGGAGACTACCTTGGACACTTGCATAGCTTGCTTTCCCATGGTGGGAATGTCACACTGTGATGTTTAGAGCTGTAGTTCCCCTAACCAGTTCGGTTGGTTGTTTCCAACTTTCATGTTGGTTTTGCCTTCGGCTGTATGAGCTACAATTGTAAATCTTTGTTTATCTATTACAAAATTTGGACTTACTTTCCCAAAAAAAAAAAAAAAACCTTGATCCGAATAGCACGGAAAAGTAAAACAGATTTGAGATTTCATAAAGATCAAAGCTGAAAGAAAATGCAAGCTTGACCACACATTGCTTCTGTACCAAATCACACGATGGTCTAACAGTGTAACACTCAACTGACCGGAATTAGGAAAGGCATCAAAAGCTTTGACAAACACGTCATAGTCTAGTCCATACCAAACCCTAACTCACACCAAACGACACTTGAATTGGTACTGTTAAAATATTAATAACTTTTCAAATTAAATTATAAATTGCTTAATATTTTTATTTATAAATATATATTTTTATATGACACGTGTGAAATTAAGGTTGGGTTTGGTAGCGGTTGGGCCAAACCCTAATTATTTTTTTGTGTGTTCAAGGGTGTTGTCAGCATGTCATCGGATCATCTAGCCACCAAACCAAATGACCAGAATAGAATGCTGGTAACAGAATTGATGACATCTGCAAAAGAGAAAATTCAGACCCGGAAAAAATTCTCAGTGGGTTATTATAGATATGAATTCGCTTAGTACTTGGCTATTCTCATGATGGCTAAACCTCCTCTCATTATTGTCTCTAATTTAGAAGATATGACAAATGTGGTGAAAACTTTGTGTGTATCAGTGGTGATGCAAACACTGGAAATGGGAATGGTGGTGATCTTGAGTGGAGTTATTGTCGTAGTGATGGTTTGGTATTCCATCACCTAAACGATGTTTTAATAGTGATGCAACTATAAACTGAATTGTGAGCGTCCGGTGAAAGCTTCTCCCGTATCTTCTCCGTTTGAGCTTCCCTGCTTACCACTCATTCTTGTCACCCTTTCACGTATGGCTCACTAACTCGCAGTCCCCTCTCCATGTGGGTATGTCCTCTCGGGTGTGGCGCCGTTCATGCTTGTGCTATGTTCTGGTAGGTTGGTGGTAGAGTTGAAGTGTTGGAGGATTCCGGTGGTCTCTTATCTCATGGAAGTCTTAACAAAAAATCTTCAGAATCTGGTCATCCCTCCCAGACCAAATCTTGTTTTTGTCCCATCTGAAAGCTTGCGTTCTAGACTCGAGAAGACCTGGTCCATACTTGTGGTCTGTGAAATGTGTGAAGAAGACCTACAGCTTGTCTCTTTCAAAAACACGATCACTCGACTGTGGCGGAACATTGAGATGATTAAATGTCTGAAAGTAGGCCCTAGAAGGTTCCTGCTTGCCTTTAGTAGTGCAAGTGATAGGGACGCCATCTTGGCATCCCAACCTTGGATTGTAAATTCTTCTATGTTGCTTATGGAGCCTATCCAGGACGAGAAAGAGGCCGCGTCGGTTATTTTCCCCTCTCTGCATATCTGGATGCAGATCCGGAACTTACCAAAGAAATATCAAGACGAGGAGGTCATCCGCGACATAGTAAGGCTGTTCGGGGAGCCTCTGGAAACTGAGGTGAACGATGCTGAGTTGGCTACCTCTGAAGCTCTGGTGAGAGTTCGCCTACCACTAAACCAACCGATCCCACCGGGTGTGCTCTTCCAGGTAAATGGAGGTGAGCACATATGGTTGGAGTTTCGATTTGAAAATCTTCCTCCATTTTGTATGTCCTGTGGATTGATTGGCCACACTCTAGTCCACTGTTTGAACCCCTTTTGGGCTTTGACGGAGGCAAATACTAATGATGAGTGCAAGAAATACAATGGATTGATGAAAATCCCTATGAATCGCCGACGAAATCCTCTTCTCAGGCAGAGCTCAGAAAAGGCAAAAGCAGTCCCTTCCTCTGGCAAGGGTGGGGTGCCTGACTCGGTGCTCTCACCCCGCGACTCAGCGAGTCCAACTCACTCGGTGTTCCATCCCCCTGTCCCAACTCCCTATGCCGATGTGACGGGCTCTCTGCCCAAGGAAGGCGTCGGGCTCAAGGAAGACTTTACAAACCGTCGGTCAGGAACCACTCAACAGCTGGCGTCGTTTGAAAGTATGGAGAAGATACAAACTGGTACCCAGTGGGCCGACCTGCTTCGTGCGGGACCCACTAATTGCTGTGCGAATATCAAAGTTGGGCCCCGGTGGGATGGGCCAAATCTTATGGTCTCCAATTTCTTCACTTTCGGCTCTCAGCCCAGTCTGGCTGAAAACTCAGTGACCCTTAAGGCCTAGCCCACTTGACTCTCCATGAAATCAGCCCAACTTCAAACATGGACCTTGACCCCCAATCCAACTGCAATAGAACTAAGACCAAGCCCAAACGAAATGCCACACCTGTTGGGGACCTTGTGTTTGCAGCCCATACGGAGGGGGTGCTCATTAAAGACAAGCGTCGACGTATCTCACATTCGGTTTCTTCCCCTGGCAGTTCTTCCACCCCCCCAAAATCTACCTCCCCCCCCCCCCCCCCCCCCCCCAACCGCATCAACCTTTCTCTTCCTCCTTAAATGAAGATAGTAGCATGGAACTGTCGGGGCCTTGGGCGGGCCCCGACTAGATTGCATCTGCGCAATCTCATCAGACTTAACAAGCCCAATTTACTTTTGTTGTCGGAAACTCTTCTGAATTCTAACTCTTCGGAGACTTTTGCTCGGAAAATGGGGTTTCCTAATTTTGGGTGGTCGGCTGCGGCTGGCCACGCTAAAGGGTTTTGTATTTTGTGGGACAATTCTTGTTCCATCAATGTAAAAAGGGATCTAGAATGGTGTGTGCACTTAGCTGTAATGGAAAACCGATTTTTGTTTGATCTAACTTTTGTGCATGCAAGTTCGAAATTTGATGTGCAGGCCGCTCAATGGGAGATACTGAAAAATATCAAGGCTTCTTGTCTAGTACCGTGTTGTATTATTGGCGACTTCAATGTCGTGTTATATGACTCAGAGAAGTGTGGGGGCAAGTCTATCCAAGTGCGCAAGGCTCGTGTGTTTTCTGACTTCATCAACGAGTGTGCTCTTATGGAGTTACCCTGTAAGGGTATGAAATTTTCTTGGTGCAATGGAAGGGAGGGGCTGGGAAGAATCAAAGAGAAAATCGATAGGGTGTTAGCGTCCTCCGAATGGCATTTGCAGTACCCCAATGCGGTGTTGTGGTAGGACCCCATTGTGGGCTCTGACCATGCTCCACTCTGTCTCAATCTCAATAATGACAAGCACCAGAAGCGAAAGCATTTGTTCAGATTTGAAAAGTACTGGACGGAGGAGGCAAACTGTGTAACAGTGATACGAGAATGCTGGGAAAGCGGCATTGGTACTTGGCAAGGAAAGACAGGGAAGCTGTGAAGGTACCTAAATGACTGGAGTAAAAATTCTGTGGGGAACATCAATAAGAGGGTGGACAAGCTTTATGCAGAGTTAAAAGAGATCCAAAAATATCTTGAATCACATGATGACCCCAATTTGGAAAATGTTGAGAAAAATCTCCACTTCGAGTACTTTCGGGCACTGAGGGCTCAGGAGCAATTTTGGATGCAGCGATCCCGAGTGAAGTGGCTCCGCGATGGGGACCTTAATACCAAATTTTTCCACCACACTACTGTCACTCGGAAGCACAGGAACAGAATTGTCTCCATCCGCAATGACTTTAACGAGGAAATTCTTGATCACAGGGAAGTTGAGCTGCACATTGTCGACTATTTCCAAGGTATATACAACTCTGACAATTTGGTAAGAGATTATTCCTTCCTTGAATCCCTGCCTAAATGTGTTACTGCTGCTGATAATGAAGGGCTTACTAGGGGGTTTCTGAAGTGGAAATTTGGGGGGCAATTCGAAAGATGGGTATGCTTAAAAGCCCTGGGCCTGATGGGTTCCAAGGGCTTTTTTACCAAACCTACTGGGATATAGTGCGGTTGGATGTGTGCAAGGTCGTTTCTGATTTCTTTTGTACGGGTGCTTTTGACCCTAAGTTGAACTCCATGCACATTGTGCTAATCCCTAAAGTCGATACCCCTAGGAAAATCAGTGAGTACCGACCCATAAGTCTATGCAACTTTATCTATAAAATCATAGCTCGCATTCTTGTGGACAGACTCAGACCCATTATGACCAAACTGATCTCCCCTAACCAAGCCGCTTTCGTCCCCGGCCGACTCATCCAAGACAATATTTTTGCGGCCAATGAACTTTACCACACAATTAGGTCAAAGAAGAAAGGAAAGAAAAATGGTCTGTTTGCTGTTAAATTCGACCTAGCCAAGGCTTACGATAGACTTAATTGAGACTTCATCAAACTCACGCTCCTTGCTTTCGGGTTTATTCAGAGATTCACAGAGTGGATCATGTATTGTATTTCCTCTATCTCCTTGTCTGTGCTTGTTAATGGTTGTCCTTGTGGTAACATTAGACCCACCAGGGGGATTCGCCAGGGAGACCCGCTGTCTCCCTTCATTTTCATTATCACCCAACAAGTCCTATCCTTGCGCTTTTGCAAGCTGAGAATGAAAACCTTATCCACGGCATTAGAGTGGTGAGAGGAGCTGAACCCATTAACCACCTCCTATTCGCCGATGACCTCTTACTCTTTGGGCGTGCCGGGTGTTCTAACATCAATAATTTTCTCTTCATCGCTAACAGTTTTTTTGAGATGGCAGGACATCAACTGAATTTGGCAAAGTCAGAGCTGTTTCTAAGCCCATGCATCAGGGGAACTGAGAAAGGTAAGATTGCTCGAGCGTTCGGCATCCACCCTTCTCCCAAGCCAGGTAAATATCTTGGAATCCCTATTTTTCTTCAGGCTCCTAAGCCAGCCCACTTCCATGATCTGTTACAGAAGATCAATAAGAGATTACAAGGGTGGAAGGCCAAATTTCTTACGCAAGCGGGTAGGGCCACCCTTATAAACTCTTCCCTCCTTAGTGCTGGGCAGTATATCATGTCGGCTGTTAGACTCCCTATCAAAACCATTCATTGTTTGGATAGAGAAGCCCGTGCCTTCTTCTGGTTTAAGAGAGGCCAAGACCGCACTTTACACCCCATTTGTTGGGAACGTGTGTGTTTGACTAAACGCCATGGTAGTCTTGGCATCAAAGACAGTCAAAAATTCAATGAAGCCTTGATCACCAAGGGTGTTTGGATGCTAAAGTCCTATGAAGGTAAAATATGGACATCTATTCTTAAGGCCAAATATTTTCCATCTCATGAATTTGAAGATTGTGCAGCCTCCTCTTCATCCTCCTGGTTGTGGAAACAGCTATGCAAATCCAAGCAACTGTTCTTATCGGGCAGTCAATGGCAGTTTACAAATGGCAGGAATATCACGGCAAGTGACAGCAGGTGGTGGAAGGATGTATTTGAAGATGGTGCTCATTTGAATTTTGTGGATCCAAATACGAAAATGGCAGAGTTCATTGACCAAAACTCCCGTCAATGGGATTGGAATAGCCTCATTGCAGTTTGGCCGACCAACATTGCAAGTCAAATTAGTCACCTCCCAATTAGTAAACTTGCTGTTTCGGATCGTTTGATTTGGAAGGGAACATCTTCCGGGGCATTCTCAGTGGCTTCGGCTTATAATCTTTTAGCGGGTGAGCAGGGCAACCCCGATGATGAGAAGATGTGGCTGAAATTGTGGCATCTTCCCATTCCACAGAAGATCCGCCTGTTTGTGTGGAAGATGGTGCTCGATGGCCACGCCACAAATGAGTTATTACAAAGAAGAATTGGCATCCCAATAGAGATGTGTGTCTTGTGCAAAAGCGAGCAAGAGTCCTCTTTACACTTGTTTTTTAATTGTGAACTTATGCGAGCTCTGTGGTTTGGGTGTGTAGGTGGTAGGCTGCCTCCTCGCCATTTGGTAAGGAATATTAAAGATGGGATCTTCCATCATGTGCTGAATATGCCGGCATCAGGGGACCATGATCATACCTTGTTAATGGCTGCTTGGGCCAATATTTGTTGGGCCCTGTGACTGACTCGGAACAAACTCCTGTTTGAAAATGTTGTACCCTCTATCCCACTTATTTCTTCTTTGTTTTTTTCCCTACAGGCAAACTCAAAATACTTGGACAATGACAGACTTCTCAAGGCCCACCGGAAGGGCAGTATGGAGTGCATAAGATGGGTCAAACCGCAAGGAGCATGGCTTAAAGTTAATGTCGATGGGGCCGCGCAAGGAACGCCGGGTGCAGCTGCTGTTGGTATTGTCATTAGGGATGCTGATGGCAGAGTTAAATGTGCGTTGGCACATAGTCTAGGCACGGCGGGTGCCCTCCAAGTAGAGACTCACGCTGTTGTGGAAGGTCTCAAGTGTGCGCTTGCCATCAATGCTGAGAAGATACAAGTCGAGAGTGATTCCCAAGTTATTACATCCTGCATGTTAAACAACAACTCACATATCTGGCGCATCGACCACCTCCTTGATGAAGCTCGCCACCTAGTTTCTTTGTTTCAATCTGTTGTGTTTACCAAAGTCTTTAGGGAGGCAAATTCTGTTGCCGATGCTTTGGAAAATTTTGCTTTGGATTCATACCCATGTTTCTGGACCCGGATGGTCCCTCCACCCATCCATCAACTTGTAGTGGAAGATGGATGTGGTAGATCTATTCCACGTTTTATACCAGATTAATATAAATACTTTTCTCTTCAAAAAAAAAAAAATAGTGATGCAACTATTGGATGTGACTGTGGAGGCTATATCAGCTGGAGCTTGTGGTGGAAGATTTGCTGGTCCAACGGTGAGTAGAGTGTACATGTTAGCATCATTCACAGACGTGTACATCTCACTCACCGTTGGACCAGCAAATATTCCAGCAAAGGGCTCCAGCCGATTTCAAGTCGTGACTGTGAGGTTATTGATTGTGGTTGGAGTGATTAGATTGTTTGGTGATGGTTTTGATAAAAGAAAATTAGAAGAGCCTCGCTGCAATTAACTAATTAAATTCTTGAGTGTTTTTTTTTTTTGGGAAAATTAACATTCATAATTTTGAAAGCAAGAAAGAGAATCTAGTATAAGGCCTACAAAAACTCTATACTCTTGTCATCATCATCAAAATTCCAGTTCCCACACCAAAGTGTCGTCCGCAACACTAATTTTACGTCTTCATTCTGCTCTATAAAAAATAATATCATCAATTTTACGTTTTTATAAGTCTCGTTTTATTATTCTATCCAAGTCTTTTTAGGTCTTCCTCTTGATCTCTTAAACCCTTCAATATGCATCCTCTCAAATCTTTCTTACACGTGCATCTCTAAGTCTTCGCTTTACATGTCCAAATCACTTTAACCCACTCTCCTTAGGGATGGCAATAGGGGGTTAAACACGTAACCCCCTCTACCCCACCCATAATGGTTAGGGTTTGGTATGGCTAATATCGGGGTAGGGTGGGTTTGGTTTTAGCCTGACCCGGCCCGAACCCGACCTTCATATATTTAAGTTTTATTTTTTATATGTTTAGAATATTATTTTTATATATGGTATGTATAAAGAATACATATTTTATTAATAAATATATTATTAGTGTATATATTTTGTTTAAAAAAACATATTTTTTGTTTTTTATATTCCAATCAGTTCAAGCCTACCCTGGGCCATTACCAACTTGATAGGGGCGGGTTTGAGTTCACCAAAACCTGCCTTGTTGCTAATCCTAACTCTCTTCCATTTCATTCTAAATGCATGCTATGCCTAACCATTTTTAAGTGTCTTTATTTTCTTTGCTACCCAACATTTTGTACAATGTACAACATACTTGGTCTAATTGTCACAAGCCATCTGAATATCCTTATCTTGGTAACACTCATCTTTTGAACATCCTCAATCCTTACATCAAATCTATTAAGCTAGTTGAAATCTTCCATCACATGTGTGCAACTTCTTGTATATCTACCTCATCTCAAATTTCTTAGATCTTGAAATATCTACATGAATTTATTTCCGAATCATAAAGTGGTGCCTAGATCAAGATGATAAAATTGTCACTCTTGATGTATCATGGAGACAGAAAAATAATGAATCTCAATCAACTAGGCTTTGATGGGTCAAAAGAAGATATAACTCTTGAGTCCGGGCCTCCGTTAAGGTTAAACTGCTGAATGGGGCACCACTTTGGGCTTGTACAAGAAAAGCCTCTCTAAACTTGGACACATAACAAAGCCAACCCTCACTGCAAACACTTCCTTATATGAGATTGGCCAAAGGAAAAAGGTCTTCTAAACTTCGGATTCTTAGAGGGCTTTATGGTAGCAGCTAGCCTTTCAGAGAGGCTTTATTGCGCCTGCGTAAATGTGCCCTCCATTTTGTTCTCATCAAGAACAGGATTTCGAAACCTTCATCACCGTCATTAATGGGATTACGATTTGGCCGTCAGGGGAAGATACTTTAAAGTAGCAGACCCATTAAGGCAGTATTTCTGCACGCACAGTATCCTGGTTGTACTGCTAGTAGCGATGCCACCACTATTTTATACAGAGCCTTTGACTACTAGGCAATACTAGCTAGGAGCTCTCATTCTATTCTTCTCAGCATAAGCACTACTGCCGAGACATCTTGGAGTTACAGGAGATGAGACTCCATTACCAAAAGAATATACAGATGGACGGCCCTCTTGGTACAGGCATTTTATACGCTTTATAATGTCCAAGTTACAACAATATTGCAAGGACTAGTATATGCCCTCTTGATGAAGAAGAACACTGTTTGAGGTTGGACGTTGGAATCCCTTAATTCCCTCAGGTTGGAGTTAAGGGAACGGCACAGCGCATTAGTTCTGCGTAAAGAATTACTTGAATATAAATGAGTGACTGCTGGAAACTCCATCCATTTCCTTTTCAATTCACTCTTATGTGTGCAAAATTTCTGCATTTCTAAGGGTGATCATAAGATTCATAACAATAAACTACATCGGCATGCAAATGTGACCGTAAATGCTTTCACATACTCAAACATGGAGTAAATTAGAGGTGTAGTGGAACAGAAGTATATAAGAATAGAAATTAAATGGAGAAGCGTAGATTCAAGGCAAAGAAAGTGAAAAAAAAAAAAAATTCTCACCTGGAACTCTGGAACTTTTGTAGGCTAAGACAGCACCACAGAAAAGCACTACAACTGCTGAATTGAAGGGCACCAAGTTCGAACAGTGTCATTTCCCCCAACACAGTAACATCAGCACGATTCGAACGATAATGCGAGAGAGAGAGAGAAGCGAAGTCTTGGATTTGTAATGTGTTGGAACAGTTCACGGTAATACAAGCGTGAAGAAGACTTAGAGAGAGAGAGAGAGAGAGCGAAGTCTTGGGCTTGTAATGTGTTGGAACAGTCAACAGTAGCACTAGCAAGAACCAGATTGTAAGTGGTCTCTTTCTTATCTGAGAATGAACATACATATTCAAACCGGAAAAATAATAATAATAAATAATTCCTTCTTCGATCTTCTTAATTTTTTTTTTTTTCGATCTTCTTAATTTTCTTCCGCATGTCATCGTCACCGGTGTCTTGTGACTTGACTTGTGTAACGTGAAAGGAATGGGCATGACAGCAAAAGTACAAGGAAAATTCTGCGAAATAAGTGCGGAAGATAATAGAATATAATATATCTGCAAATTGGGTTTTGAGAGGGAAAGATCCAAGAAAATCCAACTCTGATGTAACACCCGGAAAGAAGCGGAAAAGCCCCAGCACTCTCTCCATGCTTTCCACCTTTCTGCTTCACTGAACCCTTTTAAATTGAATTCGATCCTTTACAGCTTAGAACTGCTAACCAGACTGAGCGAATTGCTTTGTGTTTGTGAATGTACAATTCAAAAGTTGCACCATTTTTAAGGTGTACTTATAAATTGGGATCAACCAATGACAACCAATTGGAGAATACTAACGCTCCTCTCCGTAGATATGCATGGGTGCAAACTGCATATGACAGTTCAACTTGTGATCGATTATTAGTCTCTTGGTTGATACCATGACTTGGGAACAGATCATGTTCTGCTTTCACCAGAAGAAAGCCGCTTATGAGAAGCTTTTGTCTTCAAGCCATCTGATTATGGTTGTCTTTGACACTGATTATCTACTATTGATTGAACAACTTCCTCAACTTACAAGAGCTGATGAAACCTATTAAAGAAAAATAATTTACAAAAAAAAAAAAAACATTTAGAAAGTATTGGTTTTTTATTTCTTATAGTTTTGACACAAACATGTGGCTCGTTCAGAACTTTTCACCGGACCTCCGTCCTAGCTAGGGGAACCTGTCAGCTTTATGGCAATGGCAGACTGACTCCTCCAGTGTAATTCTGTGATGTGATAACTGATATTTCAACAACTCTCGTAGACCAAATACAGATGATCTCTTGCCACTTGTCCCGATGTTCTCCGGTGAGTGTTATACACCGTTTTTAACAGTTCCCTCCTTTTTTGTTTTACGATTGGGTTCTAGTCTTCTAGAACAGGTCTTTTGTTTTTTGGAAGTAAAATTTAAATATATTCAAAAGTTAATTAACCCGTTACAGACGTCGGAGTGGTCCGTCCAATGGAGTCGTCCAATACAGTAGTTGAAATATCCACAGGAACCGAATTGACCCAGAAACAAGAGAAGTGATCAAGAGCGAAATTTGCCAACTGATCCGCCACCATGTTTGCCTCGCGAAAGATTTTTGAGAAATGGACAACGATGAAGAAAACCGCAGAGGTGTTTCGCTTCTTCCACCAAGTGCTCGATCCGCCACGGAGGTATATTGTCACTGACCATACAGTCAACCAGTAACTTTGAGTCGCTTTCTATTACTATCTGGTTGCAATTCAAGGAGAGGGCAAGCTTGAGTCCTTCCACAATAGCATTAGCTTCTGCAAAAATTGCATTTTCCTTGCCAATCTGGTGTGCAATAGCTCCCAAAACCTTGCCGTCCGCATTCCTGGCAACCACTCCAACAGCAGCGTCGCCTGGACAGCCTCTAGCAGTCCCATCAACATTGATCTTTGTCCATCCATCAGCAGGGTTTTTCCATGCTACATACACTTCTTTCTTGATTTGGGTACCAACTCCACTTTTCCTGCTTGATATAGTCCTCGAATCTTCCTGTAACACATGAAATTGAATATTAGTTTGTGCCAGATTTGGGTTCTTGCCTTCGAAAATAACATTATTTCTTGTCTTCCACACGGTCCAACAGATGTTGGCCCAAGCTGCCAGCATTTCTTCCTTTGAAAATTCTCCAACGGGTTCCATCTTCATAAGGTGGTTAAACACCCAATCCTTGCTAGACAACACCATGGATGCTTCGGGTAGCCTTCCGCCCATGCAACCAAACCAGGCAGCTCTCATGTATTGACATTTGTAAAATAAATGGAAGTCAGACTCTTGTTCCTACCACATAAACAACAAACCTCTGATGGTATTCCAATTCTATTGCAAAGCATTTCGTTTGTTGCATTACCTTCGAGGAGGACTTTCCATAAGAAAATTTTAACTTTCTGAGCAACAAGGATTCTTCATAATTTTAACCATTGTGTCTCCTCAAGTAAGTTATCTTCAGCATTTGATAAAAGCTTGTAAGGTGGTTAAACACCCAATCCTTGCTAGAAAACACCATAGAACAGGTCACTGCTTCACTAGGCATGCAAAATATTACTCAGACTTCAATAGTTTGGATGAATGATCCACCACTCTGGACTCTGGAGTCCAGATTATATAAAATTTACCCACTGTACGTCCCCCTAAAGAAGGGTTTTTGGAGGGGCCCACTGGCTAAAATCTAAGCTTTGATATGAGTGGGGTAAAAAAATAAATAAAATAAATTTGCTGCAACTAAATTACAAGTAAAAAGGGAAGACCAAGGGCAAGTTGCCTATTACTTAAAGGTTATTGTGAACCACTCATCTGGGGATTCCTCTCATCAATTCAAGACTAAGGGCAACGGATTGTGAACCACTTATTAACAAGATTAAATCCAAGATTTAGAGCTGGAAAACTAGAGCTTTGTCTTATGTAGGGCGAGCCCAATTAGTGAAATATGTCCTATTCTCCATGGCAGTGAATTGGCTCTCATTGTTTATTCTACCCAAAAAGGTTATTGAAGAAGTAGAGGCCTTGTGCAGAAGTTTTCTTTGGGCAGGTCCTGACATGCATAAGAAGGTGGTGCCGATCAATTGGAAGACTGTATGTTCTCCAACCAGTGAATGGGGATTGGGTTGCATTGATATCCAAGTGTGGAACAAAGCAACAGTAGCTCGGCATCTATGGCATATTGTTGCGAGTGACCAATCACAATGGGTGAAGTGGATTAACGAGTATAGGCTGAAAGGTAAGTCAATATGGCAAGTGAAAATTCCAGCAGGGGCGACTAGGGTCTGGCGTAAAATTCTCAAGTTAAGGGAGCAAGTCTTCAAATTTTTCAAGCATAGAATTGGGGATGGTGCTGGAACAAGCTTGTGGTGGGATAATTGGCTCCCTTTAAGCCCGTTATTTAACAGGTTTGGGGCCAGAATTTGCTGTGATGCTACACTTCCCCTAAATACAAAGGTCTCTACAATCATTGAAGACAATTCTTGGTAGCTGCCACCTGATCAAACTCATGAGTTAATGGAGGTAAGGAATGCTCTTGATACTTTACCAAGCCCAGACCAGAATAAGGAAGATAAAGTACTATGGTTGCCATCAAAATCTGGGTTGTTCTCGTCGAAGGAAACCTATATGGCAATGAGAGAGACAAATCAAGAAGTTGCATGGAAGCTACTAGTGTGGTTCAAAGAGAACATTCCCAGACATGCATTTATTCTATGGATTGCAATCAACCAAAGATTACCTACACAAGATAGATTTAGTAGGTTCAACATCTTGAATGTTCAAATTGTGTTCTATGTAGGGCAAATGCGGAAAATATGAACCATTTGTTTTTCCTTTGCCCTTACTCGGCAAGCATATGGTGGGAGGTTATGGGCAAGAATGGTATCAACTCTCCTCCACGTAGGTGGGAACAAGCCATGCAATGGGCTACTGATTTTTTGAAAGGTTAAAGCCTAATTGTAAAGGTGAAGAAGATGTTGTTTGTAGCCATGGTTTATCAAAAATGGATGGAGCGAAACAGAAGAATTTTCCAACTCAAAGCAAGGCCAGTGAGGAACTATTACAATCAGTAGTCATGGATGTTCAATTGAAAGTACTGTGCACTCGACTTGAAGTGAAGGAAAGTCAAGCGAATAGGGTTTTTTGTGCTAATTGGAATCTCAACCCAACATTTATCCAAAACTTGTAATTTTGTAAGTGAGGTGCTGTACCTCATAGATGTTGGTTAGGATCCCTTCCAGCAAGAATCATTTTGTATGTTTGTACATTGTTAATTAATACAAATCACTTCTTACTTTCCAAAAAAGTAAATAAATAAAAAGGGAAGAAAAGTACGAAAAAGTGACATTGGAAGCTTTCACATGATGAAACAAAATTCTTCCCATTACTCTTAGAATTGAGAGAAATTTCTACCACATTTACATTACCCTTACAATATACATTCATTATAATTTGTTTAGACTCCGGTTTTTTATTTTAATTCTAAGTTTCTGAACAGAACTACCCTCCGAGACTTCACCTTTGGATTCTACATTCTTTAAGACTAATTTCGATCCACTAGGTTCATTTGATCGCAACCCTACAGTACTTGGCACAGTTCTTGGGTCCTGTTTAGAACTCTGAAATTCTGATGCCGATGCCCTTGCCTCCCCAGCCTGCAATTTTGAAATTTCTTTCTCCTTCTGTTTTATTATTACCTTGGATCCTCTAGGTTCATTTGGTCTCAAGTCTGCCGAGGCTGACTCAATTCGTGCTTCCTCTTTCATACTCTGAACCTCTCCTGATGACGCCCTTGTCTCTGCAACCTGCGACTTTGCAAGTTCTTTCTCCCTTTGTTTCTTTTCCTTCCTCAAACGCTTCCTCTCCAGGTATTCAGCGTCATTGTGGTGATCTTTATGATCTTTCTCCTCTCGCCTACGTTTCTTTGACTTTTTCTTCTTCTCCTTACCTTTGTCGTGCACATGTTGGTCCACAATAGCTTCTGGAGTACCATTTTGATCACGGCTCCCAACAGAAAGAGTTTGAAGACTGATATATTTTTTTGCATCTGTTTCTCCATCATTACATTTGACAATGCTCGGTGAAGATCTGTCCTCCATCACCGGAAGATCAGAAACTTTTCTTGAGTCGGCAGTGCACTGTAGTTCCTTTCCAATATCATCACCATCATTTGCAGGTCTAGCACTGCCAATACTGGCAGTTATCCGAGAATCAAGATCATGACATGAATTGACTTCTTCAATGTTTTGATTGCTTATGCCCACTGGTTCATTGGTTACCCTACGAGGTGCATCCACAGACATGGAACTGCTGGCAGCCCGGTCAACCTCATTTTGTCGACCTTGAGATCTGTCAGCCTCTTCACCCCTACTTGATGCAGCAGATTGTTTAACCCTGATCTTAACAACAGGCATTCTTCGTTCATTGCCAGTGGACACAGTATCTGCTTCTTTGGAAGCTTCTGGAATTGATAAACCGTTGGGTGAAAGGTTTTGTGTGTCTACAATTGGAAATGGAACCTTGTGTAACCTTCTTTTTGTAAGAGCTTCCAATTTATTTTTTTGCTCTATCCAAGTTTCTGCAGCCCCCATTGATTGTTCTTGAACTCTGGAGACGCCATGAAGTGTTGGAGGCCTGAAAAGAAGTCAGTAAGTCCAACTAATGGTAGTTCTAAGTTCTAACGCATCAGAAACATAGTTAACAAAGTTAAACATGTGGTAGGTAAGGGAACCAATAGCAGAGGAGGTGGGGTTGAGGGAAGAAAATGAATCATTGACAATCAGATGACACACTATATCTTCTATTATAAAGATGCGAAACTTCCCGTGAAATATAAACCTAAGACCTTGGATACAACCACTGAGAAAAAAGCTTCACATGTTTTTGTTTGTTCTACTCTTGTTTTGTTTTTATGTCCTGAATAAATCTTATTGAATTCAGTAACACCTTTGCAGTATTTTTTTTTAAATCAGAAACATCATCATAAATCATTTAGGAAAAGAAAAAAAAAATTTCCGCTTTCAAGATCAATAACCATTATGTATGACTATGTTACTTAAATCGCTACAAAAGCACCCCAATCTTAACAAGTGTTAATAAAATCAGATTAAAAGAAAAATTTTAACAGGGATCCTATAAGGCCAGTTATCCCTTATAGAAAGGAAGCTTAGGAATGATCTTCAAAAACAAAAACAAAAAAGTGATTGGGCAATGGTGAACCAACATATTTACAGTACAGGTCTACCTAAGCTGAGGATATTGAAGTGGAATAGTGCAGGTTAGAAATGGAAACGATACGTGAGATTTTGGGAGTAAAATTGTAGCGAAACAACAGGGAAAAAAAGAAAATAAAGGTGAAAGAATGGATATGATTTAGACATGTTCAAATGTTAGTAACAACAACAATGAAAAGAATTTGTGTAAGTGGGAGGTCGTAAAAACAAAAGGGAATACTAAAGAGAATGGGTGGAATTGGTGAAGGATATCAAAACATGACTGAAGACAGACTCTTGATAATGGAAAATATTTGGCAATGGGCATTGTCAGTTGACAGGTAAAAGGCACTTGAGGTATATCTACACAGTTTCCAGAAAAACACTACTGGCTAAACTGCCAGAAAAGAAAGAGTCTCATAGAAACAACAGAATTTTCTTTACCTAAGAAACAACATAGATATTCTCAAGAACGCTGCAGTGTTACTGCAGGAGAAGTTACAAGTCATTTAACAAATACTGTTACTGGCATAACCCAATCATCTTGATAATGGGGTGATTTTAGTTATATATGCAGTTCAAGAAAAGTGTTTGTACCTTTCTGCAAGAATTTGTAAAATGCAAAACAAGTGATGCCGAAGAAAGATATTGTTGAAGGCTTTTCGACTTTCAAGCAGACAAAGCAGAGAAGTAAGTGTTGGGATCTTTATTTCATCATTAGATTCAGACCTACATCTTATCTGGCATAACCGCATAGCATGGATAGCCAATTTCACCTGTCCTGCAGGCAAAGAGCAGATAGTCATATCAAGAGATATAATTTACATCATAAGAGAAACCATTTGAGAAATTCCAAACCTCTTGAGGATGCTTCTTCATTTAAATAATCCATGAAAAGTGACAATGATGCATCAATGCCATTTCCATGAAACTCAAGATCAAGAAGAGCTCTGCTTGCTTCAATTCGAACTTGCCATAGTGTCTCAATATTCCGGAATGGTTTGATAAGTTCGGAGACACGATCCTGTTGAAAGAGACAAATGCTTTAGTTGAGTGATAAAATGTCAGTGGTAATTATTGAGAGAGAAACCACCACTCACAAGAGGTATGAATGCCGAAAGCTTTGATGCTATCTTAGTCAAGGTGCGAATGCAGCTAATTGTCAAGATCCCATTGTAACTTGGCATTACTCTGCTACAATATCAAAATAGATGCAATTTTGAAAAAATTCCATTCTACTGAATCCAATTTATTCACAAAGTAGTAGACTAGTAGGTATATGACCTGTCAAATTGCAAAAGCCGATCGATGTGTTTGAGAAGAGATGACAGAAAGAGGATACTCTGCCACAGAATTAAAAAATCCACTAAATGGTTACCTCAGAATATGGTATATGTTCGCAGAAAAAATAATTTTTATAAGTAATGACACAGAAAAAATAAATTACTTAAAGTCAAAAATCAAAAAACGTTGTAAAGTTAAAAAGGAAATTATGAACATAGTGACTTATCAAGTGTATTGCTCAGCTAACTGTCTACCTTCCAGCTCCAATGTTATACTTCCTAGCCCTTGAATTTGATGTTTATTTTAGCATGTTGTACCCCAATGAGAAGTGAAAGAGAAGTATAGAAAGTTTGGAAATAAACAAAAATTTTCAAAATTCATCACGGGGCCAACAAGAAACAGTCAAGCGAATATATAAAACTTTATATTAACTTGTATACAAGTGGCATGGGTTGAACATGGCTTTCAGGAGGTTATTATTGAGGGAGATTCTGATACACTCGTGGTGGATGAGGATGGGTGAACATGACCCATGGAGGTATCGAGAGCTGATCAGTCTAGCTAGATCTCTGTCAAATGCAAGAGATTAGCTAATGATGTTCTGGATAGATTAACTAAACTGGGGCCTAGGAGGCAGGAAATGGTCAGCGGTGAATCTCTCATTATTTGAGGGCCATATATGTACCAGATATGAAATAAAAGGCTCTAGTAGTGGGCTTTTCTCTTCTCACCTCCTTGTTACAGTTTTGCATTGTCTTCTGTAATTGTCTGTCATTGTACATTCCATCTTTTTATAATGAAATTAAATTAAAAGAAAAAAACATTCAAGTGCCACAGAAAGACATTCAGGGATAGGGAGAACTAGAACACAAGAAAAGGCCACATCTCTCACAGTTAAAACTTGACCTAAAGTGACTTCCTGGAAGAAACCTCATACGAAGTATAACCTAGCTATCCTTGTTCAGTTGTTCGTGTGCCTTCTTTAAGTAGGCAGATTTCATAAGGACAATAAATTTTTTTTTACTAGTAATTTCTTAAGGACAATATTTTAACCAAGAATCCACATGTACAAGAACTCTGTCCATCTCAAATAGCTGTCTCATTATTTTGGTTGAGATTTGCTACATTTTAGGCATCAAGGTTACTAGAATCCAGGAAAATGGATGACAACTTGTACTGTCCAACTGGATCAAGCTGGAAAGAAAATATAAAGGAAATACTTAAATTTTGGCACAGACCATAATAGTCACAGAAACTGAAATGGTGCAGCCACTTGTAAATTTGGCACAAACCATAATAGTGATTGGAGAAAGGGGTACTAAGGTGTTGGTTGTGGTGGCAGCATGACTGGACAACAACAAGTGATGCTGGTTAACAGGGAGTGGGTGCCCAAAACAGTAACTGAAGGTTGTTGTTTCTGGTAGCAGAAACTGTAGTCATGGTGGGGGGACTGAGGTGGCAACAATGGGGATCAGTTGTAGGGTTGGAAAAGTGATGAAAGTGATCAGAATTGGACAGTGAAGATGTGGCGGTTATGGTGGTTAGCACAAAAATTATAATATTGGTTGGCAGGGTAATCAAAGTGGTGGTCACAGGAAAACAATGGATGTGAAATACAGTGCTTGGTATGAATAAGATTCACATTAGTTTTTATTGTTTTACTTCTCTTCTTACACATTACCTAAAGGACCTATTGTTAGATGAAGCACATATGGAAGGAGATAATGGATAAATTATACATCTACTTGGGGGAGAAAAAATGAACCATGCCTTCCATATTCTCTTCGTAGGATCTCAGACATGGGAAGATGATGATATAGAGCAAGTCAATTGTCAAAGCTTTCCCTTGCCTATCTCTACAATGGGATAAATTATACATCTACTCAAAAAGAAGGTTCCGCGGGATTCTGAAGTCTTATAGAGGAGACTACTACTAACTAGACAAATATCGAACAACATTTCCACTCAAGACCTCGTAGAAGGTAGTAGGTACAAGCTTGGCAGAAAAATGGGAGAGAAAAATAACATGAAAGAACACTCTCAAAACTATGTTATAAATTGAATCTTAGAGTTCCCAAGTTTATTGGTTACGGAGTTAAAACAATATTTAGAGAAATATTGCTTTTAAGGAGATGAATATTACAATTGAACATCGGTATTGGATCAAATTCGTATAGTGGACAATATATTTTCTCAAAGGTGCTGTCACTCAAACAGATACTGATAGTGAAAAATAAAAATCATCTACAAATGTAATGCAAAGATATTAGATACATATAAAACCTAATTAATTTTTGGAATTCACAGATATTCCCAGTTACTCAATTTTATCTCTCTCACTTTCAAAGTTATTGTTTAGTCTTCATGGTGGAAGCAGCTCCTTCATGCTTTGTATACTGAGGAAAGCCAACTTGTACAGCAGGTCTGTGGCTCAATCTCATTATACTATGGAATTGTATCCTGAGGACAACAGAAAGCATGAACGCTATTCCAATAGGGAAGGTGTCACTTTGGGTTCCCCAGCTCTAAGTTCTTAAGAACTAAATATCTGCAAAATTCATACATATATTCTTCTATATTTCATTGTGAGTGTCCCTTCGAAAAAATTGCAAATCCTCTTTATGATATATTGATAAAACTTCTCTCATGCTAACAGAAAAATGAACCACACAGATTGCAAGTAAACCTTCAAACCAAGTTCCAGGGCTGCAGCAACATATCAGAGCAATATCATATCCAAGGTAAATGCTAAGTGCAATTATATATAGAATACTACTGAATTTCTAAGATATTATGCCTATATTGAAATTTTTTACAGGGTTGCTTTATCAAGGTTCAAAGAAGAAATATAAAAGTATTGGATAATAATTGTCGATAACCATTTTTTACATGCTTGAACGTCAGCCATATGACGACATATCATGAATTATTTGTCATCTAACAAAGACAATAATAAAGTGTGGCATGACTAAAGTATAAAACTTATATGACGTATTGGAGTAGATATCTTCGTCATGGGCAAGCGCCCACTTGGGGGGGGTGTTCCTAACGGTCCTTAAGGTGTGAAGGGCACGGGCATGGGAGTCATCGGCAGCCGGTGATAATTCTTAGCATGTTGACCTAAAATGCTATGGACTTCAAGTAATCTACAATTTCACATACTGACATGTGCGACCCAGTGTGTACCAATCAGAGAGTTTTATTCCTTGTCATATTAATATTTAAAAATCATTGTCTCTTATTTGATTCCTATTTTGAACCTAGACATCTGTGAGACTAGATTCAAGACAAAGATTTAAATAATTCTTAAGCCCCAAATTGTGCCAAGTGTCACAATCCTAGAGACCCTACACCTCCTATAAATATGAGAACCATCTTCTATTTGAAGGATTCTCTATTGTTTGCTTTGAGCAAAGACTCCTGCCGTTTTTCTCTGAGCCCTCTCAACTTGCTACGAAAAGTTCTATAAGTCCATCTTAGCATTTCTCTGTCTTCTAGATTATTCTTAAGTCATTCAAGGAGCTCTCTGGCTTAGTGCACGTGAAGATCGCTTGAACATCTCCCGTCTCTCATTCTAACCATTGCTTACTCCTCATGCTTTATCTGCCCCAACCCCCCTTCTTTGGACAACAACGGAGGAACAGCTGCTGACTCGACGATTTAAGCCCTCGTTGCACTCACGTCACTAGACTACTATCGAATAGATTGCCCACATCAGCATCGAACTCAACACGGGGACAAAGACTCAAAATAATCACCCACAATAATTTATCCTACCAAAACTCTATTCTCAAATAACAGTTGCCATACATGTAAAAAATGGGGGCAGAAATAAAATAAGTATAGCTCAGTAAACCATACCAATAGCTTAAGTAACATAATTAAAAGCAGAAATATCAAAGACTCAAAACATTTTCCCAATAAATAACAACAAAAAAAAAAGAATAATGGACTGCACAAAAAGTCACTATCTAATAGCAGAAGAAAACAAGCTACAAGAAGGCAGAGTAACTAACCAAGTATATGAAGAATTAAGTAAATATTCACACACCTGCTGTCCAAATTCGAGTTCACTGATTGACTGTACTAGTGCAGCAAGCCAGTAGACATCAGAGTAAGGATTCCCATTGTTATCATTATACTGCGCAGAAAAAGATAGGGATCTCTCCATTAAACATAATTTTTTAATATTTTCTTGCCATTTTATAACTGAAAGTGATTACAAATTCACCATTAGGTGACTGATTGGGAAATATGGCAAGCAGAATGCAAATAATTATTATCCATTAAATCCATAAGCACATTTTTTTTAATTATTGTATACAATAAAAGAATCTAAGAAACAAAATCTTTCAAAAAGAAAAAAATAATAATAACACCCATTTACAGAATGGGCATCTATCTATCAAACATAATTTTGACATAAATTCATCAAAGGATGGAAACCAAAAGTTACTTGTTTTCCGTCTACACCCCTTCAGAATCTTTAAAAATAGCACCACACAAGTAAAAACTGAAGGTAGTCAAATGTAAAAACTAATCCTTATATGTGAAAAGCAAGTCCAACGGCAACTTAAGCTAAGGATACTTAATTGTCCACAATCACAGAAGTTAACTTGTGTTATAATTTGTTGTGCAAAAATATGAAAACAGGGAGAGAGAGGGAGAGAGAGAGAGAGAGAGAGAGATATGTATATATATCTGGATGGATTCTTACTACTACCTTCAAAAGCTGTAAAACAAACTCAACAGCTTCCCTTGGGCTCTTTCTGTCTGCTGCTCTGACCATAGCAATTGCATGGGGAACTGCCTGATGGAAGTTAAAAATAAAAATAAAAAATGAGCAGGCTATTCCAAAAATAAAACAACCAAGGGTATCAACAGATTGATTAGATAACAAACTTCCTGTGGTATAGTAAACATTTTATCACTTTATATAACGTAATTCACCAAAAACACTTTGGAATCAATAAATGATAGCAGAAACCAAAAAACATACATACATATACATACATACATACATTTATATATATATATATATAAGAGAAAGAATAACATCCCATCCAATAATATCGCCAGCATGCCAGTGATATTACCCACACCAAGGCATCTAAGGGCATGATAAAAGGGGGCAAATATCCACTTCTCCCCTTTTCTCCTCCATGTCGCAATAGCAAGCAGCATGGAAACATATTGCAGCATTCACACCAGGGAGTGGTATTTTGCCCCATGGAGGGGACAATGCTGTATTTGTCAGCTACATGAGCGGCAGTGTTCAAAAATTAAGGAAAAATTCTGGGCTGGTGATATATCACAAAGCAAGGGGAGACAGTCACCTCAACAACGAAAATGAAACTCTGTAAACCTCTTACATCCTTGCAATCCAATTAAATAATAATAATAACAACAACAACAACAATAATAATAATAGTAATTTACATATTTGCAACAATACAATGTGGCATTCAATGTCACTTGTCAAATGTAAAGAAGTTCCAGAAATAGAGAAATATTAGATATTTAGAACAATAATGATGTAAAGGTCATGGTGAGACTAAGAAAAGATGGATAGATCCCGTAGGTAGATATAATAAAAGAATGATCATGGAATGAATCCAAAGAATGGAGAGAAGACTGATAATTTTGAATAGACTAAATATCGCAAAACAAAATTAGCAAAAATGAATAAAAACCTGTGATAGATCAAAGGCAAGAGATTTCTGAGGATCAGATGGAGAGATGAAGTACAAAAGATAAAACAAAAATAAAGCAACAGAAAGATAATAATAAGCAACACGAGCTGTGATTCACCACTATGACTGCATAACCCTAACCAATATCCAAACAGAAAGAAATATCCCCATACACCAAAGTCTGACTATGAGATCCCCACCTTTGCTAAGGATATATGCAACATCATTAGCAGCCCTTGGTACTTGGTTGAATAAGACATTCAAACCTTGTACCAAGGATCTAGGCTCTAGCTAGTCTAATACACTCTAATATCTCCATGGTCCTGATTTCTCCCTACTCATCCATCTCAAAGGATTGGCAGCATCCCTTTCAATTACAACTTCCCAAAGCCCCCCTTTACGATGTAACATAACTTCATGATTAAGTACCAAAAGCTTAGCACGAGCAGAATCTGCCTCCCCTATTGGCCCCATAAAAGCAGTAATAATTATACCTATGTGGTTCCAGAAAACTCCTCAAACACCAAATGGGCCAATATTTCCAAATGAGCATCCATCAAAGCAAGGTTTATCGTTTCAGTGCTCTGGACGTGCTTCCCAGGGCATGAAACAAAGTTTCGATGACATGCACTGCCAAAATGCTGGAAAAATCAATAAACACAAAAATTGAGTGTTTTTTTAATTTTGAGCAAGTTTTGAGAAATTTCACCAAATTTCGCCAATTTAAATAGACAAAAAAATTTCAAAAATATCCCCCCACCCCCGTTTCAGTGGCACTCCACACTGAAAATTCGCCACTTGCCCCCCTAGCAGCATGTTTCACAAGATAAAAATCACCAGATTGTATCTCTGGCGATTTTTAGCAGCACACCGACGAAATGCACCAGCATAGCAAGTGAAACAAGGGAAAGCACAAATTTAAAAAATAATAATAATAATAATATTTTTGCCATCATGAATCAAAATTTCACTCGATTTGGACGAAATTTCCCCATAATCCAAAAACAACTCAATGGTTTTATCTAATGAATTGGCGGCAAGCCCAACGGTACCAAAATGGAAACCCTTGCATCAAAAGTTTAGCTTCATGGTCCCTATTGTGGGTGGCTCCTAGAAACAATAAGACTCTATAACAGCCAAAGAAGATAGGCAAACATTGCCTAGCTTCTTACCACATCGGTCTCAGAAATACTATAGAACTTAGGGTACCTCATAGCACAAGAATAAACCGCTAACCTGATGGATTCAATCACTGCTATTCTAGATGCTTTGTCCTCTTAAAAAATTCTACTATTTCTTTCCTTCCGTATGTGAACCATAGCACTGCATGAAACAAAATCCTATACAGAATTTTCCCTCTCCTTCCTAGCCATAGAAATCTCCACTGCCCAGCCCAATTAATTTCACCACCTTCTTTAGCATAAAACATGCCAATCTCGCTCAAGATCTAACTCCATATCCCTTTAGCAAAGTCACAATGGATGAAAGATGGTCAACTGACTCTCCCCATTACGCATATAAGATAATGTTGGGCAATAAAGATAGTCATCTCCTCCTACTTTGGAGGTGATCCATTGTGTTAATTTTATTGTCAAACCAGTCAACACAAACACTTTGATCTTAGGAGGGACCAAAGCTTTTCAAAGAGAAGGGCTCGGGAAGGGAGCAACAAAGGAGGAGAGATTCTTCTACACAATTAAAAAAAAAAGTGTGACAAGAGAACACGACAGAGGCTTCTAGACGCCAAATATGAATATCAGGACATGTAGGGTCAATGGACACATCCTTATAAGAACTCCAACAAGGACAAAAGATCTACCAAACGAAAGCACTTGGTGTGAGACAACACAAACAAGTTTAGGAAACAAGATGGATAGGGCAGAGGAGCTCCACCAAGGTCATGCCAAAAATGAATGGACAATCAAGATCTAACACAAAAACGAAAATGGAAATAGAACATATTAACAAGGGCTGCAACCTTCATCCATGGGATAAGAGCCAATGTGTGATGTCTTCCACCAACATTCCATCCATTATTTGTAAGACCATATTTGCTACCGATCACTTGATGCCATAGGCTGTGCCTTTCATTACAAAAACAGCAGAGCCATTTAGCCAATAAGGAAGAGTTTCAAGCATATAGGTTTCCTAAAGGAACAGCTCCTTTTTATTTTACCTTTAAAAATATCCTCAAGAATAACTTTAAAAAAAAATGCAGCTTAAGTTGTTTCTTATTGTATCACCCTCTATTCCATCTCTCTAAAAAAACAATACAAACAAGAACACCCATTCATTATTTTGCTTGAATAATTTTCTCACATGGGGGGTACCAACAGTGCTCCCCCCCCAAAAAAAAACAAAAACGAAACAAAAAGTTACTAAAAGGACCCATCTTTTCATTGATTTGCTTTTGTAGGCTATCCCTTGGATTTCTTGAAAAATGTATACAAAGATCCATCTCTCATCCATTTGATTTGATTTTAAATCCAATAAAGAAGAAAATAAAATAGGAAAAAAAATAATATTTTTGTACACTGTTTTTCAGGATTTTAATCCATTTTTTGGTCTGGATTTTCATTGAAACAAATATGTACTTAAGATGTGAAAGTTTCACTAAAATAAAATTTAAAACCATGCTTTCAAGAAACACAATCCGACCCATTGCTACCCATTCATTGTTGATGATCATGTTTCCATTAAATGTTTCAGTAGCTCTGGCAACAGAGTAAACCAAACAAAAATAACATGCCAACTTTCCAAGACAATGCAGTCAACATGTGTGACATCGATTTGATGTTGGAGGCTGGTCTAGAGAGATGAGCTAGTCACTGTTTTTTTCATTTTTAATTCCATCTGTATCATTGCTCCATATATTAAGAATTCCTGCAATAATTTAACAGTTTTTATAGAAGCTTTAACTTCTGCATTATCAGCCTCTCTCATTTTACATGTCCCCAAAGATGGTAATTAAAAACATGTCTATCTGACCAAACTTATGATTGACAATCTTTTAAAGAAGTCCTGCAAACCCAAAACCCATCTTAAGCTCCTAACGGGGTAATGCCACTTGATCATCAAGCACAGTGCTATACACTCCCATTAAGACTAGAAAAACCATTATACTCTGACAAATCATATCAATACCATATGGAACATATCAATGAAGATTAAAATTTATCCACATTTGTAAATTATAAAGAAATCAGGCATTTAAATGCATTTTTTATGGGCATCAAACCTTCCAAACAGATTCAAATGCATAATAAAAAGGAAGATATCACAGAAAATAATAATCATCTCCACATACAACCACACATACACATGTAAATGGATACATAGAAATATATATAAAGAGAGACAGACACATGTCTGCGCATGCACAGAAATCTTGGCCAAGGTCCACAATTATGGATTCATTTTCTGAAGCAGAATGGCAGTGGAGATCTGATCCCCTTTATAGGTAAGAAAATTGGGGAGTGTAATCGACAAATAACATAAAACTGGAAACCAGTACAGTATCAGCCAACTTCCCCCATCTTTCTGACCCTCAAGAATGGAAAAATATACTTCTCACAAAATATATGCAATTTTGAGAAGCAAAGGCCCATAAGTGTGATTTCTTCCTTTCTGAAAGTAATAAATACTGGGCTCTTCAAATTCAAGAGGGAAAACCATAAAGTTAAATTGTTTTGAACATTTAGGCAATTTAACAACTGTCACTAATGAATGATTTGGATAGGTGTAAATCACACAGTGCTGGATCATTGTGTTACCTCAAGAACAAAGTACTCAGGAAAATCATGAAAGTCATTTGGCCTGCAAAGGAAATAAACTGTTAGTTTTGCAAATTACAAAATAAGAGAGAAGCACGGCTGGATTCTGTAAGCTTCAAAGTAATTTTGTAATATTATGAACTCACTGAGGGAGTCCAATGTTTGCATCAAATCTCCGGCTCTTATAATATTTAACCAGATGGATTAAGCCAGACCAATCAGTTTCCTGTTAGGAAAACAATTAGTAAAACACAAGATAGGGTCAAGAATAAGCCAAATTCTACAGTGTGTGATAGTAACTGAAACATAGTGAAAGAAACATGAATAAATAGAAATATTCTCAATGCTGTATGATGATTAAAGTATCATTTTGTGTTTTAAGCGATCATCATCTATCTATTTTCTGTCCTCAAATTTATAATTTTGTCTTTTACACAGAGAAAGAGAGGAAGATGGATAGAGAGGAGGGAGAGAGAGAGAAAGAGATCTGCCTAATAAGAGATAGCAATATATAAATTTTCTATACGAGGGACTGATAAAAAATAAGAATGCTAAACTTGTGCAACAGTATCACCTTAAACATCAAAGATAAAGTCATCAAACCCAAGCAAGAGGTCAACTATCTGAACAATTCTACACTCTCTGAGAGAGGCAGACCACATGAAAAGCAAATTTCTAACTATCACCACCACCTTATCAACCTAAGCAAGTAACATCATTGCAAACCTGTCTTTCCTTCAAAATTACCAACATGCAGAAAAATGAACTTATCAGAATATTCAACTTCCGGTGCCCCCTCAAACCATATCAATCAACACTATCAGTAAAAGCAATAAACCCCCGAAAAGAGAGAGATCTGTGAAATCAATTTTCACAATCCCACAATGGATAAGTCATATCCTCATACTTCTAACACAGTGCAGTGATTTGTGACAACCAAAGTCAGTAAGTTCTTTTTTTTTTTTTTGATAGGTAAGGTCTATTATAAGGAATATTGTAAGGACACAGCAATGCATTGGAATCAGAAAAAAAAAAAGTCCACATCTTGACAGATAGCTCAATCCCCCAGTCACAAAACCAAGGAAGGAAAATCAGAAAGCACCAAGAAGCGAAATTTAATGGAGAATCTCCTTTCAGTACCCCACATACCACTCCTTCCAAATATCACCTCAGCAAGCATATGGAGACAAGAAAATGATTTTTACCTCCCAATTCCCAACCATTCATATTTTTATTAAGATTTAAGACATGACACCATAACATGGTTTTCATTTATCACAATTTCCCTTAATACAGAAATTCACAATACCACATAATATTAAAAAAAAAGGGCGACAACAAAGGCTCATCCATCTATTATCATAGATTTGAGCCAGAAAAGATGCAATCACAAACCAGACGGCAAAAAACTTGGTTTTGGAAGATAAAACACATCTTTAACGACCAAACCCCCCAAGATCCACCAATGACTGAATCTTATTGACCAACACTAGCTTGAGTACCATTGTAGGTAGCTTCTTTAATATTTGATGTGACCTAACCAAGGGTATCCCCAACAACTCTCAGTCTCACTATAAATAAATGAACCAGAAACCACACTTCAAAAGGTATTCCATCATCATACCAAAGATCCTTAGGTTTGACTAACCCCCATAACCCCACAATTTCATAAGGCAAACTCCCTTTGGAAATGATTGTAGCTCATTCACATTATACTCCCAAAGCAACACCCAGGAAATTCTCTTGGTCAACCCAGTTCCACTGCTGAATTTACAGGACTACAGTTCCCCAAAGACTATCAGCATATTTACCTTTTTCCTGTTTCCATTTTTACGGTAATTTTCACATATTTATTACTCTATTTTCATGAATATCGAAGCATTAGATATAAAAGTCAAAGAATTGAAAGATATTATTTTACCTCCGACGCTGTATTAGCCAATGCAAATGCTGCCTCTATCCGGACACGCCAGAAGGCCTTCATAGCAGGGGAAAAAAATTATTCTCATAAAATACATATATATAGAAATTAAAATAAGGCATTCCACTCAAAGATATAAAAAGAAGAAACCTTTGTATCACTAAGGAAATTATTTAGAGCATTGACAACTGAAAATGAAAGCTGTGGTAATGCTTCCAACATTGTAATTGCCTGCGATTGTGCAATGACATCCCTGTCCTTCTCTAATTGATTGATCTATGCAAGCATAGCCATGCATCAAAGTACAAGAAAGAAATTAATCAAAGTAGGCATATCAATTCATAAAAATAATCACTGTTAGTGTGCAAGGGATTAACAGTCTTTGAGTAGCACAAACAAAAGTAACTACAGGAAAAACCATCAGTATACACCCTACATACGGGAAATGTTAGTAAGCATAGTATTCATTCACATGTCACAAAATAAAAATAAAAGATACAAATAAATAAATAGATTTATCTTTGTATACAATGACAAACTGCCGTAAGAAGAACTTCAACACAAAATAGATTTCATGCCAATTCTGAACCAAAAACAAATAAAAGTGCCTTCAATATCAGACACTCGGCACATAAGCATCTTAAGGAATCAATGATGCCAATTTGAAATAACAAAATAATTACAAGGAGTGATGCCTAATAATGATAGAGAGTGAAGCTTGCGAAGTATTACCTATTATTATCCTACCATTGAACATCATGTAACAAAAGAAGAAACATAAACGAGGCACAATATATTAGACAGCAATATAATAGCACTAGTTTCTAGAATATCCACACCAACCATCCAAAACAAATAATATTTAGAAGATAAATAATAAAACTATTGAACCTATTTTGTCATATTTGGTAAGTCCTTGTACCTGTCTCTTATTTAAACCTTTATATAATTTCACACTATAATTAAATGATTTAGGTATAATTTACCTATATTTCTTCCAACCAAGACATAGCCATACTTATTATATATGTAAGCAACTACATATGCATGTTTACTTTTATTTTGTGTTTTTAGGCGAATTTTACTCTTATTCTAACCCTGAAAATTTTTACTCCAGTTCTCGTATAATTTCCAAATATTGAGGAAATTCTCTGTCATGCCGACAAAATTTCAGGCAAAATCTAAATTTAAAACCTTTGTACTAACAAGCATTTAGGATAGGCTTTTTTCTAGACTTTGAATAAGCAATTTATCTCTTCAAGATCTGTCTTTTGTACCTTTTTGTTTTAATATTTCCCTCTTCCTAATATATTTTTCATTTTACTATTTGTCTCTTCCAAGTAAATTTTTCATTACAGTACTCAATTAAGAAATATCATTTAGGGTATCGCAACAAATAATAGAATTTATAATTTGGCACCAATGTTGATATGCCATGGAAAACTGAAGATGCTGTAGTTATACGTTGAACAATAACCTAAGTAATTAACTAAGGTTACTGAATAAGCCATAGATTTTTAGACTAGACGGTGAACACCAAAAGAAGATCACAGCCACAAAAATAGTGAAACATCCATCAGAAGTTGGCTGGAATCCGCTCTTACCCACATCTGAACAGGCTGACTAAAATGAATTTCTGCAAGATATTCCATTTCTGGGTCGGCCCTGAGCCACAGCAGGGGTGATTCCGCACTGCACGATACAGAACTGATTCATGCCCTGGAAAGAGGAGAAAAGAGCATGTCTGGATTTTAAATAGAAAAGGTTTCGGAAGTTCAGAAAGATGATAATATACCTGGAACGTGCATCTGAAGGAAAAGCATCAGCATTATCGTCGGAGCCATCAGGTTTGGAACTTTTCTTAGGCTTTTGGATGCGTCTTGCAGCAAGCTTTGAATGACATTGTATTTCCAGCAGCTGCCAAGTTTCCCCAGCCATGGGAAGAATTGGATGGTCATACATACCATCAAGTTCATGAACTCTTATGCTCATCATACCAGGCCATCCAACATCACCTTCACGAGTTTCAGAATCAGCATTTCCATCAGGGACTGAGGCAATTGAATCCTGTGTTGCCGTGCAACCTCGCAGAACTGCCAGCTCAATCATATTTTTCCGCTTGTTATATGACAATCCCAGCCTTCAAATTTAAAATAAGGCAAAAAGCACAGTTTTTAAAAAGAGGAAACCAGAAAAAAAAAATTTCATGTATGCGAAGGATAGGTAAGCAGAATGAATATCACTCAAATCAAACCTTAGCACAGGACATCCACAGGATCCCACCCAACGCGGAAAAAACTCTTTAAGGAATGGACGCTCAAGATTTCCAATCTTATTTGCAAAATGCCGAAACTGCAACTCATAATTTAAAAAAAATGAAATATTTTAAGACTATCCAAAATAAGCCACCCTAAAAAGAATATTGCAGTTGTTACAAAACGTGATAGTTCTGCTTTTACCTTTCTTTTTAAGCAACGAAAGGGAGTATCAACAGAAGAAAAAAAAGAATCTACAATGTTAACTCACCAGAGCATGACCATGGAGGACTAGACAAACTAGACTCCTAAAACTTCACCCTTGAACTCCCTACCACTAAATGAAACAAAGTTCTGCTTTTATCTGAGCTTCTAAATACAGAAAGATGTAAATATAAAAGAGAAAATGGTCATCAACATCATTCCTTTCCAATCTGGAAAGATAAAAGTAGAAGACAAACAATTTCATTCTATGTTTGTTGCTTTGACATTCAAAGTTTCAACCTGCATGATAAGAATCCTAATCATTGATTTTTTTTAATGCAATTGCTTGTTCAAGTTAGCATGCAAGTTAATTGCACAATAAATCATAAGTTCTAATAATTAAATCAAGTAGGACCTTACTGTCAGCTAAATCAAAGGAATTTTCTTTTTTGGATTGAAAATTCACTGTACTTCCAATAAAGATAATTGACAATATGATAAAAAGAAAGTGATAGCCAAAACGCTATACCTACACTAGAGTCACCCCAGAAAATAATCACCCTAAGACAGCATCATCTAAGTCTTTCAATAAAGAGTAACTTTATATCCGGAGATATTTGAGAAGCAAATTGCCCGGCCCACAAAAACAAGATTTTAAATATTGATATTGATACTGTTAGATATATCAGCATCTAGGGAATGGAGATCTATTGCCTGATATATAGAGGGAAATGTGCAAGATTAGACTAACTGATGATTTATATTGCCTACTATGGAAAGGGGACATATCGCTAAATATATGGATGAATATATGGGTATTTAAAACCTTGCACAAATTTTAAGCAAATAAGAGAAAATCCTACGCTGAGAGATACTTATCATCAAAGATCCTCCTATTGAACACCATCCACAAGAATTACATAACATATGTAAAATGTCCCTGTGTCTGATCCAACCTCCAAACTCAAAGACCACCATCTGGAAAATAAGGGAAAATTCACTCAAATCACAAGAGGTAGGAAAAACAAACAACTCTTGCTACTCCATGATCAAATAAGATCTCAAACTGACTTCCTGTCATGAAAAGGGATTCCTCCATTTTACAAGAAATTCACTGCTAGCATGTTCCTTCTCACTGGACACCAGCGGAAAACTCCATCATGGAGGCACCTTATTATAAACCTATTAGAAGGATAACATCAAAATCACCTGCACAGTCACAGAAAGATTTAACCAAAATATATCACTCTGTTGCTAGATATCTGTATCACGTATCACCCAAAACAGTTTATCAAGATTAAAAAATTCCTTTCCCTCAGAATAATGGTTAATCAAGAGTCAGTCACAAACAGCCATCAGTAATGCATCTGATCCTCCTAATATCATTGCATGCCACCTTCCAAACCGAATAAATGAAACTCTCTCTTAAAACCTCTGCCTTTCCAAAAGAGATCTCTTCGAACTTTCTCAAGTTTACTCAACACTGGCAACAGCTCCAAAAATAGAGTAAAATACTATGGAAAATATGTAAACATACCTTTGATCTCTGTACAAAGAAAGGTTAAGACTTCTTCCACTCCGCCAATCAATTCTCCTTCTCCAAATCTGGATTCCCAATTTCAATAGCAATAATAGGACTTCCAATGGAACCTCCAAGGGCAGAAACAGAAGGGCTCTGATCTGGCTGCCAAAATTCCCACTGCTTATACAACTGGGCAGGCCTGCTAACCCCTGAATGAAAGCTCTACTCTTTCAAAAATTAAATTTGAGCCTTGTTAACACCTGATAATCCCAAAGAATACCTTGAAGACCAAGACCTCCACCAATTTTCATTTTCATAACTAATTGATTAAACATTAAAGAAAAATGCTATGGTTGAAGTGAACTGAATGGACTATATTTTATATGCCAGAGCATATAAAAAAATAACAAGAGATGCAAAAGATGGACCTGCTGTCCTTGACCAAGGATTCATATCCATAATTGTCAAACATCTATATTTTTTCAACCAAAAACCCAAGAAACAAGAAAATTTATAACTATTACTGTGAATAATCATACAATGAAAAAGAGACATGCAACCAAAAAAAAAAAGCTTGATCATGGGAAAAGGGAAAAAATCATGATAAAAATAAATGGAAGATATTCAGGGCTGAAAGTATCAATACTGGTCTTAGTATTGATACTTGTATACAAGTATCAATCTGAACTAGTCCACGAAACAGTTTCCTTCCACTCATTGACCACTGCATATGTCGCAGATCAGTTCAATCAAATACGAGTAAGGACTAGCTGATCCATATCAGTACTGGATAATAATTAAAGCATGAGTATGCAACAATAGAATTAATGGGAAGTAATCACCTCTTTCGTACTAAGAGTTCTCAAGGAATGAGTTGTATCTTGAGCTCGGAAAACAATTATCTGCAAAATCTGGTCAATGGATGTACAACAAACCAGAATAAGATGCCATTAGAGAGCATAATCTATCTAACCATAAGTTGATGCCCAAAAATATAGACCCAATAACAGAAGGAAATAAGCTTGTATAACACCATTGCTCTCCACAAGTTCAATAAAAGTGATGACATGGACAAATCACCCACAGCGTTAAAGTTACACTGATCTGAAAAAAACAGTCATGCCCCCTTACATCATTATTATTATTATTATCGGTAATATTGGGAATTAGATTAAATCAAAAGAAGAAAGCAAGTACAAAAAAAAAAAAAAAAAAGTATAAATGTACACCAAGAGTGTACAGGAATAGAGAAGGAGCTTAGCCTCTACAAATCCCTGAAAATTTCACACATTAAAACTTCCTGAAGGTCCAGCCCTTTGCATGAATCCCTACTTGATGCCCAAAAATACTATTAATCGACAACAAATAATGATAGTAAAAATACATAAAACATCTTAACAAATTTGTAACTAAGTAGAAGGGCATTTAGAATCTTTAGTTGTCAAATTTTCTTTGCATAGGCATGCCACAAGGGAAAAAAAATTTATTTAGCTACACATTAAGCTTCCATAACCAGTCATCCAATAATGCTTGTTCATCCACTAAGCTCTTCCTAACCCAAGACCACTAGATTTTTTTGGTTTGCAAAGTAAAACCCACCTCACCAAATAAAAATTCCTCCCAGCCCATCATCATCACGAAAGGGAATACTTGAACCCTACACAACCACAATGCCACCTTCCTCAAAAATCTATATAAAAGCATAACATAGTACATCAGATATAGCCTCCACTCCAGTGAGATCAATCTTTGTAATGACCCAAGTGAGTTAGCCCACTCTTCCATGCAAAATCCATGCATTTTTAAGATTACCCCTAAACAAAGGAAAGATTTCTTCAACCAAAATTCTCCACTACAGGACTCCAATTCTAAAAAGAAAGCCTTCACCTCAACAGAGACATACAACATAAGAAACTCATTTTACCTATCAAAACAATATCAGTCACAAAGAAGTTTAATAACTTTACAATAGCACTCATGAATCTTCAGAACAGATTTTACACAAATGAAAGCAAATTGATATTTTTTTTTAATGAATAAAAGCCAATTGATGTTATCCTCACTTCACAGAAAATGCTAAAGCAAGAACTGAATTTCGTTAATTAAGATTCTACCCAAGTATCCAAGCAAACTGTTCTAGTCTAGGATAAAATACTTCATTAAGTCTTTAATTCAAGAAAAGCATGACCAAAATGATCTATCCACTATAGAACTTATAATAACAATGAGGAATCTCTTCTAGCCTAGTAAATCCTAATATCTACAAATCCCCCAGAATGGCATTACACCTGGACTATCAATTCCCCTAAAGAAAGTGACCAATCAACCAGAGCACAGAAGACATTATTCTTCTAATAAACCTTTGCCTTTAACTTTTTTCCACATTCTCACAACCACAAAAAAATAACCTCATTTAACATCCACAAATCATCTCAAGCAACTTTGTTTAATTAGCTAATAGATACTAAACTCACACAAATACATTCATTCCTTACCTTTGTTAATCATTCCACACATCCATCCTAAAACATTTAGCTCAGCTACAACCATCAATAAATTAATAAGGGTTGACAATTGAATAACACAAACAGTTGCCTAAAAAACTGCCCACACCCTCACCTTGCGGAAAGACTCGGGGCCCATCTGCTTCTCTAACATCTGAAGAATTGCCACCTATCAAAAAGGATGTAAAATAAGACAGAGACAAGAAAATCAACAATTTCCAAACAAGTGTGAACTTACAGACTTCCATGATCGAATTTTGCCATATAAACCAATGCACTGGGTTCCATGCAAGTTTTTAGAAGCAGAGGAGCTTAAAGCTGTAACACCACTAACATCTGCCTTACAAACAGCACAATTCGCCTGCAGTTAGCAGAAAGAAGCATAAATAAGAAAGAAATATCAGAATAGAAGCTATCAAACTCATAAATTTTGGATGGAGACAAAGGAAAAAAAATTTTAAGTTTATGAAACTGACGGACCTCAAGAATGAGCTTGCAAGTTGTATAATTTGTAAAAGAAATTATCAATTGCAAGGAATGATTAAACATGATAACTGCAAAACACAAAACAAAATACTTGCATGATATAGAGATGTGTTTCCTCCATCCTAATCTGTCAAAAATCATATTTTCTTTAAGCTTACCAGTATTCAAGTCCTTTCAAACTAACTCTGCAAGTGTTCTTTTTATCTTCTCATCACACTCTTAAATCATTCACGGAATATTCTCTCACAACTTCTCACACCGGTCTCCCAGGGTCTTCACTCTACATGCACATACAATCTTGACCTAATTTATCTTGACACTGATTTTGGAAACATCCAATGACTTTCAAAGATCTTTACTAGTCTCACATGCATCCATCTCAACTATGTTCATTCTTTACCCTATGTTTCCTAGTCTTACCATGCATCCATCTCAACCATGTTCATCCTATACAGGTGTTGATTTTTTGTTGCCCAGCATTCTTATCCATACATAATGACTAATATAATAACTGTCCTACAAGATTTTCCTTTTAGTTTGATTGGGATATGTCAACCACATCACTCCCCAAAAGCACATCTACGTTTAAGCCATCAAACCATAATTTACTGTGCAAAATCCACATCAATGTCTTCAACCTTGTGAATAAATCCCCCGTGATAACGAAATTGCTTAGTTTTAGAAATTTTTTTTCTCAATTATTATTGTTGCTTCACCTTTGTACTAAAATTACACTTTATATACTAAGTTAAATTTTATACTTAATTAAAACCTTTGTCCAATCATAGAGCAGCCTTGTTATCCATTTATGCTTCAAATGGAACACCCCAATTCAAGGTATTTTCCCACATCCCAGCAATGAAATAAACAATTCACAAGAACCTGTCCTAAAATAACAAAATGGTCTGTAACTGTTTAAGATTTTAGGATACTCCCTCTACTAAACATTCCAAAAGTAAATGCAACAGCTAATATCAATCTCTCAAAACCTGAAAGGGTTTAGAAATCCCACTTGACTCCTCTATTGTCATTAATCATTCAACTGCCCCCGCCCACGCCGTGCCCCCCCACATTTTTTTTTCTATAGTTAAGGTTTCAGACTTTAATAGACTTCAAGAACAGCATACTAACTTTACAATACTTTCAGTCCATTCAATCACTCTCTACAGTTCTGCAACCCTTTGTCTCCTATTTAACATTTGGGTTTTTCCAACTTACCTTCTCCACAAAGAATAACTTCTAACACTAATTCCTGTTGATGTATCTAAGTGTTAGATATCTGCTTGTGATCCCCATCAGTGTGCCAATTACGAAGGTGATTCCATTACTACACCTCTCATGCCACACATGAACCCAAAAAAAAATATTCATTTGGACTTCTTTGTGGATATGTAATCACATGTAAATATGCTTGTGCCCCCATAGAGGTTATTCATCCTTCAAATCTGATGATAAAGCCCCATGGCCTATACCATACACAGGTCTTCTCCAAGCAGAACAGAACAGAGTTCAATATATGCAATCAATTATTGATCGCATTCCAAGATAAATTCTAGTATGGTGAAGATGTCACTAAGCGGTGGGAAAATGAAAGAAGTCGGGAGCGGGGCATGAATAGAACATAGTTCAATATATGCAATCAATTATTGGTTGCATTCCAAGATAAATTCTAGTATGGTGAAGATGTCACTAAGAGGTGGGAAAATGAAAGAAGTCCGGAGCGGGGCACGAGATCGGGTTCCTAACAGGTCTTCTCCAAGGAGAACAGAATAGAGCCTCTTATGACTTATGCTGCCAGAGTTCTAGCCAATGAGAGGACCAGTATGCTAGCAATTCTTTCCCCAAGCTCTTCAATTTTCCCAGAGTGAGGATCCATGGATAAGATTGAATTCAAAAGGTGCATTTGGAGCTCAAATCTAGCAAGGAGGATGAGAACATTCATATAAGTTTCAGTTCGCCAGAGTGGATGGGGTGTAGAGCCAATGCAATACTAGCATTGGTACGGAAAAAATTGTGATTGATCCAATAAATGCGTAAAGCACGTTTTCCAAAAGCATGTCTCTTTGAAAGATAACATTCCGCCAGTCTCAGAAGTTCCATAGTTGGCTAACCAACGGGCTGAAGGTGAAACGTTTACAGGCTTCTAAAACATTACAACTACCGTTTGCAGAGTGTCCCAGCCATATCCATGAATTCTAATTATTGCATCGAATAAATCAAAAGAGCCATTACCACATTCATTTATTGAGTTTTTCCCAAATCCAGTAAAAATACATCAGGGAGCTTGGATGCAGTGCTGTGTGGACAATCACAATTAAAGCCCATTCATCAATCTCCACATCACATATTCCGAAATCAACGACCACTCATGGGTAGCATGTTAGATAAATTTAGCCTCAGCCACCACATGAACAATAATGCAAAACTATCTCGTATTCATGTATCCAGAAACACAAATCTATAAGAGAGAGAGAGAACAGTGTAGATTCCAAACATATAGCAAACCTTGTATCGACGATAGCGTGCCTCGTTATTTCCCAGAAATCTCTTAATAAATGAGTCTGTTAGGAAACCAGCAAGACCATCCAATAACCATTCTGCCAGTAAAAACCATATGAGAACTAGAGAATTTAATTTTAATACTGAGAGCGATTTAAAACAAATACTTTAATTTAAATCACAATCCAGCATTGAAAAAGAGGTAGCATCTGACAGCCTACCATCACTTGAAGCCTCAGCAGTGATGTACACTCCAAACCACTGTCTTGCAAGGGCATAGGCTAGTTTGATCCTTGTTTCTATGGTCTGTTTCAATAGATCCAAAAATTATGTTTACATGGATCATTAATGGATCAGTGTGAAAATAACAAAAAAAATTGCAAGCATGACCAATAATCCTGCCGTACAGTGGAAATTTAGTGCTCAAGATAACGTCATCATAAGCAATATTATGCATCGAGCACCATGATAAACAATTCTATAAAAAGAAACTGATGTTTTCAACTTTCTAGCTTTAAAATGGCAATTCAGAAGTCTAAGATGTAAGTAAGTCAACAAGCCTGTAAAGCAGACAACTCAAAAACCAGGATTATACTCCACTATGAAATTTGCTTTTTCTCACTTAAATCATAGTTAACAAAATTTTGAAAAATGAAGAAGTCAAACAGAACCACTACGGCAAACCATGATGGATACACAACTACAGCTAAAACAGAGAAAAAATAGAAAAATAAATAAATCATGGAAAAAAATAGCAAACACAATTTTGACTAAACTGTCCTGCATAATAAATCCTGTACAGAAAAGCTTCTAAATATAAACCCACTCCTTGCTCACTTCTTGGAAAAAAATTTCACAAAATAACATAGACTAGACAATGTCAAAGAAACCTAGCTCCAATCTAGGCCCAAAAGGTTTTGACCATTAAAGAAGTTGATCAATACTTGTCAGCATGACACATTTGACAAAATAACAGAACACAGACTGTTGTCCCCATATCGCACCAAAGGAGAAGGTATCCATATAAATTTCCACTCACCTGCAATATCTCCACAAAATTTATGCTGCAAAATTTTTCAAGATAAGGTAAATTTTGCTAAGGCCCAAAGAAATATAAAAACCGTCTTTATAACCATTAAAATCACAAAATTCCAAAGATTTACGATAACCAGCAATTGCCGTAGTGAATACCATAATGAAGCATGTAGTTGCAAACATCATTACAAGTGAATACCACAATGAAGCATGTAGTTGTAAAAATCATTATGAGACTTGACAAATTATGCATTTTTGCAATTCAAAATCAGTTATTATCAATCAAATGTTCCAAATTCAATTTTGACATAATGGGTTCCAGCTACAAGACACATCAGCTGAGAAATAAACTCATCAATTGGTAGGTAGAACTTAACATACCTGATCAATGACTTTCTCATCAAATAAGATTTGAGAACTAAAGATGCCCATGGAGGCTCCCAAGTTGAAAGAAGATATCATCATTTCAGGGCCAACAAAAACTTGCTTGTATGACCCAAATGGAAAGGATGCAGAAAGGTAGTCTTCATAATGGCTGTTAAAGAAACCAAGGGATTTCACAGGATAGTCAAGAATTTGATATTGAAAAAGCTTAAAAGCTTGTTTGTATTGACAAATCTTGTGAATTGGAAGCCATACTTGAATGCACTATGGAAGAATCCCACAGTGTTCTTAAGCTTTGACAAGTTCAGTCGCAAGCACATATGGGATAAGAGACCACTATGACGATCAGGAAGAATTTCAAATGGTGCAACTGCCAAAGATACCCACTGAGCAATAATCGGTACATTTAATCTGTAAACAAATGTTTTGCGTGGGGGATCATCCTTGCTCAATACCTGCAATACAATAAGGAAACACCAAGGGCATCAAAAGATATACATACATACGTGCATATATATACTTCCAATGAGGATATAATTGCACAATATCTTCATGAGATAAATGATAATAGAAAAACATTCCACTGTGTTAGATATTTATTTGGGAAGTCTAGTGTTCAAAGATTTCAAGTCTGCATGCCACAAAATCAAATTTGACAACACAATCTGAGAAGCATAAGCCATTCAATACACAAAAACATGTTTGCTTTTCTGTTTTTCAGATTTGGTGATTGATAGATAAATAAAAACAAGTGAGACATATGTCCGAGTACATAGAAGGACTCCCAGAAAGCTGCTTGCGACAGTGCACTATTTAAGTCAACAAAATAAAACTAAGGAACTGAGATACAGCAGCTTTAGAAGATTATAAATCTGGTGTAATGCATATTACGAAGGTGAAGTGTTGGATTATTCATATTGTCATCCATTTGGCCCTGAACTGAAGCTTAACTTAATATATGTAAATATTACTCCCTTTCTAAATGATTACAAACACAAACACCCCCCCCCCCCCCACCCCCCCCCCCCCCCCCCCCCCCCCCCCCAACACAAAAAAAAAAAAGGAAAGAGAGTATTCATCCTTCTTCAATAGAGGAGCTAGAGGGAAAAAAAACCAACCTGATGAGCTTTATAAACTTCTATCAAAGTTGGAGACATCTCAAAACAACATACAAAACAGTGCAAAATTCAAATTATGAACAATTAAATGTGAGAAGGTCATCCATCAAGCACATAACTCAGTGTTTAGATAGTCCATTTCCAACTAACCATGTGAGCTATAGGTAATATCATGTCAAAAGAGCCATAGCTAGGGGATCATAATCCATCACTTTCTGTACAAGCACTCAATTGCTTACAAAGAGGAAACATGAAGAGTATGCTGCCCAATGACCTAGATTTTACTCACTAAGACAAATAGGACCAAGCAAATTATTGTTAAATTTCTGGAATAATGAACAGGATAGAGCAAGCACACGTTATGGAGTAGAATGTTCAGAAAGCAAGAAGCAAATTAGAACGAGTATAAAAAATGTAAGGAGGTGCATCTAGGGTCTTATGTGATTGACGCGTCCAAAAACTTTAGAACAAAATCATTAAGCCTATTTAGATGTATGGATCAAGATGTTAGGCAACCAAAAGCAATAATAGTTGATTCTTCTGACCTGATAAAGTAAGCTTCCACAGCTGACAGCCACAAGATTGTGGGCAACAGTAAATTCCAGGTCATAGCTGAAAAATAAGCATAACCACAATATGAACTTCAAAATAAAGGTAAAAGCTATTAAATGGTAGGAAATAAAGATTGTAAAATCTCAGAATATTTTTACCAGCAAAGCTGTGAAGGGTCATCCATACAGGGGAACCAGCAGCGTGCACGTCTTATCTGGTTATCAGTATGTAGCACATTATTCCAAAAATGAAGTCCTGCTTCTGGTTTCTCTACCCAATAGTCTATACGAACCAATTTCACATTCTGCATCCAATTTCAACCTACATGAGAAACTACAAAAGTGTGAAACTCTTCACAGAAACTTGCCCAACAATGACAACCAGGAAGGTATCATATTTTGTAAAACTGAGGAAAGAAAATGATTGTCTCTCTAGATGCAGTTTTATTGCTTTTGAAAGTGAATAATAGAGAAGTACTAAGGCTCAAACAGCAGGATGAGTGCAAAGATACTCAAGTCAAAAACTGAAAACCGAAATGCGTCTGACATTCCAGGCATCTATCTAAATTAAAACACAACTATACGATTATATATTATTTTACCAATAAATCAATAAAAACCTGTGTAGATTCACCAGGTTGGTGAAGCAAACCATTCTCCCCATTTGGTTGGCCCTGCTGATCACTTGGGGGTTGCACTGATTTACAACATAGAATTAATAAATTCGGAACCAGTTCTCTCTCGAGAGCCGAAGTATAGGAAGAGCATGCAGCATCAGCAGCAGAACTAGCAGACAACCCAGAAGACCATCTTTCGCCGTTTTCTCCACCCTGATAATGCGGAAGATATTCAAACTCGGCCGGCTCTCCATCCACGGAAACTCTCTCAATTTCCAAGCTATCCGCATGTAGCCCAACGATTCCACTCTCCGGGACAGACACTTTTAGTTCCGTGAACCTAAAAGAATCAAAAAGACACACAAATATCAACATTCGTTCCAATGTTGCCCTAGAAACAGAAATGCAATCAGTTCCATGTACAAGTCCAGCTCGAACTGATATTGATTAGCATGAACAGATAATTATTTTGTACAAAACAATACAGAATTCCCACAATTCGTGTCCTAAAAACTGTGGAGTCAACCCAACTTCAACCCATTTCAAAGTTCACCACATGATGTACATACAGATATTGGACAATTGAACCCGCCCTACTACAAAAGATACAAAAAAACATATATAGACCGGTCGAAAGATATAAAGAGAGAAAGGGAGAGAGGATCTTTTATGCGAAGAATATAAAGCTGCGAAAGATGAAACATACGCGAGCTCCTAGCTGGAACTAACCCGTAGATTCGGCGTTTTTCCATGTCGATCGAGAGGCAGAGCTTTTGATGGTGAACGACTGCGCCTGAATTATCGGCTTTCTGATCTTCGCTCTTCGGCTTCCGAGGCTTCGCCATCTTCTTGATTTGTTTGAGGAATTCTGTTTATATATCGCCCCGTAGAAAACATCTCAACTAGTCCCACGAAGGGTGCATATTTATAGATGCCCTCGCCACGGCCTCGCCGAGAACAGAAGCGTATCTCGTTTTCGGCGATTTGCGGTCCAGGTTCGCCCTAGCATCCCATTTAAAAAATTTATTTCTCTCTCATAAAATGATTCTTTGAAATATAGAAGCACCAATCACAATCAGTAGATGCAAGGATGCATGAGAAATTGGGTGCAGACGATACACAGAGGATTTCCCCAAAATTATACCTTCTTCGATTTATTATCTTTTTTTTTTTTTTTTTTGACAAACGAAATAAAATTGGGAAAAGGGCTACGACCATGGTTGACCCCACCACAACACCACGAGAGTGCATTGTTATTGTTCCTGTAAGCGCATAATTGCCTTAGTCTTTGGTTAGTCCTTGGAGTAACCCTTCAGGGGATTTGATACTTGGACCTCTAGCCTCTAAATTACCTGGGAGTAATGCGTTGGACCATTGAACCACTACTACTTGGTTTCATCCGTCTACTGTAAGTTGTTTAGGAATGTCAAACGGGTCATGCCACGCCCGCATGTCGACCCGACCCACTCATTCCATGATGGGACAGTCTTCTTGGACCACTGGCCTATTCAGCAGGGCCCAATGTCACGGCGTGTGAAATGATACGGTTGGGCACGGCCCAACAAGCCAAGCCCACCAATAGGCAATAGCTAGTTGTTAGTTTCATAAAAAATAAATTTTGTAGTAAGGCTCTAATTTTACCCATGGAGTGTGATTTTATAAATATCACTATTCATAGTTGTATCAAAATTAGCTTTTAGTACAGGTGACTGATCAAGTCGGATAACAGTGAAATCTTAAGTTTGCCTAATCAATTGGCCGACGGGGGAAAAAGGAGGACAAAGCTAAGCCATTGAAGAGTTGCTTCTTGACAAATTGCAAGAATGTTTAGGCCCCGATTGGTTCAATGAATTGGAATTGGAATTAAGAATTATAATTCCATGAAGAATTAATTTAAAATCCAATTCCACTGATTGGATGAACTTATGAAGAATTGATTTGTATCATTCCCATTTTAATAATAATAACACAAGCGACTGATTATCATGATATATCTATTCTATATTTTAAGAACTAATAATAATATAAACTTTATCACTAAAATTAAAAGAACAATGTATTTGGTACAGACAAGTACCGACGAGTATTCTAGGATTCCAAACCCTGAGTTAAACCCTCCAGTTGATGTCTTCTCCATGCCATATATAAGCGTTGAAATAATTAAAGTTGTTTTTGGATGCCAAGAAACTGCTGTATCCAAACGCAACCTAAGTCTTGACTTGTCTCGCTCCTTGAGAAATTCTCGCCTCTCAATGTACGTGGCAACTGGGAAGCGGAAACAAATTAATATGAAGAGTGCAGTCTACACCGTCTTCGTGGTCTACCCGACAGGGCCCTTACATTTCGCCAAACCCGAATTCACAAATTCATGTCCATTCCCATAAGAAAAGGGAATGTTTACAGTAAGAAGAAGAAAGAGAGAGAGTTTATGCAGCAGTCAATGAATTTGAAGCAAATTAAAGAAACTAGAATTCAAGGAAAGGTTTGACAAATGCATCTTAATTACACCACCTTTTGTTCCTTGAACGGGAAGGAAGCAGTTTTATTGGAAAAGGGTTTCTCTCTCTCTCTCTGTGATCGGATTTCTCACATAAACTACCATAAAAACGGAGTCTCATGGAAGCAAACACAGCCCCATTTCAACTCCTCTTAATATTTCTTATGTGGATCCATCAGATTCAAGCTGTCAATCTTCCAAGTCCCCCCATCTACTGAAATACTCTCTTTCTCTCTGGATCTCTCCACATTTCACATCCCCATGCTTCCTCTTCTCCTCTTCCTCCTTCATCACCATGGCTCCTCCCAAGATTTCACATTTAGTATTCAGTACTGTTCTCTGGCTCTCTCTTCTTCTCTTGTTATTTCATGGATGGTGTAATTTCCAGCCCAAGATCAGCAACACCCATCCACAGATTCCTCGTAAAACATTGATCAATCGGAAAGTGTTGGCAACCAAATTCGACTTCACCCCGTTTACGAGACATCGTCACCGGCGCCGACACCAGTCAAAGCACTCACCAGATGTTCTGATGCAGCCTGAGCCAGAACCGGCGGACGGCGAGATCGATCCACGATACGGCGTCGAAAAGCGGCTGGTACCGACGGGTCCCAACCCATTGCACCATTGATGAGGTCCCACGAGGTGATGCCTCTTACAGTAATGTTGTTATACATTAATCATCAACTCGATCCACAGAAGTTGAGAGAAATATTCACTGATATTAATTGCTTGTGCGTCCGCCATTATTCTTTTCGTTTTTCTGTTATCTGATTGTGAAAATCCTAATTCAGATCATACTACTGAGATGAAATTAATGTATGTTTTAGTGATTATATGTCTGTATATGTATTATTATGATGAGAAGAAAAAGAAGATTAGTCTTCAAATGGAAGAGAATATTGAATGATCGAATCAATATTTGAGCAGTTCGATCGAGAGTAACTGTTAATTTCATTCAGTACTCAGGAATTTAATTAGTACATGCTCTTTATAATTCTTGTGATATAATTAATGAAGGATTTTTAAGTAAGAAATAATGAGTAGCTGCGACGGCACGGCGTGTAAGGGAAGTATTGTATTGATAGGTAGAGTTGACTTGCAACCGACAGAGGGTGTATTACGTTCCCAGAAAATTTAAAAAAAAAAATTTGAGAGAGACTACAGATTACAGAAAGGGATAGAGGGGGATTGTTAAAGGTAGATTGAATGCGATAAAGACTAATTAAAGACAATGACATTTCAGTCATCTGTAGCTAATTGTGATTGGGTTTTTGTTTGTGAATTATGTGTATAATGTGGGACCATGCCCTTCATTAATTGACGTCAATTATAGGTAAGCAGGAAGAATTCCAGGGAGAGAGAAAAGGTTAGCTAGTGCAACAATAAAATGTCATCATGAAAGAGATTTGTCAAGAAATTCCCATCATGGTAGAGGATTCTCCAATTAAAATGCTTGTCCCTTTTTTTAAAACTTTGAGGAGCTAAAAGCTTATCTTTTCCAACTTTTTTTTTTTTTTTTGTTTTTAAACTATAGTGTTTATCTCTAATTTTTCTGCAGATATAGAGAGGAAGAAAGTGTCCATTTGTGCAACTGAGAATAAACCCTTTTTTCTGGTGTTGTGAAAATACTAAAATCTAGATATGGTATCATGATATATATTCCTGCAACACAATCCTCCTGATAGGTTATGCCTCATCTAACCGTTGCATATTAATATTAATTTCCTAAGGGTGGCACTTGTACCCATAAATGGTTGATTATATAGGTCGACTTCAAATCTGTTGGAGCCCTTGGCTGGAATATCTGCCGGTCCAACGGTGATGTATGTGTCCACATAGGTACATGAAGCCTATGCTTACACACCTTCCACCGTTGGACCAACAGATCTTCCAACGTAAGGGACCAGCTGATATGGCTACATATAAGTCATGGTTGTGTGGTTTTTTAGGGGATATGTGAGTTATTAGAATTTTCTAAAGGGATTAAAGTGTGCTGTGGGTAGTTTATTTAAGGGATACAAAACTCTTTTAAAACTTTCTAAAGCCATAATCTTTTGGGTTAATTTGCTTTTAGCCTAGAAAGTTCAAAACTAATTAATGAGTAGAAGTGCCGTAGTATCCCTTGCAATATATGTTAGACAACAAGCAGTCACTAGAGATACAGGTCCATGTGCCCAACATTAATTTCAAGAGAAGTTGGAGGGTTACATCATAGATGATTCAAACTACCGACTTTGACCGTTTTACAGGCCATGAATGTCTTGGTGTTCCTTTCACACTTATGTTTTTTTTTTACTTCCACATAATATTATACTTCGCAATAGGACAAATTAGCCTCGAAGGCATGAACTTCAGCAATCTTTATCATTATATACGTAACATTTTATCCTTTGCCTTTTTTTTTTTTTTTTTTTTTTTTTGAAATAATATACTCTATCAGGTAAAATGATCGACTTGAGCATAGCTTATGTGGATCTTAGGCAACCCTAACATGTGGTTTTATCAACATTGTTGAATGATAATTTTCATTGAGCAAGTTAGGGGAAAGGTAGTTTAATCAACATTGTTGCAGTAGGTAAGTCATAATATTTCGTACCCAAAGCACTAAAGGCCCACAAATGTGATGCTATGCATCTAGGGCCGGATATTGATGTCTAAGATTCAACAGTGCTCCAGGACCTCTAAATTGTGTAACCATACTGGTTAAGATTTTATTTTCTTGTATTATCAAGCTCACGTGCTAAGTAAGTGCCATAAAAATAATGCTAATAAGGGCACGTCAAATTCACTCTCCCAAAAGATACAACTTTCCAGTTCCATTTGGTCACCGTCAAAGTCCAGGTCCAGTGTCTATTTCTCAGCTCCATTTGGATTGGTTTCTTCCCTTGAATAAATTAGAGTCAGTGGCAGTTCAAGCTTTTCAAAGATGACTTGGTTTGCCGGTCTCAATGAAACGCACCAACAAGAGAAGAACAAATGACTAACCCCAAGAGCTGACTCCTCATGTGAAACAAAAGGTGCGGGGTGACTATGTTGATCTATATGAACGCGTTTAGGGATTTGGGGCGCGGCCTCTCGAGTCAACCATTACTAATTAAGCTAGGCTGCCTGGCCTTTAGAATCTTGAACAAGTAAACCCACAGTGGAAGGTCGCCTACTAATAAGCAAAAATAAAGTAAATGGAGAGATAACAAGCCACATTTTCTTCCCATTGTATTCGTCATTCATGATGCACCATGGATTCAAGAATGCACCATAGATAGTTGCATGATAAGCACCAATTGACATTATTCATGAGGGAGATGACATCATCATGATGCACATCCTGTTCCGCCACTTCATCCTACCAAACATGCACCCACAACCACGAAATCTATATAAGTGGTTTTTGGACCAGGTCTTCCTCTGGTGGACCCACGAGCAAGGCTGAGCACCCAACTTGCGACCGACTCGGCAACTTGCTGCAACTGTAACTAGGTCAATCTGCAGCCTCTCATTAAAAAACAGGAAATACAATTAAAGATCCACCCCAGGTTTCGTCTTGTTCCTCGGCGTGTCGACTTCAGCCACTGGCGTTGACCCAACCAGCACCAACCTCAGCACCGTCTTCCTAATTTGCTCGAACCTCCGTTTCGGCCACTCTGCGTGCCGACCATTACCTCGTGACACCTGGATACTCATTATCCTGTGGTATGCCTCCGTAAACCACTTAAACAAAGCATCTCGAGTTGCATCCCTTCCTAGTGGCTTCAGTGGAATGTCATCTTCCACCACTACCACCACTTGTTAACCACTTGTTATCCTAATCGAACCGATTAGGGTTGGTTTTGGGTTTTTATTAATAAGGGTTGGTTCTTCTTCTACACTAAAAAAAATCAATTTGGTTTCGATTTGATTATGATTTTATGGTCAAACTGAACCGAAGTTACCGAACCTAAACCAACTTCAAAAATACATACGTTTTAATTAGGGTTGGTTCTAGTTCTATACTAAAAAAAGGCTATTTGTCTTTTTTAAAAAGGGAGGTCAAAACTATTTGATTGGGTTTTTAGTTCACATCCTATGAAGCCTTTATCTACATTATCATTCATGTTGAGTTTTGAAGCTTTTCTTAGGATCATGCTGAGGGTAATAAAAAATTTACACATATATGATCATTCAAGCCCTTTTTTTTTATATACATGATATGATTTTTTTTTAGGATTTACATCCTCTGCTGGGTGCCCAAAACTGCTGGGCATCCAGCATCCAATGGGATCCGGGCATGTCAACATCAGCCCGACACAAGTCACATTATTTTTAATGTGGTGCTGACGTGCCCGGATCCCATTGAATGCTGGATGCCCAGCATTGCTTGGCACCCAGCAGAGGATGTGAGTCCTTTTTTTTAATACATGATCCTGTGGAGGCTTTTTTTAATACATATGACATGATCCTACGAAGGCTCCAAATAAAAATACAGATTGAGGTTCTAAAAGATCTCAATTGTTCCGTCTTCGATTTAAAGAATACAAAAGTAACCGGTTTTGGTTTTTAAATTGTCAAACCGGTAATGGGTTTTATTGTACACATGTTGGTTCCGTTTCGGGTTTTCTAAAAAATGAACCGCGTGTGGGTCTAGATTAAAACTGAACCGAGTTGATGATTGGATAAAAAATTAATTACAATTAATTCGTAAACTCACCAGATCATAACTCTTCATTAATTTATAGATTTCATTCCGGTTTGATCCCACCATGAAAAAGTTTGAACTTTGAAAGTCATGGATAAGCGATATACCCAGGCTTCACCTATAAATAGCAAACCCACCTCGACCGTTGAAAGACTAAAACCAGTCCCCAATTTGAGTAATCGACATGGTCCGGCTACCGCATATCGCCGGCGTTAACGCCTTAGAAGCCGCAGCGCTGGCACTCGGCCTGTTGGTCTCTGTATCCGCTCTTGTTGCTCTGTGTGCCAAGCACTCCAGCCGATTTTCAAGCAAGTTCGGGAGCAACTCGAGTAATTCATCATCAGTTGTTGCACCAAGATCGCTGTCGGCAAAGCAGTTTCTTACAGCGATCAGTAGCAAGGCGATCCCATTCCTGTACAAGAAGAGAACCGGAGAGGAGTCTGGATCGAAGGAACCGGAGGAAGGGTTTGGAGACGGAGGCCTGTGGCAAAGAGCGATCCTGATGGGCGACAAGTGTCAGCCACCGGATTTTTCAGGTGTGATTTATTATGATTGCGACGGAAAGCAGCTCCCAGAGCTGCCGCCAAAGTCCCCTCGCGCCACTCCCCTGCATGGCTTCTCTTTTCCGGCGGCGGCGAAGCTCGGAAACTAGAAAAGTTTCGTCCATGTACAGAGCTTTTTAAGTAGAGATTTTCGTTTTTGTTTTCTTTTGTTTCGTTTTATATATTGCATACAAAAGAGCGCGAGATTTATAATTGTTGCTCAAAACAGGATTTTGGGAAGAAAACAAGAACAAGTGTACTTTATTTCCTTAAATCAGAAGATGTTCACCCGAGCTAGATGTGTTAAACTCGTTCGAACTTCATAACCAAACTAGAAAAACGCAGAACCCAGATTCAAAAACCAGAGTCGAAGAAAAGGGTCAAGAAACAAAACCAGAAAGAAAACATCAAGCACCAGGAGCAGCATCCTTCACCTTGCTCTGAAAGTACCCACCGTACTCCCTCGCGTAATCCTTAACGTGGCTAGCTGTATCTGCGATCCGGCTCCGTGCGTAGTCGACTCGGTCCGAACCCGGTGGATGCCACCCTTTGAAGTACTTGTACAGCCATGACAAACCGGCCAAGACGGCGACGCCAAAGCCGCCGACCGTCAGGAATCCGGCAATTGTGAGGAACAGCACTGTCCCCACCGGAATCCATATGGGGCTCGACAAGATAATCACAGGGGTGAAGAAGATCAAACCCAGTACGATAGCAGTGAACGTTAGTCCCGTGAGGAGAAGCAAAATCCCACCGGTTATCACCAGCGTCAAGAATCCGATGACTTGGGTTGAATTGGGTGAGCGTTCCTGGAGTTTCCGGAGAAACGTTTGGCCACCACCGGTGGTGGGTCCGCCGCCAACTCCGCCAGTTCTTGTAGAAGGTCTATGGGTTTGGCCTGAGATCGTCTGACGATCGGCCATAGTTAATTTGTTGCAGAGAGACAGAGAGAGAGAGAGATAGAGGGAAGGAGAGGTGAAGATGGGAACGAGTGATGGTAACGAGTGATGCGTGCACTGTGCTTATAGAAGAACGATTAGGTGTGTGGACAGATGTAACGGAAACTGGTTCAGTTTAGCATGCAGAGTTACACATGGTGCAACGCCATACGAGTTCTGAGCGTGTCAGGCTCCAGGATTCGCTACGAGTGGACTGACTCTTTTTCTTCAGGACGTGTGGATTCTGTGTTGCACGGGCTATGGAAGTAAATAAGTACGCCCACTCCCAGCCGTCCAACTAGAGTACTGAAAATTTTTGTTTTCCATATCTTCATATGAAGTTAATATTGGATGATCACTATTACAATTGCAGTATATAAACACTATTTTGCTTTGACTAAACCAGTGATGGTACAGCATTAAATACAGAGATACCCTTTACAATATGAAGAAGAAAATGAAATATATACGATGTATGGATATGAGATAGACATGAAGAATTTGAAGGACGGTACGTAAGATAATAAAATTCATGTTTCTGGTTTGTTGGTGTCAATGGTTTGTGTGTGGACACGACTCCTCAATTCTTCAAAAGCCCGCATACTCTCAGCGTCAAAGCCTCCCGCAAACTGGAAATCAATTTCGAGTCAGAGTTTCATTCATTTTCTTGAAATGAATTGTGAAATATAAGTCAAGGACTTTTAAGTTCTACAAGATTTGGAAACAGGTAAGCAGAAAAGATTTGCTAAAGTTGATAGATTTTTTAGTATGAAACTCCTTAAAACAAGATTAATCATCATGGAAGGCGTTTCATTTTCTTTAATTATTGGACTTTTGATCCAAAGTCCAAACAAACCAGAACCGGGTACAAGACTGACCACACATACAATTGAACATCAGGTTTGAGTTTTTTCTTACTCCCTAGCTCGTCCACAGGGTGATTTGCAGAAATTCAAAATAAAGGCACTACAGTACCCCCACATCCACACAATGAGCTTTGAGTATATTAATAGAAACAGATATGGGACTGTAAAGGGTACCTGATGAACGCGGAAGGCAAAGCGCACGCCTTGCAGAAGCAAAAATTCTCTGTTCGGCTCTTTCTCGGGTCCATCCATTGCATCAAGCTCCGATGCTACACGTTTCATGTACTTCCTTGCTAATTGCACAGAGGAGAGTTTGATCTGCAATGGGTAAGAAAATTTAAGTAGGCCATTATCAAGAACTAGAGATAATATCTTAAAGTAAAATGATAAAAATAGATTGTTTCTGGCCATGATTGATCCCTTGAGAATATTAATGGATTTCTCAAGATCAAAGAAATTTAATAATATCTAATTGACTAGAATGGTGTCTGTTGAGGATGCAGTGTCTTTTAGACTTGAGTCTTCTCTTTGTTCCTTGGCATTTGAACTACTCCAAATATTGTAGTTAATTTGTAGAAAGGTTGATATCCATGTGGCTAAGTAAGATCTTTCACTTGTTAGGGAGAAAAAATCTACATATGCAAGAGTTTTCATAATTTGAGAGAGATACTTTTGAACATCCAAAGCAAGGTTTCAAAGACCATCTAGCGGATAACTACCATGAAGGTTACTAGTTTTGTAAAGTATAGCAATTACATTTGGTTCACACAGTCAAGAGTCGAGAGTTCTAACTGGGTCTGCATATACACAGACACACAAGGCCTTTGATTGCCCTAGTTCTTGTGTAATTAAGGAATGAAGCATACCTTTCCTACTATGCCTGAGTCCGACAACCAGTCAACTGGAATGCCAAAGTCTCGATACCGTGAAATAGCCATGTCTCTTGTCCGTAAGAGTGCATAGACACTTTGTTCAACCCTGAAATGGAATTTAAAGATGTAGCGGATATCATTTACAGGTCGAATACTAGAGAAAGGTGGATATTTTTTCTGATCAGATTAGTGTAAGAAAAACACATGAAAACAGGCTAGAGTAGGAAATACTAACTTCTCCAGCAACAAGTACATCTTCTTCAGTGCAGAGTCACAGGATAGTTTAGGATCATCGACAAAAGAAGATACTTTCTTTTCTAAATTCATCAAGTCCTGGTATTCAAAGGCTGCCTCCCTCAATGCATCCGCTTTTCCTTCAGGCCAATCAAAGTGCTTGAGAACTGCACGCTCATCAACCTTGCCAAAACAAAAGGAAAGAATATGATTGAACCAGGCATAGGAGAGCATAATGCTGGTCCCTCCCTACCTTACTCAAGCAGGAAAAAGAGAAATATTTATGCAGTTTGTACAATAAAATTAAATTACTTCTCAAGTAGTAATTCCAAGAAATTGAATAAACTGTAATAAATAAAGCAGAATTGGAATTGAGTAAATTACTCTTTCCAAAGCAATATCAGTTAATTCTTAGTGCTACTATTAAACAATAAGACAAGGGGAAGCGTCTAACATTTATAAATAACACAATATTATAGCTGAAGTTTAAAATGCATACCAAGAAGGAGAGTTCCTCATCAAGCCAGTTCACGAATGCAACAAGATCTTCAATATTGGTAAAGGAAGCTGCTCGGACTTCAGTTGCCAAGGACTGAACAAAATCACCTTGTGTCTCCACATCAGCTTTCACCTGAACAGGGCCACAAAGTTTCGTTGTGTCAAACTACAAGATGCTCTCAGACCTCCAACCCAACAAGATAAGATAAAAATGAAACACATGAAACATTTAACATACAGCTAATAGAAATGTTGATCTGTTTTCAATCTCCCCAATCATGTTGCTCCTAGCGTCAACTGCATTGGATGTTGAAGAAGTCAAAGCAGTGGTGTCCTTTTTAGCCTCACGTTTCATTAAAGACTGATAAAGTTCAACAAGTTCAGGAGCACGGTGAACCTTATCACCAGCCCCTCTAGGTAAACTTCCTGGGGGAGGAGGTGGGCGAGGTGGTCCCCCAAGTGGGGGTGGGGGTGGTGGAGCACCTGGTGGAACTGGTGGCCTTGGGGGAGGGGCTGGAATTCCTCTTGAAGGATTAGCATTAGTACCGACAGCACCAGAAGCACCACCTGATGACTTAGGTGGTGGCCGGGGCACCCTTGGAGCCCTCTTCTCAATGTGCGCAAATTTCATCTTGCTCACTGCTGGTGAATCAGCATTGTTACTGTCACTGGGTTGCTCATTTGAATCACTAGCACTAGCAGTAACAACCTTCTCCTTTATTTGGGAAAGTTTTGGTGGCAACATTATGGGCTTGTCTCTTTCCACCTTGGCTCTAGACTCAGAGCTCAAATTCATCTTTGAACTGTCACCAAATCTCTGTGCTCTTGCTTGCTCAGCTTTCTCCTTGATTGCCTTCTCCCTCTCTAAGGCCAACTTGTGCCGGTCCTTGTATGCAGGATACTTGTCATCCAAAACCCCTTCAACTGATTTGGACATTAGCTGAAATGATGATGCTACATTGTTTAGTGAGTCACTAGAAGAAACCTGCGTTCTGATGCGAGGGAGGTTTGGTGTTTCTGGAGATTCAGTAGGATCCTCCATATTCCCAAATGTAGTAATGGCCACACTATCACTTGCATTCCTTAGCATCAGAGCTTCCAGTGGACCCCTTGATGATCTATGGCTCATGCTAGTCCTGCTCGGAGAACCGGCCCCAAAGGACCTAGATGGCGATGAAAGTGCACTTGAATCATCCTTGCTTTTTCCCCACCTCGTCAGCTTCTGGATTAAGCTAGGTTTTTTGCTGACATTACTATATCTACCAATGGAGCTGTCTATGGAAGCATTGTCAAAGTCCTCACTCCCAGGAGAGGAAGGGTGAGAAAAATTGCTTTCAACATCGGTGTCTCCCTGCCCCCGCTCTGATCCTGCATACTCTAACATTAGCTGTTTAGCCTTCTGTTGGGATTTGGGGCTCAAACTCTTGCTGAGATCACGGGCAGATGTCTTCCCTGCAGGAGTCTGGTAGTTCCGGAGTTCATACCTCAGGCAAGCATTCACCCACCGTAGGTAGACCAGCTCTTCAACTTCACTGAACCTGTTCATCTGGAGCCCTTCGACTTGCTTCAAGAGGTCTTCATTTGCATGCCTCAAACCATTGACATCCTCCCTTGCTTTAGCAACTATTTCACTCTGCAGCAGTGTGAAGCCAATTTTAATGGTAAGTATAAATTTACTAAATATATCCCCAAACTTAAAACATGGTTGGGTCATGATGATATTAAGAAGCCACAGCATCTTCTCCATTAAAAATAATTGAATTCTTCACAATAGAAATTATATTAGAATTACATATAATTACAATATGCTTCCTATTCTATATAACAAGTGCACCCCATTTATTGAACAAAATTGCTAAATCAAACAAAAACCCCCAATGCAAAAACAACTTTTGATAGCATCATGAATATAAAGTAGCTGTCCAACGGAAGTCTCAAGGCATTACAGACAAGCAAATATAGAGAATTGAAATAAAAGATAACCAGTAAACATAAATCACAAAAGGTCATAAGAAAATGCAAGTTTTTAATCACATGCTAGCATTCTTATGTGCATGTAAACAGACATACATATAAGATATTACCTCTGTCATATTGGAGAGGGCTGTTACTCTAGCTTCAGCAGCATCCAGTTTTACAGTCAACTCTCTCTTCTCATGTTGAAGCTCTTTGTTTTTCCTCTTAAGCTCCACAACTTCCACCTCTAATTCTTTCACAGCTTTGAGCTTCTTCTCAACCTCAGCATCAATCTTGATGGCTTCCTGCTCCTTTGCCTTAAGACCAGTAACTTGTTGTTTGAGCATCAATAATTGGCCCTTTGTCTGGTTTGCATCAAGCTGGATCTGCCTCTGCAACTCCTTGATCTTGTTCCTAGCCACTTCCAGCTCTTTCCTCACTAAAACTCCCTGTGATACCTCCTCTTGAAGTTTTTTCCTCTCGGTCTGCAAGGAATTGATGGTAATGTTCAGCATGTCTATCTCAACTGTCTTGATCTTGAGCTGCCTTTGCAGCTCCAGAATATCTGACTCCTGCTCCTTCAGACCGTAATACTCGAGTAATTCCCCTTCAAGCTTAACTTCCCTCTCTTCCAATTCCTTTACCAAACTCCTTAACCGCGCTAGTTCATTTGCATTGTTTTGCATCTCATTTTCATATACTTTGTCTCTCTCTGTCAAGGAAGCACTCTTGGTGTCAAACTTGTCATTTGGTAGAGGGAACTCAATCTCCCCAGAAAGAAGATCCTCAAATTCAGGTAAAATATCTTCCTCTTCAAGAGCTGCTGAATTTCCCAAAGCTGGGTTTATAATGCTGCTAATCCTTTTAACCTCTTCTTCCTCCTCTTCCACCTGTCCCTGAAAAGGGTAAAAACACCCACTCTCAATCATCAATAACCATGAAAAAAAGCCCAAAATAATAAAAAAAATTTTGGGTAGTACTTCAAATTTGCAGAGTAAAATATAATAATAACAAAAAATAAAAATAAAAAAGAACTGAGAACTGTGGAAGTACTTACATGCACCTCTTCTGAATTGATGTTAGAATCTGTAAGCTGCTCTTTTTCTTCTCCTTCATTTGGTTCACTGTTTTCTGGATATATAATCACCGGAGTAAAACAGGAAATCAGAAATTATCTCAATAAAATTCATACTATTATAACAACAAAAAGAAGGCGCAATAGGAAAATTACTGAGTACCTGACGGATTCCTTGATGTTCTGACATTAAGCTCCCTAACTGCATAAGCTGCAATTGACGCAGCAACCAGGAAGCCCAACCTCACAATCATGAAGATATCGTTAACAAACAGCTCTTAATCTCCGACTTACCTCCGGTAACCCACCAACCCATTTCCCTGCACCCCTCATATCTGGTGACCCAAACCATCAGCTCACCTGAGACAAAACCATAACAGTCACTCCGGCCGAGGTGATTCCTGGAAAAATCAACCCAGAAAACCAAATCCCGTCCTATATAAAACCCATATCAGAAACTAGAAATTAAGCAGATACAATCACCATATCCAACCATAAACATGCCCAGATAACATTAACATTATCCATCTCTTATAAAGGAGGTAGACCCTTCACACAGAAACAATCTTGGCAAGATATACAACTTTTAGGATGAATAGAAATCCAATACAACCTTGATGCTAAGAGCTACAGCATCCACCAATAACTAGTGGCCAACTTTTCTCCAGAAGGATTGAAATTTAACTACAAGTCGGGTGGGTCTAGTACGTTACCTTCTCCCTTTCAAGGAAGATAGACGTAAAACAGCCAAAAACCCAAAATAACCAACAGAGACTTTCCCACGCTTTTGAATCTTAGCAAGACAAGTCTCTTTTTGTTCTCCCTCACTGAATGGTTAATGCTGTATCTTTCCGTCCCGCTCTCTTGATAGAGAGGGAAAACGAGAAGCGATAGGACACATATTACACACACAGCCAGTTGGCTGGTAGCCGTGTCCACCGTTTGATTTGGATGCCCAATTGATGGACCCACTTCTGTCTGGTCCACAACAGAAACCCTAATCTGCTACTCTGAGCATCTGATGGAGGTGGGACCATTGCCTGATTAAGGCCAGCGGGTTGGCCTCAATACCTGGGCCTAGAGGTTTGCTCCCTTCGAGGTCTCAGATTCAAACTCTCCTGGGCCACCTGCATAAGGTTCGGGATTTACTCGGACCGCGTGGGTTGCAGGGTCTTGCATGAGCCCTCAGGGATTAGTCAGTTGAGCATAAGCAGGCTTAAATACCCTGAATTCCAAAAAAAAAAAGTGTTAATTCTAATTGCTTAGTTATAGGCCATTTTGGATGCACCAATTCACATGTTTGGTGGTACTTTTTTTTTTTTTTTTTGTTACCTATAACTATTTTAAAATTTTTAGATATATTTTTTCTTCCATGTTTAGACCTTCTTCCTTTTTTTTGTCTGTAATTATTTTAAAATTTTTTAGATATATTTTTTCTTTGTATTGTAGGGCAAGGTATGCACATAGCAAAAGAATTAGAAGCAAAGAAGGGCCTTTTGGGAATATAATGTTTTGTAGGCAATTACTTATGATACTCATATGCACAATAGTACAAATCTTGGTATTTAAGTAAATTAGAAAAAAAAAATTAAAGGGTATTTTGGGTATAAAATATCAAGCAAGAACAAAGGTTGGCATTATATGATAGTATAAATAAGTTTTTTTTTCTCAAAAAGAATAATATAAGATTAATTTTGGGTGCACTTATTTGCCCAACCATAGACAATTTTGTATGCCTAATTTATACGACGCATTTATTTGCGTGTAGGACGCACTATAATTTAGCTTTGACAAAAAAGTGGTTTTGACCTTTATAAAATTGTTTTTCGATACAAAAAGAAAATTCACTGGTTTCACGATAAAACAAAGATAGAAGAAGATGGGGCTTGGAAAGGTAAAATTGTTGCTTACTTCCTAGCCTTTTGTTTATTGGATGAGAGTGAGACTTGGGAGAAGCAGCCAAGCAAGTGGGAAGAAAGTAGCTTTTTGTGTGATCCTTAAACTCGACATATAGACTTTTTGGCACAAAGAAGTTTTCATGTTTAATCGTGGCATATCGTGTCACTTCATCACATTACATGAGGACTTGCTGTTCTGGTGCGCATTACTGTGTAAATTCAGACACTATTGTCCGGGTTGAAATCGTCTGCCGCAATGTGGTGCGGCAGGCATTTGCAACCTCCTTGAGATGTTGCTACGGCCTGTGTCTTTTCACAGTTTTCAATGTGAAAAGACACTTTAACATGAAAAATACAAGCCGTGAGATGTTACACATGGCAACATCTCACGGTGCCGCACATGTCTACTGCACAATCTTGCGGCAGACAATTTCGTCCCCTATTGTCCAATCCAAACCGTCTAATTAATAATATAAAAATACTTTAGTAAGTTGCAGAGACAAGTAACGGAAGCAAATCGTCTGCCATGCTTTCCTGATTTGCTCCTTGATGTGGCCATGAGATGCTGTCATGTAGAGCATCTCATAGCCAATGTTTTTTCCATGTGGGGACCACCTAAAACATTTACAACATTCAAATAAGACTGATCGTAAGATGCTCCACATGGCAACATCTCACAGTCACATCAATGAGCAAATCAGGAAAACATTGTGGACAATTTCAGTGGACAAGTAACAGAAGTGTCCAGCGACTTTTATTAAGGTTGTTCATTGGCTGTGGTGACCGGCTCGTTTTTTTGGATAGGCTTCGTCACCAATTGGTTGTTCATAAGGTTGGGTTACGCAAGATTTTTAAAAGCCCGACAAGTTCTTCGACGAGCTTGGTCATATATGGGAATTATCGGGCTGGCTGGATGTTCATAGTGCACATGAGTAAGAAGGGACAAAAGGATATAATGTTAGAGGGAATAGTTGTAAAACTGATTGTTAGTTTTTGGAAAAGTTGAGGCAGTTTTGACCATTCCACCCTTTTATTAATAAATCTTTTCAAGAGTGTGTAAGGACTGTTTTGAAAAACTGAGCATTAGAGGTGGCAATTGTAACCCATGACCCGCCAACCCGCCCGGTCTTAAGCGGGTTAGGGTTGACTGTTTCAATAAACGGGTTGGGTTAGGGTTGACTATTTCAATAAATTGACGCATTGATGACAAGTAAAGTCTTTTAAAACTTTATTAGTATGTTTTAATTATTTTCTTCATATTATTTTAGTTATATTTTAATGATTGTTGTGTTATTATGCTTGTTAGGTGTCCTTTAATATTAAAATGAATTAAAAAATAGAATTTGTATAGACTTTGATATTAGAATGAATTAAAATTTTTAATTTTTAGTAGTAATTTAAATTATTTAAACGGGTTGGCGGGTTAGAGCGGGTTGGGTTAGGGTTGGGATATTCCAACCCGTTTATTAAATGGGCGGGTTCGGGTTGAGCCTTGGCTCGTTAACCCCATACATCAACCCGACCCATTGCCACCTCTACTAAGCATTTTGTTCGGCACGATTCGGGGCCTCTTCTCGTTATGTATAGTATAGATTATTAAGGTGCACATGCAGGATTGCACATAAAGAGAGATCGAGGAACAATTAACAGTTTTGTAACTGTCCATAGTTTAAATAAATAGGCATTTTTACCCTATATTAATAAACGATAAGGGTTTTTTATAGAAGTTGTGCATAGTTGTTGGCACGCTTCCAAAGGAGCCTATTATCATTATATATAGTATAGATAGAAGATATAGATATTATAAATATAACTTTTATTTGTGATATGTATGTGTAATGAGAAGCCTTGTCTTTACGTCATAACTATATTAACTACATAAATATACACACACAATTGTATATATACATTAGTTTAGTTTAGTTTACTTTGGTTTGGTTAAAAAGTGAAATAAAATTTGTAAGTCAGGTTTTGGCTCGCCTCGGTTTAACCGAGACATCCAAAACAGAACCAGCATAATTCAAGTTTGAGGTTTTGAAAACTGAACCAAATTTGTTAAAACCAACTCAAACCGATATAAAGTGTTTTTTTTGGTAGTCCAAACCGATATAAAGTTGATTAGAGTCATTAGACGGCGCATTTTTTACTGTGTCAAATCAACTTCAACTTTTGAAATTTGCTCTCCTATTTTTCATTTTTAGTGGCGCACTTGTAACTTTACCAATGAATTTGGATCATAAAGTGAGATGTGTAGGCCACAGCTTTTTAATCGTGCCTAAAAACTTACATGGGTCTAGGATAATATGATTAGAAACTTTAGTGTGCATTTAAGCTAAGATAATATGATTAGAAACTTTAGTGTGCATTTAAGATTTAAACCAGATATTTCAAAATTTTTCTTAGGGTCAAGAAAAATTTACCACCACTTGTGAATTGAAACTTTTAACAAACACTTTTTGTATTATAAAAGAGTTTTGGGAAAATTTTGAAAAAGTGTGACTTCTTAAAAATATTTATAAAAACAATCCAATAAGATGTCAAATTGAAAAAAAAAAGACTAATTTTCAAAAATAATGTCATTTTATTATAGACAAACCGCTTGTCTCTGCATATTATGCGTTTGTGTCCCATGTAAGATGAGTTTGTGTCCCATGTAAGAAGTTTGTGTCCCAAATAAAATGATCCTCAAATTTAATTATTTTTTAAAAGTAATTTTGTAATTTAATTTCGATGGACTTTTTTATAATTATCGAGGAAAAGGGGCCCTTTTTTGCAATTAGACATTTTAGTGGACTGTTTTATAAATATGTTAAAAAAGTGACCCTTTTTCGTAATTTTCCCAAGAGTTTTTTCATAATATTGGAAACGGGGCAATGTGGGCCGCCCACGCAATATGGGGGCCCACATCCTCTCATTCTCCGGTCCACAACACATCTTGGTACGGTGTAGAAAATTTTTTAGCCTTTTGCAATATCAAATCATTAGTTGTATTGGAAACTTAAGCTAAATTCTAATTTTGGCTAAATTTCCCTCTCTTTTATTTTTTCCTTATTTAAACAGGTCTTAAAAAAATTATTTTTTGAAACCCCTAATGTAAAGTTGGCAACGGGAGAAGTTAAATTGGTAAACCGTCCCTAATGTTTAGGGTTTGGTAAGACATAAATAGGGTTACGGATTACCCTAACCGCTCCTGAATTGCCCTGAACCCAACCTATACCCTTATCATTCCAATAAAGTCATTCATATATGTTTTCATATATTTTACAATTAATATATATTTCTATATACCTTATAAGTAACTATATTATATATTTTATATTAAATTTCTTAAAATATAACATATTTAGGTTGCCTTGAACTTGCCTCACTACCAGTCCAATAGGCTTAGGAATGGGTTTGGTATGACCTAAATGCTCATAGGAGCTTATTAGGGTTTGTTAGAACTATAATGACTCAACCAAGCAAGGTATTATGCCCTTCAGGCTAAGTCCGTACGGTTTTGTCCTCAAAAGGCGCATTGTCAAGTTAAGTGTTTTCCCTGACTCTTTTATCTTACCGGGCATTTATCCATTTTCGATATGAAATTGGGATGTCACAATCTCCCCTCTTTCAGGATTGCAGGTCCTTGTGCAATGCCTTGCTAACCAGAAGCCTGCCAATCCTTCATGGATCAGTCCTTGTTGGTCCAGCCACCTCCTATGAGCAACGCCATGACCCACACCAGCCATGGACTACTAGACCCAAATCCAACTCTGATACAATCACCATACCCAAGCATAAACAAAACCAGATAACATTAACATTATCCATCTCTTATAAAGGAGGTAGACCCTTCACACAAAAACAATCTTCGCAAGATATACCACGTTTAAGATGAATAGAAATCCAATTTAACCTTGATGCTAAGAGCTACAGCATCCACCAATAACTAGTGGCCAATTTTTCTCCAGAAGGATTGAAATTTAACTACAAGTCGAGTGGGTCTAATACGTTACCTTCTAGTTTCCAAGGAATATAGACGTAAAACAGCCAAAACCCCGAATAACTGACAGGGACTTTCCCACACTTGTGAATCTTAGAAAGACAAGTCTCTTTTTGTTCTCGCTCACTGAATGACCTTTCCGTCCCGCTCTCTTGATAGAGAGGGAAAATGAGAAACGATAGGACACATTAGACACACAAGTAGTTGGCTGGTAGCCATATCCACCATTGATTTAGAGGCCATTTGGTAACGTTTTTTTTAAAAACAGTTTGAAAACTAAAAACTTTTTCAACCGTTTTTTAGTTTTTTTAAAACAGGTGATAAGAAACCCGTTTGGTAACAATTATTATTTTTTTGGGTTTTCGAAAACAGGTGACAAAAAACCCATTTGATAATACTTACTGTTTTTTGGGTTTTGCTATGTATGTTTTGTATATCATTATAATAATTTTTTACTGTTTTTTCAATTAAAATTATATATATATTTATCTTTCATATACAACTTTTTTTTTACAATTTTATATTTATGTATAATTTTGAAAAAAAAATCGTTTTATGTATATATATTTATTTATTATAAATATTTACTATATATATAATTTATGTTAGCCTAGCAGCGAGAGATTCGGCACTTGCCAAGATCCTCAAGGAAGAGGTGAAGTATGGCGCCGGTCCCTTCTCTCTGTTTTGTTTTGTTTTTTTTTTCGCGAGCAATGAGGGCAACGGTACACTCCTGTAGCCGCCAAGCTCATACCAAATTGAGATCTTGAGCCCGTCAGTTGTTACAGCCACCTCATTTTATTTTGATTATCCCTGCTTCAGTGCTGTTAAGTAATAAAATTATAGCCATAAAATAAATAGTAAGATATAGCTACAAGAACTTATTAATTTAATATATTAGCCCCTAATATTATCAAAAGAAATTATAAAGAGGGGTGAAAGTGTAATTTAGAACTTCTTTTAATTTTAAGGTTTTTAAAAATCAAACATGCCTAAAACTATTTCAAATTTACAAAATCAAACCCCTATATAACACAATTAAAAATCTCTCTCTCTCATCCACGAGTCTTCAAATCTAGCCATCTTCTCACTCTAGTTCAAAAGCTGATTTTGGGAACAGTTAAACAGGAGACCGCATCAAAGGTGTAACGTCCCAAACCCATACTCAATAAGATATTGTCCACTTTGGGCCCAATGGGCCCTCACGGATTTGTTCTCAAGGGATAACACAAGAAAACTTCCCAGTAGTCACCCAACCTAACAATGCTTTCACCCGAGCACGCTTAACTTCAGGGTTCCAAGGGGATTTAGTCCCATGTTATTCCTTAATTAAAAAGCCTCTTGCTTAGTAGGGGGTCTTAAGACTACTTATAGCATCCCCGAGCGTTGTGGGATCCCAACCATATGCACATCCATGCTTGGCAGCCCTCCATGTGAGCTCTACTCATTCACAGCTGCCTGACAGGTTGTTACATACTCCCCTCCACGGGACAACGCGTCCCCACATTAGGCCGGACTCCCACAGTTTCCGGTCAGGGCAGACTCTGATACCATTTGTAATGTCCCAGAGCCATACCCAGCAAGATATTGTCCGCTTTGGGCCCTCACGGATTTGTTCTCAAGGGATAACACAAGAAAACTTCCCGATGGTCACCTATCCTAGCAGTGCTCTCACCAAGCACGCTTAACTTCAAGGTTCCAAAGGGATTTAGTCCCGTGTTATTCCTTAAAAGGCCTCTTGCTTAGTATGGGATCTTAAGACTACTTATAGCATCCCTGAGCGTTGTGGGATCCCAACCATACATGTACATCCATTCTTGGCAGCTCTCCATGTGAGCTCTTCCCATTCACAGCTGCCTGACAGGGTGTTACAAAAGGAGAGTTCATTTAACATCCTGAAATCTGAGAAGGTTTGTTCCCAATCTCTTGGTAAGATATCTCCATTAATTTGCCACTGTGATGTTTTGTTGAAGGCCACTTTTATCGTAATAAATATTGTCAAAGTCTTCCAAGTACTGTCACCTGTTCGAATGGTTTTATCACAGACGTTTCTTTCATTACGAGGAGGTACAGAAGAGAGAGGGGATTGCTCTTGAGGCAAGGAAAGTGAACACTGGAATGAGAGGGGGTTGCTCGAATGACACGATGAGTGACTCCCTATCATGATCAACCACTAAAAATGAAGGAAAGTTTGTGATGAAGAACGTTCTAAACAGCTAGAGAATGGAGAAAAGACAGAAAGCGGTGAAGATGGGAGTCGAGAATATCTCGACTTAGAATATTACAAAACTACCACCGTAAAAAAAAAAAGCAAAACACAGTTTTTGGTTTTTAAAAACCTATATTTTGGGTTTCTAAAATCTTTAATGTTTTTCGAACCGTTTTTTTTTAAAAACAATTTGAAATCCCCCAATACCAAACACGTTTCTGGTTTTCTGTGTTTAAAAACCAAAAAATGGTTTCTGAACACATTACCAAACACCGTCTTAGATGCCCAATTGATGAACCCACTTTATGTCTGGTCCAAAACACAAACCCTAATCTGCTACTCTTGGGCATCTGATGGAGGTGGGACCATTGCCTGATCATGCACTGACAGGTCAACTTAACCTAGTAGACATTCATATGGCATTAGTAGGGTGCACATGGAGAACTGCAATTAAGGGAGAAAAGAGTTGAAGGGGGTTTCAATTTATAAGTGGAAGTAACGGTGATTGTGGTGGTTATATGTTAGAATTCATCACATTACATTTGAGGACTTTGTGTTCTAGTGCTCATTGCTGTAAAATCAGACACCATTGGCCAATCCAAACAGTCTAATTAATATTAATAATAAAAAGAAAAAAGGATAGCTGCAGTCCTTGGACAAGCTTTGTAACTAATTGGTTGTTCACGAGGTTGGATTAGAAAAGATTTTTAAAAGCCAGATAAATTCTTGGACGAGCTTGGTCATGTATGGGAATTATCGAGCGGCCCAATGTTCATATTATATATATTATAAAATTATTTTTTATTTAATATATATATGTATGTATGTGGGTATAAAGTGCTTAGATTTTACCAAAAAAAAAAAAAATAAAGTGCTTAAATTAGTGGCGTACTTCTAACTTTACGAATCTTTCAAAGTAAAAGTGTGAATTTGGTTCATAAAGTCAGATGTGTGGGCCACGGCTTTTTAATCGTGCCTAAAAACTCAAGTACTGGTCTAGCATTAGAAACTTTTTTTGTGCGTTTAAGCTTTAAACTAGATATTCATGAAAATTTCATTAAGGACGATTTATGTATTACAAAAGAGTTTTTCCACATCCTCCCATTTTCCCGTCAACAATATCTTTTGGTATGGTGTAGAAAATATTTTTTTGTTAGCTTTTTGTATTATCAAATCAATAGTAGTATTGGAAAATTAAGCTAAATAATTCTAATTTTGGCTAACTTTCCCCTTTTCTTTTTCATATTTAAACGCATGTCTTAAAAAATTTATTTTTTGAAACCACTAATCTAAGGTTGGCAATGGGGCAGGTTAAATTGGTAACCTATCCCTAATGGTTAGGGTTTGATAAGACATAAATGGGGTTATAGATTACCCTAATCCGCTCCTAAATTGCCCTGAACCCAACCTTAGTATGCCCTTATCATTACAATAAAGTTATTTATATATATTTCTATTATGTTTATAATTAATATATTTTATGTATAAAATATTAATTATATTATATATTTTATACTAAACTTTTTAAAATATAACAAATTTAAGTCGCCCTGAACCTACCCCACTACCAACTGAATAGGGTTAAGAATAGGTTTGGTAAGGCCTAAATTCTTATATGTTAAGCTTTATCAAAACCCACCCCATTGCGATCGCTACACAACATGAACTGATCCTTGAAAAAAACTTGCAAATATCCCATTTTAGCTTAGTACTTTTTATTTTAAAAATAATGACCCTTACAATGTTTTATGCCTTTACTTGATTTATCTATCATAAATATTTTTTTTAGTGAACTAATTTTAAAAAAAAATTCAACATAACCTATTTAAAAGTTTTTAATAATTTACTAATACAATAATAATATATATTTTTTTAAAAATAACACGTGCAATCACGTGATCCCCGCTTGTCCGTCTCGGAGCGAACTGTGTGGAAGCTTGTGAAATGGAAGTCAAAACGAAAATAACGACTTGACAGAAAGCTCTAATCAATTCTCTCGATTTCACATTTCGCATAAATCCTTTGCTTCTTCGGTTCATCCGATGCTCATACTTGGCTTGTCGCTTCACTCTTTCCTCTTTTTATAAGCGAATCGCAGATGGAACTTTTGCCATAACATGGCGATCCGATAATACGAGGCCTTGGAGCTTCTGCAAGGATGCCGATTAACGTGAATGCGCCTGAAATTCCGCCATTGGAGCTTTTGCCAGAACTCGAATGCTTAAACTTTGCATCCTTTCCTCGCGGTTTTTGAGTTTAATTATACTCCTTCAGGTACTCAAAGCATCTTTTTCGTGAATTATCAGCTCTTTCACTTCAATTGATCTGGATCTTTCCTCGTTTTTGTCATCGCTCATGTAAAATAGTCCCTATATCGAACGATTTTAAGGAAGAAAGCGTAGAAATCGTGTATTTGTAACAGGTTTTTTTTTTGTTGCTTCGGTGCCTTCTCTCTGTTGTCATTATCTTCACGAAGAGAGAACATCTTTTCATATGCATCTTGTGGGCGAGAAATCGGTTTCAGATCCTAAGAGTTTAAATGCTGCCTAAACAAGAATATTTGAGTAGATGAGAGATATATCGGCTTAATGTTTACTGGAACTTGTCAGATTGTAAATATCTTGAAGAAGATGGAGGTTTCCGGAGAAACTCGTCGTGAAATCGAATTGGATCGCTTGCACGGTGGAGGCGAAGAGTCAAATTTTCAAATACCTGAGTTAGAATCGCCGGGCTCTGGTACTCACTTTAGCCTTGGCTTTGATCAACACTTACGTTCAATGAACGCGTTGGAAATCTTGATAGAAACTCTGAGGATCTTGAGATATAATGGCTCGGTTTTCTTGATGATTTCTTCCGTGCTTATTTGTCCTGTTTCTGCAGTGTTGCTCTCGAATGTCCTAGTTGATCAGGCAATTGTAAGGAGACTGACTATTAGACTTTTGTTAGTGGCAAAGTCCAGTGGACTTCCTCTGAAGGCTGTAGTCAGACAATCATGCCAACATTTTTCAGAGATGGTCGTTTCTACAATTTCTTGCTTCCCTTTGTACATCACCCTCTTACTGTTATCCAAAGCTGCAATCGTTTTTGCTGTGGATTGCAATTATTCAAAGAGGAAGGTTAATGCTTGCAATTTTTTGGTGATCATTGGCAAGATCTGGCGCCGTATTTTTTCAACATATCTGTGCAACTGTGTGGTGATTGTTGGCTGCCTAGCCTTATTTCTTGTTTTGCTCATGGCTGTCTGCAACATGTTTTCTTTGGTAGGCCTCCCATCCCATTTGATTGTATGTCCTGTAATATTGGTGGGATTTGCCTTCTCGATTTTTTATGCCGTAGCAGTTATTATTGGCAATATTGCCATTGTTATCTCTGGTTTAGAGGACACATCGGGCCCTCAGGCTTTCCTTCACTCAGATTTTCTAGTAAGGGGACAGACTCAAGTGGGTTTATTGATATATCTTGGATCGACGATTGGAATGGCATTTGTGGAGGGTTTGTTTGAGCATAGGGTGAAGATACTGAGCTATGGAGATGGACTTTCTAGGACATGGGAAGGGCCTCTCTTGGTGATTTTGTATTCTTTTGTGGTGCTTATTGATTGTATGATGAGTGCAGTTTTCTACTTCACTTGTAGATCTAATATTGAAACTGATGAACAATACCGCACCCTTGCAGCAAGCACAGTTCTTTTCTCCGAATCAATGGAAGTTCAATGACATTCCCTGATACTGGAAATATTTCAGCAACATTTTATTTGTCAATAAGAGATAGGAGTATAGGAAGCAAATGACAGAAGCATTTCAAAACATGCATCCATTAACCCCTGATGTGAGTATCATTTTTCTGCCTCGTCACATTTTTGAAGTGACACATAATGAAAAGCAAGCATCATGAAGCCTTGTAGCTGCAAGAATGTTGAATTAGTTGTATATCTATATCTGTTGTTTCAAATTCAAATATCTCTTGTTTCAAATTCAAAATTGATTCAAAGTTAATTCAAATTGTTCAAGAATATCCTTGATCTGTTTTCTCGTCTGTGAAAAAATCTAGCCTAATACACATTTAAGATAGCATGTGCAGTCACTTGGTTTTTTATGTGCTTTGAGTAGGATATATTTATTTATTTATTCATTCATTCATTTGTATTATTTGTAAGTCCAACTTTGGAATGCATTCAAAAAGCAATAATGTAAGCTATAACCATTTATTAAAGAGACTGAAAGTGTTATTAAAGATGATGACATTCCTCAATCATGTTAAATAATTATATGCCAGAACTTAGGCCATAGGCCATACTCCTTGTTATGTTGTAAAATGGAACACGTACTCCAATGATTTCTGAAATGGAAGAGATGCTTTCTGAAATGGAAGAATTCCATGCCTTTGGGTATCATATATATCAAATAATTTTGCCCTGAAGATTTGTACTCCAATGATTTAAGACTTCTTAATTCGTAATGGCATTTTAAAGGTTTGGATCTGTTGCTTGGATTAATTTGTAGGGACTATAATTTGTGATATAACCTGCAATGTGACTTATGATATGAGAATTTGTTGGAGGCTCTGCTAATGCGGGCAGACTTTGTTTACACATTGGCATGATCAGTTGGTACATGCTACCTGTGATGACATGTTGCATTGTCAAATCCAGTCTCGACATGGCTCATTTTCAGACTTGAGCAAGTATGAAACAACTTGGATACTTTCACTGTTCAATACGAAAAGGCATCTTAAGTTAAATAAGGGAATGAAATTAGCATCTTTACTAGCTAATTGTGTTGGTAATATTTCTATTATCAAGTGCTATAAGCAATGTGAGGAACCTCTCCTGGAGAAGAACACAATCTCTTTCTTTGAAACATCTGGCTATATATATATATACACGCGCACACACATACACACATATTGTATTCTAGTTTTTGATTTTGACGTTATCACCTATAAATATTTTGTGGATTTGTTGACTTGCCTTTTGGGAGGCTTAGTTGCTAGCTATGATAATAATAATTTTTCGAAGCTCTATGTTATTAATTTTTGAAGATTACGTGAGCCCCACTGCATAGATAGGATCAGTTAATCTAAGAGACAGGAGATCCTAGAATAGTGATCATTTGGAGTACCACCTATATGTCTTCAATATTTTCTGCACGTCAAATATTGGGCCTTGGACAACTTGAATGATAAATTAGATTTGAGATCACATCTATGCCAGTCAAAGGTAAGACAACCTTTATGATTATGTTAATACCAGTCACTTATTTCATTTGAAGGTGGATGCCATACTCATGTACCCTGAATTGTGATTGCAAAGTGCAGTTGACAACAATTTCAAGGGATAAAATCATTTCATACTGTCTAAGGTATGTTTTCCATTTTTCTTTTTGTAAAAATATTTCTGTCTCATGGAAGAACGAAATTTTTTCTACTTCCATAATAAGATTCTGTTCATGCAGGGAAATACCCCTCTTGAAGGGGTGGTAGAGAATATGAGAAATTTTATTTTAGTTCCCTTCCGATGGACATTTTACTAATCAAGTTTACTAATGGAAATTTCATTTGAGCCCTACTGCATGGATGGGATCAGCTTAAAGATCATGCGAGGAAGGCTCACACCCCTGTCCGACATTGTATTCGTAGAGATCTGCCTAAAATGATGCTAATGATAGAGATTAGAGAGTCTTATGAAAAGTCATAAATGGATAGTTCTGATACATTTGTGAGCACAGAGAAGGTTCCACTGATGATGTAGATGAACCATGAAATCCATTTCTTGGATTATTACCAGCAAAGGATGCCAGATGAGGGTTAGGTTCTCCTTTCTGTTTAAGGATTGTTTTCAGCATTTTCCTGAATAGTAGTTACCATTTTATGCTAACAATTGAGCTGTAGTTTCCAGGTTGATCTATTTGCAAAAGTTGGCCGTGTTAGAGGTGGTTGGCCATTTTAAAGAATCCAAAGCGAGTTGACCCAGCATATTTTTCTACAGGGAAACATAAAGATGCATTTCGCACCTCATGAATCACTCTGCCTATGGCACAATGATTTGAGGAGACTGCTAAATATTAAGGCCCTTAAGTTTATCTATCCACTTTACATCACGATTATCATATGCTTAGAAGAAGATAGCTGCTTTTGGCAACAAGTGTTCCTCCTTGGGAGTCTTAGGACACTTCCTGCAAAATAACTCGGTAAGTATCATAATGAGATTTTGAAATATATAATTCAGAAGGTACAAATTCTAAACACCACTGCATTTCTAGCATCCTACCAATTCTTTTCTATTGCTTCCTCACTTGTAACTTACAGGGCCCTTGTTTGTGCATCTTCCAGAGACCAACAGCACCCAGAATCACCTTTTATTGCACATATAAAATTTTTCATTATGAAGATCTTATCATCAAATCTCCATAAACAAGATCATAAAAGAAGTTCCATGATTCTCACGGGCTCCATTCCCACATGTGGCATACCAACTTCTTAATTGCGAGACTAAAGAGTTTCATCATTCTCCTCCATTATCTCTTAAACAAGCTCATGAAGGTGCCAATTCATTTCCAAGCAAAGCAAGAGACCTTCCCTGCATTTAATATGCAGTCTTAAATTCATCTACTAACCATATTTGTATATACATATGATACGTAGGAGGCAAGTAGGGTTGTATGGATGTGCATGCAATCAGTTATCATTGCTTTGGGTTATCTTTATTTAAGTAGATCAATTTGAATAAGTTAAGGGACACGCTTGTTATCCCAAGTAGGTAGGAAGAGATAGGTTTGTTAGGAAGAAGGGATCGACTAGTTTGGAGAAGCAACTCATGTTGTTCTTGGAGGCCAGGATACCCTTTAAGTGTCCTACACTTTCAAAATAGGTAAGTAACACAAGGTAGATCCTTGTTCTTTACCCATTTATAAGCCTGTTACGCATTCTCAATTCGAGACACGTAACAATTTGGTATCAAAGCTAGGCATGTCTGACCATCGTATGGACCGATTGGAAAAGGATATTGGCTCCCTCAACGCTAGCCAACAGGCTTTTCGGCAAGAGTTGCAATAGGAGATCCAAAAAGAAGTTCGAGTAGGTAATGAACAAATGATGAAACAGATGGAGGCAAGGATGAATTCATTTATTACTAAGTTCAATCATTCTGCAATGAATGAAAGTGGTGGACGTGATGAATCCTCATCCTCAAAAATAAAGAGAAGGGAATTATGAGAGATTCGGGGTTTAACATCTCTAGCTTTTCAAGACTTGAATTTCCTCATTATGATGGAGGCGAAGACCCCACAGGGTGGATTTGTAAGGTAGAACAGTATTTTGAATTCCAGCATACAGACGAGGCTAAGAAGGCACTGTATGCTTGTGCGCACCCCCTTTTTCGGTTTCGGGCCGCACGACGAGGTGCATGTAGAAGTGATGCTCGCCTCGGGACTGTTTTGGAGTTTGGAGTCGCCACTGCCTGAGAGGTGCAGACAGACACAAAAAGGGGCACCTATTCGGGCCTAATTATTCTGGTCTGCGGCTTATTAGAGTTCTGAGCAAGTTCTCGGTTACGTCTAGGGAAACCCGAAGACACCCTAGCCCGCCCCGTCGATTGACAGGTCCCGTGGGTCTCCTTGGTCTTGAGTCAACTTAGTTTTCACCCAATTCCTAAGCCAACATGCACACTTGGGGACCGTTGATGGTGTGGGTCCCCTTTTTATTTGATTTTATCTTTTATTAATTAGTGAAGTGGGTCGGCTACGGGCCCTGTTGGAAGGCCCGCGGGTTGCCATGGTTGGGCCTTGGGCCCAGTTGGGTTATTGGGTAACCCATTTGGTTGTTTTATTATTTTATTTATTTACACTTTAGGTTTGGGCTTAATGGGCTTGGAATGGGCCCATTAGCCAAAGTCAAGTGGCCTCGGGCCCGTTTATTGAAAACGGGCCTGGTTTGGGCCGGTCCGAAGTGGGCTCCACAGTTGGTCCTAGGGTGGTCTTGGTGGGCCCATCTGGGCCCATGGTCCAAAGATGGGCTTAAGATAGCCCAAATTGCTTAAGGGACTGGTTCAGGCCGGTTCAGGTCGAATTAGGTTCAACCGGGCCGGAAAATTACATTTTTTATATTACTTTTACATTAGCCCGTATTGTCTATACGGTCCACCGTCGCCCGTAGACGAAATCCGGTTTGCCTCGCCCGTGAAGCAAACACGGTCCAGACTAGACCGTTCTGAGTTTACGGGCGCCTCCAGTTTTGCATTTTGGCCGCCGATTCTTCCTGGGATCAGTTCCGTGGCCTCTTTGGAATGTTCTGCAACATCTGGAATGATTCCACTGCCTTCGTATTTCTTCAGTTTCTCATTTTGGCTTAGAAAACCATCTTCTCCCTCTTCCTTTGGCAATGGTATATAGTCCTTCTCCTCTCCATCTTTTAATTTGGTAAAATGAGAAAGGAATGAGGGAATAGGAGGGGGTTACATAAGATTATAAAAAAAAAAGGGAGTCCCTTCTTGCATTTGCAAATTGAACCAAAGAACTATATTTTATAAACCTGCTTTCTTCGCTTTTCTCAAGGGGATGCTCATTGGTATTGAGAAAACACCAACAATAAATCAAATAGATTAGTAGTCAAGGGGGTAAAATAAAGGAAATTCGAAGTTGCTTGAATTGCAAAATCATACTTTTATACTGAAAAGAAAGACATTAGAAGTGTTACCTACTATTAACTCTTTGATTTGGTGATGTCGAGGTACTCCGAGAATTTCGGCAGCGCTTCCGCGTCCTCCGGGTTTTCCTAGGATGATTTTGAAAGAGGTTTGTTGAGGTGGAATTGAATGAAGGCTAAAAGAGAGGGATTAGGCATGGTTTAAGTAGGATGGGGGTATTTTGGGGATAAAATTAAGCTTGGGAATGAGAGGGTATTTGGACAGGGTTTCGGACGTGGGAAAGACCAAGAAGGAGAGGGGGGCCAGCAAGGAGGACCAACTTGTCCAAATGAGGGGGGTGGCCTCTCTATTTATAGGCAAAATTTTCGTGCCCGTATTTGAACTACGGGCATGCCTTGCCCGTACTTGAAGTACGGGCGTGCCTTGCCCGTAATTCAAATACGGGCGAAAAACGAATATTTGCAATTATCGCAGATTCTTCCGTACGGGACGCGTGTCCTGCCACGCGTCCCTTCTAGAAGCTTGCCCGTAGTTGAAGTACGGGCATGCCTCGCCCGTACTTCAAATACGGTCCAGCACGTTTTTAAAATGTTTGGATTTCAAACATTTATTCAATTTGGTTTATTTAAAGATTTTTATCCGATTTTTTGATTATTTTATTATAAAACGAGATTCTCTTATTAAAATAATATTAAAAGATTATTTTTGCTTATTTAATTCATCTATTCTGCTTTTTTACTGCTGTTTTGCCACATGGGCAGCTTTCTTTGAAACTTCAATTGCCCATAACTTCTCTGTCTGATGTTCGATTTTAGCAAATTTAGTGTCGTTGGAATCAGCTCGGAACATACTATCCACTGGGATTAAATTGGGCAGTTGAATTGGGATCGAGCAAAAAGTCAACTTTCGCTCCCCCAAAAGTTTGACCGGCTCATAACTTCCTTATCCGGACTCCGATTCCAGCAAACTCAGTTGCATTAGAACCGTGTCGAAATGCTCTTTTCAATGAGAGGAAGTTTGATGGCCAATTCTCTTTGGATCAAAAAGTCAAATTTTGGCCCCCCTAGGGTTTGACTTTTTAATTGAAATTTTCATTTTCTTCATTTTCTGGGGTGCAAAAATCAGGTGTCTACAATGCTGCATATCATTTGGATGGAGATGCACAGATGTGGTACCAAGTTTGTTGCAAGGAGGAAGGTACATAACTTAACTGGGAGAGACTAAAAATGGAACTCCACCACCAATATGGACCCACAAGGTTCCAGAACTTCTTTGGAGACTTGACCAAACTCAAACAAGGTGGCACTGTTCGTGACTATCAAACGGAATTCACTCGATTGCTCAACCGGACGGGAAGGCTTAGCACAGAGCAACAAGTTGGTTGTTTCTTAAGTGGCTTAAAAGATACATTAAGGGTAGATGTGCAGGTTGCCAAGCCCTCGACCCTATCCGAAGCTATTGGGCTAGCAAGGTTATATGAGTCACGCGCAGGGGAGACAAGGAAGTCCTCTTTCACAGATTATAAGAAGCAAGTAGCACCACTGGGGGTGCCGCCCTTACCATCTGCAGCCTTGTCACGAGCTAAAACCTTAGTGGTGTGACGATTGAGTCTCGGAGAGCTAAAGGAGAGGCGTGACAAAGGCATTTGCTTTAATTGCGATGAAAAATTCTCACCAGGTCATTGCTGCAAAAGGTTATTTTATATAGAAGGCATATTTCCGTTGGATGATGTAAAGCCAGGGGAGGCAGAGGAAGAAATAGAGGAAAATGGGAGACAAAGCCAGAGATCAGTCTGCGTGCTGTTTTGGGTTCTTCCAACCCCAAAACGATGAGATTCAGAGCAAGCATTGGAGGACATGGTCTTAATATTTTAGTCGATTCGGGTAGCACCCATAACTTTCTCAATGAGGAAGTGGCGACCAAGATGGGTTTAAGGGCAGAATAAGGACAAAGGTTTGAAGTTGTTGTGGCTGACGGTGGTCGTATACAAAGCCAAGGTATTTGCCGATCTATACCATTAAAGGTTCAAGGTAACATGTTCCCACTTGATTTTTTCCTATTATCTATTGATGGTTGTGAAGTGATTCTTGGCACTCAATGGTTAAAAACTCTCGTTCCAATAATCTGGGACTTTGGAGAGTTATGGATGAGGTTTTGGCATCAAGGAAGAGAGGTGGTATTGTACCACTCTAAGGGACCTAAGGATCAAATCACTACAGAGGCAAAAATCATGCGAGATATTCAAAAGCAAAAAAGGTCGTGTCTTATGCAAATTCATGCAATCTGTTTGGGATTGGGACAACGAGAGATGAAGCCTCAATCAACTCAATCTAGAGTTCTACAAAAGCTATTAACCGAATTTACGGAATTATTTAATAAGCCAATTGGGCTCTCTCCTATGAGGTCTCAGAATCATCGAATCCCATTGGTGCAAGGAGCAGGTCCCGTAAGTGTACGACACTATCCCTATCCACACTACCAGAAGAACGAAATTGAGAAGATCATAACGGGGTTGTTGGATTCTGAGGTCATCCGAATGAGCAATAGCCCATATTCTTCTCCGACTTGATTCCTATAGATCGCTAAGAGCAATAATGAAGGAAAAACGAACAAAGAAACACACAGATTTAACGTGGTTCACCCCAGAATAGGGCTACGTCCGCGGCCGCTATTTTTTACTATGTCATGAATAGAAGAATACAGTGAATCCAGATGATCAGGCTCCACAAACTTCAACAAGAATGTACCCAGATGATGTGGACAAGACAACCTTTAGAACTCATCAAGGGTACTACGAATTCTTAGTCTCACGAATGCCCCAGCCACTTTTCAGTCATTGATGAATGAGGTATTTAAAACTTTTATTCGGAATTTTGTACTTGTATTTTTTGATGATATCTTAATCTATAGCAGTGACTGGGAAAGCCACTTGGATCACGTGAGGAAGGTTTTTGAAATACTAAGAGCAAATCAACTTTTCATTAAGCTTGAGAAATGCCAATTCGGTCAAAGTGAGGTGAACTATTTGGGTCATGTGATTTCTACAAAAGGGGTAGCAATGGATCCAAACAAGGTTTTTGCCATGGTGGCTTGGCCCAAGCCTACAACCATAAAAGGCCTTTGTGGATTCCTCGGTTTGACTGGGTATTACAGGAAGTTCATTCATGGTACTGAGAGATAGCCCAACCATTGACAAACATGCTCAAGAAGGATTCATTCCATTGGAGTCCAGAAGCCGAAAGGGCCTTTGAAAAATTGAAGCATGCTATGATCTCAAGCCCAGTACTTGTCTTACCGACTTCTCTAAGGTTTTTGTAGTAGAGTGTGATGCCTCAGGGACTAGGCTTGGGCAGTTTTGATGCAGGAAGGAAGACCCATAGCATTCTTCAGCCAAGCTTTGCATGGAAGGAACTTAACATCTATACATTAAGCGAATGGGGGGTGGCACTTGACGTGTCACCCCCGCGTTGCTTCAGAGGCTCGGGACAGGCTCGCGTGCTTCGGCCTTCCCGAGCCTCGCAAGAAATCAAAAAAAAGGCGGGCGTAATTTTTTATTTTGGTTTAAAACGACAAAATAATTCACATTCAGTGTTTAAGTTTTTTTGTAATTTCAAATCAGGCATATCTTCTTATAAAACGACAATACTTGCCGCAATTTTTGACTTTTGGGTTTTTTAAAATAATTTAGATTTAGTGATTTAAGCTTTTATATTTCTAGATCAGGTATAACCAATTCGTAACTTTTGTCTTTTTTTTTTTCTTCGGTTTAAAACAACAAACATAATTCACATTCAATGTTTAATTTTTCTGTAATTGCAAAACAATCATAACTTCTTCGTAAACGACCAGACTTACAAGCCTTCGGTTTTTGAAAATAATTTAGATTTAGTCATTTAAGTTTTTATATTTCCAGATCAGATATAAACAATTCTTTACTCCTCTCACTTTCTCTCTCTCGATCCTCTCTCTCTCTCTCTCCGTTTTCTTGCAACCTTGGGGCTCTTCTCGAGTGTTCCAGCCTCTCCGTTTTCTTGCAACCCAAGGCTCTTCTCGACTGTTCCAGAACCCCTCTTCTTTATTCCTCTCAGTTTCTCTTTCTCTCTCTCTCTCCGTTTTCTTGCAGCCTCTAGGCTCTTCTCGAGTGTTAAAGCCTCTTTGTTTTCGTGCAGCCCAAGGCTCTTCTTGACTGTTCAAGAACCCCTCTTTGTTCTCTTACATAAAACAAATGGGTTGAGAGCAATGGTTGGACTGAATATAAGGATATCAGCTGAATCGGTTGCATCAGTTTTGGCTCCCTACTTTCTTCAGGTGCAATTTATATTCTTTTTCTGTTGATTCAGCAGTAATAGTTCCAGTTACTGTTCTAATGGTTGATCAAGTTCTTAGCTTTCAATTCAATTTCAGAGCTTATTTTCCATACGCCGTTCTTTATTTTTTTGTTTATTTTATTTTTTCTTCTCATTTTTTAATGTTTTTACGTTGTTCTGTATTTGGATTTTACCTTCTATGCAAGTGGGGTTGATTGATAAAAAAAATTTCATCCTATTATTAGGTCTTTTAGAGAAATTGGTTCATTTGGTGTTAATAATGTATTTGTCTGAATCTTCATTCCCTATATTTCATGATATATTAATGAGATTGACCCTCCTGATACCATGTGAACTCGAGGTTATCAGTCCTTCCTAGGAAGTTTGACCTAATTTTGATTCTTTTTGACAAAATGGGGCATGACCTACTTTCGTCTATCTTCCCTTCAACTAAAGATAATATACATGTGGTGTCATGCATTCTTAGAGTACTGTCTCTGACTCAAGCTTGAATTCCCAGATAATTTTTTCTTCTTTGTTTCATGCCAAATAGAGTCTTATAATATTTTATATAAATGTTATCCACCATCAAATAATTAATTGTGGTTTGAGCATTGAATTCGCTCAAACAAATTCGAAATAGTTACCTGCTTAAAGCTTAAGCATAAAAAGTTTCCATAATGTGATCGGTTACTTCTTTTTTTTCCTTTTATAATGTGCAGAAGGATGTTGTGAGATCGCAGCACATCCTGATGTTCCAGTGGCAAAAGGCAGCCATGAGCCAGTGAAGGTAGAAATTTTTACATCTAAACGCCTATACTCCAATATTAATTATTTACACCCATTTATTTGATTCATACGTTCTATTAACTGATAGCAGACATCTTTTTTATTCATACGTTCTATTACAAGTTTTTCTCTATCTTATTTTTTCAAACAAATATAGTAAGTTATGTTAAAGAAGTAAAAGGCCAACATTGTGCTCTTTTGACATTGTACGCTTTGATCCTACAAAATGTCTCGATCTTATTTGGTCTTTGAAGGAGAAAGTTTCATGTTGCTAAATTCAGTTTGTAATATACTCTACAGATCTCTAGCCTTGGTAAGTCTATCCGAATACACAAAGCATGAGTGAACCTCTCTTCTATATCATCTGAAACAGCTATTTTTGAAGAATTTAGAACCACCCCTATGACTTGACGTATTGCTTCCTAGCAAATACCACAAAATTCAACGTTTACAATTTATGAAATTATGAGATCTTTTAATAAACAACATTTTTAATGCTTAGTAGTAGTCACATATCTTTTGGTTTTACTTTATTCTTATTCTATTTCATTTCCGTTTCAGGACCTCACAACTGTTTCATGGAGCTTGCAATGTTTTTATAAGAAGGGAATTCTTAGATCCACTCACACTTTTGAAGTTTCCTGTACATAGTACATACTACTAATGCATGTATTTATATATCCATTTTCACGTTCATGTATATGTTGTTAATATATTAACTTTCAAGACTTCCAAGACAATATATAAAATAATTTATTCTTTAATAATTTTTTTGAACCTATTTGCCCGTGCAACGCACGGGCAGAATGCTAGTTGTCTACGTATGAGAAAGAAATATTAGCACTAGTATGTGCTGTGCAACGTTGGTGACCTTATTTATTGGGAAATAGATTCGTAGTTCATACAAACCATAAGAGCTTGCAATACCTATTGGGGCAGATTATTACCACTCCAGCTCAGCAAAAATGGATCACTAAATTAATGGGCTATGACTTCCAAATCGAGTACAAGAAGGACAAAGAAAATTCGGTGGCTGATGCTCTTTCAAGAAAATTTGAAAGTGGCGAACTTAGAGCATTATCTCAGCCCATTCCAAATTGGGTTGAACCTATTAGAGAGGAAGTCCAAAATTCAACCGACATGCAAGCCTTGATTAGGCAGATTAAAGAAGGTGAAGCACTTGGGCCTTAGGAGCACAAGAAAGGTATGGTATTTTTTAAGGGTCGCATCTATTTATTAGACCAATCAACCTTAATTCCCTCCATTATTCAAGCCTTTCACGAGCCTACCCATGAAGGTTTTCATAAAACCTTACATCGAGTTCGAACTGTGTTTTACTGGAAGGGAATGAGGCAACAAGTTCGAGCCTTCATTCAAGGATGTGACACTTGCCAACGTCACAAGGTAGAGCAAACTAAACTTGCCGGATTGCTCAACCCTTTGCCAATACCTCGTCATGTTTGGACGGACATCTCTATGGACTTTATAGACTGGTTGCCTAGCTCGAAAGGAAGGACTGCAATCTTTGTGGTGGTTGATCATTTTTCCAAGTATGGTCACTTCATCCCTCTTAACCATCCCTACACTGCCACCACCATAGCTCAGGTATTTTTTGATAACATTTTCAAGCTCTATGGAATGCCGGAGACCATAGTATGTGATCGAGACCCCTTATTCACCAGCATATTTTGGAAAAAGTTGTTTCAACTCAATGGGGTTAAGTTCAACTTTAGCTCTGCTTACCACCCACTGACAGATGGGAAAACAGAGGTGGTTAACCGAACGGTTCAGATGTATCTACGATGCTTCACTAGTGCACGACCCAAGGAGTGGGTGACATGGCTGCCATGGGTGCAATACTGCTATAACACGAGCATCCACTCATCAATTGGAAAGTCTCCCTATGAGGTCCTATGCAGCAAGGAACCACCCTCCATTTTAGCCTATGTTCATAGGTCATGCAATGTGGAATCTGTGGATCAATTCTTATTGGAAAGGGATTAGGTCTTGTGGGAAGTTAAGGCTCATCTACAAATAGTTCAAAATCGAATGAAAAAGGTCTACGATGGCAAGCATGAGGAACGAAGGTTTGAGGTAGGAGAGAGAGTTTATCTAAAGCTTCATCCATATAGGCAGCATTCAGTGGCAAAAAGAAAGACTCAAAAATTGGCTTCAAGGTATTTCGGGCCTTTAAAATTATAGCTAAAATTGGGGAGGTTGCCTACAAGCTTGAGCTACCTCTGGATTCCAAAATACATCCGGTTTTTCACATTTCCCGCCTCAAACGTCCACATGGAACTGATATGACAACTTAGATTAACCTTCCTGAAGAATTTAATGCCCAAGAGGTGGACCATGCTATGCCTCAAGTTGTGATTGATTCAAGGGTTTACAATGGAAAGCAACAAGTTTTAGTTCATTGGCAAGAATTGACACCAGAAGAAGCTACATGGGAGGATGCCACAGATTTAAACTTACGTTTTCCTCATTTCAACCTTGGGGACAAGGTTTTTATTAAGGAAGGGAGAGTTGATACGAAGGAGGCAAGACACGTGAGTAGGGTTGTATGAATGTGCATGCAATCAGTTATCATTGCTTTGGGTTATCTTTATTTAAGTAGCTCAATTTGAATAAGTTAAGGGGTAGACCTGTTATCCCAAGTAGGTAGGAAGAGATAGATTTGTTAGGAAGTGATAAGGTTTGTCAATTATTCTATTTATTTCTTTAGAATTAATAAAGAAAGGGATCGACTAGTTTGGAGAAGCAACTCACGTTGTTCTTGGAGGCAGGATACCCCCAAAGTGTCCTACACATTCAAAATAGGTAAGCAACGTAAGGTAGATCCTTGTTCTTTACCCATTCATAAGCCTGTTACGAGTTCTCAATCTGGGACACATAACAACGTACAAACGTTTGCAGTTTGCACATCTCTGTTTCTTTCTCTTGTCTCCTTGCTGTTCATGATTAGGAAGAGCCTTCCACAGTACCCCACGTCTCAATCTCAAACATTAGTTAAAGTAATAACATTCTGTGAAACATGTGATCTCATTTTTCTAGTTTAAATCATGAGAAAACAACTCTTTCGTGGTGTATAATATTGGATATGGTTACCGATCTCCGTCTCTCCTGTCAAAAGAAGAAAGAGAGAGAGAGAGAGGGAAAGAGAGAAATTGAATATATCCCCTGTCAATCTTCAATGCCTTATTTGGACTATTATCTACCATGACCGACACATCTAAAGCCTCGTTTTTTAGGTAATGATTCTTTAAGATCTTCAATTATACATCTAAAACTGCTTTTAAGGCAATTATATATTTCTGCAAACTTTGAAAGCAATATTAACTAGTTTCATGTGTGGCAATATGTCATACTACAATTACCTTTCTAAGTCTCTGTCTAATTTATCAACTATATATTTATATCTATTACTCCCTTATAAAGGGAAGCTACGGATATTTGGTTCCTCACTATACCCTCTTGAAAATTTTGAAGGACTTCAATGCCCGCTAATTATCACTATATCTAGTTCATGAGAATGCTCCTAAAGAATTTAAAGGACTAATATATCCTTTGAATATTAAGACTTCAAATCTACTGGAGCCCTTGGCTGGAAGATTTACTGGTCCAACGGTGATATATGTGTCCACATAGGTGCATGAAGCCTATGTGTACACACTTTCCACTGTTGGACCAGCAGATCTTCCAGCATGAGGGACCAGCTGATATGGCGTCAAATATTTCTGATGACTAATTCTTATATACGTACACAGTATGAAGTTGCATCCACTTGCCTCACTACGTATAAATTATAAAGGTCAGCGAGCAATTTGGATATGGCAATTAACATAACAGGGTGTCATGCATTGACAAATGGGAAAAGGGGTTATCTTAATATTCATCCCTAACTAAACAAAACAGGTACAACGTACAGGTAAGGTCAATTAAGAGGTTCAACGTCAGACGAAGCGATATCCTAACTAACCAAGCGAAGGACTCGGCACCAACCCCATGATACCGGAGCATCCTAAGTTCCCACTTCCCATGCCTTCTTCTCGGCTTGGCTTGCCTAGAGCTGAAATAATTAAAAATTAGTAACATTTCTATAAAATATTTAATGACAGGTGTTCTCCAAGATTGAAGGTTGAGATTCATGGCTAGATCTGAAGTGGGGCCACCTTAGAATAGCAGAGGAGGCCCCACCTGTTGAACGGATCAAAATTGCATCCACAGGACACATGTTTGCATATTATGGAGGCTTCATTTAAGGACTGCAGATATAACTACCATAGGAAGTGAATTGCCTGTCGAATGATAAATCACATCACATCGTTACAAAGATTGGTGTGAATCCCATGATTCACCTAATCTGGGATGGTCTAGCTTTTCACTTTATTTTATTCTTGCGGAGTCCATATCTAACTAACAGGTATGTGGTGCGGTTGCGCCTGAACAAAACCTGCTTGCTTACCAAACTGCTAATCTTCAAAAGTAAAATGATTTCCTCCTCATATCATTTCATCTTTGTAACTTCCGTGGAATCTACGCCTCACCCACTAAAGATTGGTGTGATTAAATGAGAAGTTATATAAAAATCTCTTTGCATCATTAGCAACTCAGGCTCTAGGCCAAGCTACAGTAAGGATCTTATGACTTGTGAGACTCCATATCAAGAAAAGTCTTGCTTTTCATGCCCTCTTTGTTTTTAGTAGCAGCAATGCCAATAGGGAAACAGAGTCTTTTTTAGAGAACACAAACTGAGACCCCATCTATGCAGTTGTGTTGGTTTATAGTTGTTGGCCAATCCATTCATCCAAAACACAAAAAAACTCTCTGAACAACACCACCAAGTGTAGAGAAGGAGAAAGAAGACTGCCCCACTTCAGTAACAAACATCAATTCCTTGCTCTCCTGGTTTCAAATATAATCTACTCCGAGATTCCCATTACAATCCCCAGTTCAGTTTCAATCGATTCCCATGGAGACAACACGCAAGATCATTAGAAGATCAATCCACTTTTTTCTTCGGAACTATCAGTTCTTCACCTGCACTGCAGCGCTGCTTGCGTTCCCATCCTCGGCTGCAACTATTTTCTCAGAGGTAGCTTTTCCTTCTGCAAATCTCCTTTCAATCATCCATGATCGTCTGCAATCCCTCTTTGATGCCGCGGGGTTCCCTTCATCGTTGCAGCTTTTCTCCCTTCTCAATCACAAGCTCTCTCAATCCATCTCTTCCTCCATTTCCACCTTCCCTTTCACCCTTTCCTTCTTCCTCCTCGCTAAGGCATCTATAATTCAAGCTTTCCATGACCATAAACTGGATTATTCTTCTTCCTTCTCTTTTCTATCGTTTTACAATCCCATCCTCATAACCCATCTCTGTAACTCTTTCTTCATCCTCTCTGCTAATGCTGCGGCCTTTACCCTTCTCTTCTTAGCCTTTAATTCTATCGACGCAATTGGTTTATCGAGTCCCGGATTTCTACTCTTCATGTCGGCTGCTGGAGCTGTTATCTACTCTGTCATCCTTGCCAACGCGCTCATCATCTGCAACTTAGCTTTGGCTGTGGCTGGGATGGAAAACTGCGGTGGGTATCCGGCAATTCTCAAGGCCTGTGTTCTTGTCAGGGGAAGAACCTCAAGTGCTCTCTCGTTGGCTTTCCTGGTCAATTTTGGTCTTGCTGCAATTGAAGCCCTGTTTGAATACAGAGTGGTAAGAGCTTACCATCTTTCTGAAAATTTCAGCACATCCATGGGTTTGGAGGGACTATTCATTGCCTACTTGTATTCTATCCTCATTGTTCTTGACACAATCGTGACGTGCTTCCTCTACAAGAGCTGTAAATCAAATTATCAAATGAACCGAGAGGATAGATACTATTATTACCAGCTGCAACTTGCAGGGGAAGAAGACAGCAGTTCTGCAAGCCCAAAAATTTTACAAGAATACCCATGACTTGGGTTCTAATGGTCATCAGAACAGCCAATGCAGGCCTTTCAATCCTCAGTAGAATATTCTTGATGCACCATTTCGCACAAAGATGAAGAAATATGGAAAATTAGGTCTAGTTGATTGAGGCAACCCAGAAACTGAGTCCAAAAAGTCATTCAATGCAAAAGCTCAAAGGGGAGCTAATGAGAAAAAGAATGTTCCCATTTCTTCCCACATTTGAATACCTTCGGTATTGTTATTGTTGGTTTTGCATTTTTTTTTTTTTTGAACTTGTGTAAATTGAAGCTTGAGCAGATAGTGCTTTTAAGCTTCGCAAAGGCTTTTGTTTTATTATCTACCAGGAACAGTTTATGATGAATTGTAAAAATTGCAAGCATGCCAAAATAATGTTATTATAAACATCCTCAATATCATGGAAATATCAAAATTCAGACATGATGATTGACTGATATGATTTTGCTATTGCTTGTTTGAGAACCCAGAAAGTAATATAAAGATTGGCAGGAAGAATGTATGGGTAATTCTGTTCCTCATTTAAGTCGACATTGAGAAAACTTTTACTGACACAGAATTTCCTTCTGGTCATTCCAGACAAAGAAGAAAAGAACAAGAACTATTGTGAAAGTCCAAAGAATATAAGGTATGCTTTCTGCATAAGACTTGAATCTACCATAAGTCAGCAGCTTTTCTCCTGTCTTCTCACAGTCATAGAAGTCTTCACCACAACAAAAACTAGGTCAAAAAGATTGTTTGATTGGTCTTATTGACCAGTTACAGCCTTCAATTGTGAATCCAAGAATATAAAAAACTTTACCGTTTATGATATTAAAAACATCTGAGCTCCACCTGTTACATCCATACTAAGATTCCTATGCCTAGGTCGATGATGGTGATGATGCTCTGGGTTTAACCACCATATTTCTGTGACTAGAGCTGCATAGGAGATTATTCCAGTTTGTTGACCTGTGCCCAGTTTTAGAGAAAACATAATCACTGTCTTCACCACCAGATGCATCATACCCATCACTGGTGGACCTTCTGACAGTGGAAGTTCTATTTGAGCATCAACAGCAGCAGGCAGATAAGCTGTGAGCCTTCTTGCCTCCTCAGCATCTGATGAAGAAACTCGGAATGGTTGCATACCAGGTGAGTCCAGAGTCCAGACTGCTTTCAGGAGAAGCACAAAAATTCCTGGGTGAAGCTGACGATGATATGGACTGACTTGTGTGAAAAGCACTCCGTGTTTCAAGCTGTAGAGGTGCCAAACTAGACGCCGCTGCAACCAGATCATTAGCAATGCCATTGGCAGCTTTGGATAATGTTTTTGCCAATGGTTCAAGAAGATCTGCTGGAAGGCGGATGTGCTTATTTGCTAACATCCAGTTCTATGGCCTCGGAATCATCCTTACACTGCCGCTGCTGCCTAAACTGCTGTCAGTTTCCATCCAAACAGCCAATTCTTGTCTCTTAACAGGCTGCAGGATTCTGGATTTCTTTCTTGCCCATGTGGCAACCTTTGAGACCTCTTCTGCACTTAATCGTGCCAGTGTCCATGGACTGATCTTCACAGCCCCAGGGTTCTTTTTCCTGATCAACTCCTCTCCTGCCATCCTTTTCCCTGATGAACTAACAGACGTGCCAGTGTCTGGTGGAACCACATCAAACTGGAAGAAAACCATAAATGACAGAATCAATGCAGCTTTGAGCTATTTTACAAATTTGTCAGTGAAATTGATTATCATATACTGTTTTGGCTCTTCAGAAGATAACGAAAAAATTAATGGAAGGAATAACTACACCAACTTCTACAAAAAAATTTCATACCATTGAAGAACTGAGTTAATAGCTATTGTATATGGAAAGACTTGCAAACCTCAAATATCCCTTACGTAAAAAATTTAACCTTGCTCTAGATGAAGAGATGTTCTATAGAAAGATAATTCAACAAATTAACATAGAAGATCGCATACTTTGAAAAATCTAGCAGAGCAGTGGATGGCAAGAATAAATCTCATTTTCTATATTTCTAAAGTAGTAATGGAAAACCAAAGAAACAGTTCAGGCAAAACTTCTTTACTCTGTTGCAGGGCCTATTGGTTTAATGATTGCACTGGAGTATCAGTTATATTTACTGTATTTTTAAATGTGAGCTTTCATTTCAATGCATTTATCAACAATCCACAAGAGGTATAGAACTTGAATCCTAAAGAGGCGTGGAGGAGTACACAATGCAACTTGGTGTAAAGTACTAAAGGAGCTTGCACTGCTTAGCCCAGTCAGGGTGCTGGCAGTAGACATCTGATGGCTCTGCTGACCTTCAACTTCTTGTTGCTCTTGCTCCCTCAAGGCCACGATGTAATCATATGTTGTGATTTCCTGTGAATAAGCATTGTCATCAACTTAACTTACATCTGACATTGGGAAGGGGAAAAAACGCATAAACAACTTCAAAATAAAACACAAGTAAATGATAAACCAACATAAACAATGGGACTCTCCCCAACCAAGATGTAGCTGCCAGATTGGACCGATTTCAATTAACATGTTGAATGATCCACTTTATGAGATTGTGTAGAGCAGAATCTCACTTATTCGCAGAGGTCTACCACTTAAAAAGGTATAAACAACATTCTGCACTAAAATAAAATAAATATAAATGCTTACTTAACTAACCTTTCTTAAAAGAAGAACATGAAAAAAGAGAAGTTGAGCAAGTGGTAGGCTGGCAATCATAGCTAAAATGGAGCAAGAAGCCTGTCAAAATACAAATTAACATTTGTTAGTGAGTGAATAAGAACAATTGTCAAAGTTGGGATTGAACAGAGAAGTTGGTCTTTTGGTTTCTAAGTTAATCAGTTTAAGAACAGAACAGCACTTCGGTTTGATCTATGATTGACTTGGTACTGAGCCAGCAAAAGAGTTTTGGACAAGAAATACAATAACAATTTGGAAGAGAAAAGATGATACAATCATATGCTCACCACCACAATAACAAAGGGCACAAGAGAGAAGCTGCTTCCTAACTTGGAGATTATCTCCAAAGAGAATATCTTCCGCTCAAGAAAACTACAAATCATTACAAGTATTCCTATCGACCACTGTAGAATAAGCTGCAATCTCAACCCCAAGGTAGACAAACCATGTATATACCTGTCAATTATCAACCAAAATGAAAAAAAAAAGACATGAAAATAAAATGCTTACTCTTTCAACTGAGATGATCTTTGGAATTCGGATTACATAGTGGTACTTCAGGTGAGGATCAGAAAAGGTTGCTTAAGGCTAAAGAAAGTTTGGGTAAGGCAGTGAAAGTTTTCTGGGATCAGATTAAAACTCAAGGGTACGATGGAGAGCATTGACTAAATCTGTCAAGAGCTCTTGCAGATGACAGAAATACATGTTATTACATGTTCGTGTTGGATACTGAAGGTTCTATTCTGGGCAAAAGGATGGAGGCTTATGCTCACCAAGAGAAGGGCAGAAATCAAAAGAACTCTGTTGTTATTTTTGCCTATACAGTTATTGAGCCACTACAAAACCAAGCAAAAATAATATGTTAGAAGTGTTTCTAAGGTACTATGAGAATTTCAAGCAAATAAAAAGCCTGTATACCCTGCAGTGATGATCGAAGTGGTCAACACACTTGTCACAAACTCTACAGTGCTTGCTGTGCTTGAAAACCTGATAAATATTTATGGAGTCATTATACATTCCAGAAGTCTCACATACTATATTACAGAAAAGAACAGAATGGAACTAATCCAGCAAGAAATGTTATGCAACTGCAGACCCAAGTATATGTTCTTTTAAGAATGCAGAAACATAGAGAGAAAATGGCAAACATGTTGATGCACCAATGTATCAAAATTTTCAAAGTTCAGGAGTAAAGTCCCTATCCAGTAAAATATTTTTCAATTTTATCTTTCAGTTCGGATTCTGGCAAGTAAAATATTTTTCAATTTTATCTTTCAGTTTGGATTCTGGCAAAGTAAAATATTTTTCAATTTTATCTTTCATTTGGATTCTGGTAAACAATTTTAATTGAAAGATAAATGCAGCTGATCAAACTAAATCACGATATCCTTATTCTCGGCCTGATATACAATTTCACATACAATAGTATAAAGCAAATAGTACAATCGCAAAATCAGATTTCCATTTGAAGTTGATGTTGGATAATTAATGGACTCCATAAAATGCCTTGACCCAGTGTATAAATGCAATGTATTCTGATAGATACGTTATATTTGATATCTAATTATAAGTAAATAAGGTTTTCAAATACTAATATATTTTATTTTCAACTAATTCCTAGACTTTAAGAAAAAAATGTCATAAGACCAGCATCAATACCTGATGCTTTGACATACCTCCACCTTGCAAATACTGCAATAAAATACTCCATCTTCACTCAGCTCATTCTCAGAAGATTGTCTCTTTGGACTTGAACAGTTGAATATAAATTCACAAGGAAATAAACCAAATAAAACCACACAACAAGATGGATAATGAGATGGTGCATTTTTATTTTCCTTCTGAGCAGAGTCTTCAATGGTCTCATTCATGCGGAAAGCACCCTCACCCAGGGGCTTCTCCCCAATCATTGCAGCATTTACATCATCAACTCATGAAGTTGATTCCTCTTCTAGTTTAGATTCCTCGTGTCCAGTATTCTTCTCGACAATGTTGATATATTTCTTGGACTTGAAGACCCCCGGATCAGCAGGATCAGCCGCTGCGCACCGAATATATAGGCTGAAGACACATGTAATCTGACAAGAGTAACAGTTGTTGGAATTTGAACAACAAAATGATATGATGGTATTTATAAACTTAAAATGGAGAAAATACATAAGTGTTGTTGAATTAGATATGGCTGATGAATGATGAATTTTATGATGCATAGGAAATATGGCAAGAAGGCAGGATTTGAACGCGTCATGCATAGATCAACATCCTAGAAGCCAAACAAAGGGGAAAAAAAAGAAAGGCAAAAGAAATAGAACAAAAAAATGAAAAATTGGATCACGCCAGTTTTAACATTACTCGATGTAAAATCCAATGTCTCATCCCATATATATAATGGGTGAACTCAACATCTATAAGAGACAACAAACTTATGGAATCGGAAAATCTGTAAGAAAAAATTCCAAATTTCCTAGCATGAAGATTTTAAATGAAAAGAATAATTTAAAAAAAAAAACAAAGGCAACCTACAAGACAATTAACCCATCTTCCATGGTCATCATCATAAGCCAGTTCCCACTAAACATGACATGAATCTTCCATGGTACATATGGTCATAATTTCATGCAGCATTGAAAGTATTCTTTTCAAACACCCACACACACGCGGAGTACCCTGCATTTGGGGAAAAAATATATCAAAGGATTAACAACCAAACAGAAAGGGAAGACAAGAACTAAGATAGATGATATCTCATGAAACCACAAGTTCATAAATAAAAATTTAGTCCAGAAATGGAAGGGACAAGTGTGAAATGGCTTACAAGGGTAGTGTAGAGCCCCATCACAAGATACTGAAATACCTTCCTTCCAACAAAGGGGGCAAAGAACACATAAAAGGCAAAACCCAATGCCAGAAAAACAGAAACAGCAACCACCTACAGAGAAAAAAATAAGACACAAATGATGAAGAACAAAGATAAAGTCACACACGAATAAATAACAAAAATAAACAGAATATCTACCTGAAGAGGATGGTGAGGAAGCTGCCAACCATGTTTCCTCATTTCTTGCTTCAAAACTGCAGACAAAATACAAGACTCGAATTTGTTTGTAAGCTCCAGATGTGAAAAAGGATGAATAAAACTAGAAGAACTGGGTGGGTTTTCTTACCCTCTTCACCTTGTTTTTTTTTTTCTCTCCTGGTTACAACAGAAAACGGAGCATTAAAGCAGCATTCTAGAAAGCTGCATGGTCTCTTGACTCTCTTCAATCGGAATTATCGGTGAGCAAGTGAACAAAAAGGTTGTCGGAATTATCGATAAGGAAGACAATAAATAAATAACAAAAGAAAAAGGTTGTCAGAGACAGGGCAGAAAGCTTGTCAGCTTTACTTCATTCTTAAGTCATGGAATATGTTTTTTTGGTAAACAAAGTCATGGAAATATGGACCAGTAGTTTCTCGTGGAAAATATTCAAAAGAAATACCAGGAAAATACAATTCATGAAGTAATTTTAGAAACTGAATAATAAATAATTAAGACAAAAAATTTGTTATTCTTTTTTGGAAATGCCATTCAATAAAGTTGCACACAGTACCCATTATTCAACATTCAAATATCCTTCCATAAATTGCATCATCATGGTTCAGAGGTAAGTATCACAGGCATAATTGGCTTGAACAAGATTATAAAGATATGATAAAAATAATAAAATATAGGCATATGAGGATGTAAGAGATGAAACATAAATGAACTTATATTATTATTTTGGTGATTGGAACTTGCAACATAGACACATTTGATTATGAATTTCAATGTGGCAGATAAAATAATCATATATCTGCACGGACCAACCAATAGCTCAAGTCCACACACTCCCATTATCCATTTTCTTTTGTGAGAGTCCACTCCAACTATTTCTATCAAATATGGGATGGTGATAAAAGCATAAAGTGGATAGAAAAAAAAAAGCCCTGTTTATAGAGTTTCTTCTATTCTTGTGTCATTGAATTTTTTTTTTTTTTTGTTTTGTTAGGGGAGGGGTGGTTTCTAACTTTCTATATATCATTTAGCAATGCATCTCTCTCATCCCTGAAGTGAGAGCAGGGATATGTGGGGTTTGTTTTAGTAGTAAAGAAATAAACAACTACAAGAAAGGGGTTTCAGCCCAATCCATGACAAGTCGTGACGGAGTGATTCTGAAGAATGGACAATCTGGTCAAAGTATTACGAATGGGTAATTTGGTGAAGTATCACAAAAACCTGATTTTGCCTTTTTCATTTACGAAGATAATCAATTTTATTTAAGGTTATTTAATATGGAAGGCAAAGAAAGCAGGGAAGAAAGTATTTATAAAACAAAGTGGTCAAATAGGGTTGTTTGAGTATGGAGTGTGGCTGGCGTTTTGTGGGGAAGAGAGAGGAGAGAAACAGAGAGGTACTTGTGTTGCTATCAGTCATTGAAGCTGGTGAGCAAGAATCCTAAGAACAAAGTGGATCACCTGCGTGTCTTTTGTAACTACACGTCTTTGCACGCAGACTCGCACCCCTTTCTTCTACCAAGTCAAATCTCTCTCTCTCTCTTTCTTCTTTTAACTTCTTCGATCTCGATCTTTCTTCCTTCAGAAGTCAGAACAGATCTGACTCTCCGCGTCCATGGCACACGCATTCGATCCCAAGCCTCTTTCTCTCTCCTCATGACTGGCTTAAATGACCATGGACGGAATCTGCTTGGTCCAAAGATAGAATCGATCTTCGTTGATGAACAATCCTGTGTAAATGTACCACAAATCTTTGAGACCAGTCGGTCTTAAAAATTAGGACATCTTCAAAACCCTACAAGTCCACCAACCCAACCTAGAACTTGCATAGTTCATTCAGATCAAGCGCGTCCAGTGAAAACATCGGAATTTTCAAAAAAAAATATTTAAATCTTCTTATTGAGTAAAAAATATTAAATAATAAAAATCACATTTTCAATATTAGTAACGAGATGATAATCAGTAGGTTCATGTTTTTTTTATTATTATTATTATTATTTTTTTAAATTTTTAGATTTTTTTTTTGTGCACAGACAACCAAATAGTTATTGCATGAAGCCTTTATCATTCAGGAAGCTGTAAAATCGCACTTTATTATTGAAGTTTCTTTTTTCGAGTTCTATGTAGCAAGCTTTCTTAGTAAGCTATCCAAAATTAATAATGAGAATAATCTCCATCACGTTTGCAATCCATGCAATGCAATTCCAAAACCACTGTAAGTATCCAGAATACAAATTTCGTATTATAAAAACAATCAAATTGATCCACCCAAGTTTCAATTTTCTTTGAATTTTGAACAATTGAATTCATTGCTTCCCCTGTTTTATCTTCCTGAAGAATGAAAGATACACAAGATCATACATTGAGATTCATTTTTTAAACTGATATCCATCTAAAAACGAAGAAAGAGCCATATGGACTCCATAAAAAGGTACAGTACCATGGAAAAGGAAAAAAAAAATTGGAACTTTGCCTTTCAATAAGTGATAATATAATTTTGACAAAAGTTGGATTAGTTGACCACGCCATTTTAAGGCGCAGCCCAGATTTGGCTATTTTACAATTTAACTAAGGGAGGACTTTCCTTTCCATTTCCTCTTCAATTTCTCAACTCTATACAACATATTGACTATCTCCTGTCAAAATCTCAATAAAGAACAAAAGAACCAACTTTTATGTTACATGAAAAAAGAATTGAAAGTGAGTGGGGGTTAGAGCTCTATACACAGTTAGTTGATACACTCGGAGCAAATGCTTTACATCGCCGAAGGCGTCTGCCTTGTTGCAATTAAATACCTGCCAAAAGATAGTAAAGTGGTTTCAGTTAAGGGATGACTAAATGGCTTTGAGGCTTTTATGCCATAACTGCAAATCAAATACGGGACAAGGAGAAGCAATTCTATTATTCGAAAAATCCTGAGGTGAACCTCCCCACAAACAGAAATCATTTAACCCGAGACAACCATAACCATCATATATAGAGGTCCTGTCCTAAAAAAATTTTACATGTCTGAAACTATAACATAATAAGCTACTTCAATATAACTCAATTAGTCCGTCGCATCTTAACCTGTACATGTGCTGCAAAATCATTTATAGACACTAGTCATCTAATATTTAGAATGCTTACCTGCAACATGCATAGGAATGGGAGGATTAAGGCCTTTGTTCAAAGCAGTGTCTTCTTTGTCATCGTTAGTTCCTGTACTGTTTTCCCAGTGCTGCTGTGTGATGGGAACTTCAGTTCCCAGTAGGGTACAGAGGGAAGACCTTATACTATTGTGCACTTCTCTTTGTTAGATTAAGACCCTTCGCCTTCTCCATTTCAATCTCCTTCTGAGCTTTCTTCCTCTCAAGCTCGGCCTGCTTGCAGTTCTCATCATGCGCTCTCCGAAACATCCTCACAAAATTTAGGAGAGTTGTTGTCACTGCAATATTTAATACAGCATTAAATTGACTGAAGACATTACCTGGGATAACACTACAGGAAGGGCAATGTCAAGGATCACGTGAATCTAGGCAGTCATGATGCAGATAATAATAATAATAAAAGATTAGAGATAGATGAACTAGTGAAACCTTGGAAAACAAACTATTAAACTACCCAGGTGTGCTTCAGTTATTAGCAACTAATATATTTGACATGCTTCATCCAGCCTTATTATGATAAAAGGCTCTCATCTCCAATAGATTCTTAGTCCTCATATCAGATTCCCGTCAGATACAAGAAAGACACCAGGTATGATTTCTATATTCAGTTGAAAATTTCAAAGCTTACACTTAACAGCAATCTACATGCGAGGATGTCTCCCTGTATAAAACTGCAGTTGTTTCTTGATTCTGAACATATTAAGACATTGAAATAAGGAATAGAGATTCTCTTTAATTGTCTTTTTCACTCTTTTCAGATGGACATCTCCAAATATGTGACGGATCATGTACATCTCTGATCCTATGATTTGATTTCTTTTCCTTTTATTTTTTTTAATCACATGTGAGTTGTACCCAAACACTTGATACCATTTGCCACAAAAAGGCATTAAAGTTTCTTGGTAAAGCTTAAGGAGGATCCATTCTATTTGATCAAAGTTTTTGCTAAAGCTTTTTGAGAATCCCTATTAACATAAGTGGTACCATCATGAGGTCTAGTTCTGCAAAGATAGTGAGCTCCTTAAATTCAAGGCTCCAAACAAAGTTCAAAAGGATGAAATAATGACAATTTTAGGGTAACCAAGGATCACTTTTTCCACTCAGTGCTGATTTTATTTATTCGAGCTTTTCCTATTATGTTGGAAAGAATCCTATTCTGTCTTAAGGTTCTTAAGGTTTGGGGTTTCTTCTACGAAGGGAAGAAATTGCTAATCCTGCATGGTTTAGGATTTCATCATGGGATGATATATATTGGTCAGGTTTATACTTAAGAATGACAATTATTACATGTAAGCGGGTTTGCTCGTAAGGTTTAAATTGTAACTCCCAGAGAGTGTGGTTGGGGTCTGAAGATTCATTCACTTTGGAGGAAAGTGGACTCTCAGTGTACAGTGGAGAAGTGCGGCCCATACTAAGGCCTTAATCTTAAAGAGGATGGGATGGTTTTCAAAGAAGGCCACAAGGGAAAGGAGCAGCAGGTAAAGAACTATCACTAAAAGCCACCAACCACAGAAAAGCCTAGAATTATCTGGCACTGTGCATCAATCAACAAATAAGTAGAAATCCAAGTGAGGATGCAATTTTGAGAATTTCAACCTGTTGCAGATCTCCAGAAAGGGAGATTCCATGACAAACTTGAAGGATATCAAGAAAGGGCCTCATTAATGAGGGCATTAGGGCTGCAGACTACGCGAAAGGTTCTAGGGAATCAGGAGGATAACATGCCAGAACCCCAGCAAAGGTCTAGCCAAAAATGGATGGAGGAGTCAGATCCCACATAGAACAGAAGGAAGTGGCTCACTATTTCCGCTAATACTTGCTTCCCCTGCATGTGCCAAGGGGAATCCATGGATCATATTTTGTGTATTTCAAATTTATGAGGGAGATATGGTATAGATTCCTATTGATGACTCTGATGCCTGGGTTAGGGTTTGGACTTTGGTGAATCTGTTCAATCAGTGTTTCCTTGGATTGAGACAGCGTTAGCATATTTTGTACCAGCTCCTGTTTCATGATATAGTGTGTCATGCTTGGAAGAAGGGAAACAACATAACATAGCGGTGGCCCAATGGTCTTGCCGGTTACCAACATGTGGTTTGGAGGTGGAGGTCTTGGGATCAAATCCTCCTGCATGCAGGGGTTAGTCTTAAGGACTGAAACCAATTCCGCCAGCAGGATTTGTTGCACTTTCATGGTGTTGTGGTGACAGTCCATTTGCCCCGACTAAGGCTGGGATGTGTGGTAGCTATGGCTCAACCCGAACATTCCGCAGCAGCGACGAAGACGCTATGGTCACACCCAGGGGGTCAACCATGCTGGTAGGCCACTTCCTCCCTTCTTTTCCTACCAAAAAAAAAAAAAAAGATACCATAGCTTGTAGGGACTAGGGAGGCAGCATTCGACTTTATTATGATAGTAGTAGATTCATGAGCAAGAGTTACACGAATTTTCAGGTCTTTCAGCATTGGATATTGTTAGGAGTTGGGGCATAGTGTACCAAAAAATCATATTTTGGCACAACATGTGGTGCAGCACAGTGGCACACTTCCGAGTGAAGGGTTAATCAAACTTAACTTTGATGCATATTCACTACGGAATCCTGGCCCATTAGGCATTGGTAGGATTTGCAGGGATCATAAAGGGTCAGTCATTCAGACTCAGCAGCCATATAGGAGAGGTGAGTCCATTCGGGTAGAATTATTAGCTCTCCTTACAGGTTTAAGATTGACTCAGAGTGAGTGTCTCAGTAATCTGGGAGGGTCACAGATATGATTAATCATTGGATGGCTGGGGAGGATTTTGATCATGGCATCTTCAGCATTTAGTACTGCATGCTAGACATATTGCACTTGCATTGAACACTTCATTCAACCAAAGCACCTAAGGCAGCCAAAGAGTTGGCTGACCAATTAGCCAAATCAGGGGCAAAAAGGGTGGACTTGTTTGTTGGGATCCCCCTGATGGAGATGCCTCGGGGGATTTAGGCAGAGGAAAATCAGTTCTAACATTATGGGAAGTGGATTGCTGTGTCTTAGCTGTTTACCGGTATGCTTTTAGGGATGGGAATACTGCATTTCTTTCTCTTTGGTGTCAGATCCTTGGATCTATTTCCTTTTTGTAATTATTCTATCAATATCCTGATCTAATAAAATCTTTCTTTACTCTTTAAAAAACAAAGTGTTCAGGTAGAATTTTGGAATGGGCCTGTGTGCTTAAGTGAGTTTGGATTTGCTTAGATTTGAAATCATTAGCAAAGAGCAATGCATATCATCTTCACTATTATAACATAAGTTCTTTCTTAGGCTTTTGATAGTCAAAATAAGAGACAAAATTGTAAACAGCTTCTTTTAGTTCCCCTTCCTTTTCCTGCATCTGTTTCCATTGAAATTGACAGTCACAGTCACAAGGAAACGAATTAAAAATTGGGACAGGACATCAACGAACTCTATAGGTAGTCCATCTCAACAAGAAACTGCTGGTAGGGCATCCAAAATTTAAAAAGAAAATTAGAACTACTTCTGAATCAACTAGTTCAACCATATTAATACCACCTAATGATGCAGGGATCAATCTGACCCAAGCTGGGGCCAGTCCTCGATCAGCTAATTTGAAGGGCCGGTAAATCTGTTTCACATAATGAGACAGCAAGACTGTTTGTCATAATGGGGCTTGCCTAGATGAGTTGGGACCACTTCTAATAGGACTTCAGTAAAACTGTTTCTTATTCATGCATTTGCATGTGTGTGTGTGCAAAATTTATTAACAACAACAAATTTACATGACATATTTTATATTAGTTAAATCTACACATTACGGAAAATTATATATCAATGATGATACACAGCTAAAATTTACAAGCAGCGGATTATTTACTAATGATCTTATCAAAAAAAAGGATTATTTACTAATGATATTTTCTATATGTTAAATTTTGTAATCATAATTATAATGTTAAAAGCTTACATCATTATGATCACACTAAGGGACTATCACTTTGTTTGCTGGTCAAAACCTAGCTACTTGGTGTAAAACTGCAGATTTGAGTCTGAGTGCAACTACTTCACCCAAAAATGCCAAAAGTAAGTTTTCCCCAGTCCACAGAAGAATAAGACTAGGTGGCAATTCATTTTTCATAATCTGTATTAAATCACAACTTGTATGATTTATATAAATTTATTTGTTGTTTCTCAAAAAAATTTATTGAGAATATTGCTATATGATATATTTTTTATGCTTTGCAGAACAATGCTACACAATTATATAATAACTGAAATTTCTTTATTACGTATTGTGGATTCCACTGAATCTTATTTTAACTATTCTAATTCAACATTATTATAAATTATTTTACAATTATTTTAGTTTATTAGTTGCATAATCTTTATCGACATGTTTGTTAATACTTTATTGGCAATGCCATGCCTTCTTTTGTGACATGTTAAATTGATCAGATAACCATAAAAGTTTGAGCCTTATACAAGAGGCTGATCTAACGCCTATGCTTGTCTAAGTGTTTTTAAAACTGTTTTTTCAGATAGCCTAACTGCCTAACCACCCTATTTCTGGTGTATGGGTGTATCTTTTCTCATTTTTCTCTCTTCATACAGTAATAGATTCGATAATTCTTTAGCTTCTAAACATGATGAATCAGATAATAATATTCTGCACATTTTGTAAATCACATATCTTAGATCTGGCAAGGATAGGCAATACGTGGGCAGTGACAAATTGTCCAGGGTCATTACACTACACCCAATTCTCAGTTTCATAGCCTGACCACAACCAGAACCTTGTCCTTGAAAATTTATTTGACCTGCTCATTGTTTGGTATCTTATCTAACCTTGTTCTAGTTTCTAATTAAAATCTTGTTTCACGGTGTCACCATAGTTTGACCCTACGCAAGCTTTTATCCACAACGGCTTCTATTATTCTACTTCAAATTCTGTGTTTCCTTTCATCCTATAGTTCTCATTGCTTGTTGCCTTCCTGTCAATATTTTTACCAAGCTTTGCCATGATGCTTTAGATATCGTTTCGTCCAAGGCCCCACATGCTGTTACTCCAAAAGTTCACTGGCATGTTACTCGTGCCACTCGATTTTTCATGCCGCCATGCCAAGAAATTCTAAAAAATTAAAAAGATTGTGCAGCCTTAACACAACCACCACATCCCCAACCGCATAGAGTATAAAACCTAATGGGACCTTCAAGGAAGAGAGCTGAATATTTTTTTAAGGCACCATTTACAGACTATATTTAGAGGAAATTTTATACATCCAAAAGGAGAAAGAAAGCATTGATATCTAGAAATTACCTTGCTCAAATGGACAACGAGCAGGATCCTCACCAAAATAAAGGGCAAGAGCATCCGCATTTCTACCCTGTCCAACAAAACGGGATAAAAGTTAGGACCACCAGATATTATATCACCACTCATAACATACCAAGAATGGAAGGAAGCCTATCAGTATACCACTACAGCATATAGAGTTGTCAAGGAAGCCACCTCAGTTTCAGCAACACTGATGAATTCCTTCAAAGTCTAAACAAAAAAAAAACTTGGTCAGGCCAACAAATCAAACATTTAACAATTGTAACCTGAGGTTCAAAACAAGGCATTACAGATATTATTGGGAGGTTTATTTACTTCATTATAATAATTTTGTTTCTAGACTAAAAATTGATCAGCATAAATCCATAAATCACTCAGTTGACCAAAACAGTTCTGACTGTACTACATCCCCTCCTCCCAAATGATGGCATTTAGGGCTCGTTTGGTAGGTTTCTGGATTATAATTTGGATTTTGAAAAACCAGATGCTCAATGCTGATTTTTAGAATCCAAAATCTTGTTTGGATACTTTGGAATTTAGCTCCTTTTTTTAAGTAGGACCCACCATTGTGAATAGCTCCTTACTACTTGGGTTTTATTTCTTTAATGATAAAAATCTATAGAAACCCATAAGAAGTGGATTGTGGTTTTTGGCCAGATTTTAACATTTGAGTAAAAACCCTACCAAACAGCTTATTGGACCTTGGATTTTGGATTCCACCAGAAACCCTACCAAACGACCCCTTAGTTTCCATTAGTTGATGATAGAGATGCTACAAAAATTTAACATGCCTTCAATACAACTTATTTGGGCTTATAAAAAAACATATATTTGCTACTTATCAGGGACCATTTGATCACTGATCCATCCAGTAAGACAACCTAGTTTGCCCTGAACTAGTTTACCTAAAATAAAAATAATTCATCAGCAAGAAAAAACCAATATTATATGCCAACTTCTGCCACTACAGTTCTGAACTCCTCTTTATGTAATTTGTTAAAGAATTGAAGCCTTCCCTGGATCTCAGTTTCCCATTTGATGCCACTGGACCTAACTAGCTGATGGCCACAGCTAAAATTCACAGCATAAATGAGGTCATTCCCTTGGGCTAGGGAAAAATATTCAAAGAACTTAGAATCACTATTTAAGTTGAGAAACCAAGAAGAATTTATTTTCTCATCAAAAATTTCCTCCTTTATGTACCTGCCCTCATAATTTCTTAACATTGCAATGGCACCAAGCAGCTTTGACTTGCATCTCTTCATTTTTCGAAATTAAATACCAAACACTCAGAACTGTAAATGTCTGATGAGTCAATTACATGTTTAAACTCCAATGATAGGTAGTTTCAAGGAAGACTAGACATAGGAACATAAAGAGAAAATCCAACTTAGAAGAAATATACATAAAGTTCTGTCTTTGCCTGTTGTCTCTTTATTCATTATAAAACTCCCAGTCTACTATGTGAAAGAGGTGTCACACAAATGAGGACCCATCTGGAGTAAAAATCCATTGTTAAGCGTTATTCAAGATGGGGGTTGCAGCGACGTATCAGCCATCTCTGGTGCTTCTTTTTCACTTCATAAGCAGTTTCATTTGATATACCTCCTCAAGAATAAGCCTTAAACTAACCTTTTTTGTTTATCTTGCTTCCCATAAATAGATACTAGGAAGACGAAAACAATACTTGGATAAGACCAAGATCCAAGTGCAACAACAGTTCTAGAAAATATAGTTTAACTATTTAAATATTCAATTATGAAGTCAAGGAGAGTAATTATAGGAAAAGGATTATTAGCCTCTGTCACTGGGTTTAGTTTTCTGGTGAGACATGAGTTGTTGACATGTATATGGATCAGGCCGTAGCCAATCCTGATAAGGAAACCCACCAGATAGATCAATTTTAACATTGTCTCCACTCATGAAAGTCTCATTCCTTCCCACATATTAGAACTTTCGACGCATAAAAACATCAATATTCTATGTTTTTTTCAGGAAGAATGGCATCAGAAAAATGATCTACTTTTGCAATGTATGAAATTTGTTTTGAGATGAAAGTCTGAGATAAAACCTAGCATGCGCAAGGAAACAATATGGAATTGTGAAAGAATGTGTGGATATTTGGGTTCTCGCAAACTCAGCTGTCATATGAGAAAATAAGGTCAAATCATTATTCTTACTCTAGTATGTCTCATCATTATACCCTTCATCAATATTAATAAACAAGCATCTGTAAGAGAAAAAACAAAACCTCAACTCTAGTAGAGAACAATCAAAAGGACAGGCCTTCACTATTTGTCTGACACGGTTAAGAGTTAGCAAGCCCCAATGCCTTGACAATTATATTACTAGCATTTTACATACATCAAATGGATAACTGAAATCATTATATGGCATAAGGAAACGCCTCAATTTATCTCATAAATGGTGTTTCCATAGAACATGTTACATTACCTTCCGAAAAACTTCAGAGACAAGGCCATCATTTTCAGAGGCATTCAGCTCTTGGTTGACCTTCTCTAATCCTTTGATTATAGCTTGCATTTCTTCTGCTAGAGACTTCAGTTGTATCTGTGGCCAACAAAATATGACATTACAATTTTCCAATGAAAACATAAAAGGCAAGTAAGAGAGAAATAAAAGGATGGGAACCTTTGATGCAGATTCCAGGCTAACAAGGTCCTCGTGAAAATCTAAAAGTCCTGGTGACTTAGATGCAAGCACCTGATGCATGGGAAAAACCTTGCAATCAGATTAAACATACAAGTATACAACATGTATGATTCTGATGAATGTTCCAAAGGGCAGACAATCAGCAAGCCGTTCATAAACCAAGACACACCAGCAAAAAATCTCCCAGAATAGCTACAAGAAGCATAAGATATACAAGATATACATGTGTCCATACTACAAAACAAATAAAAAAAGCTTGCCAAGATAATAACACCAATAAAATTTGTTAAATTCAAGGATGGAAATTTCGCATTTTGCCAAAATTTTGCTGGTTAGGTCCAAAGAAATTTCAGCGAAATGAGGGAATATTTCCCCAGTAAGGGGAAATGGGAGAAATATGTGTTTTCTTGTTCTTTTTTTTTTCACTTTTTCATGTATCTTTTTGGTTTAATACATTCATAATAAATGCATACATGTGGAAATCTAGGGAAATTTTGAGCAATCTGGAGAAAATTTGGTCGACATTTCACGAAATTTCGCCTAAATTAGGGAAACGCAGGGAAACTGGGGAAATCTCGTTTTCCCCAAACATTTTGCGACAATGACCTTAAAAAAAAAACAAAATTTCGCGAAACATCAAACCATGGTTACATCAACTATAATTTGAAACCAACTTCATGCATGTCTTTTTTAGCCTTACTCTAACCTTTTTTATCTTCAATATTTTTCATGTCATACCTTTTCAGAAGCAATGTTTACAATTTCGCGACATTTCGCTATTTTCCAAGGTGGTGACACGAAACTAGTTTGAAAAACGAAATTTCGAAGATTCCTTGATGTGAGCGACATTCGCAAAATATAGTGAAATGTCTTGACATTTCGGTGACATCAAGTAATAGTTATCAGATTTTCCCTGATGTCATGACAGTTAGCGAAATGTAGCGAAATGACAGGAATTTACATTTTTAGATTTTTTCGATTCTAGTGATTTTTCCCTTGTTTCGGCAAAATTTTGCCGACATTTTGCTAGTGACACCTAGCGAAATGTCATTTGAAATGACGTTGTCAACCTTGTTCACAAAGCACTCCCAAGGTCTCCTATTAGGGCTGCTCTTGGAAACTATCGGATATATTTTTCTAAATATTCCCATTACATCAATCTAAATATCCTAATCTTTGCTACACTTAACATATGGATATGTTGCTTATTTAACACCAAATATTCTGTTCCATACATCTAATGGACTGACACCATGTCTTGTAAAATTTGCATTCTAGCTTGAACATCAATAATAATAACTCAACTTGCCAACCCACCCAGTTCTAAGCACGTTTATGTTGTCATGACAATGGCATTAATAATTTTGCATCAACCAGAACTGTTTAAAGCCCAAAAGTTTGGCAGGTTTTTATTATAATACATGACAACTGTCTCAAATATAAATGGTAATGTCCTAGATAATATTATGTGAACCTGATCTATAGCCATTTACTGCCACCTATATTTTAGGGGATGGGCTGGTAGAATAATATTCTAAGAGAGCTTCTTAGTTGAGCCACTAGCTCTCCATCTATGTGCAAAATCACTGTCAATATCTTCCTCTACATTCTTTTTTCTTTTTTGATAAAGTAATGAGGAGATTCATTAAAATCAAAGAAAGTACCAAACAAACAGTACAGTCTTCCTCTTCATGATAATTAATTAACAGCAAAGAAAGTTTTAAGGATATCCTAGATCTCAATTCAAGATATTGCTTCACCAATTGCCATCTATATTAAAGTTGCACTCCATATAATTCATCTTCACTATTTTGCAACCATATGACTTCAAGGCATCCCTCCATAGTTATACTTCCATTTACTCTAGTTTGCTCCACTAAAACCAAGTCATCTGCAAATAACATATGAGGAGCTTCTCAAATATAAATAACCAATTCATACATAATCAATGGAAAAATAATGATACTAATTACTTATTTATCTGACAGTCAACTACTCTCACAGTAGTTATAACATAACATGTCTTTAGAGATATCATTATATCAATATAGGAATCCTTTCTTGCCCAAAACCAACAAATAGGCACTCAATTATATGCTCTCTTTAGACGAATAGAAAACATAAGGTATCCACTCTCAAATTAATTTATTAATTGTCTAATTAATAAAATGACCTCAACCATGAACCTTCTTGGCATAAAGCCAAATCAACAGTTGGCACAATAAGAATTTTTTTCCTTAATCATTATTCCACCATATTTTACACAATTTCATGCTATGACTCATAAGCTTAATGCCACAATAATTACTGCAATTTTGAATGTCTCATTTATTTAATAAATTCAGGTACTATTATTCTATCTGGGCAATTCGTATGCAAAATTCTATCAAATAGTTTAGTCAACCGAACTAAAATAGTATCATCTTAAGTTTTTCACCCATCCATCGGAATACCAAAATAAACTAGCATCAAAGGTTTTCCTAGTCATCATCTTGGGAAAGATCCCTATAACACCGCAATCCAATCATTCACATCCTTTCAATTACTTCCTGATTTTCCATTACTAACTAAATAAGCAATACAGAGGCTTAATTACCAACAAACACTCAGCCTCTATAATCTTTTGCAACCATGACACATTTCTGAGAACACAACCCATGGACTTTGCCAAGTAAAGCAGTGGCTTAATTCACATTGTCATTCAATAGGTATAACATAGTCCAAACATATGAATAATTTCACAAATTGACAACATTACAAACCCTGAAAAGAACGACTACAATCTATTTCATCAAATCAAACTTTCACAACTTCTTGATCAAGTGGACAAAAATATGGTGCATTCCCTACTCCTAGGATCAAAATAGTAACATCTCCTGGTTGCTAAACTGCACCAAGGGTGCACAGACTTTTTATATTTTATGACAATATAAAACACAACCTCATCATCATTATCATCATCGTCGTCATAAACCAATTCCCACCAAAGTAGGGCAACATTTTTCTAATCAAATAAATGTGGAAATTTCTCCTCTTAGGCTTGTAAATGAGAGCTGGAGCATAGCACCCTTCATGACTGTATATTTTTCTAATCTTTCTATGCATTCATTTCAACCACCCCCATACAGTTAAGACTTTGTTGTCTAACATTCTTATTCATACATTTCACAATGCTAATATATGACATTTAAAATAGGCCTGTAAACTAGGTTGAAATATGCTAATCAAATAACATTCTAGAAACACATTTTCCCTTAATCCATCAAGCTCAAACTCTGTGCAACAATCTCATCATATCCCTCTCTAAATGCAAAATTAGCCCAAGAAAACAAAATTAAGTACTTTGCATATTTATTGGCTCTTAGTTATTATCATTGCTTCACTCTCATTGCCATTTGTAATAATCATTGCCAATGGGGTTCCACCAGTCCTTTCCCAGTCCAAATTCATCACTCCATGTAACATGAGCAACATAACTAATACTTACCAGATTGCTAGACCATGTCAGAACTGGAAAACATTAACATCTCATCAGGGTATTACATGATTGAAGAACAAAATTGCTGAAATTAAATGATTTAAAATAAGAATACAGGAAAATTAATCAATCCCAATCCTTGAAATATATCATATATTGAAGTCAAATCAACAATGCAAAACTTGCAATGAACCAGAGTTTTTTATGGAAGGCAGAAGCACCCTTTATTTAGTCTTCACAAGTGATGGCCTACATACCTGATTGGGCCAGAGGCCTCGATAGTAAGCACTATAGGAGTTGATATACTAAAAGTATGTGCAATGGGACTATAGGAGTTGATATATTGCAACGTCGCAGGCCTCATATGATGTTGTCTCCTCAGGTTTGTATGCTGTGTATGAAGGATGCTGAGACTGTGGATCATCTGCTTCTTAGGTGCACTATGGCAGATTTTGTTTGGAGGCAAATTTTGGAGATGGAGGGCATGAGATGGGTTTTGCCTTCTTCTATGCGTGATCTAGCTTATCAGTGGAGGTTTTTGGGTTTAAGTAAGCTAGGGAGGAAGCTTTACAGGATAGTATTTATTGCTACTGTTTGGAATATTTGGTTGGTTCGTAACCAGAGGATTTTTTAGGACATAAGGTGCAGTGAGGTTGGTCTTTTGGATCAGGTGATATCAGCAGCATCTATGTGGGCATCAGTCCATAAGGATTTCAGCATTTATTGAGTTATTGATATTGTTAGGAATTGGGCCTCTATCGTTCACTTGTGATTGTATTTACTATATTATATGTTTCTGGATTGTGTTTGTTTTTGCTTGTACTTTTTGGAATGCCTACTCCTTGTGGGTGCTCCCTTCTTTTGATATGAATGAATTTCATTACTTATAAAATAAAATAAAAAAGGAGTTGATATACTACAAGAGTCACATTCAAAAATACAAGTCCAGTAAAACCCAACTAGAATTCAAAGACCATGCTTTAAGATAATGAAATAAGGCACCAGGTATCTTATGTTGGTATACAATGCAAGACCTAAATATGGATGCCAAATGTAATTAACACAGCAAAACAAAACATATGCCTGAAAGAAGTTGTTATGACGTATAAATGTTCATTCATAATCAAATTACAAATGAAGCTAACTTACAAACCTAACTATTATTTTATGTAAGTAAACTATCAAACAATGAGTATTTTGCTATCACATTTATGACTTAAATACCTATGGGAACTGATTGTGCGTACTACGGGCACAGCTCCATATGTGTTGCAGTTCATAGTTACTTGATTTGGGTTGGAGTTGGATCTATAATTTCCTAGGCTAGTGGTTGCTGATCCATATGCTTTGATCATGCATACTAAGGATACTGAGGCACATAAGAAAAAAAAAAGGTTAAATTCTTACCTAGATAGTGATTATATAGTCTAAATGTAACTTTAACTTCAATAAGCTTACAAAAGCTACTGAATTCATAACAGACAATCTTAAAGTGCATTAGGAACATGTGATTTCAGTTGGAAACAATCATAACAATAGAAGCCATACCTTACAAAGATAATGCATGAGAGTCATCTTACTATTAGAAGCACGGGTATCAGCGAGTTTAAGAAGACTGTCCAACTTGAATCCAATAGCAGAACCTGTCAAACATATTGAAGCCTGAAAATTACTTCATGAAAAACTGAAAATCAAATAAGAGAGACAAAGGGAAAAAATTTCAAATATATACCTCCCTCAGATTATTGGGAGAAGATCCTATAATTTAAATATTATTCAGTTTATAAAACTTCAAATATATGAACTAGCAAAAAGTTAAAAAAAAAAATGGAACATTACATTTGTGGTAATTTCCAACTAGGAAATAATGGCTATGCTCCATTCAAGACACAGGTTTTCATATTTTTAAACAGGCAAGGAAAAACCCTAGTTACTGATATCAACCCATCAGAAAGTTGAGTACCTGTGCAAATGAAGCTGAAAACAAACAATTTTACAGGCTTCGACAATTCTAGTGATTGCTGAACTCAGAATGAAGCTGGTGTGCTTCAAAATACTAGGTTAAAGTATTTGAGCAGTATTGTAATCAAAATATCCAGAAAATTTTTCATTAACTTTCATGACATTTAATACAGATCTACCCATCTCTTCCAATGAAGCTGTTGTCAACAACATGCTAATGCCATATATGCTACAAAAATTTACATCCAGAATTATATTCTGAAAGGTTTAGCACCAAATAAAATTACCTTCAGGTCCTAATTATGTCTAACAGTGCCATACAACCATCCATATTAGATACTGAGCATGCAGGCACACACACGCACACACGAGCAAGCACAGAGCACACACACAAATAGGTCAATGGATGTTATTTAAGCAACTTTATTTCTCTAAAAATCACACACAAATGATTGTACCACTTTGTTGTCAATATTGAACAGGATGAATTTCCTCAAAACCTAAGTCCTCAACAAGCTCAAAACAAGCAACATCAATCACATCCATCTCTGCTGGATTATGCTTAGCCCTGTTAATCCTAATGCTTAACAGCCTCATAATCTTCTGCAAAACCCAACAATACCTTCCTGAAATATACAGTTTTCTAGGAACAAGAAGGTTATTTTACCTATAATTTTCAAGTTTTAAAATTATTTGTCAGAAAAATATTTGGAGAAGAAATGGGTAGAGAAAAAAACAAGATGTTGCCAATAGAAACAGCATGTTTTTACAAGTGTAGATTTTATATATTGTTAACATGATTAAATCAACTACGGCATACACAGTTCACATTCCAAGGTGCACGCCCCATATCACTTCTAAACCTGCAGTGGCTATTGCATGTTAACATGATTAAATCAACTACGCATATATGGTTCACATTCCAAGGTGCATGCCTTATATCACTTCATAACCTGCAGTGGCTTATCAAATTGAAGCACTCATGCCTCATTTAGCAAATCTTTTCATTTTATTTTATTTTATAATTATTATTTTTATTGTAATGGCTTTTCTCATCTATATGCCAACAATATAGTTAAGGTGTTAGCATGTTGAAACAAAAGCTAGAAATAATGAAGTATCTCATTTGCAACTATAGAGACATAAAATACAGGAAAATGGAGCTTTAGAATAATATTTAGTTCCTTACCCCTGGCAGTTCCTTGGTTCAAAGTATTCCCCAGATAAAGAATTTTCTTCATTATCTCCTTTAATTTGATGGAATTTCGAGCCTGAAGAATGAATAAGAGTTAAGCATGCTGGTAAATATTAAAATGACACGGCTGCATGAAGAATTTGATATCACTAATAGCACACCTCTTCACATGCAGAGTTCACAGTGTTTAAACTCTTTCTAAAATCCGAAATCTGCAAAAGATGCTGAGAATCAGACATAAAAAAGTTTTTTTTTTTGGTCGCAGGGGGGGTGGGGGTGGGTGTGTGTTGGGGGTTGTAGTATGGGTGTGTGTGTGTGCTCTAAAATTTTCAAACTGAAAAGAATCCAAATTGCACATAACCTGAGAACTAAACTGAATCTTGAATGAAAAAACTCTTAGTTTAGACTCCACCCGAGGCACTTTCATCAGCTCCAGAAAGAACTGCAACAAAAAATTTCTATTACCAACAATCTACGTAGTCATTAAATCAGGAAAGATATCCGCATCCAACGTAAATTATTAACAAAATATGCAATAACGGATTTTCTATAATGAGTCCAACCCTGGTAAATATTTAACAAAGAACGTTGGAAAAATTTTGTAAATAAGATTTTCTATAATTAGTCAAACCCTGGTCAATATTCAAAAAAGAGTGTTAGAGAAATTTTGTAAATAAGATACAATCATTAAAACCACCAAGTCAAGTCCAAATAATTCTGGGGCCAGGTAATTCATCGAGACCAACATATGTACTATAAGTCATTGACCTAATACTACAAAAGGTCATTCCCAGTTCAAGCATTCAGTTTTACCCAACATTTAGGATCCTTTGAACTAAACACCATCAACAAATAGCAGCTTACATAATCTGGTCAGGAGGTAGATTTTACAGACCTGTTCACACTTTCCAAGATTCTCCTTCTCACCATTGTAGCCCTAAACAATCAAAGAATCACAAAAAGGATTTATCAGTAAAAAATACTCAAAGCACACACTACAAATTAAGAACCTCTTCTATGAGAAAAGACCATGGAAAAGTTAAAAGAACATTAAAGGCTATGGTATTTCTTGACCTTCAAGAGTTCCATCTCCTCTTTTGTGGGACAGAACTTTATAAGATTTTCCACTTGATCAACATCTAAAATCGAATCATCCAATGCCAAAGCTGCACTCTGTAAACATCTATATCTTCAGTACTAACCAGAGAGCAGAAATTCATTAACAATGGGTTCATTAATAAATTGGAGCTTCATATCTTATTGGAACTGGTATCTAGAATGAGGAAGAAGGTAGGAGAAAAAGCAAAAAAGCATTTAGTGGAATATAGCATCAAAAAGAATCAGTAAGAATGAAGTTCAACCTTTCCTGGTCTGAAATCAAACGCCCAACCCATTTGAATCCAAACCTGATTGGTCTTAGTCTGTGGTCTACCTCAATATTTGGTGGTGAGGAGTTTTTGTCTACGGTCTACTGCCATATTTGGCTGCAATGACTTTTCTCCAAAAACTCTCCCTATCCATTTATTTTCTTTAATTTTAACAGTATTGGTAACTGGGTGTATATAATTGATTAAACATATGCGATTATAGGAGTTGAGAAAGGAAACAGTAAGATAAAAGCTAGCAGAAGATGGACATTGAAGAAACAAGATAAGTCACTGAGAAGCTAAGAGTTGTCACAGAGTGCAAAAAAAATTGAGAAAAAGATGTCACAAAACTTCCCAGTCACTTTTACCCATTGAAACAAATCTTCAAACACCTTCCAAGTGATGAGGTCAGTGGGCTTTCCTTATCCATATTCTCTGATTCCTTTCCTCCAAATATCCCAGCAGAGAGTGAAGGGGAGAAATTTTTCATACCAAATTTCCCACTTATTCATGTGGTTAAAAGTCCAACTTCCAATGAAAAGAGAGAGAAAACTACAAACTCCATGAACAGATTGGCAATGTATGAAATATATTGTTTCTTCATCTGCCTTGCACATGACACATCAGTTGGGGATGGTCCACTTATGCTGAATGACATTATCAATGGTGATGATCTTGTCAAGTGCAGCTCTCCATGCAAAGAACATGACCTTTGTGGGCACTCCATCTTCCAAATGGTTTTGGAGGGGAACGAGCATTTTCTGGAAGAGTGCAATGCTCCTGTGAAGGAATGAACTTCCAAAGAGCCATTACTTTCCAGAATCCATCTACTTCTGTCTTCACCATTTTCTTGAGTCTGAAATGTGTAGATTTGTAGAAAAGAAGCTATTGATTCAATATCTTAAACATTTGAATTTATTCCAAGATCAACGTTCCAATTAATTGATGGGTTCATTTCTTGCATGAAATCTCACACCACAGAATCTTTATCTCTTGCCAAGTTGCATACGTCCAGAAGGATTTGATTCAAAGGATGGTCACAACAACATTCCCTAAAAGAAGTATTGCCAAAATTTTGCAACAATTGACCTGATTCCTTTTAGTAAATGTTCTGCTGTGCAAATGAATGACTTCCACAGGGTCAACCAATGGTTCCTCCTAACCAGAAGTGAATACCTACCTAGAGGAGATGAACTGAATTTAGTTGAGAATCTTGAGATACTTGACCTCCATAAACACCCTCTTTTCAGTGTGAATGCTTATTCTGAAGCCATTTTCCCATAAGAGCTTTATTGAAGACTGTGATAGGCTTGATTTCAATGCCATAGCGGCACATACTTGATCCCATCGTGACAACTCCTCCTTGAAGGTCATAACACCCAACCCCCCCCCCCAACAACAACAACAACAACATCACAAGAAAAAACAGCATACAGAAAAGAAAAAAAAAAGTCATTTGCAATTCATTAAACCTTTTTCAAAGTTCGAACATCAAAGATGGAATATAATGAAGAAAGAAAGTAAGTTGGGAGACTGAAAATGTGACCTTCAATCACATTATTCCATTTTGAGAGATAGCTGTTTTCCATCCGATTAGCCTTCTCTCAAACCCTTTTACAAGTGCACTGTATCCCAAAAGGAGTATTCTTATAGTTTGCACCCAGAGATTTCCTCTCTCTCCCAAACCACCAGAACCAATTGCTTGAACACCATTAACGGTCTCAGTCCCAATCCACCTTTCAACCTAGGTCTATATAGTAACTTAGTAAGTATCATGTCATCAAATGATATTTATGTCCCACATTCACAACATACCAGAGGAACTCTATCTGTTATTTCTTAATCTGATAAGCCAGTGAAGCAAATATCATCAAGATAGATTCTAAAGATATAAAAATATTGCTCCTAATTAATGCAATCTTGCTGCCTTTCAAAAGATTTACTTTCCAGTAACCGACATTCCATCCTTTCCATAATAGGTTCCCAACCAAAATGTAGACCTGAAATTCACCCCAAGAGAAATATATAAGAACTCTGTCAGAAGCTTTCCTGCTATACTATCAAATGCCCAAAGGTCTATTCTCACTACCTTGTTCATGGCAAATATCTCACTGTTTCCAGAATTGCCTTTAAACATGAACACAGCCTCAATACATACCAGAATGCATCTAAGTATTGTAACTTGCAAATGAGATCTGTAAGTTTCCTTTTGAATCAGCCTACCCAAGGACTCAGCCAACACAAGATCCACTTCAACCTTCAAGATGGCTTGAAAATTTTGGATGTCCAGGACAAAGAAACTGTAGATAAACAAGCCTAAATCAACTTAATTCATTAAACTCTATATCCCCTACATTCTCAAAATCTATGCCAAATTTCCCAGTTCGTATGGTTGTATTCACAAATTTTGCGTTTGAAATCAAACGGATCAGATGTGCCAATACAAATAAATTTTTCTTTTTATTAAAAATTAAAAATAATGTGGTACAAATCTCTATGATTCCTTTGATTCTTTTCTTCAAAAAATCTTCGATTTGAGGGCTAAAATAGCTTGATCCCAAATCAGTCTTCGGCTTTCCAAACTTCACGAAAGGCAAACAAAGTGGTAGATCTGGTGGATTCCACGTGTAGATCTGTGCTGGATTTGGGGAGAAGTCTTCGGCTTGTAGGCTTGTTGAAGATCTTAAGAAAAACTTCGGTATTTGATGTAGATCTCTAGGCTGTAGAGCGTGTCAGAGACAGGATGTTTGAATCTTTAGATCTTGAATGCAATTTTTAGTCTTCAAGGCTTGTTGGATCTTCAGAACAGCAGCACTTCAATTCTTCAGTGATTTAGGTCTTCAGAACAGCAGAGCTTCAGTTCTTCAGGGTTTAAGTCTTCAAAGCAGTAGAGCTTCAATTCTTCAGAGCTTAGGTCTTCAGAGTAGCAGAAATTTGCTTCTTTTCTTCTGTAGACTTCATGTGTTCTAAATGAAGAGAGAACCCCCCCAATTTATAGATGTTGGGAGGATAGAGCTCTCTAGAACTCTTGAGAATTATCACAAGTTGCAGATAATTCTCTATTTTTTGAATAATTATCCATATTTAAAGATAATTCATTTATTTTGAGAATTATCAATATAATAATCCTTCAAAGGGGCCCCACAAGCAATTTATTAGCTATTTTAGAGATAAAAATGTATTTATTTTGCTTAAATACTAAGTAGGGTCCACACTTTTGTGAGATTTTGCCATGTGGCATCTCAAAATTTTCTCTTCCTACAATGGTCATATGATTTTTCCATATCTAATTTATATACCACAGCCCAAACACCTTTTCTTACGTCACAGCTTCAAGTCAAAAGATTCATTTGTAATCAACACCCATTTAACATATGGCTAACCCCACATTACTAATTTGTAAATATGAAATCACTTTAATCTTTTAGCTAGTAGCTAGGTTTAAATTCTACAGCAGCCTTTTTTTTTAATAGGTAATGACAATTTCTTAAGATAAAGAATAACAATAAGGTCAGGTGTCTAAACCTGACAAAGGGAAAGAGCCAACAACCAAATACTGGAAAAAAGTCTGTAATAGTCATACGTTTTTTTTGGGAATAAAGAAAATGAAGGTAGCATTGATACATTTATGAAATTTTTAATAAATATCGTAATTCTTCGACAGCACTCGTTAAGTATTCCTTAATAGTAACTTAATACCATTGGTTGAAAACCAAGGAGAAACATCAGGTCCTCAAGAGTGTTTTTCCCAATTCATTTAATCACTCAAACTACCTCCTATTCAGAAAACAACCCCTTAGTCTTACCACACTCCTCCAATCTAATATTTTCTTGCATAACCTCCCATAAAAATTTTCCATTCATGATCTTTCTACAGCTTTCTTGAAGTCTTCCTATGCTCATTTAAAGCCCACATCAACTTCTGCAGTCCCCTGAGCTTTCTATTGCTTCAGATTATTTCTTGCTTGTGTTATTTCTCAATTGCTGAATACAAGCGAGCATTGCGTGCAGCATGCTTAATACCAAAGCAAGACACTCCTAGCAAGCCACTTAAGGTCAAAATCATGCTTGAGACCAAATTAGATGCATTGCATCTCATAACATCTTCCCAATAGGCAAACAATTCTCACTCACTTAGCCCATACTACAACCCTGGCACCCCTTGTTGCCCTTTTATCCCAATCGCATAACCCCCTTTACATCAAGTGGTGTCACATTCTTGACCATATCTCCTTGGTTACCAACCAACTCCACTAAATTATCTTCTATTCCCCCCATTTGTACTAACAGAAACTCTTCACCACAATAGCAATGCTCATTATTTTTGATCTTGCCAATCTCTTCAATCACCCTTAACAAATCCAACTCAGTGGACATAAATCATTCCACCACAACCTTACCTTTGATCCAACACTCTTAATGGTGTAAAGAAGAAAAGAAGAACCAGAGTAGAAGTGAAGAAGCAGGCAATGAAGGGGAAATTCAGTTATTAACCTCAACAAAGGACAAACCTCAATGATTACTCAGAAAAACTGATCAAATTTTTACCATGATGATCCCTGATTTTTCCTTGTTGCAGACTGAGTGCAAGAAATCAGATAGCACAAACCATCAGAATAACCCTTCTCCATGTATTTTCCGGTCCACTTATCCATTAGCTTAATTGATACCTAAAATAGCCTTCTGCATAAATCCTTCTTCGTCTGATTGTCCACATTTCTAATAACCATGTCTCTGTCAATACATCAAAACCCAAAGACCACAACCACAGACTGCAGCAAAGATTTCTTTCTTTTCCGAATCCTAGCAACACATACTCAACAGCTTTCTTTTGATTTACTGGCAGACATACAGGTATCAAGGAAAAGAGCTAGATAAGACTTCTCATGGACACTCAATGTTAGGATGGAAGGATGGCTTTAGGAAACGTTTCTTTTTCTTTGGACTCGATATTGGATATATTTACACCGAATATCCTTTACGACTCAGCTGCACTCGTAGAACTTAGACCAGGATGAGTTGAAGAGCAAGGAGATACTCTTATTCACAAACTTCTCCTTTAATTTATGCACCAAGCAAATTCCAATGATAGGAGAAACAAACAGTAAAATGGTCTCTTTACATTATTTTTATTTTGTTTCTGGATTCCATTACTATCTCAATTCCCTGTGCTAACATAAATCAGAAAATAACAACTTAAAATTTTAAAAATAAAAATTGGACTTGATATTTCCTTATGCAAAGTCTGTGTTAGGGAATTTCCGAAAATGTTTCATTATGATTTTCTTCTTTTTTTCCAGGACAAACAAACATTAAATCTCTTATAATAAACATCATAACACGTTTTTAAAGACAATCATCTAATTATACATAATCATTGAAACCAACCTATCTTACCATCATATCAGAGAATGGCATCTTAACTTTTGTGAGCATAATTTCACAATTATTCGCCCGCCTCAGGTCAATCTACAGAAACACGATATGCAGAAGTTATGTAATGACGGGAAAACAAAAAAGTTGTATTAACAGCAGACTACAAAAGCTTTTGAGGATGAAAATCAAGTAGATCAAAAATCAAAATGAAAAAATCATAATATATAGACAATTGGATCATACACAATAAGCAAAAATGATCTAAAAAAGCCCTACAACAATGGTGAAGATTACAGTACAAAAGCAATCCACAAGACATCAATAAAATGCCAAAAACATACTTTTGTCCCTTACCTTATTGTTTTGGAAATTTGTTTGGAAAGGGATAGAAGATTCTTTGAGACTCTCAAAGTTTGGTGTGGACATTCTTTATTGTAAACAGCTTTCTTTAGTGATTCTTAAGTGGTTGACTTCCCCTTTGGCTTCTATAAAGTTAATTTTTATGGTTCAACTTTTGGTAATCCCAGTATTAGTGGTAGTGATGGCATCGTTCAGGATTCTTTCGGTGGTCTGGTAATTGCCTTTTCCCATGATTTTGGTTTTTGCACTAAAAATAAAGCTGAAATCAGAGTATTGTTTCACTGTTTGGAGTGGTGCATCTCAACCTCCGTCAGGGATAATTTTTATTGAAGTTCTTTGAATTTAATCAACTCGGTTCAAGACTCGGCCTCCCCTCCTTAGTATTTTTCACACTGGATTACAAAGATCAAAATTCTCTTGTATTCTTTTCGATTTCGTTTTCATCATGTAGGGAGGTGAACTCGGTTGCAGATGCTTTAGCTAAAATTGGTGCTAAAGTCTTAACCTTAATTTTCATTCTCTTTTGGGTTTATATTGTTTGGACAAGGGTCTTCCTCATGTTGTTATTAAGTGCTTTTCCATTTTATTCTTGGTTGACCTTTTCTTTTAGGGGCAAGGCTTTTTATGTTCCCTCCTCTTGTATTTCTTTATTCACTTAAAATACAGTTTTTTCTTTTTAGTTTTCATCCCTTAAAGCTCCACCGAATTGCTTCAAATCAATATATGTCAAGAACAGCATACCACATCAATATTAAAAAAACCCAGGTAACACCTATTTGAAAAAAAAAATTCATTCAGCCCCATTCTGAAGTTTCCTGTCGCCATAACTGCATTGCAAAAGAGTCTCTTCATTTCTTCCTTTTCTTTGGGCTTAAAGTAACCAATCTTCATGACTCATATCTTTCAACAACAATAACACTTGCAAAATTTTCATCTGAAGCCATCCTTGCTTGCAAAGCCCTTCTCCTTCTTTTTACCTAAAGCCACCAAGTCTTTGACTTCACCATTTTTACCAAGAACTCTCTTTTTCAATGCAATAACAACTTTACCAACCACAGAAAGGATGACAAAAAAACACTATGTGACAACAAAAAAGGATTAGGAAATTGCCCTCATCATCAACTAATAGGGTCAAGAAATTTACAAAAGATTTATAAAACTCATTAAAGTGCTTAGAAGTCGGCACACCTTCTTCTATAAACTATATAAGTAGAACCTCAGAATTATGAGCTATAAATGACAATCATGTAAAGGTTTTCAAGCTTTTCCCAAAATTTCTCTATGTAATCATCATAAATACTATTATAAAACACCTCATTTGGAAGAACAAAGGGAAGTATGATCACAAGCTCCATTCATAATCATCCCACTTACAATTCAACATTGACACATTCATTAATCTTCATCGTCAATGCCTGGTGCATACCCTCTGGATTAGAAACTCTGAAGCCTTGAATTATCACAAGGTAAAACAAATCTTCTCATTGCAGTTCAACCTCAAACATTGCCACTAATGCTTTCACCACCAAAGCAAAACCCAGTCACATCTCTAATACAGCTTGTAAAAAAATGTCTAAATTGTAGGTTCGAAAGTGTGGAAACAGTGCAAAAGCTTCCATTATAACAATAAAGATTAACAGGTACAAACGAATTCCCCAATAGGCTAACATTGAAACATGAAAATTAGCTAAGCTTAAGAGGAATGAGTACAAATGCAAAATCACGCCCCCAAGAGCCAAGCAAGCATTATAAATAGCACTGAATCTAGATGAAAGCAAATAAAAAAGAGCCCAAATAACCAATCCCCAGAAATAGAGAATTAAAAAAAAAATCTAAAATCAACCATAAATATAGAACAACCCAAAACGTTCTCGAGAACCTAAACCCAGATATCACTTTACCCAAGTCATGTGGCAATTAGGGGTGTCACCCATGATTCAAGACACTAACAAACATATTTTAAGACACTAACAATAATGTTCAAGACACTAATAATATACTATCTTAAGTTGCTCCTAACATCGTATAAGGTATCAAACTCTCATATATAACCATGTACTTCTTACCAGACACCCCTTGGTAATCGATTTTATAATTTTCGCCAAGTCATGATGTTTCGGTGTTGTTAGCATTTTGGAATGTCAAAAAGTAAAAATCATTGGCTCAAATATGTCTTTGTTTGACCGAAAACAAAGGCATCTCTGTTTTATGCTAAATATGAAGACTAATTCATATACAAACTAATGAAATGTGATATTAATCTCAAGTACTCCTTATAAAATTTATTGTGCTTGATTAAGCAAAATGAAACTCTATTAGATGATATATTCAAAAAGTAAGAGATGCATTTGAAAAGAAAAGGCATATACTATCATATAGCAGGTACTTCATTCAAAAGGACAACAGAATCATCACAAGAAATCCTGAGAAAACAATAAAATTATCACCTCATGTAAGTATGAGCACTGTGAGGAATGAAATTTTAGTGTGCAATACTGAATTTCATGAATTACCAGGTGGACTTTATCTGTTTTTGCTCCGACAGATTTTCGCCTGCCTCCAGATTTACCTCCCGCCTTATCAGCCAAATTTGGAACCGTGGCAGAGAAGAGACTCTCAAGTTCTGAGACATCGAATTCTGGTGCACTATTGTTAATGATAAGATATTAGTTATAATACGAACAAAGTATAGAAAAAAGGATAAATGCTTGTAGCTCAAAAGCCATACGAAAGAACCTTAATCAATAATAAAAGGTGTCTTTGATGGGGCATTAGTAGGAAGTAAATACATTTGAACCAAATATAGACACTATAATAGCTATATCACAATCCATTGAAATGCCAAAAAGGATAGAAATATCATCATAGGTAATCTGCTTTTAAAAGATCATTACTACATGGCAAAGTACGTAATTACTTTTAGCAAAATATAATAGGTAACTTAAAACATATCTAGTAAAATAATAAATAAAGGATAGATGTTATACATTGTTGGCTCTCCATATCTCTGTATCTCATCCCATAAGCTTCCCTGCAAAGCTCTCGTTACCTTGCTCCAATGTAGTGGCTTAAATGTTGATCTTCGAGGTGCTGAAGCAGGAGACCCTTGGAAAGCTGATCCTAGAGGACGTGCAGGCCCACGTCCTCGTCCTAAAGACGAACCTTTTGGACCAGCCATTGAACCAAGTGCACTTGTTCCTTTAGCGCCAAAGGGTGGAGGAGGTGGAGGTGCACCACCCGGGGGTCTAGGTGGGCCAGGAGGACCTGGTGCACGGGTTCCAGGAGGAGGTGGTGGAGGTGGTGCTCCATGCATAGGAGGTGGTGGGGGCGGAGCTCCACGCATGGGAGGAGGTGGTGGCGGCGGAGCTCCACGTATGGGAGGAGGTGGTGGAGGCGGAGCTCCACGCATGGGAGGGGGTGGTGGAGGAGGAGCTCCACGCAGAGGAGGTGGTGGTGGAGGAGGGGCTCTAGAAGCAATAGGAGGTGGAGGCGGTGGAGGTGGTACTCTATGCATAGGAGGAGGTGGAGGTGGCGAAGGTGGTACTCCGCGCACAGGAGGAGGTGGAGGTGGTGGAGGAAGAGGAACACCAACTCCTACATGATTTGATGAAGTTGGAGGAGGAGGGGGAGGAGGAGGAGGCGGAGGTGGTGGAGGAGATGCCACCAAGGATGAGCCAGTTGATGCAATTCTTGCCTTCCCAAGGAATGGAGGAGGTGGAGGAGGGGCAACTATCCCAACTCTTTCTCTGTTGGCAAAAGGAGGTGGAGGGGGAGGAGGAGGAGGAGGAGGAGGAGCACATGGACCTATATTATTTGTCACTGGAGACAGAGATGGAGGAAGGGGTGGAGATAGAGCTGAATGATCCTGAAGTTTCATTCCTGCATGTGAAGACAGCAAGGGAGGTGGAGGATATTGTGTAGAAAATGAAAATTGCAAACCCGAAGAAGAGAGATTTGGAGGTGGTGGGGGTGGGGGTGGTGGAGGGGGAGGCAGAGCCTGAATTGTTACTCCTGGACAACATGGTGGAGGTGGGGGAGGGGGAGGGGGAGCAGAACATGAAGAGAGAAGAGTGGGCAAAATTTCTGGTAAAGGAGGCAGCAGCGCATCTGGACTTTCACCTACATCACAATCATTTGGAACGGTAGAAATGGCTAGAGCAGGTGGTGCACTGTTATATCTTGACGGTGGACGACATACAACAGAATTGGTGCAAGGAACCTTTTTTGGAGGGATCCACCGTGAGACAGTCTTTGGTTTTGCTGGTTTAACAGGAGCACACTGGGAATCTAGTTGTTCAATCTTTTGCCGAACTGCAGCTGGATCAGCAGTGGATTTTGAATTGGCCATTGGATTTTTCTTTGAAGTGGGGGGGAGTACTTTCTCGGGTTTTAGTTTATGAACATCAGTACCAAATTTTTGCTTAGAAACCGCAGATTCTAAATTCTTCTGTGTCACAATGCATTCACTATCAATTTTGTTATCCATCTCTGTTATATTACAAGACACATCTGCAGTCACTTCTTTGGTCTCCAGATCTCTCTGTAAATCAAAAATCACTGCCACACTCTCTGACTTGTCATTTCCATCACACATAGGGCTATTTGTAACCGAGTGAAAATATAAATCTTCCTCTCTGTACTTTTTGTGATTCTGACCATCCAATGACCAGTCTTCAACTGTCTGAAGACCAGCCATTGCCTTTTTGTCCTCCTCGTGAATTCCTTGCTCCAATGTGCTATCTTTTTGCTTCAATGTGCTATCTTGAACTATAAGAACATCATTATCCCCCCTCCCATCCTGTCCATCAACATTGCTGAATATCTCCTCCACCTCAAAGAACTCCTCTGTTGAAGCACCTTCTGCCTCATTTTCATCTTCAGTTACCTCTTCTGTGGTGATATTAGGACCAACATCATTGGAATCCGAAAAGATAACCTGATTCATATATCAGTATGCATATAACTCCCAATCATTTCAGGAAAAGAAAACTATGCAAATAAAAAATAAATAAATAAAAGAACACTTACCTCTGCTTTAAACTCCTTTGGAAACTGGTCCTTTGAATCCCACAGAATGTCAATCTCATCACGGTTGAGCATCAAAGTATTCGACCGGATAAATGCTGTATTGAACATAACTCTGAACATCATTTCCTCACGTAGTAGATCATCATCCAAATGGATGCATTCAAGGACCACATCCCCTTGAACCCGGCAATGAATTTCTATTTTCACCAGTGGACAGTCTGCCTGCAGTTAGATTTTGTACCAAAATAATTTAACCAAGGCAAATTAATTTTTCAAAATTCAATTTAGTGGGCTATGCATTACCAGTCGGAACTGGCGAGCATGTTTCTTTGTCTTTGGAGTTGAAAATAAAATCTTTGAACTTCTGTTGGTGCCAGTTGAAGGGTCCTGGCCATATACACGGATCACTGGCCTGCAACCCCTTCCTCCATTGAACATGGGAAACACTCTCAGAATAAGACAATCAATCGCCAAAGGTGCATCAGATGGAGGCCAATCTGAACCAAGACTTCTTCTGGAAATATACTGAAGATATCTCAGTTGTGATGGCTGAGGGTTCAAAGGCGACAACAGATGGAGGAGTTCCCTAGGAGCCTGCTTATAGACCATTTCAAGAGTCTTCTGTTCCCCAGTGTACTGTTTTCTATATAACAACAAACCTGCAAGCATGAATGCCAGTACAGGCCATCCACCTCTCTCACAGTGCATCAACAGCACATTCTGTTGTCCTTCTAATGATAACCAGCTCTCGCTTGATCGCAGGAAGTGGTGAATCATCTCCAATGGTAGCAGAGGACAGCCCTCATATTGCCGGGGGTAGTCCATAACAGTCATGTCATATTGAGACAATATGTCTGAAATTTGACTCCTCCTTTCTCCCTCTCTAAAGTTAAACACCATGAATGAGGCATCAGGAAACTGATCCTGCAGCTGTGCCACAATGCCACGCATGTAAACTTTGTATTCATCTTCTTCAAGAACATCAGTGGAGAAGCAACAATCAAATACTGCACAAAACACCAGCAACAAACAGAAATTCTAAATCATTTCGGAAAAGATTCTTTTTTCAAAAGCTATAATAATAACATCATAGCGTCTTAAGAACTTCTTCGAGATGAAAAAAGAAACTGCAGTCGCCTGCACAAGGAATAGCAAATACTACTATTCATAAATTAATTGTAAGACAAAATTAGTCAAAATGCAAACTAAAGAAAATTCCAGTTCATATTTCTACTGAAACACTTCCCCAGCCATCCTCCGAAGAACCAAAAAATATATTTAAAAGAGATATAGAATAGAATCGAGTGTGTTAAAATTTCTACATATACAGAAAGAAACATGAAAAAAATAGTTTACTCACTCCAAAAATAAAAACCTTTTTCCAAACCAAACTTCTATTAAACATTGCTAGGAATCTTATCATTTAGGACCAAAATTATGATCCAATTATAACTGTCCCTTTATGATTTTCAATTTTTGATTCACAGTTTGACAACCCTGATTTTCACAAAATATAAAAATCTGTTGCCAACTTGCAAGGAATTTCTTCAAGAAGACCAACCTGAGCTATAGCCTTACGGGATTAATGGTAGTCAAATTCCTCCATTTTTCAAACATCAAAAAAGAAGACTCAAATACTTGAGAAGACGTCACAATTTCAAACACTCAACAATTAGCCTGCTCCCGCCACAGCAATAAACCAATGCGTATGGAGCAAATATAAAGAACATATCAATGATTTGATGTATTTTGGAGAGAGAAAATAAAGAAAAGGAAGAGCCATCCAATATGGCAAACAATGCAAACTCTGACAGCAAGTTAATGCCTGTCCAGATAATTAAAAAATGAGGAAGCTACAATGTGGCAAATCAGGAGATATGTCAGATTTTTTAAACCACAATGCAAAAAAGACAAAAAAAATCCACATTCATGCACAAAAAATTTCAATGTCTGATATTAGAACAATAAGCATGCCAGAAACTTAAAACTTCCTCCACAAACTAAACGCACAGCAAATACACCAAAGACAACATAAAACCAAAGGCAAAAACACTTCAAAAGTGCTACTTCAATTCCTCATTACCGTCCACAGGATTCTCTGGATTACACGAAGTTTAAACACTGGATTTATTAAATTTCTCATATTAATGCAAATATAAAAGACATACAACTATAACGGACAGCAGACAAACAAGAAAATAAAAAATAAATAAATAAATGAAATTTTAAATTTTTTTTTTTTTTACAAAGGAGCACTTTAGCAACCCTTGGGGAAGAATTACCAGTTATGCATGTTAGCCTCAATTCTCAGATTCCACTCATTTCACAAATTTTTGAATCACCATTTAGACTGAACGTCACACAGAATTTATCAACAAATACATCATCTCGCTTTAAGATCATATAGTTCATCGAGTAGCGAAAAATGCAGAAAACCTCGTAAACCTAATTGAGTTTCACAAATCAAGTTCGAGCAAAGAAGAAGAAGGGGTATAACATCTTCAATTCTGTAAAAAACCAAAAAAGAAATTACGAGACTATGAAACAGAAGCCATAATAAAAAAAAATGACGACCATACCATAAACCCTCTCAGAGATCTCCAGAAGCCGATCCGGTGGCTTCCTGTAAAATAACCTTCGGAACAGCGCCATCGTCTGGCGCTGCCGCTCCCTCGGTGGGATCCAAACCGATAATTCACTGAACTACGAACGAGATCAAATCGATCAGACTCACAACTGCTCTCCTTAAACACCAACCGGATTACAACAATACCGATCAAAACAATCCAAAGACGAAAAAATAGGGCTGAGTCGAAAGGAATAGACCAAAAACAAGGAAAATGAGAGAAACAAGAGTAGAGATCCCCGTCGCTAGGATCGACGAGATGAATCGCAGAAATTCGAGAAACGAATGAGAGAAAGATCATTTCTAGCTTTTTGCTTCACATGGAGAGAGAGGAAGGAAGTGGACTGAAAAGGCGAACGACTTGGACCTGCAACTTGGTTGGCTCGATCCATCGACAGAAGGAAACACGTGGCAACCATGACAGCGAGACTACGAGAGAGAAAGAGGGAAGATGGAAAGAGTTACTGCAGGTTCTGGACAACAATGTGGAGGCAACGGCGTTCATCGACTGCGTTTGGAAGAGAGAGCGGATCATAGAGAGGGAGAGGGGTAGAGAGAGGAAGAAAATTAGAGGACGTACGGCATAGCCCTCTGGTTTCGCGTCTCGCTCGATCGTGTCCGAAACCCGAAATTCAGAATTCCGAAATTGTTGGTGCGGCTGGTCTGGGGGGGGGCCCTGGACGGCTAGGTAGGCCGTTGAAATGTCAGGAATCATTCTGTCTGAAAATGTCAGGATTCAACGGGACGTTTTTTTGTAAAAATGAAGAAAAGAACACGGAACGTTTTCTACGGACGTACTCGTAGCTGATGGGGTTTAACTCGGTTATTTTTTTGGTTCGGTTGATATCAACCCGAAGCCAAGCTGAGATTTGTGATGTACAACCTAAAATTAAACCCAACCAAATTGAAATTGAGAACCAGCCATTCTAATCCGAAAACCTAGCCGACCGTATATAGATTTATGGGTTGAGTTCATTTTACTTTAGGGATGCACGGGTTCGATTTGGTTTGGTTCAGTTTAATTGAGATATTAACACAAAACCAAACCAAATTGGTTCCAGTTATAGATTTTGGAATCAAAACCGAAGAATCTATGTTATTATTTAAGCTAACCCACAAGAATATTTACTAGATTCTAGCTTGCCTTTTTCATTATATATTTTAATATCAAAATCGAATTATTTATTTAAGCTAACCCATGAAAATATTTATTAGATTCTAGCCAGCCGTTTTCATTGCTTAAAAATACTTCGTTCAAACCTAAAATCTACCTATATATCTCACATATTTTCCAACACCCATCAGCACGTATCACAATTTCTAAATGAGACCACCTTTTAAATTTTCTCCCATTTTCAAACTAAAACTGTCCATTTTGCTCTTCTATTCAAATTCTCTTATTATTTTAAACAAACTAACAGGGGTGCACGTGTAATACTGCACATAGATAAAGAGAGGGATCAGTTTCGTAACTGCACTTGAGTTTTGAATGAGTAGGCAAAATTATGATTGTTGAAACCATATATTAATGAAACTTAACAACGTACAATAATAAGCTTTTTTGAGAACTTGTGCATAGAGCTTGGCATTCTTCCCAAGGCAATTTCTCGCGTCAAAAATTTTTTTTGTATCAAATATCTTATTTGCCCCCCTGAAATTTTTATTTGCCCCCCCCCCCCCCAACTCATTGAAATTTTTATATTTCAATTGATATTTCTCTAAAATTTCTGGTTTGTTCCCCCAACTCATTGATATTTCTATATTTCATGAGAAGTGTTAATTGAAATTCTTTTTGCCCCCTCAGATTTGGAGTCCTGATTCCGCCAATGCATGTGCCTCCTTCAATATATTTTGAAGCCCAACTCAAACTGACTCAAAGTTGGTTTGGTTGGTCGGTCGGTTATCAGTTTTAATCAAACCAAGTTACACCCGGAGGTCCTTGGGTTCTTGCAATGTGACGGTCGTGACGGATCCTAAACGGGAAACGCCTGCGCGTTTGGACAGACCTGTTGCTTGCAACACTTCTTTGACGCCGAGTTGGTGTAGGCGAAAGTAAACCGTGTTACTGTCATGGAATCCACATGGGATAAGATGACTTCCCAAGGCCCTTTTCCGTCATTTCAAATTAATACTATTTTTATTTACAGAATTTTGAATTGGGCTCATCACGTGCTCCGGCACGTGTTTTATTCAAAGAGACAAAAGTTGGCCGAACGCGTGAGGCATGAGCAGTTGAGCACATGGGACTGAATGATATATGTGGCTTTATCGATCAATGATGTAGTGCATCCAAATGTATCATTAATAAGGGATTTAATCCACGTGGCGTGCATGCAACAAATGAGGCCCATGATTCATCACCAGTAAATTTCATGATAAAAGAAGCATCAAACCAATCAGGTGATCATGCATATATCTGATCATCTTTAATCACAATTACTAGGGAAGGCATGTTCGGGAGAGTGTTACACCTGGAACCACTTAACAGTGCCAGCGTGAAATGCACGGATGGATGCCATATCAAGAGGGGGCCCCATACATTCAAATTTCATATCTACCGACTACCGGTGGTTTTACGGAACCACCGAATAATGGCTGTAGAGGAAATGATTTCCATGTTCAGTCAACTGAACCAACCAAACCAAACCTATTAGGATCAATTATTTGATTGTCTTTAATCGGTCTCGGTTGGTTTTGGTTTTATGCTATATAAAACCAACATGGTTTCGATTTTAAGGTTGGATTGAATTGAACCGAACCGATTACATATACACACATATTTAACCAATTACATACTTGGGATAGTTTGGTTTATTGGTTAAACTGATAAACCGAATTAAACCTACTAATTAATTTGGTTTTGGGTTTTTATTAAATGGTTTTGGTTTTATACTAAAAAAGCAAGTCAGTTTAGGGTCGGTTTTGGTTTATCGAATATACAATCGGTTCGATTTGTGTTTTTCTCAAAGCCGAACCGTTGCCATCCCTTACTTAGGGTGGTAAAAGAATGTGGATTTAGCTTCTAATCATAATATGAACAGCATAGAATGTGCAGCCTACTATCTTTTATTATGAAAATATAATGTATCTCTACTACACATATGACAAAGAGGATCTTTGGGTTTCAATATGACAAATCTGCAATCTCAATTACAAAAAGAAAAAGAAAAAGAAAAAGAAAGGATAAAGGAAAATGTGGATCGCATCATTATGTGTTAAGAGTAATTATAAAAGCATATATTAGTGTGATATTTTAATTAATATACTTCACTGTGGTGGCATGTTACTGTCATTATTGACAATGGAGTCGTTTCTGCAAAAGGCTTTATTATAGCCCCACACTGCTCATGGATGATTTGGGCGGTTATGCTCGTCTTAATTCTTTATGGATTAAAGTGGGGTTCTGAACTGGAATTTCTCATGTGTGTGAGACTGGAGGTGGATCTGAGTCTGAACGGTCTTCGTCTTTGTCATTTGGTACTCTTAATTAGAAGCTTATGGGATGAGGAGGACGATGAGATTGTGATGGGAGTGTTTGGATTTATATATGCAGAGGGGATCGGGTATGGATACGGACACGGTGGTGCGCTTCCGGCGGCAACATGCACTATTTTCTTTAATGGCAAAGGACAGGGCTGACCATGGCTTTCAATGGGATTTAAAGTTGCTATCAGTCTTTAAGAATCACTGACAAGATGCAAAGATATATAGTTACGTTCAAGCACCTCATGAAAGCTCAAGACAAGTACCACAGAGGACTACAAAAAAAAACAAGTACCACAGAGAAAAGCACTGACAAACATGCAAGGAGTAGCTATTCAAAGACCTCATGCAAGCTCAAGACAAGTACCACAGAGATACTAAACTAACCTCAGCAGCTTGGGCTAATAGCTGCTAGATAGTTTGGAATGCTAGGAACAAAATGATTTCGAAAATACCCAACCTTCTTTGATAAAGAGTATTTACAAGATGACTCTATGAAGTTGAACTAGGAAGATCAAGGGGTAGTTTGAAGAAGGCTGAGAACTCTTCATCAAATGGGCAAGGCCAAGAGAGGATTGGATCAAAATCAATGTTGATGGAGCAGCCAAAGGAAGCCACGGTCAAGTAGCCATTGGCTGTGTTGTGAGGAACTGCGATGGAGTGTGCATTGGAGCCATTGCTTCAACAGTAAGAATTGCTGATTCCCTAATGGCTGAAACTTCGGCTGTGGTCGAAGGCCTTGGGATGGCAGCTTATCTCAGGTTTAAAAGAGTCATCATTAAAGGTGATTGCAAAACACTGATTGAGATACTAACTCAGAATAGTGAACCCCTATGGAAAATGACAACCCAAGTCGAAGAAATTCACCTCCTCTCAAACTCATTTGAAGACATCAGATTCAGATATGTTTTCAGGGAAGCAAACTGCGTGGCGAATTGTTTGGCAAATTTTACAATCTTGAATACCTCATGTTTTTGGATGAAAAACCCCCCTCCCCCAATTTCGCATGTATTGGGGATGACTTTATGGGGCTCTCAAGACCTAGATTAATCCCCTACTCAAACTTTGGTTAATTTATATATGTGAACCTGTTCATAAAAAAAAAGATATATAGTTACGTAGATAAGACAACCAAATGACTGGGAATGCATTTTCTCTAGTGGCAGAATCCGGTGGTACCATGATACCACCGGCTGGGATAGAGTATGAATGCGTGGGGCCCACTCCTGACATAGGCATCCATCCGCGCATTTCACGCTGGCACCACCGAAGGCCACCAGATGAAACAGCCTCAATGATAGGCCATAATCTATCGTCTTCGCTTTATTATTGGTAAGAAGGCACGTGAAATGTAGTGTTAACATAAGAAATATGTATAAACTTATGAAGAACAATGATTATGTAGAATGAAGCAAATACATTATGAATCTATACTTCATATAACGCAAGGCGGGTGCCAAACAAATTGCAAGGCTTATCCCCAATAAAACATATTCCGAGAGGATATTGGGATGGTGGTTTCTAAGAACCGGGAGCATAATCCATTGGACCTTCTTGTAAGGTGGGGAAGGGATGAAGGCCCTAACCCGGAAGATTTGTTTGTATGGCTATAACTAGCCCATTTAGGGCTACAAACCCAATATTTTTATTTTTATTTTTATTTTTTTTGGGTACAGTATAAGGTGGAAATACAGTTAGTGTATATTGAGAATTTTGGAAAGTATTCAGCTTCCTGTGAAGGCATTTGCTGCACTATAAAAGAAACTTTCTTTATTATTTTGCAACAAACATAAAGAAGGCAAATCTAAGCCAATCAGAAGGTGAAATATTTGGATCAGGCCATTAGCCTTGGGGCTGGGTACGGTCTTTGTTTCTAAATGAATAAATTACAGGCCAAGACCCAGCCCTTTTTCTAAGAAGCCCAAAATTTTAGCAAAATCTTAGCCTAGGCCTCATCACTATGACTTTGGAAGGACACAAAACAAAGCATTTCCTCTACAGCCAAAATCTGGTGAATCTATGAAACCATTGGTTGGGATGAAATTTGAATGTGTGGGACCCCCTCTTGAAATGGCATCCATCCGTGCGTTTCATGCTGGCACCACTGAGTGGCTCCAGGTGAAACGCTCTCCACAAAAATATGAGCTGAGCTTGAAGACAAATTCTGATTGACAGTGTGTCTACAACTGCTCGAAAGAGACTTGCCTCTTTTTGCTTCTTTTTTACTTTTTGACTTCTCACAAAGCACTTTCTAAGTTAGCTGCACCTTCGGATTCAGTGGCGCACACAAGCGATAGAAGAAAAACCTGTCTAATTACTTACGTGGAATTTTATTGACCTCAATCAAACTTTAAAATAACATCTTTTTATTTCCATACTATTTAAAAAAATAAAAAAAAATAGTATTTCATCCTCTAAACTTCAAAAATTATTTATATTTGTTTTTGTCTTAAGAAGACACTTAACTACGTACATTTACTATACATCAATTATTTTTTAAAAATTGTAAAACCTCGAGCCATTGCTTCAAATTATTTGAAAGAAAAATTGCAAATTGTTTTTCAGCAATAAAAAAATGTTGTATTAGAGAAGCAAAACAAAATATAAATCTGAGACCATTTATACAAAGTATAATAAATATATAAAAACACTAGAGACCCTTTATATGAAAAACATTGCATCAATATATAATCTATACTATTAGCAAAGCAAAGGATTCTGCCCTCCTTTTATTTGGTCACAAAAAACCTATTGAAATCCTTAAAAGACTCATCTGTCCAATAAAAACCATCCACCCAAATTTTTCCCTTCTTATTCATTAACTACCCATGCATTATCCCCTAAAAAAACTACCTACTAAAGGGAGATGTGCATTATCCTGTAAAAAACTATCCACTAAAGGGTCCTGCCTTAATTACACGTGCACACGTACAATGATGCACGTGCTTCCATTAGTATATGGTAATGACATCAAGCCAGTGCAATTTAAGAATTCTCAAGAATGATCAAGCTTCTTTTAAAATAACCCAGCCTTATGGACAACCAGTGGATTATCAAACGTTTTCAAGAACCTTACCATACTTGGTCAATTCTAATCCAAGATATCTCAATTTTCAACTTGAGGAAGCTTCCAAGTTATGCAAACAAAGTCTAGTTCAAATTGTTATTATTAATCCCAATGAACTGAACTGAGCAGCCTCTCTCTCTCTCTCTCTCTCCATGTGCAACTTTACATTTCCAAAACACCAAGTTAGCTTTAAATTTTAGTAACATGGAGCTTTAAAGGTCTCCCTTGTTCCCTCTTGGATGGTGTTGTACTTTGCTTAATATTTTTATCCTTTCAGATGAGGGCTTTAAATGGGCACTAACACGATGGGAAGGGCTGTCTCCACTTTACTCACCAACACTTTATTTGTTTTTTGACAGTGACTTTACTCACCAACACAATAGAGGACAATAATAGAAAAGAGAGTTATAACGAGAAGAACATGAAACATAAATGAGTAGGTGACCCAATAATAACTCCATCCTGTTATCATTCATACATACTTTATGGTTCCACCAGGCAAAAACTATAAACAACAAATAATTATATATATATATATAATAGGCTAAAAAGGGGATTCCACTAATTCTTAAATTATAGGGGAAATTGGTTTTTAGTGTTATTTTTTCAAATAATTCAGATTTAGCCGGCTAATTCTTAAAAATTGAGAATTAGTGATATTTTTTTTAAATAATTGAGATTCAGTGTCTGTTCATAAAGACTTTCTTCCAACAATGCCCTCCAAATACTTTGAAAACATTTTCACTCATTTAGGTATAAACGAAGTTTTGGAAGTTGGAAGAAATTCTTCATGAATAATAAAATGACATTGAATCTCAATTATTTGAATAAATCATCACTAATTCTTAATTTTTAAGAATTGGATGACTAAATCTGAATTATTTTGAAAAATATCACTTAAAACCAATTTTCCCTAAATTATATGCATCTGTATGCGTGCACGCTTGTATATATAACGACAATGAAAAGTGAATTTGTGATAAAATTTTATTAAAAATCCACGTTCAAAGTAAGATTAAACAAATATTTGCCCATACTTTCCCTGATCCTTGTGAAGATTAGGCTTCGTTCCGCTTTCATTTTTTGATTTAGGAACTTATTCTAGGGAATGGGTTCCATAAACTCGTTGCAACTGAGGGTACGTATATTGGACGTTTGGGACCCCGCTATTCATTCTGTGGAGATTTTAGGTATTATATTATATTATAACCTAAAATAACTTTTTATAAATGACAAGTTTATTCTTATCATATAAAGAAGTCGATCTTTATAACATACAAGTTTCTATGGTATCTTTCAAAGTTTTTTAAACATTACAAGTTTGCCATCGCACTTTGTAAAATGAGTTTCTAAAACCGATAAACGAATCTAACCTTGATTCTAGAGTTTAATACAATTTTAAAACTCATTTTAAAAGAACTCATTCCCACTTTGTAATCAATGGCCTATTCTGTTGCCATAACTTATTCAAAGCCTTGAAACTCATTCGAAGCCATGGAATGGGTTTCTCAGAAGGAACGCAAACAAAGCCCTAGTTGTGCCATTAACCGGGAGCTATTAAAATCAAAAATAAAAATGTACTACGGTTAAGTTATGCCTTCCAAAGCTTTTGGACGGCTTTAATAATCCATAATTAGCAGTCACGCCGACAATGCTGTCAAGATTAAGGCAGAACTTTGAAGCTTAATTAAGCTACTTTGAAATAGACGTTATTGGTGAAATAGATTATTCTGTCTAATTACTCTGCTGAATTCAGTTACCAAACCATGTTTTGCTCATAAAGGAAGCAATCTGAATTCCTAGGTTGGTGACATGGTAGAAAGATCTTGACCTTAATTTGGGTCTGATAAAGACGAAAGCATTTCCTCTACAGCCAAAATCCTGTGGTTTCGTGAAACCACCGGTTGGGATGGAATTTGAATGTGTGGGGCCCCCTCTTGAAATGGCATCCATCTGTGTGTTTCACGCTGGGACCACTGAGTGGCTCCAGATGAAACGCTCTCGATAACGACTCTCAACCAGTTAGTAATTAATGGTTTAATCAGAGACACACAGCCTGCCTAATCATTAGTTTTGAAATGGCTGCCTAGGCATCTTCTTTCAAGGACCCACAAAAGCAACATTGCTTTCATATCGAAGAGCAGCGTTGTCGAGCTTTTATCTCTCCATCAAAAGTGGTATTTCATGGACCCATGGCCTATGGGACATGCAAATATGCAATGCATCCTCCTACCCTAACACAATCCACTAAAAAAATGAAATAAAATAAAAATAATGGGCTTATCTTTAGTTTTTTTCCTTATTAGAAAGTGTAAGAAAACTTATTATATAAAGATGGCAAAATAGAAAGAAGGGAGAAACCCACTAAGATGCTTCTAATATTATATTAGTGTTTTAACATCCTCTGCACTTTTCACCAGCACTCATCTATATATTTTGATACATAATTTTATTATACTGTTCATTAACCATAATGTCCTATATTGTCAAAGCCAGGATTTTTATTTTGGGTGGGCAAAGTAAATCTTTGAAATAAAGATTAACGATGAACAGTTACGATTAGAAGGATAGTGGGGGCAAATTAAAAATTTTAAGGTGGGCAAAACTATATATATATGTCAAGTAGATAGTAGTTTTTTTGCAATTCTAGGGCCCACCCTAATCTCTGTGTAGCTTCTCGACTCCTAACAGCATAAATCTCATTTAAAGAATTGTAAACAACCGATCTGTTGACTTATAAACCATATAAAATGAACTATAAACCTTGCTAAGAGATTTTAACAACCTGTATATATGGACTTATATATAAACCTCATTGGAAGACTTGTGAAAGTCAATTTACTAACTTATAAACCTTGTTCATCAAAGACTTGTAAAAATCACATAAAAGGAATTATAATTTATGCAGCCGAGGGCATTATAGTCTATAAACAATAAAATGATACTAGTGTCTAAAAAGAATCATTATTTTTTAGAGTGTAGCAAATTGGGTGACTGAAGCTAAATTGTTTTCTAAATTTGTCATTAAACATCAAATTTTCCCTAAAGTGCTGAGGATGTCAAAATGGTGAGAAACATGTCACATCAAAACAGATAGAAGGACTAAGGTTTGGTCCTGAGGATATGATAAATATCCCGTGAGGTGGAATCTTTGGTGATCACAAAGTACCACTCAAATGACTCTATTCATGGAATCCCAAATGTCAAATAATAATAATATTGATTGGTTTACTTTTTACCATATGATTATGTGATCTAATAAGTAGCCGTGTGGTGAAATTTTAGGCAATCGTGACCTACAACTTTTTTTTTCCTTTTTGATAGAAATTCGTGACCTACAACCTACCTTTTTTCTTTCTAACACTTATCTATCAGGGGACCATCACATGGAAAGATTAGACTTAGAACAATAATCCTAGAGGATTGGTTTATTTTAGTTAGAAAAAAAAATGAACATATAGTAGTTACATTATTTTTGCTGTAGAGGACATAGTGCTTAGGATTAGTGATTGATCCCATAGTTTTGTAAAAGAAAATTAGACCAACAAAGGATATATAGAAAACTTATGCTTTAAACTAACTCTTTGAGTCATGCACCTAGAAAATGTGTGGTGTCATTTTCCAAACAAAACTACCTTTATTAGCCTTGAAGTCTATGATCGCAATCAAATTCATCCTTGAATATATATATATTTACGAGAATCCATATTCAATTTGTTCAATTAGATTAGATTCATATTCAACCTTTGTGATTTAATAAATCAAATTTGTATTGTTATATAAAGTGTGGTCTGGACTCGGGAGATTTTGACCTAATATTTGGTTTTTTATTATATTTGCATAAGGTCTATGGGCCTTAGACTTACCCAGATCATGTGGGTTGTAGGGTCTTAAATGGACCCTCAGGGATTATTCGGTTGAGCGTAAGCGGGCCGGATACCCTGAGTTCCAAAAAAAAAAAATTTTAAGATTTTAACATCTGCGAGCTACTTGTCATGCTTTGCCTTTTTCTATAAAATGTCTCGTAAAAATATAAAAGAAAATTTTGTAATTCTTGCCCATTCCAAACTTACAAGTGTCTGATTAGTCTGTTCAAATTAAAAAATTTGACTCACTTTAAAATATTTAAATTTTTACTACATTGAGTCCTTTGATTGGCCCCTTGAGTTTGAAAAAACAAAAACTTATTAATTTATTTTTTTAAGAATTATTTTAAAATGCAATAAACCAATTACAAGCCCATCTATTCGTGGCTGCAATAGTCCTTGTTGTAGAGTATGTGAACCCATATTTGAATCTAATTTTGGATTTTACACACATTCATTGACGAACAGAACTCTGAACTCTTTAGCATTGACCATAATTTTCCATTTTAGGTTTTTCTTCTTCTGTCTTTTTGGTGGTTTGGAAGATGAATAATTCAGAAAATAGCATTCAATCTACGCAAGATAACAACAGTTTTACCCAAAAAAGAGAAAAACAGCTCACGAAGAAAGAAAAAATATCAGAGAGGAGAAGGGCATCGTAATCCTTAAACGCGGGGCCCACACGTGATGTCATCTTTTTCAGGGAAAATTAAAATTGGGCTAGTGATATTTTTTAAAATAATTCAGATTTAGTCGACTAATTTTTAAAAATTGAGAATTAAGGATAATTTATTTAAACATTTAGAATTCAATGTCATTTTATTATCATAAATAATTTCTTCCAAAAATACCTTAAAAAAGGCTACCAAAAATACCTTAAAAAAGACTACTTAAACGAGTGAACATATTTTGAAAGTCTTTTTTTAAGGCATTGCTGGAAGAAAATCTCTTCGAACGACACTGAATTTCAATTATTTAAAAAATATAATTAATTCTTAATTTTTAAGAATTAATCAATTGAATCCGAATTATTTTGAAAAAGTAACACTAAAAACCAATTTCCCCTCTATGTCTTCGCCGAGGTTTTCCTTTTTATTTTTTTTTTCTTCCTTCTAAAAAAATAAAAAATTAGGATAGAAAAATCAAAAATAGAAAACTGGACGAAAGTTCCGAGTTGACTCGGCGATAACGATGTCTCCCTTTCGTCAAATGTAATTTCTGACACGAAGGAGGTGTCAACTGTTGACAGTTGAATGAGTTGAACGGCTGAGATTCAACACGGATTCAGTTTCATCGCCGCACGATTCACGAGTTCGAGTTAAATTAAAAATGAAAAATAAATAATAGTAATCAAGCGTTTTGTTTTTTTGTCTTGAAGGATGACACGTTGGAGGGAGAAGGATTTAAAAAGAATGGAAATACAGGGATTGAGAACCGGATCCGACGACGTCGGAGCTCTGAAACTTTCTCTCACGAATCGACAGTAGTTTCGTCGTCGTCGTTCTTGTGGTTGTTGTTGCAGAGAGATGGGAAGACAAATTCCCGAGCGGATCTCTTCTGCAACAATGGCTTCTTGATCTTCTTCTTCGTTTCTCTCGCTCAGGTTTCCCTCCTTCAAGATCCTTATTTTGGTTTCCTTTTCGCGCGTCAAGGTTTGGCTTTTTGATATTTCCGATCTGATTTCTTGGCCTTCTTCTCTTGTTTGTTTCAACTGCATTTTGTTTCATCGCATAAATTTTTTCTTAACTTTTGTTATTTTTGTTTTGTTTTTGTATGGACTTAAATCGTCGGTTTTATTTTCTTTTTTGAATGCCAGAATGTGATTCATCGGTAATCCCCACAGATATCCTTTTGGTTTATCTTTCCTTTTCCCTTCTTAATCTCTTGAAAAAGCTGAATCTGTATTTGTAGTGTCAGTCATTTCCTTTGTTTTTTCGTCTTATCGAAATTTCTGAAATTTGAAATCTTCGACACAGTCAAATTGTTTTTCTATGGTTTAACTTATATTTCCTCTGAATCGTTTAAATTCTAGTCTTCCTTTTAATGCCGCTTGTCGCAGTCTTGTTTCCGCCTTTTTAAGTCTTCGCCTTTAAGTTTCCGATATATTTGTTTCGTATGTTCTTTGCAATGGAGCTCGGATTCATCTCTGTTCCAACAAATTCACTTTTAGTTGAGATTTTTCATTTTTACAAAAAAAAGGTAGAAATTTTGTCAGATATGTAATTCTTCTTTTTGTATTTTTCCTCCTTTTTCTTTAGTATAATTTCTATATGGTATTTAAAGATCACTTGAGAAATCTTTTCAAATGGCTTATTTCGGGTTATCATCTGGTTTTGAACTCTAGATTAAGCAGGGTTCTTGCATATTTTGTGATCAAAGTAAATTGCAGTTTGAATCTGATCATTCCTTACTAAGATAAATTTCATTATGTTTTTTAACCTTCCCCCTTGTAGGTTTCCTCAATTTGGTACTTCATTCAAAATCTCAAATGCTAAATTTTCCATCAAAACGGTGGCTGTTACAAATCTCAGATTCATTATGATTGCAACTATTGTCTCTGGCATTCTCTTGACGATCACTGTAAGTTAAATTTTAAAAAATAAGAATTGTTTTTGTGTCTTAAATTCTGATTTTTTGGGCAACAATAATTGACAAATATTAAATGATTAACAAAAATAAGCTCACTCCTACACATCTGATCTCTGTTCGAAGTCCCAATTCCTTGCATGGGACGTGCTGATGGTTAATGATCAGTAGAATTAATTATTAGATCCTAGTTTTATCTCTTACGATCGATACTGAAATGAATAAATCTCATTGAAGTTTTCTGTTCATTAATTACTTTAGCTTGATGTTATGGTAATTGTAGGAATTATTGGTGTTGATCATTTATAATGGCTATTCTATTGGCAGGTCCTTAGTTTTCATTGAGTTCATATGCTTCATACAAGTTCTCTTTCGTGGGGGCATCTCATATGAAGTCAATGCACCTGTTTATTAGGAATTCTAGAACCAAGACATCATAATGGGTGGTTGTGTATCAACCCCAAACAAAAGAATTAAACCGAGGAGGAGGCACTGTAACAGATCAAGAAAATTCCGTGGAAAGTTTTCCACTCCTGTACCTGATGTACCTAAGAATAAGAAACGGATTAGTGATGCTGGAAACTGTTTAACAGATTTTTCCCTTAGCGAATATTTACATGTAGACTTTGAGAAGGGTGAGGCAACTGCTTGCAGAAGATCTGAGGTTTCAAATGCGACATTCCATCTTACACAGTTGCAGTGGCACCACAGTCAAATTGATGCAAATGGTATGTATTTTGTCCTCCTATTGAACCTTGTTTATAGTTTATCTGAAAATTTTTCTGCTTGGGAAAATCCAATTACCATCCTTTCCTGATCCATCAAATTCTTGCTGAAGCAGAAAATGCATTGTAGAAAATTTAGCGGCTGGCTGATGGAAATCATCAAGTTTGGTTACTCTTTGATCTAGGAGAATTGTAGGTTGGACGATGAAATAATGCTTAAAACCCTGTGTGATCTTGATCTTCTACATATAGCTAGTAGTTACTTTTGACAAGTCTCATCCTAAAAAATGACTCGCTTTGGCAAAGGAATCCATAGCTTTTCTTATGTTTTTGTTTTATTTCTCCAAATTACAAATAGAAATTCTAGTCTTAAATTTCATTGGAGTCAAGAGGGAAATATTTCGTAGTTCCTAATGGTCAGTTGGGTGTGACTTGGTTTAGGTTTTAACTTTGAATTCATTCTACAATGCTGGTACTAAAAGGTCAATAACAGTTTGAAATTTGCATAGGAATTTATATGTATAGATCTTATTTCTTTTTGTGCCTTAAATCTGATCAGTACGGTTCTTCTATTTATGTCTGATTCCTCCAAATGTTGGAATTTTTTCTTTATGTTGACAAGTTATATGTGGTATAGGAGAAGCAGGTTCAGCATTGGAATTCAAAGTTTGTGTAGTTGCATCCCATTATTCATCTTCCTCATACAAAATGATTAGGAAACTATATAGAACCAAATGAAATGAGCGTTGTTCCTCTTTATCCTGGAAAATAGATATATAATCCCCTTAATACAGATATAAATACAGTCATTATGGTGTCTGCGCTTTATTTTCTGCTATGAGGAATTCAAATTTCAGAACTGTAATTGCTGCCTGCTGTAAATAATGTCTGAATTTACTTAGAAGTTTGTGTGCTTGCAGTAATTTGCCAAGAGGAAGCATGGTTTGACTCTGTCAGTATCCTGGAGTCTGATTCTGATGATGACTTCATAAGTGTGCATGGAGGTAACATGATTTCATGTCTCTGTAACTGGTTTAATTGACTCAAATAGTGGACCTATACAGTAAGCCTATAATCATGTCCATGACATTGGATATTTTGTGAACCGGAAGTGGCATTCAGCATCCATGGATCCTGCCTGCCAAGCTAAAAATCAAGTACACAATGTTTCTAACCACACTTTTTCCTGTCTGTGTTGTAATATGAGAGAAATATGCAAGGACATTGAGTTCAATATGTAATATTGTCATGAGTCATGACCATCCAGTATGTTTAATTTTACTTTAGGAGAAGCAGGTGGGATCACTTAGATAGGGAACTCCTCTGTTACTATGCCACATTACAATTTCATTGGTGGACTGGAAGCTGTATAATTGTGTGTGACCATTTCTCTACTTACTTCTAACACCTCTTGGTATTCTTATATTTTTTCTGCAGACTTTTTTCCTTCTGTAGGCAATCCGATTGGGAACATCTCAAGTGGTCAAGTGCTTCAGTATGAAACTTCATCATGCTTAGTGGATGACAGCTGTAAATATGAGGAGCTATATGAAAGTTATCTAAAAGTAGATGGAGGTAAAACTGAAAGGTTTTTGAGCAACGATGAATGCAAGGAATCAGAAGGATTTTCTCTTTCAAGTACCCAGGGTTGTGAGCTTTCTAGCTTAGGAAAGGCTGATGAAATTTGTAAGAAGAAGAATAAAGTATTTGATGACTCTTATGGAAGCCTGAGAGCTCTAAAAGAGAATAGGCATGATTCTGAGCTGAAAACTGAAGAAAGCACAGTGAAGTCCATTTTACCTAGGTTGGTTCCTTCTGTTAGTTTCAAGGACAAGAGCCAAGCTCTGCCAAATCCTGGTCCAACATCACAAAAGAAGAAGTCTGCAGTTATCAGGCTTTCTTTCAAAAGAAAATCATGTGATGGAGATGAAACAACTGAATTTTGTAAGTATTCAGCTCTATTAATCTTCAATATGTGGACTTCGTAATAAAAATTTGTAATACAATCACATCAGATTCCTCATATGAAGTTAAAGTGGTGCTCACTAGACTTTGATTATCTTGTAGAAATTTCAATATGTGGACATAATGTAGTTATCAGTGTTGATTTTATATCCATGTTCAGCACAAGCATCATCCAATTTCAACTTGTTGGTTTTTGCCTAAGCACTTAATACTTTGTTATTTAATAGTCTAATTTGTTGGTTCTGGTCCCTGGGAATTTTTTGTTGAATCTCAGAAATGTCTTGAGATACAAAAGATTTATTTCTTTTTTTCCCTCTTCAGTTGACATTCTACTTTAAATTTGTGTACCGAATATTTTCATTGTAATCCTTTATGATGTTTCGTGGTTAGAATTGGTGTCTTGATTTCACGGTCTGAACTTTTAGGAATGTAAATATTTATGGCCACATTTCATGTTATGTTAAACCCAAGTGATTGTTGTGCAGGTGCCTCAAAGAGGTTCTTGTACCATCCCAAAGCAGGACTTCTTATTCCATGTTGTACAGGGGAGAAACCTACTGCAGGATGTTGGTCTATGGTTTCCCCTTCTATCTTTAAGCTTCGTGGCGACAACTATTTTAGGTATGTTGCTTGACTCAGACCTCCATTTTATATACCTTCTGCTTTCATAATGGCCTGTCTGAACATTGAAATTCTATCATCCAGAGATAAGCGGAAATCTCCTGCTCCGAGCTGCAGTCCATATACCTCTATTGGTGTTGATTTATTTTTGTGCACACGAAAGGTTCATCATATTGCACAGCACCTTGAGCTTCCTCATGTGAAAGCACATGAGAAAGTACCATCACTTCTGCTTGTTAATATCCAGGTATACCTTGAGCTTCATAGAAAATAGTTGCTTCTCCATGATTTCTCATAATTTGTCAAATTGTTTCATTGCTGCAGCTTCCTACTTATCCTGCTGCCATGTTCCTTGGTGATAGTGATGGAGAAGGGATGAGTCTTGTATTATACTTCAAAGTTTCTGAGAGCTTTGATAAGGATATATCTCCACATTTTCAAGATAGCATTAAGGTAACTTTCTCCTGTATTTTGCATATGTAGAATTATTCGTCATTCAGATATAAACTTTGTCAAGGGAATGAAAGTGCATTTTCCTCATCTTTCTGGCATATGCATGTTTACGGATGTATGTATGCCTTTATATATATACATGGCTGTGTCCATGTGTCTAGATTGGAGAGTTGCTGTCTCCACTGCACTCTATATGTGTTGAAACTTGATTTCGTTACACACAGATCTTAGGCTATGGATCTTGAGATTTTCGACTAGTTGAGACTTGCATAGGAAGTCTCCTTGGAGGAATCCCATCATAGTGTTTGTAGATGGTTCCGTGAGTCCTAAGTTTTTAAATCTCCTGAAGTTATTTTAATTGGTAAATTTATTCAACATAAATCGGCTGGGGTATAACCTCCATTTCCAACATTTACATTTTACAGAAAATGTTCTGAATGTGATTGTTTCTACAGATTTAGATAAATCTGCTGGTGGCTAGGATAGTTGGTTGCATAAATCCTTGCCTTGAATGAAGTCATGTGCATATGCACATCTTCTGTTTTTTAAACTTTCATCTTGTTTCCTGTTTATCTCCTTGCTGCTCATAACTGTTGCACATTCCATCCCTCTACCAGGTATAAATATCTGATCTTGACAGATGAGTTTCTGGGTGGATTTCCAGTGATGGACTATGCTTTGTGCACGTGTGTGTGTGTGTGTGTGTGTTTGTTCATGCATGCACATCTGTGTGTCTGTATGAAATTTCAGATGCTGATGGTTTCTGTTTCTGCTTCAGAGATTGGTTGACGATGAAATGGAGAAAGTTAAAGGGTTTGCAATGGATTCCATGGTTCCTTTTAGAGAAAGACTAAAAATCATGGCTAGTGTGGTTAATCCAGAGGATCTTCTATTGAGTTCTACTGAAAAGAAGCTTTTGCATGCTTATAATGAAAAGCCAGTGCTTTCACGTCCTCAGCACAATTTTTATAGAGTAAGAAAAAGTTTCCTTGTGATCTCTTCCATTTTTTGGTTCCAGTATATGTATTGATCAGGGATAAAGGTACACATTGCCCTTCTTTGAATCTGTGGCATACAAAATATGCAACTTCTCATATTAGGAAATGAAGGAGTCAGAGGTACCTTTCTAGCAACTGCTATAGACAGTCCGGTCATGATGTCCTAGCAACTATGGAAATTATGCTATGCACCAAGACTGACTATGGCAATAAACTGGCTAGTATCTAGTATGCACAGAGGTTTTTAACTTGTAGGTTGGATTTTCTGTCTGCCAATTCACTTAGTGTGCTCTATGTAGATCATTACTGGAATTGTGCATTTGTAAAGTTTTTATAGTCATACTAAGAGTGCTAAATTTTGTTATTATGTTTTTGATTTTGAGCTATATCTTAGTTTCCTTCACTTCAAAAATATAGTAGTCCTCATATATACTTTTCATTATTTTGCAAAAATTATGAAGAAATTTCAAGATTACCATAAGTGGATCCAGTTTGAACTAGTAGTCCTAAATTTTTAAAGGGTTGAATCAGCTCCCAATATGAAACTAATGCTTTAAAATCTAATACAGAGTAATCTTTAATAGCACAAAGAAAAACATTTTGATGTTGAAGAACTGAGCTCTGAACATTAGAGTATGCATCAATTATGCTGTAAAAACCTCAGTGGCTAGTTTGTTATTGGAAACTAAAAATATGTTTCTGGTCATTGTTACTCAAGCTACTTAACAGCATTCTTTATATTCTTTCAGGGGCCAAATTACTTTGAGATTGATCTGGACATACACCGTTTCAGCTATATATCAAGGAAAGGGCTTGAAGCGTTTCGAGAACGTTTGAAATACGGGATTCTTGATCTGGGTTTAACCATCCAGGTACAACTTCTTCCTTACAATATTCACCAATGTTTTCCAGATTGAGCAAGCATATGAGAATCCTGGTCTTGGTAGAGTTTAAAATTGAAAATAAAAGAAAAGGTTGTAGTTAGCTGCATGCAATTTTGTGATTAATTCTTGGTTTCATTAATTTATGAGTTTACAATCACTAATAGGAAGCCTATCTTACTGTGTTGACAGTGCATATAATATTACATTGTTATGAAAGAAACTATTGAGCTTAAGAAATTGTAGTAGAGTCAAATTCTTTGTTGACATGAATTCAATTGGAGAGTACCCACCAAATTTTTAACTTGAAAGCAACGTTTTTGGCCCTCCCGGTTCTTAAGCAAGACCTGTCTTGCTCACTGCATTGTTGCTTCTACTCAGATTGAAGCATCAACTTTTCCCTTTTGTGACATCGATTGCTTTGGAAGATCTTATTTTCCTTTTACGAAATTGAAAATTCTTACAGTGCTTGAAATAGGGCTACAAACTGATCTATTATATGGTGCTGATGACAGGCGCAGAAGCCGGAGGAACTGCCGGAGCAAGTCCTCTGTTGTACGAGATTGAACAAGATAGATTTTGTAGATAATGGCCAAATACCCACCATTGTGGCACTTGATAGTTGATATGGAAGGTGAGATGTGGGGAGTTGCTTTAAATGCCATCAATCCCCGCCGAGAGAGATCAAAAGTTCCATTATGTAACAATTCGGAGAAATGAAGCATTTCTCCCTTGATTAAGTGATAAGGAAAAGGAAAAATAAACCAGAAAGGAGGTGTTGTTTTCATCCTGATTCAATAACCTTATTAATATCTTTCTTCTTTAATCGCATTTATAACTGTAACTCTGCCTCCAAGGGCCAAAGACCTGTTTATTATAAATAAAAGCCCAACCGAAACCATTTATCAATCATTAGAATATGACATTTCTTGATAATTAGAATATAACGAACTGACCATCCCGTGAGAACAGGTGGACCAGTTGGAAGGGTGGCTATTCTGATAACATCACTCAAGGAGGACTTCTCTTTATGAGCTTGAACTTACTTGCTTTTGTGGGCATGGCCTAAAATTGGTACGGCCCCAGTATACTCGGACAGTTTCATAAGTAGGCTTTTTTTTGTTTTGTTTTTATGATAAATCTATACTGTTATAAAGCCAAGAGTAAGAAATATTGCGAATAGATTATGCGTAAACACTCATTAGTCAAAAGTAAGCATTAAATTGCTCTGATGTCTTTTTTTTTTTTTTGGTGGAAAGCCTAAATTAGGCGATTTCATTAACAAAAAGTAGAACAAGACACGGAGCAACATTCACCCCTGAATACATAAACAAGCATAAAAGAGCCGTGAAACCCAGGGTTACATAGTCAAGGAAACATCCACCAACAGTAATGGTAGTCTTGGTGCCAAGCAAAAATGTCAGGCAAACGGCAACAGGCGAAAGACTAGATGGAAAACCATCAGGAGCGCCTGAGGAAGGGTCCGCTAACATGTGGATTTGAAGAGTCCACAAAGGGACAGAGTCGCTAACTGATTTGCGACGAAACAGGGGAAGGATCGGAGCACTGATCCTTACCGAAAAGAGGCACAAAGACCACCCTACTGTTAAGGAAGCACCCTGGATTGTACCTCCAAGCATCACCTGGATAAACAAAAAAGGGCCAGTAGCCTTGATTGGAGACGAGTACCGGCCAAACCTTACAACAGCTAGTAACAAAAAACGAGAACCAAATGGAAAACAACATTAAGAACAACCCATGACCAAACACTAACAATGGCGATGAAGTGCTGAGGCAGAGAACGATCTACCAATCGACAGAAACTGCTTGTCCATACAGGACCGGACTATCGCCGACCATCGTCGTCGTCGACGTCCGCCTCATCTCCGTTAACATCAACAGTGAGTTCCATCAAACACGGAAAGCTGTTTAGGTGCCGCGCAACTCACCTCCGTAAAAAAAAACAGCCACAGAGATGGCCTGAATACGGAAACGATGCCTTCGATTTGTCGAAGATGGCCTTCCTTGATCACGAAAACCTCAAAACCCTAGTTTCGTCGCCCTTTCGTGAACCCTAATCGCCCTAAATTGCTTTGATGTCTTAATAACTCTTATTCACTCTATAGAGCATTAAATTATCCTCATGTTTTGTTACCAAAAAAAAAATTATCCTCATGTTTCAACAACTCTTATCCACTAAGGATGACAAATAAAGCCGGTTTAGGTAAGTCCTAACCCACCCCATAGGGTTTAATTGTACCAAATCCGCATGTAAAATGTAAAAATATAAAAATGTTTTTAAATAAAATATATCAATTAATAAGATCTTTATTCATAAAATATGTATTTTTGTACATGATATAAATGAAAATAATATTTTAATAATTTAAGGTTAGGTTCAGGTGAGTTAGCTAGATCTTAACCTTTTTTATGGCATACCAAACCCTAACCATTATGGGCAACACGGGACAAGTTATCCATTTAATTGGCCTCATTGTCATCCTATCATCAATCATCAATCATCAATGCTTTGAGGCTCTTTCAAATAACTAACGGCCCAAGGTCCATGTATTCTTATAAATTATTGTTAAAGTTCATTGATATAGGAATATAGCTATTTTTTTTCTTTTTAATAAAATGGTTACCACTTCTCCAACCAATTGTTTTACTGCACGTGCGCCCCAAGTAATAGATGGTCTCATGAATGGCTTAGGGCTTATGGGAGAAGTGATGGAGTCGGGGACAGAAGGGTCAAATTGGTCAAGGGAGGGGGTAGGAAGGGAAAAGAGGCGGTAGGGTTGAAGGTGTATATAACAGAGGGTAAGCGCAGACTGGAGGGGAAGAGCGCCTTAGGCCGAGCGCTTCCCCCATGAGAGAAGGGGTGGCGTGGTATTCCACGGGAGAGGTTTAATCGTGGCGTGCGATGCAAATCGTGCGATAGGCGCATATCAAAAGCAAATTGGGCGTCCAATGGCCGCTTTGCTGCTCTGAATTGCAGCCAGAGTGAGGGGATTGCCCAACATTCATTCTCTTTCTCCACTTTTTAGGTTTTCAAATTCATCCCCGTCTATGTGTGTTTGGCGAACCCTATCGATTTTATGCTTCTCTCAGATTGCTTCTGTTTTCTTTCTCTATTTCCACCGTATATTTGGTTTTCTATAGCTTTTACTGAAGATCCAATAGCCTTGTGCAGTGGTACTGTTTGTTTCTGAATTCTGATTTTATCAAATTGGTTTCTCGATCGAGCTATTCGCCCAAAGATTTGAGATCTTTTTTGCTCGTTGGGGCGTAACTCGTAAGGGTGCGGTTAGCTGGGTCACGAGCATGTGACTCGCGATGCAGATTGGCGAGATTATCAATTGAATAACTATTTCACAATTGTAATTCTTGTGCAGTGCTTGCTACTTGGCTGCCTTTTGAGATGAAAAGTCCTGGGATGGAGACTTTGAAGAGAGGTGTCTTGGGATCCTGAGATGGAGTCACCACATCCACGTAAATGTAAATAAAACATAAAAGATAGAATATGCTGGACGATGGTTTGGCCGAGATCACTTCTCATTCAAGTTGTCACTACTGATTAGCAATGAATCAATGTCACACCTTGTACCAGACAACATTTTGGCTTTTGAACAATGGGCATGAACAAGCCTGTATAAAGGGCACCATTTAGTCCTGAATCTGTACATTATTGGAGATTCAATGAATCCCCACAAAGAACTAATCGTTTCGTTAACATAGCCAAATCTGGATCCATTCATAACAAATAATTCCCATCCTCCCCACATGTTTTGGAGGATATGATAGCCTGCTTGTTACCTACTTCCTCCATAACTCACATTTTAGTTTGAGCAGCTCCATCTTCCCGCAGACTGCAGCGTGTCAAGTTTTCTTGGATGTCAATATGCGATGAGAATTCCTGCATTAATGTAGCAACTGCCCATAAGGTTGCTGGTTCAGAAGGTTAGCTGTAGCCTGCTGGGATTTTTAAGGCATGGGTGTGGATTCTCTCCTTCTTTGGCCGGAATCTCTTCATATTATCTCATGCAAAATTGGAGACTTCTCCGGGACATCTTCAATCTAGCTAACTCGGAGCTAATTTTCATCTCTTTTCCCTGGCATTGTAGGTTCCTAATATTAGTATCAAGCAATGTGATTCTGATGATATAAATCACCTATTTTCGAATTGAGCGTGAACATATATATATATATAACAAAACAGTGTGATGATTAGTATAACAAATGAAGTAGAAATATAATGGCACAAACTGTCATCTTCTCTCCGGTTCTATCACTGTTATTGGCTAAACATGCTTAACCTGGCTTGATATATTCATCTTCATCCCACCATGAGAAACTCCCGGAGTTCTGAATGAGTTCATAAAGTTGTCATATCAGAATCAAAACTCAAGTTCTAAACCATCATCCCACTTCCTAAAAGCCTGTCGACACTTGCTTATTCATTCAATATATATATATAACACTAAAAAAATTTCACTCATACTTCAAAGTTTATATTGCTTTCTTAACTTCCTAATTAGTGTGCTTGCATACTGATGTGCTTATACAAAGTTCTTGAAAATGCAAATGAACAAGAAATTTCTATTACTTTGACATATAAATCTAATAGCACAAAAACAAAGCATGACAGGGATTCTCACCACAATCTGGGCGTAGGTTGTTCTATCTCTAGGGCATTAATGATTGTGAGTGTTAGTGAATGTATACAATGGCATTAGAATGTGTTTTGATAGATCCAATCTACTGTCAGTTTTTTGATATTAAATAAATTTTCGTTGAAATTGATCATTGTCATGAATTCACTTTTATCATTTAATGGGATAATATTACAGTTTATGAGATAAATGCGATCCGCATGTAACATTGTAGGGCATTCAGGGGCATAGTTTTGGGCTACATGCAGGAGATATGCTTATCCAATTCCTTGTAAGCCTTGAATGCAATAGCTGATGATGAGATTGGTTGCCACCGTCTGTGGTGTCTACAAAAGTAAAAGCTCAGTATTATCACTGTCTAGAATGTATGATGGGCACCAACTTTTGTGATTAAATAACACACTAATGGGACTATTATACGATGATGTTTTTTGATACAAACACCCTCAGTAGAGATGTTCCTCATGCATGTATTCTTACAGTTTTCCTAGGACTCTGGGAATTCATTCATGTCTAAAAGTTATATGACATGCTTAAGTACAAGGTCCAAGAAGAGACTAATATATGGAGCATACTAGACATACGATGTGTTACTTAAAACGGTGAATGGAAATCTGCAGCCTCTAATCATTTGAATATCCAGATTAGATCATATGGTGATCTGAAATGAAACACAAATTTTGTCATAACTGTTTTGCCATTATTCCATCAAAATTTCTTGACATTTTTAGAATTTTTGTAGTGTTCCCCACATATCCAATCTATCCAAAAAATTTAAAGGATATTTAATGATTATGGGTTAAACCATAATTCTAAAATTTGGTTTTAAGTGATTTTAGCTCCCGACCAATATGGTAAGTATCAGCTGATATTATACCTTGGGTATCAACTGATACAACACATCAATATCTACTAATTGAAGCATCATCACATTGTTTTGCAGGTATTTGCTGAAACTAATGTTTGAACAATGTTTATTATAATTCTGAAGGACTTGTATTAGAGGATACTGTTTAATGGGAGTCTTTATAGTTACTATTCTTTTCTGGATTGAATTGTAATGTTGTGATCAGGCATGATTGCAATTAGTGAAAGTTCCCAGATTTTCTAATGGGATTTGGAAACAGACTAATCCTGGCACGATTTCTTTGTCTCCTGTCTTGGAGGATAACTGAAAACTATTAGGCCAAGAATGGGATCCCATGCCCTAACACCCAAATTGTGCACTAAGTGTTTTGGAAAATCTTTCTTTGTGGACACCCTCTACATTATTGGAAGTTCATTCTAGGGTTTGTGTACGGGTCACCCAACAAGAAGCACAAAGAACAGTGAGAACTTTGAGGATCAAGAGTGAGGCTTTCAACAACCATCATTTATAAGGATCAATGATGTGGCACCCCATGGGTTCCACAAATTGTTTGTTTCTAAGTAGGACTTATTTTTTCGGCTCTTCAATACAAGTGAATTCGAATATTGTGTATCACACTTGATGATCGTAGTGCTGAAAATTTTTAGTTTTTTTAGGTTTTTATCGAAGTTCTGCATTCAAGTTTTAAGAACGTATTACCGGGAAGTTAGTCTAGTCAATTGCACAAATTAGTTCTTTGCTCAATTATTTCTCAAAATCATTGAAGCTATAGTAGTAGGATGACTTAACTGATGATGAAATGCAATCACTCGGTATAAAGGAAAAAAGAAACATAATAAGGGAGACATAAGAAACTTCAGCTAGATCATGTGATAATAGAAAAGAATTTCAAAAAAAAATTTCAAGCATTGGTTTCCCATACCTTTGTGGAACCAGGATCTTCGGACTGCTTGACGGATATGGTGCTCACGCCTCTCCAAGAGTTCTTCATATTTATGCGGATGAGATAACATTGGACCAGAGAATTCAATTCCTGCATCCTGATTGCCACAACTTATGAGGAGTCAGTATATTCAAGTAAGGAAAATTTTATTCAAGCGTTGTCAAAAAAAAAAAAAAAAAAAAAAAAAGGAAAAAGGAATGAACCCAGAAATTGTCTTATAGATGTCCAAGTCTGACACAGTTAACCAAAAGAAATTCATTGGTAATTCAGTAAGACTGGAGATTCAACCATTCACTTGTAGTAGTTTATGCCATATTGAGGTCTTAGACTGGATATCAAGAACCAGACTGACCTAATTGAGTTGACTCATGAATTCCAAGTGGATCAATAAGTCTTTCATATTTGGTTTTTTTTTTGAATTGCTCTTACCACATTATTTGTTTGCCATGCCATTTTCTCCATTTGATAAAGTGCCGATGATAGTTCCTGAGAATGATATCTATCAAATATATCGAAAGAATAATTGTCTCTAGAATCTTCATGGCCTCCATGCAGAACATCTGTGTCACCCTGCCTTTTTGAATCCACCATATTGATTACATGCAGATCACTTGATGGCTCCAATGCACTAGAAACTTGACTTCTTGAACTAGACCTACTGTGAGATCTTAAAGAAGCCGTATCTTCTTTTCTCCTATTTACCCTTGCAAAACCACTTGAGGGTCTGACTTGTAGCAGGCCTGAGAAAGGAAAGTCACCCTGAGATGCGTTTTTGACATGGGAAGCTTTTTGGGGTATGTTGATTGATGGCTTTGGTGGCTCTCCCCATAATCTAGCATGTGCTGCTTCAGTAGTAATATGTGGATCACCATTGATTTTATATTCACAACGAGTATTAGGTTGCAATTCCTGTAAGAAGTAATCAGTGAGCATTTCCATTCACAGGCACTCCATGATGTTTGTGTGTATGTCTGTGAGAGAGAGAGAGAGAGAGAGAGAGAGAGAAACCATACAGCTTTACATATTCTATTAGGCTTTCTTGTTTCTCTGGATCCACGCACTCTCCCACCGGCCTTCTTTCTGAAATATGACATTAGGATGGTTAAGTGGTTGACATGTAATACAAGCTTTAATCAATACTCTGCAGCTAGATAGCTTATTTCATAAAACCTGAAAGCTTGATTTACTAAACAACATCCTGACACTTTTAGTGAGATGCCTGATTGAGTCATTTAAATTATACAATGTTATCACTGAATAAGCAGTGTGAATCAGGATTTAAAACCAGTTAATTCTTTTCAATGCATAATGCTTACTTGACTGGTTTCGCTCATGATACAGGTGTGCAAATCTTTTTGAAAGTTTGCACTTTCAAATTCATCAGTCATATAGAACACATACCAAGACAAGCCAGGTCCTGTTACTGAATTTGACTCAAATCACAGAAACCAACATATTTTTTTATCAAGTATTTATATCTTGTTCAATGTCCCCCTCAACAGTTACTAAATCAAAACACCAACGGTTTATCAGAAGTGATCTTAATCATAAGGTTTGATGAAAAATATAGGTTAAGAGACAATACCGCTGTGCCTCACGAGTTTTTGCATCAATCTCTTTGTTAGGTGGGTACTTTGGCAAGCTTGATGGGTCACAAGCATATGGTTCCGTTGTAAAATACTGCGAATAATATACAAAAAAAATGTTAAATTCGGAATCTTAATCCTTTACAACAAATTTGATAAGAAAATATAAAAATATAAAATGAACTATACAAGGAAAAGGAAAAAGAAAAACAATAAAATTTGAAAATAGTTGAAACTTCAATAGCATCTATACTTTTATACTATTATTTAAACCAACTCTTGGGAATATCCCAAGATTCTGGCCGACCTTTTCCTGTGGTCAGAAAAATATCCTTTGAAAATCTTTAAACGACTCCTCTATCTTAAAAAACTACCCACCCAAACACTCTTATCTTACCAAGTAACTACCTATGTGCCTATCCCATAACCTATGTCTCTGTGTCTATGTGCAGTAGTGCACGTTCCTCCTCTAGTAGGCCATAAAGTGAATAATATGGTTTTCTGATTTGCAAAGATAAATTCACATGCATTTGGCACTTGTTATTAACTTATACTAACATATGTATATTATTACGATAACAAAGCATCATTACAGTTGACCAAAATAATAGAAGATAGGAAAAAGAATTTAGGAAAGGAACTAGTTTATGGTGAATAGGAATGTAATGCAAATAAACACTTATAAGGTGCACTTTGTACTAAGCATAACATTGCAATTAATTTGAGTGGATTTAAGGATTTTTAAGCAATCAGGTTAATTTGGTGCAACATGAAAATAATGAGCTCACATAATATAAGAAACAAATGTTTTTCTGTAAGAGATACCTTGGATGCAAGGGCAGAGGAAGCAGTCCCACGCTTGTATGGCTCTACAGAAAGAAAAGTTTCTATCATGTTCAAAGCAGCTGTAGGGAATTCTTTGCAGGTTTCCCTTAGGGAACTTTCATAAGGATGTTGGGGTTTAAATTTAGTTGCATGAGGAAGTTTAGACTTTTTCCAGTAATCATCCGGTGGGGAACCACAGAGTTTGAAAATTTTGTGAAGTTGTTCAACCTGTAAATTGAACAAAATCTTTCATTCAGAACAACTGGCAAATAAATACAAATTAGAATTATCTTGCAACAAATGAGAACTCCATTTATATAAATACATAATTCAACCCAAATGCATTCATAACTACGCACGTGGATGTGGATGACTATCTGGAACTGGAAATGCTTGTAGGTCCTTTCACCAGTACTATGTAAATATTAAAATAACTATTCAGGCAAATCATCAACATCTGGCATCAAAAGATCCCATTATCGGTGAGGTACTAAGCTTGGAAACCTACATCAAGCAGTTAGAGATGGCAAGGTTTTATTGTTGTTGATCCAAGCACTTTCCTTGAATGAACCAGTTTTTTCTTTAAAAATGACTACTTGTGCAATAGATGTCGCTCTAAAATGGTTTACCAACAGCCTTTCTCTTATCTCCAAATTGCCTTCTTATATTTAACAAAACTGAACCATTGCCTTCAGGCAACAAATTACTATGTGATATTTTATACAACACGAGGAAACCTATAATTACCATGGAAAATAGAAATTCCGGTAAGGTGAATACCTCAGTTCTCCCCTTTAGAATAGGCTTCCCATGGAGAAGCTCTGCAAATACGCAACCAACACTCCACAGATCCACGTATTCTCCATAATCAGTTGAGCCCAGCAGTAATTCTGGAGGGCGGTACCAAAGAGTCACGACACGACTAGTTAGCGGCTGCCTGTGCCTGGATCTAGTGAAATTTGCTAGTCCAAAATCAGCCATCTTCAGTATTCCGTCATTATTTATCAGAAGATTGGACCCCTTAATGTCCCGATGCATTACACCCTTTGAATGGCAATGCTCTAGACCCAATAATAACTGCTGCATGTAGCACTTCACCTATACATAAAAATATTCAAGTTATATTTTTACCGCAGAAGAAAAAACCAACAACCAAAAATAAATGTGACTACCCCATACATATGTGTGTATGTGTTTATAGAAGGATATTTTTTAGCGCTTGTGTGCTATTCCCCAACTTCTTGGGTTCAAAAGCATCCTTGTCACTGCAATGTTTCCAAACACACACCCCCTTTTATTTTTTTTCCCCAATATTTCAAGCTTCGAAACCAAACCTGTGGCTCACTGAACTTGATGTAAGGACAAGATAACAGTCCAGAAAGATCATGCTCCATGTACTCAAATACAAAGTAAATGCTGCATGATAAGCGAGACGTAATTAAACCCTCCAATTTTATGATGTTTGGATGGTCAAGCCTGCGAAGAATCATTATTTCTCGTGCCATAAACCTGATGCTCTCAGGTTCAACGTTATCAAACCGCACTTTCTTAAGCGCAACGATCCTCCCAGACTCAAGCTCTCTTGCTCGGAACACGCTGCTATATGTACCTTGTCCAATCTATAAATACAGCAAACTGAATTAGATCCTATTCATAATCATAAAAAATATAAAATGTTAGGGAAATCTCCCAATTGAACTACCTAATAAAAAGAAACCAAACACTGAAATCCTGATTCATGACAAAAATTTATGAGGAATATGATTCAATCTAGGTTAATCTCAGAGAATACAAGAGAAAGGGAACGAAAATGAAGTTCATGATACTTATGAGCAAATGACCATCTTTCAATAATAGTAAACACATTAGTGAGAGAATAATATGTGCATAAGAAAACAACTATAGATATATCGGACCATCCCATGCATGATTATCCTCATATATGAAGAACTTGTCTTATAACACCAAAATACCATATGAAAACAATAACTCAACTTCATGTATTAGAGAAGTCAGATGGCCACCTCAGGAGATGTAGTTGTAGCCTTAAAATCATCTCCACTGATATGAACAAGTTTTGAGCTTCACCAAGTGAAGTTTTATTAATACAGGGTGTAGAAAATAAATAAGTAACAAAAAAGTAATAGGTTTGTAAAAAGGGAATTTTGCTTGATATTCACAAGAAGTTAGCATAATCTCAGAACAGTCATAAATAGTATTCACAAATTTATGACATTCAAATCAGAACAGGAAAAAAAATAATTGATATTTCATATTGGCATGAATTATATCTTTCTTAGATTTTTCACAAGTATATGTTTCATTTATAGAGCAACCATTTAAGATTAACAGATGATAAGCAGGAGATAATGGGTACGCCTGAGTTCTTCACCACCTTTTCCAGTTTCTCAAAGTTGTCCGCTCTGAGTGGCACCCATCCCTGAATTGCTTCCCCAGCAACGGCACTGAGCCAAGCGGGCCACCCGGCTGCGACTTGCTCCCCTTCTACATGCTTCTGCAAATTTTCCAACTTGTAACTTAAGGAATTCCCGCTACTGGAGCTCCCCTTCTTTGATTCCCTCAATTCATCGTCATAACCTTCCAAATGAAATTCTCTCAATCCAGCAAGGTTTTCAGAAACCAAAACCCTCGATCCATTTTCTCGAAACGTCCTCGAGTAATCAAAGGCAGGCCTTTTCGAATTCGAAACCGCTTTTTTCGAACTAATGCACCCCATTAGAGAACCGAACTTGGAAACATTGATCGAAATAGATAAAACCCAGATGAACACAGATAGGGAAAAATGTAGAATTAATCAATCCAGATTACCTAAATTGGACTGGAGCTAAACGAGAAATTAAAGTAAATGGCTTAAACCCAATAAGATTTCGATAAAACCTTCTCCTACTTTGCTTCTTCGGACCGAAAAATGCACGATTCTTGGCGGATCGTTTAACGACCATTTCAAAATTTCAATTTAAAATACAGCCGACGATTTCAATTTAAAATACAGAGGACGAGAAGGTGAAGTGTAGCTGTTCGAGTCCGTTATGGCTCCCCGCTGTCGCTTTATTTTGGTTTAGTGGTTAGATGGCTGACAACGTGGTTTATGTTTGAATGAGCAAGAAAAAGGTTGGCTTTGTTTGTGATTGGCATATGTCTCTATGGTTGTTTCTATTTTTTGCTAGATTACTCAAATTCAATTCCGAAGGAAAAGAAAAAAAAAGGGTAATAAAAAATTCAATTTTTTACAATTGTTCTAGTTGTTTTATTTATCTATTTTTTTTGAACTATTTTTTTTATAAGAACACAAATTGAAGGGCCTGAGGAAGCAAGAGAATACCTAAAAAGACATTGACGGAATACATAAAACAATGTATTTATTGAAATATAATTTTTTATATAACTGGAGAGATTCATGTCGACCCAATTATTAAATTCTCTATTACCCTACAAATAAAAATAATAAAATAAATTATTCGCCTGAAATAAATGTAAATAATAAAAATAAATTATTTACTTTAAAATTATTGAATATTAGTTTGCTCCAATATCTTAGTTAAGTACTATGTAAAAGGCAAACAAAAAAAATTTTAAACAAGAGTTGGACTAATTCATTAAGGAAAAGCAAAATCAAATAAGAACTAAATTGAGAGACAATGAATATAACTTTTATAAATTTATATTTACTTATTGATGATATATGGAATGGCGGTGATGAAGGTTGTGGAAGTAGTAATTATTCTAAGCAATGCATTTATTAAGGTCATTCATAACTTATTAGGATCATTGAAAAGTATAATTTGTTAAGGTCATTTATAATTTGTTAGGACCTAAAAAGACAAGATTCGTGTTGACCCCATTTGGAGGGAACTGCTTAGTTTATGATGATGATAATGTTTTTTATTATATATATATATATATATATATATATATCTTATTCTTATATTTTTTTCTATTTTCATATCTTTTTTCAATAACAGATATCTTGTTCTTATATTTTTATCTCCTAAATTTTTTTTAATAAGACATATCTTACTACTTATATAACATATATTTTATTTTTATATCTGTTTAAAACACGATTTCTTATTAAATAACAAATTATTTTCAATTAACCATTTTTTTGAATATATATTATATTAACTGACTTTTTAAATGTCTAACCACTTTACCCAGATAGACAACTAAGACCAGTCAGAGGATAACATGGGACCCATAAGAAAAATTGGAGGAAAGATTAAGTACTCAATATATCTTGTACTAAATGACTTTTTTAAATGTCACGTCACATAGACAACACTTTAGGAGAGAAATGGGGTTCTAGATTAAATTAGCTATTTACCAAAAAAAAAAAAAAAAAGATTAAATTAGCTTTTTTTTTTTTATTAGTAATAGGAAGATTATATTAGTAGAAGTATAAAGAAAGACTTGAAACTAACTCCCAAAATTTCAGAAAAAAAGTTTACAAGAAGGATGAAATTTTCCAGTTGAGTAAGAGAGAAGGAGGAAATCTGAGATGTATAACAAAACATAAGCTTTAACGCCATCAGCTCCAACTATTTTCAGTTATTAAAGAAGATTCCTGTTGAGATTTTTTTAATTACAAAAATAGATAACCTATGAATTGAGTGTAGATAATATCAAAAAATAAATTATAATATTACATAATAAAATAAGCAAGTTAAGTCCATCCATTTCAGTGCAAGTTCCTTCAGAAAATGAGTTTTTTTTTTTTGCCCCCTTGAAAGCTTGAACTCCTCTTGTTAGCTTAATTATTGAGCTTGAGCTTGTTGATAACCCAAATATTTTCCTATCTAACGCCATCATCAACCATTTCCCTCCTGAAGGGGAAAGACAGTACTCTGGTCTGTAGCCTCATTAACGCATGACCTACAAATTGGGTTAGTAGAATAGCCGGTGTCCCTTTCTAAACCACTCTGTTTCTTTTTCAAACAGGTTTTAGGTAGGCATGATGTGTATAATTAATATCAACCCAACCGTGTCTAACACGTAAAATTAAAATGGGTTTATGATGTAAAATCCATCAACCTCACCTGGGTTGGCACTGGTTTGAAATGGTCAGCATCTTTGATATGTCATGCCATCCCAATTTCCAGACCAGTCCATTCTTACCTCTACAATGGAAGAGTATTTAATTGCAATCAGGCACAGGAACAGTCCATGAGAGAAAATATGAGATAGAAGAGCCTTTTCAATTGCCTGTTTTTCATCAATTATTATTCAGAATGATGCTCCTCTGCACCTGTTAACTGAGATTTAATAATGGATGGAGTTTAATTTCAAAGAAGTAATGTGTAGATGTGTAAGCAAAAACTAAATATAAAATACCATTTATTTACAAGGGAAAAAGATATCAGGTTTGGGTAGGTTTTAAGTGGTGTGAAGATTCAATCATTGTTCAACAACTTCACTCAAAACACTCTTTTGAGGAGAATTGCAAGGATTAGCTCCATTTACTTAGAGGGACAAGGCAGGAGTAGATCAACAATGAAGAGCTGTTGCACCAAGAAGTTATAGATAATCCAAAACTCTAGACATCAAATATGCAAATTCAGATGCCTAAGGTCATCAAATCAAATCCATTTGTGCTGTTCATCTCTCTAAAGTTTTTTAAGTGCCATTGGATTTCTTCATAAACTCTCAGTTGTTTGGTTAACATATGATATTTTTCTATAAGTTTCAAAACCAAATCTTCAATTGGTATAAGACTAAAAGGAGTCTTACATGGACACAGATCTTCAATCAAAACGTTTTTTGTTCACCTTCTGAGATACCTTTCAAGGAGCAGACCAGTTAAGAAGGAAAAAAATGCACTTAAAAATACATCAAGCTTTATAACTGACTGATTCAGCATATTACAACAGATCTGTTGTTATCATTTCTAAAAGCATGAGAATGTCGTATGAACTATGAAACATCTCTCCAGAATTCTAATGTACAAAGGGATGTACAAAAGAATACAACATAATCATTAAACTAGGCAACCACCATAAATATTTAATCCTCACAGGTTCATTCTGATGGCTTTCAACTAATTTCTTCATTTAATCCATGAACGCTTAATTTGTTTCTTACTCCATTCATAGCGCTCCTCTAGTTCGTATATAAGCTGGGATTTGACCTGCGACCTTGATGGCCCAACACAGCTTTCAGCAGTAAAAGGCCAGCTCTTGCCTAATTAACACAATCTCTCCTTTACACCATGAACCAAATCTGAACCCCGTTTATGTCAAGACTCAAGAAACTAAGTGATTCGCTCTTCCTTTAGCTGAAGACGTGCTACAGGCTGTTGATTGCTGCTCCTGAAATCTGTCTTACTAGAACAATTCCCAGATACCATATTGTTTGGTTTTAGCTGTGATGCATTACCATTGGCTGTGTTGTGGCTGCTGTTTCTAGCTGCTGGTACATCATGGTTATGTTTACCCTCATAAGTTGTTATGACTGCCTTGGGGTCTGTTGAAGCCCTCTCCACATGCTTACGGACATTGCATCCCGCATTTGTGCATTTATAGTAGCTCCTGTATGATACTCGGATATATCAGTAGTGATTCTTACACTAAGGAGAGTATGTATTGAGAACAAAATCATTCAGAAAGCAAAAAAAAGTTTGGACAAACAATATTATATATATATATATTAACAAAACCATTCAGAAAGCAAAAAAAGTTTGGACAAACCATATATATATATATATATATTTGATAGGTAAATGTAATATGATATTTCATGAAATGAAAGGAGATGGATACAGAAAAAGGACGGACATAAAATGTGTGACACCCATCAAGAAGAGGACATATGAAAAGGACTCTCTCTCTCAGAGATCGAAAAATGAGTTACAACTCAAAAATTCCTCTATAGTGACGTTAGAGAAATACGGAAAAATTGTATATTTGCACAAATATACACTCTTGAGTTAATGAGATGCGAGCAAGGAGTTGCTCCCCATTTATAGAAGTGTGATATAAATGAAAATCTTCCTTTTTAGATTAAAGAAAAAATTGCATTTTTTGTTGTCGACCCACACAACTATGGTCATCATACGAAAAAAATACTCACAAGCAGGCTATTTCTTTTCTTTTCTTTATACGGCCACATATACATAAAAAGACAAACATTCATCCATATACACACACACATATACTTTACAGAATATGCCATGAATAATGGACGCAGCCTATGTCAAAATACATGTAAATGATATTTCCATAGTGAACCAAACAAACAAATCCACATAACACATGTTACTCTGCAGTCTGCACATCTGAGAACTAATGAAGATCAAATAGCGATAATATCCTAACCAAATATGGGCCATTTGACTATTTTTACAGAGAAGTCACATATCTTACAAAAGTTTGGGCGGCAGAGAGGTTCAATTTGGTTGATTGTCAATATTAATTAGTGTTAACCCAACCTAACAAGCTTTTCTAACCATTTAACTCTCTTACATTTTTCTACCAAACTATCTAAGATAATAACTATTTACATAAACTAGACACTAAATACTTGTTGAATTTATTGCTACATATAACATACAAGATATTAATTGCATTAAATCACTTACAAAATTTCGTATGAAAACCCAAAATATTGAATCCCAACCCAACCCTGAACCGTGTATTGGTGGCCTGGATAGCCAAAACCTCAACCTTCCCCGACTGGAGGAAAACACAAACCAGCATCTGCTGATATTCCATGCATGTTCAGGAGGGTTGATGGGTCATACTTCACCACTTCCAAGTACTAATTATTCAATAATGAATATAAAATGATGAAATGAAAATCATAACCTCACTGCTTGCAGTATCGCACTACTTTCAACACACCAATTTAAGCGGATACCATAGCTCAATAAAGAAAATATGCAGCAGCAAGAAATTTGACACCGGCTGCGGTTCAACACATGTTCCTGAATTGATTTTTCATATAAACTACATCTACAATTACAATTATGTAGTATCTTACGTGCAATTTCTTATATAATAACAGAAATACCAAACACACAACTCAGAAGGTTCAAGGGAATCAGTTCAATCAACGTAAATCAACAAAATCCCTCATCACAACTAATTGGTAATCATCAAAAAAAAAAAAACAACTAATTGGAATTGGCAACTTCCCAATTTATCAATAACCATCTATTCACTAAAAAATTGGTGCCTTTAAATCACATACTAATAATTCCATCGAGGTACTTAAGCTTCTTTGACCCTTGGATTTTTCAACTTAACCATCTTGCACCTCATTATGAGAACTGCCCTGTTTCCATTTTGCATGCCCCAAACCATCTCAACCTACTTCATTTTATTTCCTATTGACGCTATTCCTAAATGCACTTGAACATGTATGTTCCTTAACTTATTTTTCTTAGTCTTATCCTACACATTTATCTCAAAATCATGAATCATGCAGGCCACATAAGCCGTATAAAATTTTCATCATAGCTTGTATCAAATTGGGTATCAACTTCAACCATAACGGCATTGCAGGACAAATCTTCTTGCACAGTGAAATAATCATTTAATCAATGAAATTCACTGTTATTTATAAAGAAAACAGTTTAACCTACCGATTCTAAACTGATTTTAAACATACCAATGCCTGAGTCCATGAACTTGAATTGAAAGGCTACCTTATTTACTATTTTTTTTTCTGTTTAGATGAAGTGGACTTTAGCCATGTTAAATGGCAGCTGGTGAATTTTTTAATGGTTTGTAGAAACAAATTTTTGGATAAGACTTCTTTGCCATGTGTGTAATGGATTCGGTGCTAAAACTCATGACGTTAGGAACTGTGATATTAAGGATTGGGTTGAAACAGCCTTGTCACATCAGACTCCTTGAGTCAGAACTGTGTAAAAAAGGATCTGTAAAATATTGTGTCACAAAATGCTATCTTTGCTCGTATCTGCAGTATTTAGAATTACAATACATCTAAATTTTCTCTTCCCAGGAGAGTAGCTGCAGCAGCAAAAAAGACTGGAAAAAAAAATTAGAAACAAAAATCAATTATAAGCCAAAGCTATTGAAGGTTAATTGGTGCATTTTATATGGAGAAGTGCCATGGAAGAAGGGAAAAAAAAGGACCTAAAATTTACTTTCAAAATACTAAAACATGTAAGTAATAAAAAATAAAATAAAACAGTCTTTCCATGATGTTCCCACATTTTCTAGCACAATTATTTCCTATCATCAACATTCAGGTAAGAGTTAAGTTAGAACCTTGGATGAGGATTCCCTTTGACCACTTTCTGACCATACTTGCGCCACCTATAGCCATCATCCAAGAGGTCAACTTCACTTGTTGTCTGCACAATGATCCTAGGTTCTGTGACAGTCCTGTGAGAAGAAGCTGCCTCAGATATCCTGACCTCTTTATTCCTACACATTGTTGAAAATCCACGAGTATTACGAAGAAGTTAAGAAACATCATGCACAAGCCAATCCACATCATAAAGTACAACGTATACCTTCTCTTAGGATCAGGCTCATCATCATCCCCTGCATCTACATCTGCCTTTGTTTCTGTATCACCAACTTCTTCACCATCGCTTGAGCCAGATAACTGTTCATGTGTCATTTGGCTAGATTCCTGATCCCTTTTAGACATTGAATGAGCAGGTCCAGTTTCATCTGATCTGTTTCCAGTCTGTAACTGTGAAACCGTTTCAGGATTGCCCTGAAAGTTTAGGTTTCCATTTGAATTGCCACTCTCTTTTACACGCCTACTGGGTTGAGGCGGTTGATGGTTGTGCTGCCCTTTATATATAATCTCAGTTACTTGGCCATCAAGAGAACGCTCAACCTTTTTCTTGACAGGACACTTAGGGTGGGAACATTTGTAATAGCTACGAGGAAATTCACTGCCCTTGACCTGCTTCTGTCCATATTTCCGCCAGTTATATCCATCATCAGCAGGTCTATCAACTGTAACAGAAGCAGGCTGGGATTTCTGATCAGACTGAGAGACTTCTGATGATTCTGCCATGTTCCTTTTGGAATCTGATGTTGAAGGTGGTATCTGCTGCTTTGTAGCTGCATGGGAAGCAAAAAATTGGTGTGCCAATGAAGCTGCTGGAGCAGCTGATAAGGATGGGTATTCATTTTGAAGCTGCATATGAGATTGAGATTGTACTGCCTGAGCGGTGACCTGTGCCAGGGCTTGTTGATGGGACATTCCAAAGGGACCCTGTATGGATGGCATAAACCACAGATATGAATAAAATCACAAGTTACCATCACTGCAAGACAAATTCAGTTTTAACAAAGTAAAGGAACAGTTTAGTGTCCAGAATCACGACAACACACATGCTATCTTCACCTATAATATTGTGCACCTATGCATCTGTTCCGCCTCCATTTCAGACTTTTCAATTGGTGATCCAATTATTTTGCTGGCAAGATGGTGCCAAAAAATTACTCTTGGCAAGATATTGAACCTTCCACAAAGGAGCTTAAGTTTGTACAGGAAAAGGAAAAACACCAGTATAACAACTAGGAGAATGGCCACCATATTGAATCATAAGAATCGCAAAGAATATACAAGTTCAAACCAGGCCTCATTCAAGAAATAACCACTTTCTAAACGTCTAGAATGCCGATTTGGAAAACACAAAAACCACATTTCTGAGGAAACTGCAAAAGCATAAACCAGAAAATCGCAGAACCCCAGGAAGAATTTTGGTCACTTAATAGACATGGATAATAATCATCCATGGTATATTTTAACAAAAAGGGCAAGATATTAAAAAATAATAATAATAAAAGAAAAATCAAACACAGCTGCGGCCAAGGATGCCTGGGTATTAAGACCCTTACTACATAGTTCTAAAGCAATTTGAAAACCCACGGACAGATGCCATGAGATCAGAATATTAAAGTGAACAAAGTTTCCCAGAAGAAAAAGGGCCAGCAAAACAAAAGTATCATTTGAACCCAACCACCAATGTGTAATACAAATAACAAAGAATGGAGCTGCTCATATAACCATGTAGACCTATTGTTGAAGTAATTGGACAATACATGAATTTCTGGCCCAGATAAAATACCAACCAACATAGCTAATCTTCACATATTCCAGTTTTCTAGTTCAAATTTTCAGCTTTGAAAGAATTTTATCCGCAAATTTAAGGACCAAACAAGTAAAAAAAGTTGACTCCTAAGAAATTCGGTTACTCACTTTCACAGGAAAAAAACTAAAGTGAATCATATTCTACCATTTGTCTCTTAACTTCAACGTCCACCTCGTATGCTCAGCAAACTCGAATTTCTATTATTTCATGAATCAGACCAATAAAAAATCTCAACTTGCGATAAGAATTATGCTTGAAACACAAGTAAACAAACCTTTAAAAAAAATTTAACAGACCCTAAAAGCTTTTGTTGATTACCTGACCAGGCGAAAATAATCCCGGAGAATCAAGCAACCAAGCAGGGCTTAGCCCAGGTGGAATCGTGAACATAGGCGACTGAGCAATCACCAAATTCAGCGGACGATTCGGTTTAACCCCTGAACCCCGTTCCCCACCATCTCCTGAACCCTTTTCCCTCCCAACACCTTCCGTCGAATTGTCCATCAAATAGCTCGGCCTCCAACCCGCCATGGCAGCCGGAGAACCCATAGCTCCGGCGAGTAGCTGCGAAAACGACCGGCACTCCGAGTCGGGCTCGTTCTCCGAGAAGAAATTCGAAACAAGCGTCATGGGACCCGGGCTGGCTCCTGCTCCACCCGCGAAGAGGTTTTCCACAGCTGAACGTGGCGGGAGGGAAATCGTTGGCCGAGGCGGAGCCGTCGTTCTCGACCCTCCCTTGTTTTCAGCCATCGATGATGATTCTCTCTGGCTTCGAACCTCTCACCTAATGTTCACCATTTTTAGGGCTTTCCCTTTACCTTTTCCCCGCCCTTTTGTCTTTCTGAAAGCGTCAGAAGATTTGCAGTGAAGCATCAACTTTGAGGTTTTCTTCTGTGTTTCGAACTTTGCTCCACGTTTGGTTCTGTTCTGCGGATCTGGAAATCAGTGAAAGTCCACCCCAACGTGAGGATCCAAATTCCATTTTTTCGCTCCGACGAAATACGACCTAAATGTTGTCCAAATTAAACTCAAATGAAAGCGGCTACGATTTGTGGAGTTGCTTCGTTGACTTGCTTCACGGAATCACGGCAGTGACTTGGAAAATGAAACTCACATTTTCCATTTTGTTTTCTTCTTTTTTCTTCCTTCACATGAAAATTTAGAAAAGGAAAAAAAAAAAAAAAACTCTGTCCTATTCCCCTTTTTTTAATAACTTTTTCTCAAATGAAGAATTTGTTTTTTTTTCTTGTTATAACTATATAGAGGTTTTTCTAGTTGAAAAAACATTAATTGTTGAATGTTGCACATTGCAGCATTTACCTAGACAAATGGAGGAAAAAATTGTAGAGGATATTATTACAGAAAAAGAATATGATAACTAGTATCAATTCATATTTATTAAATAGTTCTTTAATTTAATTGGGTTTGAATGATGGCCATTTGATCTTTGAGTGAGTTGTATTAATAGAGAGCCAGGGCAAATGCATGCGCTATGCACGTAGCAAAAGAATTAAATAAGTTGATCCATGCAATTAATTGGGAAATAAAAGAAAAAATAAATTGAAGGACTATAGAATTAGTTATGTGGTTAAGGATATAAAAATAAATAGAGTAGGGCATCTTGGATAATATTATGTAGCTATATAAGTGTAATTTACTTAGGAGGAGATGCAAGTGAATATATTAAATAAAATATATGGGGCAATTTAGGTATTAAATGGCAGCTAGAAAATAGTCTGGTTGGCTTTATAACACTAAGGGAGATGGAAAAAGTATGAAAACAAATAATTAAAACTTAAAATGGTGGTAGAGTTTCGACCTACACTAAGAGGGTGTCTCCAATTTAAATAGTAATATAGATATCTTCTTCTATATCAGTCTCTCAATGACAGTTGTCAAAATAGAATATAGTTAATGTTAATTAACCTAACATTGATTTGGTTGATGCTAATAAACCTAATGTTGAAAGATTTTGCCTAACATTTCCTTTTTATAAGAACATCTTTTTGAAATTTTAAAGACTCTTATATCCCTTTAATAACTACTCAATTTGAACTTACTAGCTATATATGTGTACGTATATAAGGATTTAATTATGTACGTGTAGTATTGCATATGCTATTCTTTAAAACCGTTCAACAATAAATGGAGTTTGCATAAATGGCGTTCACTTGGGACCTTAGTTTTAATGGGTGGAATTTTTAACACGTTAGTAGGGCTTTTCAAAAGATTCCAAAACTAAATAAAAAGAGATCTGTCCCCATGTCAATATAATTGAATTTATGTATTGACTTATTGTTTACCTCTCCTTTTTTTTGGCTCCTCCTACATCTGGGATGGTCTACTATTTATTATCCTAAAATTAATGGATCGAATACGGTATGAATCCACTATGATTTGAATTCAATCCAAATTAAAAATCTGAATACCCAGATTTGATTTGAATCCGTATTCAACGGATTTTATACACCTTAATTAGAATTCGATATTTAGTTGATTATCTATAATCCAAATTAAAAGAAAAAAAAAGGGTGTAACTTGTCACGCCAATTAAATTAATGAGACGCAATAGACTTACTGCATCCTTGTTGGGATTTTCTGCCGTTTCCAACGTCTAAGTCTAACAGGAAGAACCCTCGTTCATTATGAATGGAAAACGTCTACGACTCCTCAATAAAGACAGGTGAGAAAGTTCTATTTCTCCACGGTTTCCTTTCAGCCAGCTGTTTTTATATGATGGATTATCTTACTTGGAAGTTGGAACAACGATTTTTCTCTTTCTATCAAGACTAATAGACAGCACGTGGACGTAAAAATCAATCTTCATACGTAAGTACAAGGTTAAAGCTAATATACTATAGTACCCAAATAGATTAATTAATTAATCAGTTAAGGGTAGGTCTTAAGTGGTGTGAAGATTCAATCTGCCATTTGCAAGTCCCACACGCTTGAGTAGATCAACAATGGAGAGCAGTTACACCAAGAAGAATATAGAGATAATCCAAAACCCTAGATATCAAAAATGCAAATCAGATGTCTTAAGGTCATTGAATCTGTTGGTATATTGTATTTGGACACTCTTATATACATAATTACACATCAACCTATCAGTTTTTTAGATACAATGATGTTTAACATCAGAGCGAGAGATCTTGTGTCCCACTATCAGGGTGAGTTTGCCTTGTCATTTGTTTGTTTTTTTTTCTTTTTTGTGTGGTGTGTGGAATGCCTTGGCAATTGTTTGTATGTAAGATGTGAATACCCTCTTTAAATCACATCCTTGTGATTTCATCCAACCCTTGGATTTTTAAAGTTCACCATCCACCTACAAATACTGCCTATATTTCCAAATTTTTTTTATGCCCAGACCATCTGAGCCCAATTTATTTTATTTTCGATGAAAGCTATTCCTAAATGCACTTGAATATATGCATTTTTTAGGGGCCAATCTGAATCGGATTCCATCAAAACTCCAAAGAGAGTATTATTAGGATGGGTGACTTCCTGGGAAGTCCTCGTGTTGCATCCCATAAAAAAAGAATATATACGTTCCTTACATTATTTTTCTGAGTTTTATATACATTATTTCAGGCCACATTATGCCCCCATAAAATTTTCTTCATAGCTTGAATCAGACAGGGTATCAACTTCAACCATAACAATAACAAAACTTAAAAAGCACTACGACAACTCTTTTTGCACAGTGAAAAAAACCTTGATCAATGAAATTCGCTTATTTATACAGAAAAACAGTTTAACCTACTGAACCTAAACTGATTTTAAACATACCTATGCCAGAGTCTACGATCTTCAATTGAATGGCTACCTTTTACTATTTTTTGCTGTTTAGATGCAGTAATTTGGACTTCACTATCTTTATCCGGCCATACTTGCGCCACCTAGCCATCATCCAAGAGGTTTAACTTCACTTCTTGTCTGCACAATGAAACTAGGTTCTGTCACAGTCCTCTGAGAAGAAGCTGCCTCAGATACCCTGACCTCTTATATTCCTGCACATTGTTGAAAGCTTAGGTTCCATGAAAATTTCCCACAAGTCAAGAAATATCATGCACAAGTCCATCCACATCATAAAGTGCAACCGACTACCTTGTTTAGGATCAGGTTTCTGGCCAGATTCCTGACCCCTTTTAGGCACTGAATGAGCAGGTCCAGTTTCATCAGATCTGCTTGGAGTCTGTAATTGTGAACCCATTTCAGGATTGCCCTTAAAGTTTAGGTTTCCAGTTGAATTGTCATTCTCTTTTACACACCTACTGGGTTGAGGTGGTTGATGGTTGTGATGCCCCTTATACGTAATCTCAGTTACTCGGCCATCAAAAGAATAGACAACCCTTTTCTTAACAGGACACTTAGGGTGGGAACATTTGTAATAGCTGCGAGGATATTCACTGCCCTGGATCTGCTTCTCTTTAGTTTCCTGCCATATGTATCCATCATCAGCAGGCATATCAACTGTAACAGAAACAGGCTGGGATCTCTGATCAGACACAGAGACTTCTGATGATTCCACCATGTTGCATTCATAATCTGATGTCGAAGGTGGTATCTGCTGCTTTATAAGGAATATATAAAAAGAAAAAAGAAAGAAAAATAAGAACCATTAATCAAAACTAATTAATCAGAATCAAAAATCCAGAATCCGGGATTATAATCAAAATCCAAAATCGACAAAACAGTTATGGCAGGCTAAAGTGAGATAAGAAGCACCTAAAAGACTGGTGAAAAGACAGATTCCACTTGGGTGGAGCTTTCGGCACTTATCACAGGATTACACCATGTTCACTCGTTGGGCTTAGGGAGGATTACACCATGTTCACTCGTTGGGCTTTAGGGAAGTTATTGTTGAGGGGATGCAGCCAACATTTTGAGATGGATGACTTCAGAGGTTCCAGGGTCATGGAGATCTTTGGAGCTGATTAGAGTAGCTAGATCCTTGGTACGGGGTGAAAGTCTCATTCACACACGTACCAAGGGAAGCTAACAAAGTTGCTGATAGATTAGCTAAGGCTGGAGCTATAAGCTCCTCTTTAGTATTTGGTGATATTTTTTTGTGTTTGCATGGGTAGTTTCTCTTTCTCTAGGTAGTGCCTTCTTGGTGCTTTGGCATTTTTTCTTTTCTTGAGGTTGCTGTTTTTCTTTTTTCTTCTTGTATCTCTCATCTTTTTTCAATAAAATTCAATCACTTATTAAAAAAAAAGACCGGTGAAAAGGGAGCAAGTTTAGAAATGTACAGTTTCTAGTGACTCTGGCGCTTGATATGCAACATCATCCTCCTTAGCTTTCCCCTTATCCTGCTTATTGGGCATGGTTATTCTAAAAATAATTTTTGTATAACACCAGTTTCTTCCGGATTTCTTTGAAACACAGGTTCCTCAAACTGGATCTTTGCACATAGATATTACCATTATTTGACTGTAATTGTTCAACTGGATTATCGACTCGTCAAATTTATCTTCTCAAGAACAAGAAGCACCAAGAGATTAATGATCTTTTATTAATCAGCATCCAAGATTTTTCAATAACATTAGAGACAGAAGATGGGATCAATTCGTACTGCAAGATGAGACCAATTGCGAAAGAGATCTAGAAATAAAGCCAAACTGTTGAAAAATTCTACAGAGAAACTATCAAGAAGCAGAATCATCAAAGAGAAACCTGTTTGTGAGAAGCCAGATATTGCTGATTCCGTGAAATCTAAAAAGAACATTAAAACGCGTATAGAATTAGAAACCCTATTAACAGAAACTTAAAAAAGAAAGACTTGTTGGAATGCTTACAAGAAAAGGCGTATAGAATTAGAAACCCTTTTAACAGAAACGTAAAAAAGAAAGACATGTCGGAGTGCTTACAAGAAGCAGAATCAGAAACGTAACATGAATTAAATTAAACTGCAGCATGTGTTTTCTTCATTGAATTTTATAGCAACAGAACTGGAATTCAAAACAACAACTACAATGTCACGAAACACAAAACAGAAATGCAATCGAGAGAGAGAGTACTAGATTCAGGTAGAAGATTTCTTGTTGATCTCTGCCGGTAAAGCTCGGAGACAGAACGGCTTCTTGGCTTTCTAGGTTAAGAATGCTTTCTCAGTAAACACAATGGTTTTCGACATCCCTATCATCCTTGAATTGACAGTATCCAGCCTGAAGTTGCACCGCTTCTAGTTAATGGGCCTGTGACTGCGTCGGTTGACAGGTGATTGAGTATATATAAGAGAAAATGATTGGGAGAGAGAATAGTAGGAAGAAATAATAAAATAAAGACAAACATTGATGTCGGTGATGTCGAAAGGTGTAGGAGAAGACTTTAAAATGATCAAAGTGAGATATAATCGAGATCAGGGATGGGAATGTGCGGGTTTTTGGCAAATCATAACCCACCGTTACGAGGGTTCAACCCAGACCAAACTCTCTTTGCCCTTATCATATCTATCATGTCCGTATTTATATATCTATATACTACTTATAACGAGAATAGCCTCTTAGGAAGCGTGCCAACAACTATACATTACTTTCTCCAAAAAATATTTACTTTTTATTATAAAGGCATGATTAATATAGGGTTAAAATAGTCAAAATTTTGCCAATTTACTTAAAATCGGGACCGTGTGCACCCTACTAGTCATCGTTGTTTATATTTGGGATCACATCACTTGCTATGTTATTTGGGATCTCATGATCAATGACTTTTTAATGATTGTAAACGTTTTAAGTAGGGCTTGCATGAAAAAACATTGATTGTGAAATGCTCTACTTGGCAACATCTCAGGGCTAAAGTAGAGAGCAATTCACTAGAACATAGCAGAAGATTTCATTCCGGGTGACACAAGCAAATTTCTATAGGGTATATCATGCCTTTCATAAACCATCTTACTTCTAAGTAGGCATGTCAAATGGGTCACAGCTCGCATGCCTGCCTAACCCAGCACGATTTAGCTGTGCAATGTGCCAGCTCCTGGTGGCCCAATACAGCATGGCACGTTACAGCTTTGAGCACGGACAAGGCACACTAGCACCGTTGAGAATCTTTTCATGACGAGATATATTTATAATAAGGTGGTTCATGGTTGTGCTGCACTTCATGTATAATCCCAATTACTTGTCCATCAAGAGAATGGTCATCCCTTTTCTTGGCAAGACATGTTACAATGGAACAGTATGCGAGGACGTCCAGTGCTCTTGAGCTTCTATCCCAATTACTTGTCCATCAAGAGAATGGTCATCCTTTTTCTTGGCTAGACATTTTACAATGGAACAGTATGCGAAGACGTCCAGTGCTATTGAGCTTCTTGTTCTTTCCCTGAAACTGCCAGTTTTATTCATCATCAGGAGCCCTATCAAGAAGTGTAAGAGAAGCCGATTGGGATCTCTGATCAGACTAGGAGTTTTCCGATGAATCCACCATGTTGAAATCTGCCGCATATGTGTTGGAAGTAGAAATTTGCTGTGCCATTGAAGATCCGGTTGTGGATCTTGATATGTTACATCATCTTCCTTAACTTCCGCTTATCAGGCATGGTTATTCAAACAATAATTCTTGAATAACACCAATTTGTACCGGGCATAGTCTTGGCAATAGGCTCAACCTCCCATGAACCATGGAAATTATGGCATCGCTGGGTTAATTTCCTGAATAAAAATACTGAATAAAAGCAGAGACACTGGAGAAGGTGGAAGGGTGGAAGAGCACAACACAAAAGGAATGCAGTGACGCTATTCCATTCTTTAAATAGAAAGCCTTCCGCAAAGACAATGCGTATCTTCTCTTTCTTGACAACCAAAATGTGAGGGCTCTTACAAAAAATAAAAAACTCCTCTAAATATGCGACAGTATCTACAACAAAGTATAAACTACTTTGGGCCAATATCTTTGAGTGAGGAGATCTGTTCCTCCCCCATTGCAGACATAACCGACACAACCAAGTCTTTACCCTCAGCAAAACCATCCTTGATCTGGCATTCCAAACAAAAATAAGTAGTTAATGACTTTCTTAATGAATTTCAGTTCTGACAAAAACAAACTAATTCATGTTTTGCCTCAAAGTCAATAAATAAACTGAAGACAAGCAGGAAAGTATAATAAACAACCAGAAAGAATAAGTAGAGAGCTTTGCCTCAAAAGGACCAAAAAGACAAAAAAGAAAAGAGGCAATTCCATATCCTCGGTGTTCGGGGAAAGGGTCAACCATCCTTGACAAAGACAATATGATAATTGAAAGCAATGGTTGCAGCTAATGTAAAACACGAATCTTATAACAAATAAACAAAACGTCATTAAATTACGTCCAAAAAACAAATAGGCCACCAAAAACCTTTCAGAAAGTCATATAACATATCCTAAGATCAACATGCACAGATTAATTCACATAAATCTACACATCTTAAAATCAAGGCATTTATTAATTTATACTAGCCGGGTGCATGTACAAAGAAAGAAGTAGACACGGAGGGAACGATTTTGCAACTGATTATAAAGTTTTTAAGAAATTGAGACAGTTTTGACTATTTTACCCTTTTATTAATGAATCTTCACAATAATGTGCAAGGGCTATTTTGGAATGTTGCATAATTTGTTGGCTTGATTCCCAAGGGGGCACCTCATGTTATATATAGTATAGATATAGATTTCTTGTTTAATCACTATTTCAAAAAGCCACCAAAATGACTATTAATGAGAATCTCTCACTGTAAGACAACTTTTACATTGAGAATGGAATGGAGGACACATAAATTATTACTTCATAAATATTACACTGATAAACATAGATTATTTCATAAAATCAAGCCAACATTTCTAGGTGCCTGGTGACACATGTGCTTTTTTTTTACAGAAACAAACATGATGGAACATCCAGATCGTCAACACAACAGAAGGACAGTCAGACTAGCCTAAATGGGTGACATTTCCACCAAATAGCTTTAATCCTATGGGTTTAATGCATTTTTATCATATTTAACGTTAGCCATCAAATTATAATGATGAAAAATGTGTGAAAAATTTATGCGTTCATGGCTGAGACATGAAAGTAAAGTCATGTCTTGACTCTGGGTCCATTCCAACAGCCTATGCCTCTCATAAAATTTCAATAAATTTGGAGAAGCAAATGATGCTCTTTGACTTATATGTTACCATAAAAAAGGTTGCTGTTATAAATTGCCATTGTTTTATATCTTTGTGAGTACAATATCGTCACCAGCTGGGACTAATACCAAGGCACCAGTGATGATTTAAAACTGCAGATATGATTTATACCTACATACATACATTTAGATAGAAAAAGTGGTGGATAACTATAGAGAAGATAAATTAGTAAATTCCTCTTACAGATGCTATCCCTGATTTACTGAAGGCACCATTCAAGGTCCAAAATAAAATCTCTGATTAGTTTTGTTACAAATTCATAACAAGGTTATTAAAATTTATTACAAGGATTGTATTTTCATATTGAAATAAACATATTCATATGAATTTAAATTGGTTACAAAAATAACCAACTTGAGAAAATATCAGGGCTCCTAAGTTGATACTATCTTAGCGAAAAGCAGTGAAGGAAGCTATCCAAAAATAAAAAAGCAAAGGCTTGGAAGGTCAAAACAAACCTGAGAAAGCAGAGCCTCATCTGTTGGAAGCCTCAGATCATCCTTAGTATTACCATTCTCAGTCAACAAACTCACCTGAAGCATTTGATACGGTATCAGTATCTATGAAAAGTCGGTGCGATAACAAAAAAAAAATAAACCAAGTAAATGAGGAACTGAACATACAAAACCATCCTCAGAAATATCAATGAGTTGATAGTCTGTACGATTGACATGGGGAACCTGCAATACAAAGAAAGAGAATGCATCACATCCCGTAGAATAATAGATGGCAACTGCATCTTACTTGGGGAATTCTGGATGTATGTGTGGACGACTGGACGTGTTTTAGAGAGAGAGAAAGAGAGAGAGAGAGCATACATCACAATTGTGGGAAGATGGTACAATATCTTCAAGTTTTTTCCCATTGAAAATGTCAATACCAACAAAGTGGCACTTGGCATGACCATGCTTGCCAGTCTTCGAAGTTGAGACCTCTACAACCTGCAACAGGAAAATTTATTGTGTATAACTTGTTATGAGATCCCTATTAAATATTTAGTACACCCAAGGGGAAATGAATGGTGCATTCTCATGAGATCAAGATTAGCTGAATGCAAGATTAACATGACATAGTAAAACCATCATCTAAGAATGTTAAACCATCATCCTTATGAATCAAGTCAATAATAGGCCAAATTACCATAATAAAATAAAAAGACATGAAGATAACTAAACGAAAACTGCAAACGACATCAAGTTAACTAGTTGAGAACTGCTATAATAGTGATAACTATATTTGGAGTAATCACATCAGTCAAAATGAATCACACATTCAAAAGATGTCTCCATGTGGTAGAACGAAGAAATTAAAATTGAGACTATATAATCATCTTTACAGACATTAAAAGATGATATACCTAAATAACTCTAATTCACCACATTAACTGTGACTTCCATAAACATAGAATATTAATGGAATAAAATAGATTAAAAAATTATGAAATGGAAGATTAAGCAATAATGGACAAAGACTTCCATAAACCAAGATCAAGATGAAGGAATCATAATCGGCAGTCATGCAAACAAAGAGGAACATATAGAGAAGGCTTGGACATAGTTATGAACAGAGTAAACAAAAGCTAAGAATGAAAATTTCTTGGTTTAATATAAGACGCGAAAACGTAAAGTTAGACAAAAAAAAAGATATATCGGTGAATATCTTCTTCGACGGAAGGGAGGGCTTTCAGGATACAAGAGCTAGCGGAAAACAGACGAGGGAAAGCAAGATAACGGAACCATCAACCAGATCCTATCCATAGAAGACATGACGATCTAAAAAGAAGTGCTAGATTTCCTAAACCGGTAGTCACAAGATTACTTCGAAACAATGATAATTTCGGAATAAAGATTGAAACGATTCAAGAAACATAAGCGTCAAGCAACAAGAAGTCAGAACAGAGCGCACAACAGCCGATCTCCCTAGAAGCAACATCAACGGCAAAGACCAAAGTGAACCACACTAGACACCACAACCGAAATCATAATCAAGAATAAACAGTAGAGACATCATCAACTCCGATCATACGAAGAAAACCCAAGGAGCTCAGCATTCACAAATTCGAAACAGGTGCATGAACTAACAATCAAAATTAACGAACTCACCCAAACATAAAATTCAAAGCCAAAAAGATTCAGATTTTTACAAAGAATAAGGCGATCAAGAAACAAACCTTACAAGGCCTTCCCTTGATTACAATATATCCGTTCTTACGTATCGTTCCAGCCTGTTGAGGGAAGGTCTTCGAAGCACCGGCATCTCCCTTCGCCTCGAAGTGATGCTCTTCGTCGGACATGACCACCCTGCCAAACCCTAGAAAAGGAGAGAAACAAGAAAAAGAAAAAAAAAAATCGCAGAGCTCGAGAGAGGCGAGTAGGAGGAAAGTCGGTTATGAAAATTAGCCTTTTATAAAGTTTTGATTACTTTGAGATAATATCAGCCGTTGGATTTCTTCCGTAGTAACGGTTGGATTTTGAAGATTAAGACTGCGTTTGGTAACGCTTTTCGGAAGTACTTTTTTGCTTTTGAAAGCAAAAAATTGCTTTTAAAAGCAAAAGTACCGGTTGGTAAAGCACACAAGAAGCAATTTACTAAAAGCAAAGAAGCAATTTTATTGCTTTTCACCGAAAACAACAAAACGTTGCTTCTCAATTTTTTTACAAAATTGCTTTATTGCTTTCAAAACCCCTTGATACCCTATTGTTTTATTTCTATATTAAAGATGATGCCTCCATATTCACTTAAGAAACAACATTGTATTGTTATTGCTAGAGCCGGCAAAATGCCACCCGACCTGACGGGTCAACCCGATTATAAACGGGTTGGGTTGGGTGCGGGTTGGGGTTTCCCCAACTTGCCAGTAATCGGGTCAATCTGATTATGACCCGCCAACCCGATAGGTAACTCAATTAAAAATTAAAAAAAAGATGGCAAAAGTATCATGTTTCAACCCGATTAACCCCAAAACCCGACCCGAACCAGGTACAACCGGGTCCAATTAACCCCCAACCCTATTTTAATAATATTTTTTTGAAAAATAACAGTAATCGGGGCAACCCGATTATGACCCGCCCAATAAAAAAAAAGATGGCAAAAGTATAATGTTTCGACCCAATTAACCCCAAAACCAGACCCGAACCCGGTACAACCGGATCCAATTAACCCCAACCCTATTTTAATAATATTTTTTGAAAAATAAAAAATAATAATAAACGGGTTGGCGGGTTGAACTCGTTTATTGGCGGGTTGGGTTTGGGTTGGGGGTTTTCCAACCCGCCTTAATTTAGTCTAACCCGATTAACCCAAATCCGATTATTTGAATGTAATTAAATGACTATTTTATGAATCTTTTATAATATTGGACTTATATTTTTGAGTATATTTCTAAGTACAATACATAAATTGTGTACAATACTTTTATGAAAGCAAAAAGCAATTTCTATGTTACTGTAATTACCAAACATGCTTTTTTACTTCTTAGAAGCAAAACAAAAGTTTACCAAACGCATTTGCTTTAAGAAAAGATCTTTTGAAAAGCATAAAATTGCTTTTTTGTTTTCTTGCTTTTAGAAGCAAAAAAGCAAAAGTGTTACCAAACGCAGCCTAAGATATTTGCCGCAAAAGCACGCTATACTTCCAAAACCGCACGTGGGATTGCACCGTTACGTGTCGCGGATTAAACTTCGGCACGTGAGGTTTCCATGGTAAATTTGGAGCGATAAAAGGGTATTTGAAATTGAGGAGTCTTTCAAGGGCTTTTGCTTGAAGGAGCAAGAGAGCTTGAGAAACTTTCAACCATGGAAGGCTGATTCAGGAGAACTGCGGAGTGAGTTGACTGTGAATGGGGAGATGGAGGGTTCCTCTTCTCCTTAAAGACGTGGTGATAAGATCACAATCGTTTCCTTTCGTTCGTACTCACCATTTCATACCTTCCCAGATCTTGCCTGTGTCAATACGAGGAGTTCGAGCATTTGGTTTCAGATTTCTTTCTGCGAATCCTAGTGTATTCGAGAATGACTATTTTGGTGGAAATCATGATTTTTATCAGAAATATTCGTTGGAATCCAAGGAAGAGGAGGAAGGCGCAAAGATCCCTGTCAAAGCATACTTTCTCTGTACCAGGTAAATTTTTTTAAAAATATTTTTATTTGTTCTTTTGAGTTCTTAGCTGTGTTTGATAATTTTAATTTTTGTTGGTGTGTTATCCTGTGGGTTTTCTTTCTAATTATTTTTCGCAATTGGGTTTCTTAAGATTCATTGTTTTGTCGAGTTTGTTGTGTCAGTGCTTCAATTGCGAATTTTTTTTTTTTTTTGCGTTTTATGGTTGTTGGGTTTGATTTATTTATTCCTTGTGATTGGTTTAGAGCTCAATTGTATTCGTAAAAGCAGCTGCCATAATCTTTATGGCGGACTTGAGTCCTGAATCGAGGATTGTGGAAGCACTTCTTCCATACCTGCTTAATTTAGTGGTCTGAGAACTCTACATAGGAAGGAATTATTTGTTGAACCCAGCTGAATATGCAACTCTCACTTCTCAGCCTTCACTAGGACGATTCTGTCGGGCTGCGATTGAGTTCAGATTGCTTCAGATGTTAATTTCCCTTTCAATGTCAATAACTAATAAACGCAAAATGGATTTACAAATTCGAAACTCAAATATTTCATTTAAGCGGTCTTCCTCTCGAACTTTGTTGTCTTTTCTTCTTGTTCCCACGAGTTCTTCGTTTCATGGAGACAGGATTAAAACTAAGAACTCACTTCAATTACATGTTTTTACTCTTATTTTCTCATATTTTCGCATGTTACCATCTTCAATATGGATGCCATTTTTCGTCATTTTGAACGTGCACGCGATTCCTCATAAACAGATATGCATATTCAGTTAGTTGTATTTTTTTTTTTTTGGCTTTTGCTTCTGCCTTTGACGGTTCTTTCTTGATTTCCTTTTGTTCTGGCCCCCATTCAATAGGATTTAAGACTGACTCCTCCACTGCCCCCTCCACCTTATTGCTTCTTTTTTTTCTTGATGATTTGTCCTTCTCAGATTCGTGGTTTTGGCAGTATTGATTTGAAGAGCATGCAAGCTGAGAATCCAAGCAATGTTGTTCCTCCTACTTCCCGCTCATCAAAATCAAATTATATTGCTCTCAGATATTGTGATTTCCAGACGAATAGTTCTGTAAGAAAATTCAAAATATCCTATTCTTCTTCATCTGATCTCAGCTAAAGTGATTATTTTTATTTAATTTGTTACTAATTTGCTGCATATGAGCGTGTTTATTTATATTTTCTTGATATTTATTTCTTCTTTTTTTATAACATTTAGTTTTTGGTTCATTGTTTCCAATGCATTTTACAGTGAAGTATCATAGTGCTGCTATGTTTCTTTCATGCAATCTAAATCATTCGTTTTACCAGTAGAAAACACGAGTTTTAAGATTTATAAAATACATGGGAATATAAAATAACCTTCTTGTGGTTGCCATCTGTGACATTTGGGCCCATAAAATTTTAAGTTGGGAAACAGTTTTCAGCCTTAGCTACAGATCCTGTCTAATGCATATCTCAAATCAAGCTCTTTTTGCAGAAGTATTTTTGAATTTTTCCCCCTTTCTGGAAAAAACGCGATGGTTGACGAGTTGGTCAGTGGGGTATGCCCTAACCAAAATTAGCTGATATCTACTTATAGGGGGAAAACAGGATTAAGAACATTCTAATTTCTTGATGCATCAATATTTATTTCATTGTTAGCTTATCAGTGTTTTTTTTTTCCTCTGTTTATTTCTCCTACTGGGTTTGCCATGTCCCAAAGTTGACCTGGTTATTTGGGATCCAGGTTGAGTCATAGGATCAGGTTGGAGGTACAGAGACGTGTTTGTTGAGAATGTTTTGTCTGTAGCTTGTCATAGATTAAGTCATAAATGAAATTTTATGTTGTCCTCATGATTTTGTTTTCTTCTAATTTGATTATTGTAGGGCTTTGGAGTCAAAGATCATGGCAGTTGCTGTCGTTACATGATTGTATTTCAATATGGATCTACCGTCTTGTTTAACATTGCAGATCATGATGTACATAACTACTTAGAAATTGTTCGCAGGCATGCCACCGGATTGCTCCCAGAGATGAGAAGGGATGGTAAATTTCATTCCTTATGATCCTTTACCATAGTCATATTTTTGGGATAATGTTTCACTTGATAGAATAAATATAATTTGTCTTCTAAAATTGTTGTACCATATTTTTCCGTGTTCTAAAATGTAAGAATTCAACTTTAGTCCAATATATTTGTCCTTGTTCTAAAAAATTTACATTAATCTTTATTTATTTTTTTGCTATTGCAAAGGAAGTGGGGACCGACACTTCTACTGTGGTAAAGAACTTGGGCCGTCAATGTGAAATGTGGGTTCTAATTTCAGCATAGCCCCTTTGAGCAAAAGTGCCGTAGTTTGGTTACATATACATTAGCAGTCTACCCTTTTTAGGACTCCGCTTCAATGGTACCTACTCCAGCTTACAGTGCTTTTATATTACAAAAGAGAGATGTACATGTCTATATAAATGAATCATATTCACTGTGTTCACAATGCAACACACACTCAATTAAGGTGGGTTACAAAAAGAGAGCACACACACACACATAAAACAAATGCATGAAATAAATACATCAATAGGCAATAACCCAGCAGGTTAGGAAGCCAACCATAAAACAGATATGGTTGTTTATTTATAAGAAAAGGTGGATCCATAACCAACTTGTCAGTTAAAGTCTCAACCTAAGACGTCTAAATGCAGGCGGGTCCTGATTTACATTTTTTTGCCTCATCTAATGCCTTTGACTGTGCTATATCTGAATATTAATGTTTAGGCTAAGCAGACTCTCTGAAAATTGAGTTGTGAATCTTTATGGTCTGAGGTTTAGCTTCTTTCTTGTACGTACAGATTATGCTGTAAGAGAGAAGCCACTGCTGTTGGAGGACATGCAAGGAGGTCCAGACTACATTGTTCTGAAAAATGTAGATATGGATGGGATACGCACAATTGGAAGTGTGCTTGGCCAAAGCATTGCTCTTGATTATTTTGTTTCACAGGTATTTTCTATTTGAAATCCCATAATTTGATTCGGATGTATGGCTCCCCCCGCTCCCCCAAACCACCCACCCATAAGTACAGTGCAATTATGCAATCTCCCTTCCATTTTGTTAATGAGATTTCTTACAGCAATGTATATCAAACAATACAAACAACAAAATGTGTTACCTTAACGAGTTGAGTTCAGCAATTCAAATCGGTTCCAGGACAGTCTGTCAAAAACCATGTTCTCAGTTAGATTTACTTCTAAATAATTTCTAGCTGAATTTATCAATATCTTTTAGGTCTTCTTCTCGCCATTTTTATCCTGAAGTGGACATCTTTTCACACCTTACAACGGTGCCACCGTAGGTCTCCATTTAATAGGTGCTATGTAAAATCATGAATTTAATCTAAAAATATAGCTGATTTCAAGTAGAACTTGTCTCCTTGATGAGTTGAGGAACCAACTTACAAACCGTATAGGTTGATGGATCCACTTGACAACTGTTGATTGTGATGAACACCACAGGTTGCATAAGAGCTGAGCAGCACATCTTTCCCTTGGATTGGGCTGATTACTGTTAAGGTCATCTCAGGCTTGCCTCGTTACGTGATTTCATGCTTAGGCTCAGGCCGCCTTAGAACTTATGCAATTGAAGCCTAGTTTTTGCCTTACAGTTTAGATATATGTTGTTTTACTTAATGTTGTCTACCAACCAGAAACACTCTTGAAGTGGATACCGTTTCATTTTTTTAGTTGCAGCAGTAAAGGTAACTAATCAATTGTTCTGGATGCATCTACTGATTTCTGTATTACATTTAGTGTATAATTCCTAAAGCCGTAATATACACATAATTATATATTTCTGTGTGTGACGTTTGTATAGATATTTTTTGAGCCGGTCAAGCCCATTGTAGATCGATTCAAGCTTAACCTTCACATTTTACGGACCTATTGGCATGTATAGGAAGATTTATGTATTACAATTAGTGTGAAGTACTTATCCGTACATATATGTTAACATATATATGTATATATATGTGTACGTGTGAAATACTTATCCATACATATATGTATATATATGTGTACGTGCATGCGTGTGTGTGTAGAATTTATTGAACCATGCAAGCCCATCCTAGCTCGATTCAGGCTTAGCCTTGAACTTGACAGCCACATTGGCATGCATAAGATGATTTTTTTTTCCTGTAAATATTAGTGGTGTCTGTAAAATTGAGAATAAATGAGTTGATTTATAATGAAATGTTTACAGTAATCGAAAAGATTATCTTCCAGCATGTTTAAAACTGTTCTTGATTGAATTGATGGATGTTAAGTTTTGGCTGAAGCCATATCATATTAGTTTTGCCATTAGAGTGCCGTTAATACTAATTGTTCTTCCATAGGTTGATGATATGGTGGAAGAATTTGCGGATATAAATCGTGGTATGGAGAAGACTGGCACCTTCACTATGGACAGGAAGAAACTCTTTCAACTTGTGGGAAAGGCAAATTCAAATCTTGCTGACGTGATTCTGAAAGTTGGCATTTTCGAGAGGTGTGCATTTGCTGCTTTCAGTTAGTGTTTTTTTCTAAATAAATATGTCTTCACCCTTCTTTGTGGAGGCTCTAGTAACTAGGTTCCCTTTTTGAGCCTGTTATGGGAACAGAGAGTTTTAGCCTTCGGTCATACATCTGAATGTCTCCCATTTACATCAATCCGTACAATTGATAAACAGAAGTTTTTGGTGAGGTCATAACTTTAAGGGAATCCCCTTTCCTTGCCAATTTTAAGATCTTTAACTATCTGCTTGACAGTTAAAAACTGAAAAACATTTTGATTAATAATTTGCATAGTACATGTTCTTGTCAGGATTGCCTGTCAATATGATTGTTCTTCTGCAATCCATGACAGAACTGATCAAATGTCCAGATCAGTGGTTGAGTGAACTATGTACATGTTTAGATGCAAAAGTATTTGTAATAAAATAATCATCAAGTCGTCTGATGTTTTATTTATTGAGGCTACTAATCTTTTTTATCAATAATGAAGATGTTTTTTTGAAATGGAAAATAGATTATGAATATACAAAGAAGGTGCCAGATCCTAGGACCTGGCAAGATATAGATCTTTAACGCAGGATTGAGATTTTTGGCAGTTTTTTTTTTCTTTTTCCAGTGATTCATATCTATATGCACAACATAAGTTATAAGCTAGCTTATTAGGTATAGTCTCTCATATTAAACTCTTTTATCTCATTGCTCAGATCAGAAATTGCTTGGAGAGATGCAAAATATGCTCAAATTTTGGAGTACCTTCGGGAGGAGTACGAGGTCACACAACGATTCGGGAACCTTGATTTCAAATTGAAGTTTGTTGAGGTATCATCTCTAAATCATCCGATTCCCTTTTACTAAATATTAAAGCTATATCCTGCATATTTGAATCTAAAAGAAAAACTTGCCAATTAGGAATAACGAGACTCAGCTATAGAATTGTGGAATTGAGTTAGAGGCCGTTTGGTAACGTTTTTTTTAAAAACAGTTTGAAAACTAAAAACGGTTTCAATTGTTTTTGAGTTTTTGAAAACAGGTGACAGGAAACCCGTTTGGTAACCATTGCTGTTTTTTTGGGTTTTTGAAAACAGGTGACAAAAAACTTGTTTGGTAACAATTACTGTTTTTTGGGTTTTGTTATGTATGTTTATAATTATAATAATTTTTTTCAATTAAAAACATTTTTATAGATATTTATCTTTCATATACAACTTTTTTTTTTTTAAACCGGGTAGAGTGATTGAACCATCTATTAGGCACCACAAAGGTTCAGTTGACTCTCAATTTGATTTCTAAAACGTTGTGAACCTTAGTTTAGAATTTCCTAGTTGATTTCTGGCTTGAACCACTGAAGGAACCGGGTTGACCATGTTTACACGTGGCTGAGCAGCTTTTATGGGTGAGATGTACATTAGCCTGACCCACAATGGGATTCTTCATCTTCCCGACCCATATCAATTCTTTTGGATGGCATGGTTACGAAAGAATGCTTCTTTGTATGCGGTTCAGACGACGGCGATTCGATCAGAAACCACATCGACGACATTAGCGTTGTCATGTTGGTGGCCGGAACCAGCACTTCCGACAACGAAAAGTTAGGAAGGACCTCACAGCCCCTGGCCTTGAAACGAATTTTGTGATTATGTATCTGATCCTGCATTTTTTCGGTTACTAACAGGTCGATACCTAATCTCTCTCTCTCTTTCTCTCTCTCTCTCTCTTGCTCGATTTGTAGAGCTGTTATCTTTGCAGAACAAAAAGCCATTCTTTGTGAAAGTTGATTCCTTTTGATCAAGACATACCTTCTTCTGTCTCATTGTGATTTGCAAATCTAGATTGATTTTTCTGTAGCTGAATCGAAACCAAGACGAAGTTTTAGGTCATATTCTCTATCTGCAAATCCAGACCCACTCTTTCCAACTCTTTCTTTTTGTGGAAATTGAAGTGCATTATTTTATATCTTTCATTTCGCCTATTTGTAGATCGAAACTGGGGTTTTTTTGAAGGCTTTCTGTTTATGGATTCCACGCGATTAGATTTCAATGTTGGGAGAGAAGATAGCTTTTCTAGACGAATTTGAGATTGAATTTTGATGGGGAATACATGCGTGGGGCCGACTTTGGGGAAAATGGATTCTTGCAATCTGTTTCTGCTGCAGTTTGGCGGGCTAGGACCCCCAAGGATTACTTCCCCCACCATCACATCCTCCTAATGGAGAAGCAGAGAGCAGCAATGCAAACTCTGCAGGTTCTGTTACCCCTAAGCCATCGGAAGCTCCTCTACCCGTCCAAAATAACCCACCGGAAGTCGAAAGAAGAAGATTGAGAGAGAGAAGACGACATGGAAGTCGAGAAGAACTTGACTTAGAAGTTGACCACGATGGTGAAGACGAAGAAGTTGAGGTTGAGGAGTAAGATGGAGGAGAAACAGAAAATTTTGGGACTTTGGGGGAGAAGAAGAATGTCAGAAGTCTCCGAGGAAGAAGATGAGAGTCGGGAGAATTCAAATAAAAATATTACAAAATTGCCATCGACAGGAAAAAAAAAACGGTTTTGCGTTTTCAAAACCCACATTTTCAGTTTTTAAAAACGGGAATGATTTTGAACCGTTTTTTTTTAAATAGTTTGAAAACGAAAAATACCAAACATGTTTTTGGTTTTCTGTGTTTAAAAACCGAAAAACAGTTTCTCAACACGTTACCAAACACCCTCTTAGTTTATATAGTCCGTCGACATTCAAATCACCGTGTTTATGTGTTTATTCATTCTTTTTGCTCCTTGTCAGGTTTGTTCTTTCTTTTCCATTGACTATAACTACTGATCTTCATTTGCAGCACAACATCCATTTTCTTCAAGAAGTTCTTCAAAACAGAAGATCTGATCTCTTGGAATGGTGCATCATTTTTTTGTTGAGTGTAGAGAATGCAATCGCAATATACGAAATTGTTAGTGAATCAACAACAGCCGCTCTCTGATCAAACAAGAGAAATTTTTTTAGCAGCCAAATAAAGCCAGAACCCTAATTCAATTGCTGAGAGGATAGCAATTTATCCAATTTACTAATTTGTCTTCCAATACACAATAATGCTAATTTTACTGTTTTAAAATTTTGTCATCCTTCCATTGAATTTAATCAAGGATATTAGGGAACTATTGTTTTGCTTGATTTTCACATGCTGATTCAATGTGAGTGCTTCAATATGGCTGTGTAAACTATTAGGAGCTTAATTCTGATTACATGGTGTCTGTCTTGGGTATGGTCTTGGCAGGTTGCAAAGCATGAGCCTAATTTTGATAATATAAGACATTTCAGTTATGCAATCTGTTTAATATATTTGGGAAATTTACACGTGCACCCCTTGAGATTTGGGAAAGTGTCACGGACACCCCCTGTAGTTCAAAACAGATCACTTACTACCCCTCTAGGTTCAAAAACCGTCACCGACCACCCCTGCCGTTATATCCCACCCTAACACCGTTATGTCACTTTTCTAAATGGCCGAAATACCCCTCTTTAAAGTTTCTTTTTCTCCAAGAGCATTCACCCCTAAAAAAAACCCTAATTTGGTGGAAATTTGGTGGGATTCATACTTTTCAATTTAACATTCATTTGATTTTTAGCTAACAGTTTTTATTTTGTAAATAGGAATGTGCTCTTCTCACGATTGCTAGTTAATAGTTTTTATTTTGTAAATAGGAATGTGCTCCTCTCACGATTGCACACTCATACTTCATTTCTACCATTAATTTTTTTTAGATTGAGAAGAATTATACCTGGAAAAAGCGTGCTTCAAATGGTTTGTATTCAAATCTGCAACTTAACAGGAATCATCACATAAAGGAAGGTGTTCTTCCTCATTTTCTTGCACAATGAAACAGAGATGGTTATGGTTCCTCATTTTATTGATCATCGTTTGGGTTCTTTGCAAACTTGATCATTCAAGCTATCCACACTTATGAGTCAAAATTACAGATGCTTCCGTCAGATTAACAATCTCAAGGTTTCTAATTATTTTGGGTGGCTTATATTGATAAGCCGGTGCTCCCTTCTCCGTGGCAGCTTCTAACAACCTCTCAAACGTACCAGGCTTTGCAATGCAACCCACCAGAGGTCCAAGATCACCTCTTTCCCTTTGCACATTATAAACACCTCCAAGGCACATTTCAAGGTGGGAACAGCACCTCCCAAGAACACCAACAGACTCCTCTAACTTCTCCTTCTGCAGAAATACGCATCCCTCACAAACTTCGACATAAATTTTGACCTCCCTTGGGCATGACTCCAAATTTAAGTGGCTAGAAAACTCTGTACATCTGCCATGGCTTCGTTGCTTGGGAGGGACTCAAACCCATATCCTACCACTAAAAACCTCTCCAATCCGGCCGTTGGTAACCTCACATGTCCTGTTACCTACATGAGGACAACAATTCCCAAAGGGGATGCGTTGAAGAAGAGCGGAGAGATCGGAGATTAGGGCTTTTTTCTTTTTGGTGGAGTTCTCTTTAACTTGGAGAAGAAGAACGAATAAGAGACTTTAAAGACCTAACAATGTTGGGGTGGGATGTAACAGCAGGAGTAGTCGGTGACGGCTTTTGAAACTACAGGGGTAATAAGTGATCCGTTTTGAACTACAGGTGTCTGTGACACTTTCACAAACCTCAGGGGGTGTACGTGTAAATTTCCCAATATATTTTCCAAAACTAAAGAACTTACAGCTAGGACTCAGAAACTAGTACATATAAAAGCAAAAAAAATAAAATAAAATTAAGCAACTTCACACCCAGGAGCTAATATGGGCAAGAGGCTCTGGTTGGATCATCTGAATCTATTCTTAGTGCCTGACAGATTCATAGGCACCGAATGCTTATGGTTTTTTGTTCAGTCCAACCTCCTCAATAAGTATTCAACCTGAACTTCCTTTGTCAGAGGCATGATCCAGTGTCCATACAGATTGGCAACCAAGCTTGGATTGATTTTGTATACAGCATGAACTGCATCTTCTTCTTTATTGACCTTTACCTCCTGTCCATATGCTTTGGCTTTCATCTCCACCCTCTCCTTGATCAATTCTTCCACTTCCTCATACGTCAACAAGTTCATCAATTTGGCCCTGTCCTGAATACATCACCATGACCACAACATGAAGGATAAAACAATTCAAGAGTGAAGCAGAGAGAAATCCTGTCCGCAGCAGTCATATAAACACATAAACATAAAGTGAACTAGACTTTATCTAAGCAAAAAGGCATACTTGCTCTCTAATAGCAGCCTCATAGATATCTGGGGAATCTCGAAATTTTGCCTCCGCTACAAATTTACCATAATGAATTCTCTTTGAGAGTGCCTGCAAGCATAATGAAATATATGAAAAAGAAAGATTATTATAGGTGTGGCAAAATTTCAAATAAGAAACCTCTTATTCAGCACAACTGGCTAATGTAACAGTACATTAAAACAAAACAAAAACGATTCTCCAAATGATAGAAAAAAAATTCCTGATTTGGGTGGTGTGAACTAGATGCCCACATAGACACACGTATGCAGATAGATAACACCGGATAAAATAAAGCTACTGAAGTACCAAATTGAAAAAGCCAATAAATAGTCGAGTTCCACAGTTTGGTGAACCATAATGATAGATTTTACAGATGGGATACTTCATCCATTGTGCAACTTGAGGAGCAAGAACCAACATTTTTGGCCCATAGATAGGAAACACTACATGCACATTAAATAATTCAAACTGTATGGAATAGCACATTTGCACATGCTTAACGCTAGAAAATAATTTTCGTTGATTTGTTTAATAATATATGGGACACAACAAAATTATAATAGAGAAAAGGAAAAAGAAAAAGAAAAGAAAAACCAATCACAGAGCTGATCTTTAAGTTCATTGCCATGCCCTGCCTCATCCCCTGTTCTCCACATTCTTGTGACCGCATTGAAAGGTTGGTTCACCCATCCACCAGTCCTAACCATGAAATTAAGCAACTAGAAACTTGCTATACAAGGAGAGGGACCAGATGAATTTGTAAAACCACCTTTAAAAGTAATTTAGCAAGCAATGAACCTCTACAAAGTAGGAAACTAGGCACAATAAAGTTATCATCAAGGTTAGGTCCTCAAGAATCCATGCCACAATTCCACCAAGTTATTGTTTTTTCCCATTTTATCCTAGTACAGCACTTCCTTTCAGCATGCTTAAACCCTTACAATGTTCACATATATGATCACTCTCTTCAGGCTTCTTTTGATCAAAGTTTTACATGTCACTTGTTTATCCTGGGTGGTACAAGGAGAAATTTGATAGGCTGGCTATGTACTGAAGAAATGTGAAATACATAATCCATGCCCACCTGGGACATCTCATCAAAGATTATGAGGGTAAAATTTACTAAATTCAGAAAGAAAAAATGGAGACATAGAATAAAGCAAGATGACAAAACTCAAAGCTGACAATATAATTGAATTATAAACACCACTTAAGGAAGATCAGTGTTGCTAAAATAAAAGATTCAAACTGCCTAAACTTTTTTTGATCGGTAATAAGGATTCTATTAAATTAGAAGATCAAATAGCATGGGTTACAAAGCTGTACACCAAGAGTGTACAGCTGATTTCTCCAAGGTCACTACAACTCCCTGAAATTTTCACAAAGTAATACATCCTGAAGGTTTAAACCTTCACAAGACTCCGAACTTGATGCCCAATAGAGAAGAAAGCTTAGAGCATACTTAAATAAGGCACTAGGAGACCTCTCCCCATTATCAAAGATTCTCTTATTCCTTTCCTTCCAAATTGACCAAAGAATAGCTGCTGGTGTCAATCTCCATAGCACCTGAACTCGTGAAACCCCCTTACTACATTTCCAAGAAGAGAGGACAAGATTCACATCTCTGGGTTGTACCCATGATACTTCAAACTGCCTAAACTTTTGAATTCTAGAGCCTACATACCATCAAAATACAAGCAACATAACCTAATAACATCCTCCAATGGCTTGGAAGATATGTTAATTGATTATAAAGTGAATATAACTAGGTAAGAGGAAAAAAAAAAATACCTGCAAGCAAATTGTGTCGCAAACTGCAGTTGATCCAGAATTACCATCAGCCCCTCCTTTTACCAATCTTGGTAAAAGATCAATGAAATACATATTCCAAACCTTGTTGTTGATATTAATTGAATTGGCAGTTGGATGCAAAACCTATTTGCAAATCAAGATCAAGCCCAGCTTAGAAACAGTGATAGAACAAATAACTTCGAATCAGTGGTGAAAAACAAAAAAAAATGAGACAATATGACAAATTCAGGGGGTATGCAGAAAGAAAGATAAGAGTGTGTGTATGGGTGTGGAAGTTCAATACAAAAAAATATATATTCATGTTTGGTTCGCATAGAAGCTATAAGCTGGTTACATTAAGGTTAAAAGATACAGCTGCTACTGGGATTAATCTTATCTTATAATTAGATCAAACTGACCAAAAAATCAGGTTTTGAGAATGCTACACAAAAGGTACTTCCTTTGTCTTCCAAGTTGTGAATTAAACTTTCAAGCATAATAATTGAAAAAAGGACCTGGTTTTGGAATTCTAAGGTTGTATCAAATTAAAACCATATGGCTCGAATATTTACCAAGTGTCACAGTCAAGTCTAGCCACTATTGTTCCCAGCCTGTGCCTATAGAAAAACTTTATGTACAAAATATGATTATCAATGACATAAAAAAATGTCTTATACCAACTACTTGGGGAACATATGAATTTCTGACCAAATGCAAAATAGGACTTCCCTTGTTTCAACAAAATCATCAGCATGCTTAAAGAGATAAAACCTAATATTATAAAGTATCATTATATAACTCCGACTTCAAGAAATAATTATACACAAAGTAAGTACATTGGGGGCATGATCATTAATTTGTTGCACCACTCCATGTACATAAGGTCTAGCTGTCGCTATTAAAAAGATGACATGAAAAATATTTGAATCAATATACTAATATTATACCTGTGGGTATTGCAGTGGTGGAAGCATTGGCTCAGGTAAGTCTTCTGGGAAGAAAGGATGCTCATCGGGGCTCTTATATCTTCCCACCTAATTCATATCAAAATTCAATCAGAGATTTTTCAACCATATCGGTTTTATCTTATTCTTCCATTTTTCTTATTCTGATTTGGATATTGGCATACCTTAGCATGAAGCTTTTCAGTTTCCTTTACCATGAACTCAACCAACGAGCCATCAAACCCATCCATGGAGAATGCATTACTGTCATACGTATCAGCATTGTAACAGTATTGAGCCCTCTCCAAAAGGCTAAATATTATGCTATCCTCTTGTCTGATTAGATAATGCCTTATACTGTCCAGTGTCAAGCTATCACTCTCATCTACTCTTCTCTTCTGTAGAATTCTATACATATACAAACCCTAAAGTCAGAGCATGTTAAATCCAAGACTTAAAAGAATAAATGAAGCTATTGAAATATTTAATGTAACCATGAATTCATGAATTTGCACCTATAGGCAAGTAAAAAAATTAGGAATGTCTTCATGCATGTTTGACTAGGCATACCATGTATGCAATTATGCATAAACACAACACCTAACCTGTGCACTGCAGTTAAGCATGTAGATTAACTAAACCTAATTTTTTGTTTGTAACCTTGGGGTCAGAGGTTTAATTACAGTTTCTAACAAGTATGCCCCTACATTCATGCATGTCTTTTTTAACATTTTCACCTTTGCATGTAAACAATAGATACAACAGCCCATACAGCAGTACATTCATGTAAAATGCTGACAATTCTAATAGTTGTTGTGCATGATTATACACATGCATGTATGTAATTAGAATACATGAACTCATGCACATATGATCTGGTTTTCTACCCTGTGAATATAAATTAACATATGAGGAGAGTGAGATAGGGGTAAACCACGATGCTTGTATATAGATGTATGTAGTGTTCTGAGCAAATGTTACATGCATTCACTATGTGAAACACTCCTTGCATGCAATACCTTTAAAAAAAAACAATGTTTCTTAACCATATTATTGTTTATGATGAACACGACCTGCATTGAATCAATAATACATGTTAATGAATGCCCAAAGGAGAAAAAAAAACCCACAAAATCACATAAGTAGATAGCGAGAATAATAATTTTATTGTCTAAAGAAATAATCAGTACTCAATATAAGTTTTCATGATGCAAAGAAATGGAACTTAAGAATTTCAAAATATTCACAATCAATTATACATAATACCATCCATTTTCACATTTTCTTTCGATAAAAAACTCGCATTGACTTATTACACATAAATATTTAAAACAATCTACAAAGTATATTCTTCGACAATTAAACACACACATTCAACACTTCACACCAACAATAACAATTAATGGATAAATTTTAAGTTAGTAAGCTATTCCAGACCCAAAAAAGGGGATTTGAAACCAGTAAACAAATAAATAGATAAAAATAAAACATGCCTACTATCAGAGAAAAATAAAAATAAAAAGTTCTTAGCATAGGAATGGAGAGAGGGTATATATAACAGAGCATTTCAGTTGTAAAAATGATCGAATTTCAGAACATCCATCAAAGAGTTTCCAGGTAAATGGTGAAACAAAACAAAAATTAAATGCAGTGACACAGGAGTTGAGGAAAAATCAAGAAGATTTCAACTTCTTACCCAGGAGGAAAAGTTGCAGAAGCTTGAATAGATTGAAATCCCATCCTAGATGGATTTGATTGAAAATATCTCACGGACGGAGTACGCTCTGTTTGGTTGGCGAAGACGGAGTAGGGCCTTGAGCTTCGTAAAACATTAGGCTTTAAAACCACGGGAGAAGTGGATTTCAGTAGCTTGACCTCCATTGATGGCGAGGCAGAACAGATCGGAAGCAGAGAGAACAACAGAATATAGCAGAGAAATGGAAAGGGACGAAACGAAAAACGTAACGTGACCCGCATAAAAGGCGCACTTTTAAAACCGCCGCGGCTTAGGGGTTAGGTGCTCTTTTGTTATTTTGTTCGGTGAGGGAGGGTAGGTGGCTTAGCGCCTTACGCACGCGTTCGGCTATTGGGTTTATAACGTCCACTCGCCGGCAATGTGTGAATGCAAATTTGGTTGGCATCTTTTCCAAAGGAACACTTTCTTGCATATATGTGTGTTTGTTAGGAAAAAGAAGAGTATTATTTTGTGTGCATAAAGGTAGTAAAGTGCTTGATACAATGTCCATAGTAATGTGATAATTAGCATTTTAATACTTCAAAAATTTTAAAAAAAAGGAGTTAAATGAACGAGTAAGTGACAGTTTATGTTGGTCTGGTGGTCAAGGCTTGGGGCCTGGGGGTATGCTCCCTCAAAGGTATCTGGTTCAAAACCTTCTAGGTGCTATCAGTTCTTTAGTGCTATTACCTGTATAAAGTTTATGAGCTTTAAATTTACCCAGGTCATTTGGGTTTTAGGGTCTTGCATGGGCCTTCTAGGATTAGTCGGTTGAGCGTAAGCGGGCCAGGATACCCTAAGTTTAAAAAAATAAAAAAGGTGAAAGATTCTGTTTGATTGGAGGGTAGAGTTTGTGGTTACCATCTCCAACCAAGTGACGTTGGAGATATGGGAATGGAGACCCAATTTACTTGTATCTTAAGTCAAACTAAGGTGTGGAATCTCATTTGAGCCGATAATATAACAACTGTACTCCAATATTATGCTAACGGTGGACATCTTGTTCGAACCGAAAATATAACAACTCTATTCCAATATTTGGCCTAATTGGTTTATATTCGAATTTGAATATCTAAAGAGAATAGAGGAGATTCGGGCCTGACAATCTATGACCAAATCACCTCTAAGCTTTCTCTCATTTTATAGGTTTGTTGTGTTACGTCAATATAAATAACCAAATTGCATGCGATTTATAAATAACCAAGTCGCATGCGATTTATTTCAACATGAGGTGTTTTTCTAAACATTTGTAACTTAGAAGTTTCGTAATTTAACATGGGGTGTTTTTGTAAACATTTATAAACTTAGGAGTTTCGTAATTTCTTACACACGTAGCGCGTGTAGTCCTAGTATAGACAACTGTATTTGAATTCGAAAAATATAATTTTACTAATTATTGACATCATTTTATTTTGCAAGATTAAACTCGTCTTGTGTGGTTTCCGTCCCATGTGTAACAGTGTGGTTAAGTCATTTGAGCGAGCCCTTCCCAACTATACAAATTGACAAGAGGCTTTGTTCTTTTATAGCCAAGACAGTTTCATCTGGTGCCACTCAGTGGTACCAGCATGAAATGTGCGGATGGATGCCCCTTTTCAATAGGGGTTGACAACCCAAGACACATCCCATCCGGTGGTTTCATGGTATCACTGGATTCTAGCTCTAGGGGAAATGCATTCTTTATAGCCGCATCGGCAGGGAAAGAAACTCTTCCCAACCGATGTGGGATTACGTCAAGGAAGGCAATTTTGAAAAAAAGTTACAAGGAAACTCTTCCTAGCCGATGAAGCCCAACAAATTTTATAATGCAAATTACTCTCAGGAATTTGACTTTGTTGAAATTTGTTTTGATAGAAACATGGAAAACAGTTTGAAATCATTTTTTACTTCTATTTTTGTAGATTAAAATAAAATGAGGAATAGATTACGTATTACAAAATTATTATAATGTTGATGGTTTATTTAGTGGAAGGTTCCAATAAGTTCTCTGGTCTTCTCAGTTGAGTATTGAACAGGGGCCAATAGTTGAGGAAAAGATAAAAAAAAATGTGGTTGTTGGGTTGGTGAATTAGGGCATTTACGACGTTTTCTTTATAAGGCTCTGTTTGTTTGATTTGAAAATCTATAAAAATTATGCACCTTTTAGTATTTTTTTTTTAAATGTACATGTTTGTATTCATGCAAAGATAAAAGCCTCAGAAAAATATTTTAACAAAATCTATTAAATTCTCGAAAACCCATTAAGGATCTATTGCTGTTTAAAATGAAAATGTAGGTTGTGTTTATGTATAGCTTAAATATTAAAATTTAGGTATATATGTTGTCAATCTACCCTTGATGATCATGTTTTTATGGGAATTATTTATGAGACTTTCTTTAATTTTAGAAAATAAATACCCAAATATCTCACCACTTATTTGTTTCTTTTCATATCACTATCAAAGAGATAAAAAAAAATTTTAAATGTTTTTTAGAATTTTATTTTTATATTTTGGATTTTCCATTGAAAGAAATAGAACCTTAGGTAAAAAGTTAATGAACACAGACAGACACAAAAGCTTCCCAATATCAATTGACAGACAGTTCTGGTTTTGGACAATAGCTGCTTGTATCCCAAGATGCTATTGCTAGACTTTCTACCAGTAGAAAATCCAAGGTTACCCAGGAACATAAGGACACAACCCTGCAATCCCGGCAGAAAATGTGGCATCTGCTGGCTACCAGAACTAGGAAAGCATAGATCATACTCAAAAAGTTGATTTTGTAACCATTAGACTCCTAATTTGTAAGAACAGAGTAGGCATCCTTGAATATGAAGAAAGGTACCATGCAATCAAAGAGGAATATCTTTTAAAGAAAGGTAAGAACAGAGTAGGCATCATTAGATTCCATTAGACTAATGCTTAAGCATCTAACCTGAATTTCATGCATTCTACAAAATCACTTCAAGAAAGCATTTCTTATATTAATAAAACTCTGGTATATTATCACCCACTATAATTTGCTTCTCTAAACCCTTCAGATTACATATATTTAAAATTCTCCTCTAAATGATTAAGCATCTAACCTTTATATTACAACCCAATTATGCATTATCTAAACCCTAAACCCATTTAAATCAAACACAAAAAAGAAAAGAAGAATATGGCTATATATTGATATTTAATGTGGCAAAACCCCATTTGCATCCACTATTAATAAAGGATGCATGCACCAAATTTTTACTCATCATTCCCCACTCCACCCAGAACTTCTAGAAGGGGCTAAAAAATGGAGAAAATCTTTCAGAGTTCCCATTCCCAGCAAGAAGGAGAAATTATTGCACAGTATTCACAGATTACGAATCGACATCGACGAATGAGTTTCCCCTCCACATGTACTAATTAAGCTTCTTCATATCAAAAGCATTTTAATTTCATATCACAAAAGCTAATTTTTTCCCCTGTGCAAGATTTTACAAGTCCTTGAGATGTTCAACAATTCATGTCTGTTTACATTTTATGAAACATTTTTCAGGTGAGAAAACCTGCTATATCAGGTAGACTCTGCTTAGACTAGGTACATCTATGAAGAGAAATCGATGTGTAACAATGCAAGAAATAATACTCAGGGAGAGAAAAATGTCTAAATTTGTGATGATCATAAACATGCTCATAGGCAGTTAGGGCACTTAGGCTTCCAAGATAGATGCTCAAACCATGTTGCTTTGTGGGATGATTTGGCTTATACAGATGGCTAGATTACAATGGCACGCGCATGCTCTCACATATTTCTTATCTGGTTTCCATGGATTTGTCATCAGAAAAGAGTGGAAAGACGACAATGATCCAGATCGGAATCGCAATTCCCGGGATTATAACCACCGTCCCCAGTATCATGATCATTTATTCCTTTCGTACTTCACCAGCAACAGAAAGTTCTTGGGGGTCCCAAAACACATCAAAAACTTTTCTCTCAAAGTCGAATGCCTTCACAAAGGGAGGAAGGTAACCCCACAACCAGCCAAGCAGAGAAGCCTGAGATCATCTCCATGTAGGGGTCCTATAAGGAAAAACTAGCTAGCTAAGTGCCTTAGCCAAACGGAGGAAGACACAGTACTCGACAATGGTATTCAAACACCCCTATAAAGATGTTGTTGGAGGTTTCAGTGACATCAAGTCATGGATGGAGAAATGGAGACATCTTTGCCACCCCACACGTGATTACTGATCCCAGAGAATCCCCAAGTGCTAGCTCCACTTGCTAAAAAGTGCATGTCAGGTTGAAGATGAGGAGATCAGTTTCATACCTTCTCTCACTTCTTTCTTCCTTTAAATGGACCCCAAGATTCATGGGGACTTGGCGAAGTAACTAGACAAGTTTCTGAGAAGGAATTAATAATGGAGGAAAATGCTGTTGATGAGGAGTACTCTTCTTTGACTAGCAAGGATGTTTCTCTTCAAGAACTGAGATACAGGCTAGCAGAGTTTGCCAAAGTGAGGGGATGGGATCAATTTCACAGCCCCAGAAATCTGCTTCTAGCCCTGGTAAGCTTGTGATCTTATTCACATCATCATCATCATCTCTACTGTTCTTCATCGTTTGCTTTGTGTAGGTTGGTGAAGTGGGCGAGCTCTCTGAGATATTCCAATGGAAGGGAGAGGTTGCTAGAGGACTACCCAACTGGACTTCTGAGGATAAGAAACATTTGGAGGAAGAGCTCTCCGACGTGTTGCTCTATCTGGTTCGTCTAGCTGATGTGTGTGGGCTTGATCTAGGCGAAGCTGCTCTCACCAAGATCGTTAAGAACGCACGAAAGTATCCTGAACCGTCTTCTTCATAGACCTGCAACTGAGATCTCCCTTCCATAGTCTATGTATGCCAGTTGCACCCACATGTAATTTATTAGCTTTATGTATTTGTGTGACTAGTGTGTTTGTTACTTGCATGTACTGCTTCATGTGTGTATCATATGAGCAATAATATCTCTATTGAATATTAAGCCTCCCTCACAACATATATATGTAAAATAATAAAAAGAGGAGAAGGATGAGAAGAAATATTTCTATATAATTCTTATCCGGATGAGCCTGATAGATGGGATCTAGTCTTTTGATTTCTAATACCTCAAAAATTATAAGAAAGTGAATTTTCATTGATCTCATCTTGGTTTAAGATTACATGCACTCCATTAATCTGAATATTAAGCCTCCCACACAACATATATATGTAAAATAATAAAAAGGCCGGAAAAGGACAAAAAGAAATATTTCTATATAATTCTTAACCGGATGAGCCTGATAGATGGGATCTAGTCTTCTCATTTCTAATACCTAAAAAATTATGAGAAAGTGAATTTTCATTGATCTCATCTTGGTTTAACATTACATGCACTCCATTAATATGGCTTAATATATATAATCCTCCAATTCACTAGTCATTGAAATAGCTAGGTTTCTTTTCAATGTATTAACTGCACCTTGTACTTTGGATTCTATCGATCTAACAAACCATTTTTAGCTTTCGCATATAGTTTTTAGCTCTTCATGATCATCATCAACAAAAGCCAATTCCCACTAAAATAGGTTTGGCGACGTGAATCTTCTCTTTATATCTCGTTCTGTATATAAAAGATTATACCTTCAGTTGATTTTATATTTTTGTAAGCCTTGTTTTTGCTAACTCCATCTGTCTTTTTTATTGACTTGATCATTAACCTAAAAGTCTTCAACAAGCCTTTCATTGACGTCAGATTTGTCTTAATTAGGAGTCGCGATCATAGCAAGGTGATAATTAGATGACACTCATAAACTATTAGGTGCGAGAGGAAGAAGTGATTTTCTCATTCTCTTCAACAATACAGAAGCTGGCTATATATATAGCCGCTGTTACAGAGTATTAGTTAAAACAGAAAGCTAACTAACTAATCTCCAAATTAATAATTATTTACAATATTTACACCCTAATACTCCCCCTCAAGGTGGCTTGTAAATGTCCTTTACAGCCATCTTGGACAACAAAGAAGAAAGCTGAGTAAATGGGAGGGGTTTAGTAAACATGTCAGCCAATTGGTGTTGAGATCTAATAGGCAGCAATTTGAGAACTCCTGAAGTAACTTTTTCACGAACAAAATGGCAATCTATCTCGATATGCTTGGTTCTTTCATGAAAGGTTGGATTAGAGGCAATATGTATCGCAGCTTGATTGTCACAATACAGCAAAGCAGGAGAATCAACCTGGACTTGAAAATCTTTAAGAAGTTGCTGCAACCAGATAAGCTCACTGGCAGTAGAGGAAAGGGCTCTATACTCAGCTTCAGCTGAGGATCGAGAGACAGTGGTCTGCTTTTTGGCCTTCCAAGAGACTAAAGAGTCTCCAATAAAGATGCAAAAACCTGTAATGGAGCGTCGAGAATCAGGGCATGATCCCCAATCAGCATCAGAGAATGCTTTCAAACGAACTGGAACACAAGCATCAGAGTAAGCCCGCAGCTGTAAGGAAGAATTACAAGAAAACAACAACCCTTGACCAGGACTTTTCTTGAGATAACGAAGCAGATGATGCACTGCCTTGAGATGAGGAAGTCGAGGTTGAGCCAAGAATTGAGTGAGCTTGTGAACTGCAAAAGTAATATCTGGGCGAGATAAAGTGAGATAAAGAAGTTTCCCAACAAGCCTTCGATAGTGGGTTATATCAGGAAGCAGTTCACCTTCAGTAATAGTTAAACGAAGTTTTGGATCCATTGGAACAGCAGTTGGCTTACAAGCCAAGTAACCTGTGTCCTCAAGCAATTGTAAGGTGTAATGGCGTTGAGAAAGCACAATACCTTGCATGGACTTAGCAATCTCAAGACCAAGGAAGTACTTGAGACAACCAAGATCCTTGAGCTTAAACTGTGTATGCAGAAACTGTTTGAGCTCATCAATAGCTTGAGATGAAGGACTGGTAATGATGATATCATCCACATAAACTAGAAGAGCAACAAAAGAGGATCCATGACCTTTTGTGAAGAGAGAGTAATCAGATTTTGACTGAAGAAAGCCAAACTTGAGCAAAGCTTGAGAAAATTTTGAATACCACTGTCTCGAAGCTTGTTTGAGACCATAAATTGACTTGTGAAGCTTGCATACTAATTTTCCTTGAGATGTAGAGGACTCCCCCTGTCTAAGATAGCCGAGAGGGAGATCCATATAGACTTCCTCAAAAAGATCGCCATTTAAAAAGGCATTGTTGACATCGAGTTGAGCTAGATGCCAATTATGTGAAGCAGCAAGGGCAAGAAGAACCTTTACAGTCACTAATTTTGCCACTGGAGAAAAAGTTTCAACAAAGTCCAAACCTTCTTGTTGGGTATAGCCTTTAGCTACCAAACGAGCCTTATGTCGTTCAATAGATCCATCCGATTTAAGCTTGATCTTATAAATCCATTTGCATCCAATGGGATGCTTGTCAGGAGGAAGATGAGTGACAGTCCAAGTGTTATTTGCTTCCATAGCTTTTAACTCTTCATGCATAGCCAATCTCCATTCAGGAATCTTCACTGCTTGGTGATAGTATTGAGGCTCAACCTGAGAGGATACACTGAGCACAAAATGCTTGTGTGAATCAGAAAGGCCATGATAAGAGATATAGTTACAGATTGGATAAGGAGCAGAAGTGGAAGCATGAGTAGAAGAGCCAGCAAGTAAATTGCAGTGATAATCCTTTAAGTAATTAGGTTGATGAATCATTCTAGTAGATTTGCGAAGAACAACACCACCAGATCGAGAAGAAGTGATTGCTGGAATATCATCTACTGGAATATTAGTTGCTGAAGTAGAAGCAACCCCAGAGGGAAGATCAATGGGAAGATCAGTTGGAACACCAGAAGTAACAGGTGGATCATGAACATGTGAAGAAGCAAGATCTGGAATAAAATGAGCTTGTAATGAAGACTGTGGCAGAACCAAATCTGGAAACGGATCAGTAACTTGATCTGAACTAGTAATTGCATGAAAAGGAAACACTTCCTCATGAAACACTGCATCTCTTGAAAGAAAAACTTGTTTGGTCTCCACATCATAGAACTTATAACCTTTCACACCAGCCGGATAACCAAGAAAAGCACAAACACGAGCACGAGGTTGGAACTTGGTTCGATGAGCAGCTAAGGTGGAAACAAATGCTAACCAGCCAAAAACTCGAAAAAGAGTGTAATCAGGAGCTGTTTTGTATAGCAAACAAAAAGGTGTGTTGTGCCTCAATACTGGAGAAGGAGTTCTGTTAATCAAGAAAGCCGCAGTAAGAACACAATCTGTCCAAAAAGAAACTGGGATCCTGGATTGAAAAAACAATGACCGAGCCACATTCAAGAGGTGTTGATGTTTTCGCTCCACAACCGAGTTTTGCTGAGGCCTTTCAACACATGAAAACTGATGCAAAACTCCCTTATCTTGAAAAAACTCAGCAAAAGATAACTCAGGTGCATTATCAGATCGGAATACCTTGATTTTGGTGTTAAACTGAGTTGAAACCATGTTGAAGAACCTCGGTATCACAGAGACAGCATCAGATTTATTCCTCAACAAATAAACCCAATTAAAACGAGTGCAATCATCAACAAGAGTTAAGAAAAACCGATGACCAGTATAAGAAACAGTCTGATATGGCCCCCAAATATCACAGTGCACAAGATCAAAAGGAAATTTTGACAAATGATTATTGGATTCAAAAGTCAGCCTTCTTTGCTTAGCGAGAGGGCAAATATAACAAGGATCTGACTTATGCAATCTAGTTACATCACATTTCAACTGATCTTTCAAAGAATCAAGTCTCTTAAAAGAGATATGTCCTAGCCTATTATGCCAAATATGAGCAGAAACATTATTGACAAATGCATTGGAAATAGAATTCAAACACTGAACATTAAGAACATAGAGATCTTGTACTTTGTCACCCCTGCCAATCATCCTCTTGGTGGATAGATCCTGGATAGCAAAGCAGTCAGGAAGGAAACTTATTGTAAGGCCAGATCCAGTTACTAAAGCACTGACTGAGATCAAGTTGAATTTGAATTGAGGAACAAATAATACATCCTTAAGCACAAGGTCAGAATGCAGTTTAACATCACCAGCAAAATGTACCAAAATCTGAGCATGATTTGGCAAAGTAACTGTTGTGTGACGAACATAGTGCAAGGAAACAAAGGCACTGGCGTGTGAACAAATATGTCGAGTAGCTCCTGAGTCTACAATCCAAAACTGATTGGATGAAAATAAAGGACTCAAAGACACAGAGAAGCAAGTACCTGCAAGGCAGTTGGTTTGAGAAGGATCAGGAGCATTGGTGACCTTTGCTGAGCTACTCAAATGTGTAGAAAACATGGACATTAGCTGCTGATATTGATTGGAGTTCAGATTCTGAACAAAACTTCCAAAAGAATTAGGCTGATCTGATCCATCATCAGAAGTAGAAACTTGATGAGCAGCAGCATTAGAATTGTTGTTGAATCTGGATTTATATCCAGTAGGATATCCATGGATCTTGTAGCAACGATCCACAGTATGTCCAAGAATCTTGCAATGCGTGCAATAAGGCCTGTCTCTTTTCTGATTCTTGGAAGCACTGGAATTGGAATTCTGAGAATTTTGAGAACTAGAACCACCAGACTTAGCAACATCTGTTTTAACAGCAAAGGCCAATGTGCCAGTAGAATTTCTCAAATCAGAGGAATGATTAGTCCTCCTTTGTTGTTCCTCTTGAACAATCAGAGAGAAAACTCGATTTATTGGAGGCATCGGATCCATGAGAAGCAACTGACCACGAACTTGAGAGAAAGAATCATCAAGTCCCATTAAGAAGGACATTATGTACTCCATTTGATGATGATCGTTAAGATTTTTAACTCCACCACAAGAGCACTTTCCACAGGAACAATTAGGCCTGTAATTACTCAGTTCTTCCCATATAGTTTTCAGCTTTGTGAAGTAAATGCTAACAGAACTTTGTTCTTGACGCAAATTCATCAATTCACATTTAAGTTGAAAAATTCTAGGTCCGTTCCTCTGTTGAAAACGATCCTTAAGATCTAGCCAAATTTCTCGAGCAGAAGCAGCAAAAATAATACTGGCAGAAATTTCCTTCGAAACCGAATTTAAGATCCAAGATATAACAATATTGTTATTGCGAATCCAGGAATTGAGCAAATTACTGTCAGTACCTTGAGGCTCAGAAACAGAACCATCAACGAATCCTAGTTTGTTCTTCACCGATAGTGCAATTAACATCGCGCGACTCCAGTTGGTGTAATTCTCACCGGTGAGTTGCTGCGAGACGAGCACTTGCCCAGGGCTATCAGAATGATGAAGATAGTAGGGATTCGAAGGTTCTTCAATGGCGGAACGATTTGAATTGGTACGCTCTCCAGAATTGGAATCACTTGTTGATGAAAAAGTCGCCATATCGAAGAAGACGAGCAATCAACGAAGGTTGAGAACACCGTGAAATCTGCCAGAGGGACGGTGGATCTGAAGGGCCGTGAACGACGTGGCGTTGAAGCCGGAGTCTAAGGGAAGTACGCCGAAGATGCAGTTGCTGATGAAGAAACGGTCGGTACCGATTAGAGGATCTTTGAGTTAACCGAAGTCGTAGATCTCAACGGCGACGGCAGAGGTCTCATCGGCGACGGCGTAGATCTTTGAGGTCGCACTCGGTATCAACGTGGACACGATCGATCTGAGTGCAGAGCTTGCAAGCAAAGACGACCAATGCAAGCGACGGAGGTTAACGAAAGTCTACAAGCGACGGAGGTTAGCGGAAGGAAGAAGAAACCAAGCAAATTTGCAGCGGATCAAATAGCTCTGATACCATATTAGGTGCGAGAGGAAGAAGTGATTTTCTCATTCTCTTCAACAATACAGAAGCTGGCTATATATATAGCCGCTGTTACAGAGTATTAGTTAAAACAGAAAGCTAACTAACTAATCTCCAAATTAATAATTATTTACAATATTTACACCCTAATATAAACAAAACAAAAGTCTTAGTTCTAATCTCAGTTGATGCTGCGGTTTGAGTTTACAAGAGTAGAATCCTTGTGAAGTCAGTCTTTTAGATACGTATTACAATTTTATTTTTGACATTTTGCTGTTACTATTGTTGATTTTTCGTAACTAATAATTAAGCTTAATTGCCAATTAATGGATTTAATCAAACTCTTCTCTTTTTTTTTTCATTTTTTTAGTTTTCTTGAAGCAAAATCATGAAAAAGGATGGATATATCTATTAATCAATTGTATCCAAAATATTTATTAATAATATTAATTAATTTCCAACTTTTTTATTAGATCATTAAAATTCTTTCTTCATTAAATGATTTGCTAACCCCAGAAATTCTTTCAGCCACACAAACCCCATCTGTCCTTTGATTGGAAAATAAGTAAGTAGATAGTGAGATAAACAATCATTCATTGAAACAGAATTTACGACCCTCGTTTTGTCATTTTCAAATCAAGAGAGGTTGAGGTGATTGGTATCTGGGGTCTACAGTTTGAGATAAGGAAGATGGCTTCAATCAGTCTTTGCTTTCCTAATGTGATGTTTTCCTTCTAGCATTTTTCAATAATTAATGCCGTGTTAAAAAAAAAATTTATTAACAGACATATCTGGTGTTGTACTAATTAATTGGTTATTTTTAACTTTCAAATTTTATGAAGTCAAAGTGTGTTTTGTAAAATTAGTGTTTGGATAGATTTGGAAAATTTTGCTATTTAGAAGTTAGAAATAGGATTCTAGAAGTTGTATAGTTGCACTTTGCCTCTTAAAGCGAAAAGTGTGTTTGGTAAGCTTTCATTATCTTCGTCGAAATCATTGCAAGTGGTGGGACATGGTAGTAGGGGTCAATGTTTGTGAAGAGAGAAACATTGGTTTTGAGAACTTTTATGATCTATATATAAAGAACACTTTGAGTTTTTGTTTTTGCTTCATAGTTACCCTAGTACTTATTAGCTTAAGCTTTTAGGTAATACGGTTTTTTTAACATGATGTAAGGGCAGGTAGTCTTGTATTCGATTCTTGACGGGTAAGTTTTTATCGGCATTTTGTTGTTTAAATTAAATAGATTATAATTGTGCAACTTGGATCGATTCAACTGGACAACCTACTAAAAGTCTAAAATCAAAACTAAGAATAGTTCAATTTAGGTTGATTTTCCATGACATTTGATTTATTTTGTACTAAAAATGCTAAACCAAGTTAGATTGTTTCGACTTTTTGGGAACCTTTTAAGGTAAGATCTTGTGTTTTTTTTTAACTTGAAACCAATTAAAACTTATCAAGTATACAAAATTTCCACATGATTGTCAATTGACATGTTGATTTGTGCTAAAAATGATGTGTAATTTCAAAGTATATGACAAAAATTTTATTTGATTACAAAGAATTATACTTAAAAAGTTTGGATGCACTAGTTTACTTGTTATAAAACCCACATTCGTGTCTAACATCAACTAACTTTTCTTGACAAAACTATATCGAAGGTTACAAGTAAATTGCCCCAGTTGTACGTGATTTGGATGCACCAATTTTGGAGCTAGCAATGGGTCAAGTTGGGTTGAGGTCCGGTCGGGTCATAATTGGGTTGGGTTCGATTATGTCAGGTTGGAAAACCCCAAACCGCCAATAAATTGGTTCAACTCGCCAACCCGTTTATTATTATTATTATTATTTATTTTTCAAAAAATATGATTAGAATAGTGTTGGGGGGTTAATTGGGTCCGGTTGTGCCGGGTTCGTGTCAGGTTGGGGGTTAATCGGGTCTGGACGATACACTTTTGTCGCTTTTTAAAATCGGGTTACCCGTCGGGTTGCTGGGTCATAATCGGGTTGACCCGCTTACTGCGGGTTGGAGAAACCCCAACCTGTACCCAACCCAATTAATATATGGGTCAACCCAAACCCATTTAAATTGGGTCGGGCCACATTTTACCAGCTCTAACCAATTTACATGTTTAGATGTACTTTTTTGTGTATAAGATGCACTACTTTTTCTAAAAAAGAAAGAAATTTATAATTTTGCCCAATTATAGACAATTTTGGATGCACTAAATTACGTGTTACATGCACTTATTTGTGTGTAAGACGCACTATGATTTAATTAAATCGCTAAAATATAGGAAATTTCTTTTTCCTTTCGGGTCAGAGGATATAGGCAATTTAGTTAGCTCCTAAATAATCTACATTTTTATGATTTAACTAATGACTCCCCAAAAAAATTAAAAATAAAAAGTCATATGGTTTTGGATGGGTTGAAATTGTTTGCGGCAGACCCTGCCGCATCTTATTTTATAAGATTCATACTAACATATTGACATTTTATATTTTTTAATGTGAAAAAAGCTAACTTCATACCTTGTGGTAGGGCTGGCCCCACCTCTAACAAGAAGGGCCCGCCACTTGTCACACTGTAGATATTTCCGAGGACTAAACGGGGGACGAGACATCCACGTGACCATCGTTTTCAATCACTTATGTTGTTGCGGTTCCCCACAGCTGCATCGGTAGGAACGTAGAACTTAAAGAACTTTGACCATCATCATACGGTCAATACATCGCGGTGGTAAGTGGTGGATCAGCAGAGGAGTACGTACATGTTTCTCAGTAGATCACAGCTCCTACTTCCGTTTTGTCCAGTACGCTACGTAGCCAACTCTCGATTGTGCACCGGCGGAAATTTCGCTGCCGTTTCGTACGTTTGGTTTAGGATGAAATCGTCTGCCGCAGGGTTGTTGCGGCAGACCCTGCAGTTACCTTAGGATGCTGCCACATGCATTATCTTAGGGTGATTGTTCTTTCATATTTTTCCATGTAAAACGTCACTTCAATGACATTTTACATTGAATGCTACATATAGCAGCAATGTAATAGTCACCCTTAGATACTACATATGACAGCATCTAGGGTACTTGCATGGTTAGACAATATCATCCCATTCGGTTTGAGGGAAAGCAATAAAAAGGGAACTAAAATAATACTTTATTAGTTTGTTTATTTATTTAGTTTTAAATTCCCTCTAATGCCTTTCAGTAGAAAAATAAACCTTTTAAAAAAAATTATTTTCCATACCCAAAATTTGGACGTGACATTTCATACCCAAAATGCCCCTCATATTTTCTCCACATTACAGATTTGTTACGTCATATCATCCTAATTAACTCAATCGAATGGCATGCGATTTGGGCCCCACAAAAACATTTACAAATCAGTGTGGTTTCCTAGTTTTTTTTATATATCACATATATGGAAAGTTTATTTCCATTTTTATTTCCCTATGAATTCTATCAAACTAAATATAAGTCCCCTAGAAAATATAGATTTCTTTGTTTGTTTTTATCACATTGGAATGGTGATGACAAAAGTGTTAGAGAGAAGCTCTTCTAGAGCCGAAATCCCGTGGTTCAGTGAAACCACCCGCTCATATCTATTTTCGGGTGTAGGCCTCTTATTAAAAGGAGGTATCCATCCGTACGTTTTATGCTGATAGAACCAAGTGTAAGATAAGATGAAACGGTCTCCTTTCAAGGACGTCGCAAATTCTTATAGTCTTACCGTTTCTAACGGGAAGAAAAACCGTTAATATATCACGTGGAGAGATATGGCCACATGGTGGCACGTGGCACGGGGAACGCAGGAGACGAAAACGGACTTAGAAGGGGAAATTGGTTTTTAGTGATATTTTTTTAATATAATTCAGATTCAGTCATCAAATTCTTATTAATTGAAAAATATTGATATTTTTTAAACATAATTGAGAATCAATATTATTTTAATGTTCATAAAAAATTTATTTCGAAAATGCCCTCAACATACTTTAAAGACTTTTTCATTCATTCGCAAAGTGAGGCATGCAAGTCTTTTCAAGGGTATTTTTAGAAAAAATTTCAGTAAAATGATACTAAATCTTAATTATTTAAATAATATTATTAATTTTTAATTTTTAAGAATTTAGCGACTAAATCTGAATTATTTTAAAAATATCATTAAAAACCAAATTTACCCTTTTACCATGGATTCATGGATTCATCACCTGTTGGGTGACCAACAGTGCATCCAGCAACCAATGGGACAGGGCCACATCACCGGCAGTCCTAACACAAGCCACATCATCGGCACCCAGCAGGTGATGCGAATCCTTTACCATAAGGAGTGAAATCGCCTACCGGCCTGCGGTTAAGTTGATGCGGCAAACAATGCAGTACCATTGGATACTGCCACGTGTAACATCCAATGGCTGCTGCTATTTAATGTGAAACATCATTTTACATTAAAAAAGATGTGAAGTAAGTAGCATTGGATGCTACACGTGGCAGCATCCAATGGTACTGCATCGTCCGACTCACCAACTCATCCGTCGACGGTCTCAACCCCTAAAATGGCAACTGTGTAATGATGACGACGTTCATGTGACTTGCTAGAAACAGCGCGCGCCTGCGGCAGCAGACTGCACCTCCGTGTGGGGGGGTGGAAGGAACGGACCTCGGAAGAAGCGAAAGCAAAAACAAAGTAAAAAGGAAGATCGACCGAGGATAATTCAGTCATTTCAGCATAAGTTGTGGCATATCGGATATTTTCTCCAGAATCGTATCTAATTTTGTACCGAACCGAACACAAGCCGTTTCGAAGCCTCAGATTTACGAACGCAGATCCACCTCGGGATTGAAGAAAGAGAGAGAGAGAGCAGAAGGAATTTCTGCCGCATGGTTTCAACGTGTAAAAGAATTGTACGGATGATCCGCTCCTGTCTCGGATTTTACATTAAAATTACAGAATTCTCCATGAAGAACCACAATATGTCTGCTGTATCCTCGTTTGCTACATTAACTCAAATTTCGTACATTCCGTTCTGTTTGCCTGGGCTGGTTTTAGGGTTTGTCTTCTAACGAATTGAGGAGATTACTTCTTAATGGATTTCATTAGATTAAAATTTTTTGTCGACTTTCATTGACCTTGGATTGGTTTTAAGTTGCTATCAAACCGAACCGAGTTGGACACGTGTCAAAAGCAATCAAAACTGTTATGACAAATATCACCACCCCTTATGTAAATACTATTATAAGAATTTTATTGTAATTTCAAACATCATTAACAATCATAGACTTTTAGAGTCAATTTCTTAGTTGGAAAATACCACCATTGACCCTTGTAATGATTCTTGGATTGTAAATGGAGTTTCATTCCATAAGTCATAGTTGGAAAGCAATTAAACATGTATACTTCGTTTAAAGTAGTTTGAATATGTAAAGCGGAGATCTAGAGATGTGCGAATAAAACGTCAGAGGGTGCATCATAAAGGGTCTAAAAGATCACAGGGAAGACCTAAAAAGAGCATATATGAATGAAGTTAATAAAAACAAAACTTACAAAGATAGTAAATTAACTAAGAGATATGATTTTTGATAAAATGTGATAAAGAGAAAAGATTCGTGTCATTGACCCCACTTTGCTGAGAACTGATTTTTGATGCCGATGATGATAAACTTGTTTGAACAACCTTGATTCTAAGTTGAGGAGTGATAGCTCCAAAGAAGTATGACTAATATGCAAATTATCAAGATTTGATCAAAGAGCAAGCCGTACATTTAATGAAAGTTGTTTCTTCAAAGTCTTCAATACTGCTGGAGTTGATTTTGCTAGGTCTATTGTGAGTTTAAAGTCTTCATGTATTTGTTTTCAAACTTAGCAAGTTTCTTTGTCAGTGAGTGTGACCTAAATCTAGAAGAGATCATATGATCACATTCTTTTGATAGTTTTATTTCCATTGTGATTTGTATAATTCTCATGTAACAAAGACCTCAAGAGGCCTAATCAAATGAATCTATCAATTAATGAATCACTAATCAAATGTGGAGTTCACAGACATTGAATCTTGTTCCTTTATTTAAAGTAGAGTACTCAATCAATCTAAGTGATCAAGTGGAGGATTAATAAGAAAGAAAACTCTTAATAAAAGAAAATGTTTCTACCTTAATTTTGGCTAATGATGAGACTAGATCTCTGTTATGAAACCCTAAAAGTTATCTTTGGTTTAAAGGGATCCTCCAACATAAGAAACCCCACATCCCAAAAAGAGAATTTTAGGGAGAGAGAGAGACAGACAAAGGTACTAGTTCTGTTCTTGTATTAAAGTGAAGTACCGAGGGCAATAGTGAAACTGTTCTAAAACTTAGGAGACACATCTTTCTAACTTTAAAATGGGTCCCAGCAATTTCTACCATTCCGACCAATAAAAAGGAGAAGAAAAATCAAATCATAATTAATTAAAGACAAAAATGGAAGATTATTTGAGTTTGTTGTCAAAACAGATGCGTTTGATTTTATTTTATTTTCTGTCTTGAGCTTTTAGTGCCTGTATCCAAAAGCAAGGAAGGTGGAGAGAATCTAGAAATGCCCAGATATAAATAATGAGAGAGTAGATAGGAAGAAATTAGAGGGAGGAGAGGAAAAAGCAGAGAATAAACGAGACCGGATGTTGACAAATTTCATGTCACTATTCTGAGAAGGTCGTTTGCTTGTGTGGAGATTTTCTTATCTGGGATCTTTCTTTCTCTTTCTTCACCTTCTTTCAGAGACTGGCCCAGCAGATCGAAATCTCCCTGTTTCTTCTACCTGATGACGATCTAAGCTCCGTCAATGGCGTTACACCAATACCCACTTCATTGTTTGTGCTCTTCGAGGCCTTCTGTTCTGTATTATGGTTCATGGGTTTTTCCTGCTTTTTGTTTGCTTCGTTTCTGCTGCGACTGCAAGCCCAAGAGTGTAAATTTTCGTGGAGCTGAGAGGGGTTTCTTTGTCGTCGTTAGATAGTCGTGGTTTTGTTGAATATATGGATGATTTTTAGGAAGGGTGATAGGATGATGTGGGTCTGAGGTAAATCCCAATTTTTTTTTCTTAATTGGTTCACTCCAATATATTAAGGATTGGTTTCTGGGTGTTCATGCGATTTTTTTTTAATGATTTAATTTATCTTTGTTTCCTATTTTAGATTCTGTTTTCCTGTCTGATGGATTCTAGTGTGATATGAGTAATTGTGTAACTGCATTATCTTTTGCGATCTTTTTAACTCGTTCACTGTTATTGATTATTGCTTTTATAGATTTCATGTTAAGGGGTTTGATGAGATTTTATGGATGACAGGGTTACTTAGGTTTTTGGATATGGTAGGTTTTTCTATTGGGATTTGCACCTGTTCAGGATCTTTCTGTATATTTCTTCTAATTAGACATCCTCTGATGATGACTAGCGACAATATTTATTTAAAAAAAGAATGAGCTTTTTCTTTTTTGACGGAAGCGTGTTTAACATTTATGTTGCTATCCTATTACAGATGTTTATAAGCCAATTTTTCAAGGATCTCTCTGGAACCATTGTGAGATTTCAAAATTTATAGAATCTGATCAACAGGTTTTTTTACTCAGATATTGAGAACAGATGACCATATTACTTAGCCCCTTCCCTGGTATGATGCTATAAAAAACAGTGGAATTTTGTTGCCTTTTATTTGTATATTCATAAATAGATTTAATTTCGGCTGTCTTGACTTTATTATTCTATCGCTTGGGGTATGGTTTTTATTTCCATATCTAAAAGCAATAGTTCATCCCTATATATAATTATATGATTTGTTCAGATATGGTTTTCACTTTCTGCTATCTTTCAAAGGGACAACCTTAATGGATCTCTTGTTCATAGCTGGCTCCTTAGTAAACTGCATTCTACTCTTAAAATATGTGAATATCATTCTGCTGTATGACATCTCTGAGAATGTGCTAGCATCAGACTGAAACAGTGTTCTACATGCAATGGATGGAGGGATTAAGTGAAGTTTTTAAACCACTCCCCCCTTGATAAAACCCTTATTTACCCAGTACTCAGGACTGGCAATGCACAAAATTGAAGCGCAATATTTGCTGAGTACCCTTAAATTTATGGACTACTAATTTGGTTCATATTAACTTAAACTGTATGAGTTTTTTGTATCCATTTTCATCATCTAAGATTTGGAAATGCAGATTGCAGAGATATCGTTTTGGGTTGCATTTGATGCTTAGATCTGGACTGTAGTTACTTTAGATCTGTTTGAGTGTTTGGAAAGCTTTCCACTGGAAATTTTTTTGATTTGAACCACCAATCTGTTATTTAATGTAACTTCTCAAGCCTCTCGTTCCTTTGGGGAGCTAAAAATATACAGTGATTTCAGTTATTCAGCTACCTTATTTTGGATCTTGCTCAATGATGTTATGGACTTGCATATACCTTGTGCTCACTTTAAATGTAGTCGGTGTATGGACATTCTAGGGTTTTGATACTTTGTTTGAAGTGTTAACCATGATCCTTTGTGGCTGCGACAACCTTATGCTCATGAATCCTCATTATACAATGGTTAGACAGCCGAGAAAGTTCATCTTGGGATGTTGTTCAAGGCAGTACAATAATTTCTTCAATTTACTTGCAAAATAAAAATTTGGGATTCAGACCACTACGCTGAGTATTACATCTAGTGTGGAATTTGGTGCACTTATTCCTAGATGAAATCTGTTATTCATTGGCCTGTTGTTATTGTTTTGCATGAGTGGATGGGTATAAAGGGGGAATTTTTGGGGTTTCCCTTCCCTTATTGGTGATCAATATTTATACAGGTTTTATTACCGTCATTATGGTTCATTATTTATCTGGAATTGTATGATTATTACAATCATTATGGTTCATTATTCGTCTAGAATTGTATGATAATAGTTTTTGTGTGTGTGTGTGTGTGTGGCATGATTAGTATAAAATTCCTAATGTGATTTCAAAAGAGTGCTTGGAAGGGAATGGTGGTGCTCTAGCACTAGTTGTACCCAAAATTGACTGAGGTTTTGATGATATCATGGCATGTCCAACTGGTTGCTTAGTTGATAAATTTTTATCGTGACACACCAACAGTACACAGTTCAAACCCAGAACCAAAGGCTTGGGTGAAAACTCATTTTGCTAGAAGTTGACATTCAAGAAGAACATATTATAAAGACCTAATTTTGTCAAAAATGGTAAGTTTGATTGGCTTCCTTGTGGGCATGGCTGGATTTCTTGAACTCATTTATCATGTTGACATTTAATTATCTCTTAGTTATAGCAAATGCCTGTTTTACTTTGTGCTAATTATCCATAGTGTGTGCTCTCCCTCAAGGATTCTGTTTTAGACACTCTCATAAATGTTTCTAAGGTGATAAAAGTATGACTGCGAAAAGGGTTAAGAGCCATTGATGTGTTTGGATGAATGCTTTCTGAAATTCTTCAGAGATGGACAAGTATCATATGATCTGCTCAAAGATTTACCCAAGGCTGAAAAACATGGCTGAAGTGTTACATATTTGATTTTTTTTTCTACTGCCCTTTCATTGTTGTAGACATTCAAGAGTACTGGCGTTCGAAGAGGTTTTGTTCCTACTTTAAGAAAATAAACCCTTGGATTAGGTTATGATTATTTCACAAATCGTTCATATCCTTTTTTTTCTTGGATACTGAAACTGGTTCAGATCAACTGTATAAGAGAAAGTGAGTTATTGCTTTAGCAAAATTGTCTAACACCTGGTTGTGATGTTTAATTCGTAGGAATGGGAACAAAAGTGCACTCTAAGAGCTTCTTGCCTGGATATTATACCATGAGGGATATTAATGGTGATGTTAATGGTGGTAGTTGGCCCCTATGTTATGAAGGTGAAACTTCAAGGAGTGGGCACTACTGCAATGGGTTCTTGCCAAGGCCTGCCATGGATGGTTATTTGGGGTACAATAAGGAAGGACTAAAGCAGACAATGCTTGAGCATGAAATTGTATTCAGGAGTCAGGTATATTTATCATTTCTATATCAAGCTATGGATTATTTATTTGTGAAGTTTGAATTTATAATTTTGAAATCAATTGACATAACCTGATTTTTTTGAATATAATCACCACCTGATCATTTACTTAGTATTTTGATAGACAATCTTATGGATACACGATCAAATTTATTTAAGATTTGAGGGGCAGGAACTCACAAATGGATTAGTTTCTTTTGAGTACCCAATAGAGTTCTTAGTATTTCAATTATCTAAATATGTTTTTATTATCCAGGTCTATGAACTCCACCGTCTTTATAGAATACAAAAGGACTTGATGGATGAAATGAAGCAGAAAAACTTACAGAAATATCCAATGCCAGTAGAGACATCACAACCAAATTTCTTCTCATCACAGATGCAATTTGGGCATGTTCAGAAGATGTGGAATATCCCCAGCTTGCCCTTTCTGCCTTCTACTTGTAATAGAGCGTCTGTTTCTGGCACTGATAATATCCGGTCTCCTCTAAGTTTTGTAGAAGCCAGTCCAGTTACTGATCAAAATTCAGGCAGTTCAAAAGCCTGTGAATTATTGGAGTCAAAATGCAAGAAGTCTTGGAAGAGATTATTTGACCTTCAACTTCCTGCAGATGAGTACATTGACAGCGAAGAACAGGAACGTTTTGAAGAAGGAAAACATTCTGAAGTGACTGAGGTGGCAAGCTGTCCTCGGGAAAGTTCTGAGGTTGCCCCTGAAATTGAGGTAAATTTATCTCTGGGCAGTGGTGTTAACCCTGGTTGGCAAGGAGAGGCTTCGAGATCTAATTCATGTTCAAGGATCTGTAACCTTGCTGACTTAAATGAACCTGTTCAGATTGAAGAACCAATGACTTCAGCTTCCGTTGGATCTCTAGGCCAGTTCAAATTCCATAGGGAGAACCAACAGCAGGATCCTTCAAAACTAGATTTAGGTTTTCAAGACCATTACAGGGAATTTTTCCCAACTACCCAGAACAAGGGGAATGCTGGACCTCAGCCAAACCTGCTACAGTTATGGCACAAGGAAAAGAAACACGAGTGGCTATCTTGCAATTTTGAATCTGGTGAGGCCTTCCTCCTCCCTCCCCCTGGCCTCTTTTTCTGGATTTGCATTATATTCTTTTGATAATTTTCTTTTAAGTTGCTTTGCCTCTAATTTTTCACTTTTCCAGTTGAAATTTTCCTGCTTTGCCAACCCCATTCCTCCTCACAAGAAAACACACTACCCACTCAGGAAACTTCAAACCCCAGATGTTGCAGACAAATTGTGGGAAAGTAGGAAATGGTCAGGAAATAAACATGTTTGCATGCATGCATTTATGTATGCATTTGTTTGTATGTGTGCATATTTTCATTTGGTAATTTTCTTTTAAGTTACTTAAGCAGAATAGTCTTGTAGTAGAATGATTCAAAAATGCAATGAATTATCATCCTGGGGGATTTTACTATTTAATAAATATGAAGGTTCTGAATTATGTTCCAGGATTTTTTCTTTCTTTATAATACTGATGACTCTAAATGGATTTGTCTTCTGTATTCAGGGAAATGTAGAAGCAAACTATATTCTTTCCCTCAGGGTTCCTCTCCAGAAAAATTACCTCCATCATCCCAACCATTACATCGAGAGCTTATGAAAGCTCATGAACTTCCATGTACTCCATCTGATCAAAGCAAGAGAGTACCAGCAAAGGAAAGAAAAATTTTTGGTTTAGAAGTTTCTGAAAGAATTCATGATCTCACCAACTATAACCAATCTCGAGCAATCCTGGCTTCCCAGAAGCCACTTTTTAACAAGTCAGATTCATCCTTGGTTTCATCTTGGAAAAAGCCAGTGAGCAGCTTGAGCCAAAACCCGATAGCAGTTCAAGCACTCCCATCCTTTAACAACTCTGGTCAATTGAGCATGAATTCTAAGTCATCAATTCAGGTCTCAGGGCTTGCTGAAGATAGATGGCATCTTAGTGACAATTCTAGCTCTATTCCAAGTTTAGGAAGTGAAAAATCCTACAGAAATGGCTTACGTCATGGATATCAGTCTGAGTGCAAGATGTCACAGGTTTGCTTCCCTTCACCTGGCTTTGATTACATGAAAAGCAGCAATGGAGGTAATTCAACCTTTGATCACGACTTACAGCATGGTCCTACAAAGTATTTTAAAGGTTCAGATTGCATGGATGCAAAGTCTGCAGATGATATGAATCTGAACATCTTGCCTCCTAGCAGTTTCCACAGTGACATGGCTCCTCAGCAAGATCTTGTGAGTACAGGTATCAAAAGGAAGCATGAAGACCTGCCAATGGGGTTGTCTTGGCTTAGAGTTGACCCAAATTGTAATGGTAAACCTGAAAAAGGAAGGGGAAGTTCGACCAAGATCGGATTGGATTTCTTAAATGGTTGTCCTTTGCAGTTAACCAACAAAATTGAGATAGGTGAGAATTATCCAATTTTGCTCAAGGATTCTACATCAACCACATGTGCCAGTGATGGTGAGCCAAAGAGTATCAATGCCAGTAACTGCTCAAATATTAGAAATATCCTTGGTTTCCCCCTTTTTGACAAGCCTTGCAGGGAACAGTCTTATGCTCTTACCTCAATGCCAATTTCCCATAATCAATCTGAAGTAGTTAACTTTGTGAATGATGGGAAAGTTGGTATTCTTGATATTGACTTGGCTTGTGATCCTATGCCATTCAAGTCAGAAAAGCAGATCACCACAGTGAATATAGTTACAGAGGGAGGACTAGATAGCAACCTTGCCATACCAAAAAATCACATCAATTTGAATGAATGCATAAGTGAGGAAGGTTCTCCATCATCACCCTACCATCCACGAGCTATAGTGAAGATTGCGGCTCAGGTTGATGCTCCAGTAGTTCCTGAGACTGAGGAAGTCATTCCTCATGAGACGCTACAATCACCACAACATGATGCCAGAGACTCGCAGGAGGAACTAGTCAGAATTGCAGTGGAGGCTATAATTTCCATCTCATCATCTGGGGTTCATTATGGTTCAGATGATGCCGCCTCTTATCCATCTGAAGTTTCTCTGAGGGATTGCCTCCTTTGGTTTGCAGATGTAGTTTCTTCTGACATGGGTGATCCTGAAAGTGAGGTTGGATTAGACTTGAGGGGAAGGGATGATGGAGATCATGTGGAATTTTCCTGTGATGGGCTTGATTACTTTGAGTCCATGACATTGAAGCTTACAGAGACCAAGATAGAGGAGTGCTGGTGTAAACCTCAGGTTCCAGAGACTAGAAAAGAGGAAGACACAGCTGTCACTTTACTGCTTAGTCGACCTCGAAAGGGTCAAGCAAGGAGGGGGAGACAGCGGAAGGACTTTCAAAGGGATATCCTTCCTGGTCTTGCGTCTCTCTCTAGACATGAGGTGACTGAAGATCTCCAGGCAATCGGTGGGTTGATGAAGGCCACCGGTCATCCTTGGGAAACAGGCTTGACAAGGAGGAATGCCACTAGAAATGGATGGGCAAGGGGGAGGAGGCGAACATGTGGCCCGATCCCCTCTGTGTCAGCGACCGCAGTATACACAATGCCAAGACATCAACCCAACAACAGTGAACTAGGACTTGAGGAGAGAAGCCTAACAGGGTGGGGAAAGACAACTAGACGGCCGAGGAGGCAGCGGTGCGCAGCTGTTATTCCTCCTGTGCCTCTAGGCACAGTATAGAGTGAAAGAGGAGGTAGTATTGATTTGTGATATTGAAAATTTTTATTAAGGAAATGGAGAGAGATTACCTTGTACATGTCTTATTTGGCCTAAAATATTCTTTTGGGTCTCTTGTAGTGTCTGGTTTCATGAGTTAACATGTATCATTCATAAATAATGTTGCCTTTTTTTTTTTTTGGCCCTTTTTCTTCTGATATGCACAGTATTTCTCCAACTGCCGTTCAACTTTGAGTAGTGTGTTATCAATTGTGATTTTAAAAAAAAATCTCACTTTCCTTTAAGGGTGTACTCAGTCCCAGTATTCTGGAGCAATGAAACTGTTACGGAAGTTACTTGTATTATTTAATTTCATCTTAAGGGAATAGAAACTGTTGATCTGCGATTATTTCATGGAACCCTTTAAGAAAAAAATGAGTTCCCATAGGCTTGTTTGCATGTCAAAGTACACTAGAAAAAAAAACTTTTTTTGGTTGGCAAAAAGGAAGGGGCCTACCAGCGTGGCCGACCCCCTAGGTGTGACTATAGTGGCTTTCTCCCTGTTACGGAATGTTCGGATTGAGCTATAACTACCGCACATCCCTGTTAGTCGGGGGTGAATGCCACGAAAATGCAACAAATCCTGCAGGCAAGGTGATTTTATCATAGGACCTCCACCTCCAAAGGACATGAGAATTACTCACAGGACCATTGGGCCATAACAATAGTGGTACACCAGAAAACTACTTAGAAAGTGAAATGCAGGAAAGTGAAATGTAAGAAAAAATTAGTACCTGACAAGGAGGTTAAATCTGGGTATTTTAGGGGCTGTTTGATAACGTTTTTGAAAACAATGTTAATTTCAGTACCGTTTGATTCAACTAACGTATAAAACTCTGTTTTTATATCGACAAAGCCCTCTCCCTCTCCCTCAAGGTCAGCTGCAAAGCAACCAACCATTCCATACGGTGATACAGACGAGAGATGAAACCTTCAATGCCACATTAATGTTCAAGTTGGAATTATTGATCTAACGATTCAAGCACCAAGCACTGGGGGCCCATTATCATTATGGGCAAAATATTGTAAGTAGACTTTTTCACATTTCGCAATAGATCCAAATTTCTCTGACTTAAATCCTGTAAAATAACAGATAGCAAACGTTTTATATGGTAGACAAAATGGTCGCATGATATAATGATAACCTTTCAAGAAACAAACACCAGGCACAAAAAAAGGCTGACTTTACTTCCATCTTCAGAAGTTACAAAGAACTCAAAATTCATTTTGACATACAAAGGACCGATCTTCTTTCCATCTTTTACACAGAACAACGAATTAAAAATATACGCAACTTGTACACAAAATTAAGGAACTCAGAACCCTAAGAGCATGTCCAGCTGCACACAGAAACTGCAAAATCTTACACCTATGGTCGGTTATATGCATATTTTGTTCTAGGGTCCACGATAATTCCTTTACCTCCATTCACTTCAAGATCATGCCTGCATGAATCTCATCATTAGAGACATAGACATAGCTACTGATATTCTACTATAAGTATGCTGGAAAGCCAGTACTGGACGATGAATTGCTGCATATTTCAAATGGGTCATAGCCGCTACGGCAATATCTAATCCAAAAATAAAAAGCCCCTCTACTGCTTCAATTTAATTAGAAAGAATAACAACAAAAGACTCAACTGGAAAACAAAATCTGGGATGCTTAGCTGCTCGCGAGGAACATATCTGAACAGCTGCAAAAGTCTATCAACGTACACAACTTTTTTCCATGCCTGGCACAACACTTGGAAATTTCAGTGACAGAAGCTTGCAGATAAAAGAGTTAATGTACAGGTATTTCAGATCGCCAGTGATTTATTTACAAACAAAGAAAAAAAAAATGTAATTTTCTTCTACTTCTCCAATCAGTTGATAAATCAAAGGAAAATAAAGTACATACCTCACCATCTACAAACATTTGTAGAGCAAGAATCGTTGCTTTAAGGCTAAAGGTAGGATGGAGAATATACATTGCCTACATGGCAGGAGGATAAATAAAAAATTTTGAAGTATGAATATTTGATCTCCAAATAAACGGAACATTTAAGTTTTGCATACATGTAAGTTACGCTGATGCTTCCGACCAAGTATTTGTTGTAATCTCCTCATCCACCCCAAATCTGGTTGACTGCTCAACAAAGAGAGGTTAGTATCAGATATTGTTGCTAAGAACAAAAGAGAGATCTCAGTTCAAGATATCCACTACCGGGGAAGGAGAGGCTTCATAGTCTTTTTGCACATATTTCAGTTGTTTCAGTTAGATTTTTAATTTAGTTTCATTTATGATCAAAGTCCTAAGGAGGTGACGGTGAGGAGGAGCAATGGCTTGCATGTTTAATGAATTAAGGTGTTAAAGAGATTTAAGATGGTAAATTCATTAAAACGCACATAGATTTACTGAAGCTATGACTTTTAACAGATTATGATGGAAGCACAGGATTCATGTAGCCAACTAGTGGGGATAAGACTTTTTTTTTCTGCATATTTGTGAAAGCATTCTGATATCCAAGTAAGGACTTCCTGTTCTTTGGTTGAATTTTTGTAATAACCATGTGTTTCTGTGAAGATCAATAGATAGCCCAAGTTGTGGAAGGTGAGTACAATCACTGTAAAGAAACTTGGAAGGAATAAAATTTTTCCCCACACAGTATAATGCTTATTTGGGTGCAGAAAAGAATCTGAGTGAACCAAGCTCCTCCATGTCAAGTTGTATGAATCAGTTAAACAACTCTTGTAGCTAAATTTTTACACATTGTGCCAAGTCAACCACATCATACTTACAGTTGTAAAGATGCGGCTGAGTGGAAATACACAATACTATAGGGTTTCTGTATCACAGGCTCAAATTCCTGAAAGTTAACAGTCAACAAATGAGACATCAACACTTAAGAACAAAGATAATAGAAGGAGAATCACAAATTTCACATCTGAAAACCAGGAGGAGAAAGAAAATAAAATAAAACAAAATGAAAATATAAAAAGAGGTTTGCAGCTCATGAAAAGACGCAAAACTTCAAAATCCAGACAGCTATGCATGAAAAAATATTTCAACAAGTAATAGATGCCATAATAAACAAGCTGTACTTGATACACCTTTACAACATAAAGAACAAAGCGCTCCAGATCAAGACATCTCAACAGGAAATGGGCTCCCACCACCACCATTACAGACCGTCCTTCACAGTCTACCCCACCACGGTAACTGAAATAGCAAAGAAAAAGGTAGCTAAAAGACCTGGATATCTGAAATGAATCTAAAAAACAATCAGAGCCACACCAAGAACATACATATAAAAATGGACAGGCATATCCATCACTGCATTGAAAGGTCAACTGAAATGGCATCCAATGGTAGATAGATTTTGCTTATTTGTTCTCTATTCATTGTTACAGTCTAAGCCACCATAAAAGATAACCAAAAAAAAATTGGAAAAAGGCAATCCAAAACTTTTAAACCGTGACCAATGCCACTAGAAAAAAACAAGAAATACTGGCTTGGTGAAATAAAATGCAAAGCAACATAAATATATATTAGTTGTTACTCAAGAAAAAAAAACAAAAACAAAACAAAAATCCAGGGTGTAGCTAACGAAAAACTTAGAAAGGGTGCGAGGAAGCAGGAGAGAAGAAATACTTACACAATCTTCATTTCTGCAATTTCAGAAAGATTGAGAGAATTTGCTTTAGCAAGATATCTTGAATGAAGTGCATATTCTTCAGCAGCAGACAACGGAGGACCACCAAGATCTCCAAATCCCAGCATTTTTGCACAATTCCAACTGCTCTGAGCTTTGGCAACTTTTTCCCACTTTTCCTTATGTCTCTCATCAGGATCCTTCATTAAGGCCATGAATTCAGGATCCAAATATGAATCCAAGTAAGAGGAATTCCTGTTACGATAACAGCTTTCTATAAATTCAACAAACATGAAATGATGAAGGCATGGGTAATGAAATATGGGATTCATTGCATAGAATACAAAAATTTTAATCCATCCACGAATATAAAAGTTAAAAATGAACAAAATTCTATTGATTACCATGACACCACATGAAAGCTACGTGTCAAAGTCAAGTTAAATATGAACAAAATTCTATTGATTACCATGAACCACATGAAAGCTACGTGTCACAGTCAATGATTCCAAGGCCTAATAAGATTATTACAAGTATCCAAACAAGCTATTCTTTGCATAGAGGCTCCTCAGGCAAAAAATTAGATGAATTCTCTTTTGGGCCCAAACAAGTGCGGCATGCATTGTAGGTTTCCTATGTGCTATGATACACACACACACAGGTGACTTAATTTAATAAATTCAATATTTATGCATGTTTTGGGCATGATGCTAATGACTAAACTCAAGATTGGTTCAGGTTGTCATCCTGCATATAGCTTTCTTTATATCCTTTCATGAATTTTGTTCTCATAAATTGAGCTCATAGTGGAATTGAAAAACAGGATTCAAACCCCTGACACCAAAATGGCTGGGATTAAACTAGGAGTAATATGACGTCAAGTAAACCAATGACAATGTAAAAGATGCCACTTATTGCTCAATTAGCCTATGTAGTGCCATTTAACATAACTAATGCTCCTGGCAGAATTACAAACATAATTTTAAGATTTAACTTCTTGCAATTAGAGAACTAGTTGACCGATGAAGACAATTACTTATATCAGACACCATCTGTTCCAATATTTGTGAATAAAGGGCAGTGATCTATTTTTTTTTTTGGATGAATAGGAGGCAGTGATCTCTTACGTATAAAGAATAAACTACATAAACATGCATATACATTCGTCATTTCCAATGAGTATTAAGTTACACTAACCGTCTCATTTTCAAACCAACATCACCACTAGAAAAATCTTCAGGCAATGTGACAGGTTTAGGTGTATTCATTGCGCCAGCAGGCAATGGCTTTATTCTGATTTTGCGTTCATCTATTGCTGTTTCACCATTCTCGTCCCCAACGTCTGCAGGCAGCTTTGACAATGCGATCTCCTCTTCATGGTTATCCCTAGGAAAGTAAAGTGGAAGCAATCTGCACGATAGAATAGCATAAGAAAAATCTATAAAGCTTGAGATCAGCACAAACACAAACTGAGAAACATGTAGGTTACAATTAACTGATGCTAAAAAAACTGAATTTTGTGGCAGCATGGCAATGGAAGCAATACATGGAGGAGCAATACCTTTTATATATCTCTGTATCAGATGATGAGGTAGTACAAAAGACAACTGCTTTAATCTTATTTTTCTGCTTCTCAAGAAACCGTCGCACAGTCCCTGATCAGTTCCAGATGAAAAATATATATTCAAAAAGAAATGGAACAAAACACTTTGTGAATAGTTCCAGATGAAAGAAAGAATCTTTTACTCATTTTCTTCATAAATTTGCATCACATACATCATAAATACACGCATATGTAGATAGCTATTATAATTATATGTTATACAAATGTGCTACATGATAGGCATTTCATCAAAAGCTACACACTGGCAAGTAAAGAAGAGCATCACCAAATAAAATAAATAACACTGCAACACAAGGATTAATCTTACTTATTGCTACATGTGCAGCAGGTTCACGGGGATAGTTTTTAGCCTCTGTGTATATACAACCAAAAGCAATGCTGCATTTAAAAATTTCAATCTAAGATAAGTCTCAACTGTCCTCAAAGAATGAAAAATCAATCTGAAAAAACAGATCAATATATGCAGCACCGACTGCATAACAACCTTTGAAGTCCACTCTCAATGAGAAGTTCAAGACAAGAGCGGTAACAGAGACTCAGAGCGTTTTCGGCAGCAATATGATATTTAACTGCATACTTTGGACCCACAGTATGAATAATCCTCCTGAAAGATCATTTAAGAAATCATTAATCCATCAAACTTACATGGAAGAAGCATGTTTCTGAGTTGACATCAAATGAGCACTAAGAAATGGATTATAACATATCATATATATTTTTATAGAGGAAATGAAATATTAGAATAAATGCTACAGGAAAAGGATGGTTCATAAAAAAATTACCATTAGAAAGTATATAATCCATAAGTGATATATAATCTATAAGTGAATATCTTAAAATGTAGATTCTAATACTCATCAAATTGCTTCTATCTTTCAATGTTGTCAACCTATATCCGACTTGGGTCAGCCGATATATACCAACTTGTATTGGCCGATATCTACAAACTGGTATAAGCATTGAGGGGGCTGATTCCTGACCTGAAACCAATAATCTAAACCTTGGTTACAGCAAAATACACATTCTGTGCAGTGAGATCATAGAAATGCTTAAAACAGATATCATGCTGATGTAGTGACTATATGAATATTATGATAAAAAGTGCTCCATCCCATCTGAAAATTAAACAATACCTGAAACCCTTAGAAAACAGTACATAAAGATATGATTGCTTCCTCTTATCACCAGATATCAGGAAATCAATTTAATGTTGGAGAACAACCATATATGTTACTGGTCTGAGTTTGGAATACCCGCCTAACTTACATAATCAACATCTGTGGTTTCTAAGGACAAATACATGGAAAAGGGGCTGGTGAATCATAATAAAAGGAATTCCTTTTCCCTCTCATCACAACTAAGTTACACAGTCATGAGCATTACAAAAAATAACAGCAATAATAATGAGCATGTCTATCACAATATAAAAATATGTATGTATGTATGTACGTATGTATGCATGCAAGTAAATAAAACAATAATCAACAAACCACAAAACTCATACACCTACTGAGCAGGGAGATTGTGTGCATTGGTAGCTTTTGCCATTCCTGTACGGCATCCACCCTGTATAAAACGAAGCAGGATCATGATTTCTTACTGTCAAAGAAAAATAGATGCGTTATCAAATGACAGTGCTTTCTCCATATAAGTGTCATCTTATCAGAATTTCCTCGGGCAAACAACCTTTTCATGCGAATACATAAAACAAAAAAAAACTTGTTTTATGTATTCTCATTCCTCCTCTAATTATAATTATATAAATTGTAAGTACAAATTAACCATGATTTACGTTTCCCATATCTCATGCTATGTTCATGTTTGACTTTGAAAACTATCAACAAATAAACAAACAAAATAGAAGAACTGAAATCTGATAGAGAAAAATTTCGACCACTCCAGCTTACCAGCATCTCACACTCTTCCGCAAGACCAGGGCCAGCTGCAGCATGCAAACCTGGGCTGCTGTGTGCTTCATCCAAATTCTATAAAACAAACAAACAAACTTGAGAAACTAGCAAGAGAGCCTAATTCAATCACTTTACCTGAGCTTATAAGCTACCCTAACTATTAAATCAATCCTCAATAAAGAGAAACAAATTTAATGCCATGGCATCAGTTTCAAAGAAGATTAGTAATTATTACAAAAATCAACTAAAAATGTTCTACACAAGGAACAGAGAAACAAGTACTCTCATTAGAGAATTCACTGCTCACCTCATTGGTGGAGTTCACAACAGCATCAACCTCAAGATTCCAAGGGTTGCCCCGCCAAAGATAAATCTTTGAATTGACTTCATGATCGACAGGAAACCTCGACCTAATCCCGTTGCTACCACCGTCTCCTCCAGACGAGGATGCGAGGGGATCCAAGAAATACGAACCGGAAAAGGAAGTATCCTCGCTCCCATATGCCAAAGAAGACCTTTGATCTGCATCAATCCAACGCGGAACTTGATCAAGATTCACCACATAGTCTCCGCTTTCGGTTGGCATACCTCCCCGGACGGTGGCCGAAGTCACGCTCCGGTTCATCTTGCAGACCCAAAAATCTTTAACAACCAAAGTTACCAAATCGAATCCGTCAAACCTAGGATCACGAGTCCTCAAAATTCCCTCCCATCTTAACGAATTCAAAATTTCAAAAATTGTCAACAACGATTTCCAAATTCAATTCCAAACTAAAATTCAAAGATTGCAAACCCTAATTGAACACAACCTTGCCTCCAGAAATGCTCTAAAAGGATCGCGTTGTAATTGGTTCCATTTTCAATCAAAATCATATGTCTTAATAGAGAGATGATGATGTCTCCGGAAGATCACAAATTTGCGAGTTGTCGAAAATCATATATTAGCAAAAAAACAAAATAATAATAATAATCCAAGAAAAAACAAAAAGAAAAAAAAATTTAAAAAGTTCTCTAAAAATTTCGAGGTAAAGTGTTCTCTTTAACTCGAATGGGTTTGGCCTGGGCCTTTAGCCTTATGTGAATGGGAAATGGTCTATGGTCCTGGCTTCACCGTCATAGGGCCGAGCCCAGGGACTTGGTCGGGCCAAGCCTTCTTCAGAAGAGTTCATATTAACGATCCCTCTCCCTCTAAACCCTAAAGTACAAAAGTGAAGAGAGGCTTTTTTTTTTTTTCCTTAACATATGATTCACGAGAGTAATGAATCCGGAAATAGAGCCACGTGTTCTATCAATTGCTTCTTTAAACGTCTATTTCTACATCTACATCACATTATATAAAAGCATAGAGTAGGGAGACAAAGTAATTTAAACGTCTCCATAAAATCTTACACGTCTCCATAAAATCGCCGGGGGAAATCGTTCTGGGTGCATCGCCAGCAAATCACCGAAATTTCGACGATTTGTCACCGGCACGAGCGGCATGGACCGGCACGGACGAAACAGAAAAAAAAAATCAGTTTTTATACATGAAACGGAGCGGCGTGCCAACGAAATTTTCACCGGCACGAAAAAAAAACCCGATTTTTGCCTTTTTAATTTTCCGCCGTTTCGGCGGCACGCCGGCAATGTGCTGCCGAAATTTCGTTTTGGCCGATAGGCGGCACGCCCACCGGCACCGAAACGTAGAACATTGATACATAAAGACAATACATCGTTTTCTGGCTGACATTTTGTATCCCAAATACCCTCCAATTAATTCTAAATTTACTCTAATACCAGTTTTGATAATGCAACGTGTGTTAATAACCACCTTCACGATGTGCTTCCAATTGCCAAGAAGTAACACCAAAAGACTTCCCATGAATGTCTCCGTCCAAAACGTTTTCTAATTCTTCTGGCATAGAGCCACGTGTTGCAACTAATTGCCCAAATCCTCTTTGTTCCTAAGTCTTTTGTTACAAGCATAGCATGTGCATTTCCCTTGTTAGCATAAATTAAAACAGCATATAACTGCCTTCCGCTATTGGAGTCCTCTTTCTTTTAAAATTTTTTTTTTCTTTGTTGAAATTTATACCATACCAAGGAAAACACACGCGCAATGCTTTGTTGCTTTCTACAAAAGACTAGTGCAATTCCTTTTATCCTCTAGAATGTTTGAATATGTATTTAAAACTACTTGATTAGTTGATAGATAGTTATCATAACTATAAGCAATTATTGGGAGATAAAAGTAGATAAAAGGTAATTTGGGCTTATCAAGATAGGTGTGTGTAAATAATTAATTGGGAGAAAAAAGTGAAAGATATCATAGGAAGTAGATGTAGTCAAGAATCTCAAGTGTTCTCTTGATATAATACTATAAATAAATGGGAAGCAGTCCCTTAGAATTTATAGCTATAATCTTTATAATACCCTTTTATAAGATATTTTTATTAGGGCAACTTGATATTTTCACTTCATCACTTCCTCAAAATATTAGTTGTTCCTTAAGAAAACCCATTTATCACCTCCTTGTGCATGCTTCGCGCAGGAGTGAAAGGGCCAACTATCTCTCATTTAGTATAGTAAGAATCAAAATGAGATCCTGTTGTGGAAGATAAGGACTAAGAGCATTAGCAACGGTTTCCTTATCTTATTCCCTATCTTCAAAATAAGGAAGAAAAAAAGGGAATACTGCAAAATTTGACTTGCAGAAACTTCCCTATCCTTATATTATTTTCCAAATATTTAGAGATTGCTATAGTGCTTTCTCAAATTATGTAACCTCCCTAAACTCAAACCATTTAAACTTTATGTTAAATCGGTATGTTTTATGTCAAATCATTATAATAAAAAACTCTAAAAATGCTTAAAAGTAATGATGTTTCACCCTTTATTTTAGGGAATCCACTGTAGGTTGAAGGATCTCTAAAATACAAAAGTTGTAAATTTCCTTAAATTTAAGGAAAATTTTTAGGGAATCTACTCTAAGGATTAGCATATACTTGAAACGAACCCCTTCCGGCGAAGTCCTGTGGGTCAGGCCAGAGCTCAGCCTGGCCCCGCCCCCTTAACAAAGAGACTTAAAGCAAGGAACGGAGGTCGTTGCCGACAGGCGACAGGTTAAATAACCGACCCAAGTGGCATATTTTAAGTCAGATATCAAAGATGACGAGAGTCACGAGACATTACAAAATTAAAGTCTCACTCAGGAAAGTTGTGGTCATAAATCATGATGCATCCCACTCCCACTGTCCTCAATTACTATGGCCCTCTATAATTGGACTTTGGATGCTTTTAGTTTTAAGAATCAAGATCAACCACATCCTCATCGCTTGCCGCATTAACTTCTGAGGCTACTTATACAGAAGGAGTATTCAACAAGTTCCAAGCCCCTCTTTCTCCTCTCTCTGAGTAAGATTTCCTGTGACTTATAACAAATTATGGATCCAAGTTCTGAGAAAAAACCCATCACCCAAAAGGAGAAAGAAGAAAACCAATTTTCCACATCTGAGCTGATGTCCAGTGCCAAGGTGGTATCTGAGGCAATTCAAGCCAGTCTCCGAAATGAAACAGGCAAGGTAGACAAAGCCAGAGCTGCTGATGCTGCAGGGGATCTGCTTGCTGCTGCCTCTCATTATGGCAAGCTGGATCAGGAGAAAGGCGTTGGCCAGTATGTGGAGAAGGCTGAGAATTATCTCCACCAGTACAAAACTTCTCAGCCCTCCACCACCACCACCGACACCAGCTCCGGCGATTCTGCAAAAACCCATTCAACTGATCCTCCCAAAGATGCTCCTGCACAGTCGAAATCTGAGGGAGATGGCGGTTCAGAGGGTGGGGTTGGTGGCTACTTGAAGATGGCTCAAGGATTCCTCGGTCAAAACTGAGAATTCCAGCTCAGTTGCTGTAGCAAGCAAGATGCAGAAATCCTTTTAAATTCAGTTTCTAAATTAAGTATTAGTATGTTGCCTTTGCTTGGTAAAGTTGTGTATGTAGCTGAATGGAGTTGGAGCTTGTTATTATCATCCCAGATGAACTGAATGCAGTAGCTTTGCTTATTCGCACCATATATCTTACAAAAATGGTCACATTAATACATAAATTTCAATGGGAAATCTGTTAAAAGGGAAAAGATAATGGTTTTGAAAATCCTCCCAGTCAACTAACTTTTTTTTTTTTTTTTGGGTAAACTCCCGGTCAACTAACTTTGGGTGGTTATGATAAGGATAAGCATTCAAATAAATCTATTTTTTTACCCAAACTACCCTCCAGTTTTTTTCCTGATTTGTTGCAATACCAAGTTCTGAACCCTTTCTGGAATTATTTCTATATATCTCCGGTTTGTCGATCTACTTCTGGCGCTACAAATTTGTCATGGAAATGGCAGAGTTGGCTTTTCAGTGAAACACCATCTTGTGGTTTCTGATTTTAGAAGCGTAGCAGAGAAACGACTTGAGACACAGAGAAATGTTGCGGAGATCAGATTAGAAATTAGAATTTGATTTTGGAGAAATCTAGAGATGGAAAGAGACAATGAGGAAGGAGATGAAGATCTAACAAGAAATCTAGAAGAGAAAGGAAAGACTATTACTGATACAGTAGGAGAAATCCCCGGCAATCTCCATCGGAAATCCTTGACAATCTCGACTGGGAAAGCCCTCGAGATTGAAGGAGAATGAAAGGGTTGGGTTTGTGAAAAAAGACCGGTTCAACCTAAAACTGGTTCGTTAGTAGGTTATTTTTGTATAAACCACCCTAAAGTATAAAAACTGAGTTTTTAAGTTGTAAACTGGGGGCAAAAGTGGCATTTTCTGTCTCCTAACATATGTAGTAGGGCATTCTATCATTTTGTTTATAAAACTAGTGTAAACATGATAATTTGTTACGAAGGTAGTGTATTTTGGAATAACGTCTTAAAAGACAGGGTGGACGGTAATTTTCCCAAAAGATAATGGTTTTGAAAATCCTCCCAGTCAACTAACTTTGGGTGGTTATGATAAGGATAAGCATTCAAATAAATCTGCTACAGATCAAATGGCATTCCTTTATCACTTGTAACAGCTTCCTCATGTTGTAAGTGATTTTTTCTGCCTGATATTTTCTTATTTGTTCTCTATTCATTGTTACAGTCTAAGCCACCATTAAAAAAAACAAAAAACAAAAATTGGAAAAAGGCAATCCAAAAACTTTTAAACCATGACCAATGCCACTAGCAAGAAACAAGAAATACTGGCCTTGTGAAATGAAATGCAAAGCAACATAAATATATATTAGTTGTTACTCAAGAAAAAAAAACAAAAATCCATGGTGTAGCTAACCAAAAACTTAGAAAGGGTGCGAGGAAGCAGGAGAGAAGAAATACTTGCACAATCTTCATTTCTGCAATTTCAGAAAGATTGAGAGAATTTGCTTTAGCAAGATACCTTGAATGAAGTGCATATTGTTCAGCAGCAGACAACGGAGGACCACCAAGATCTCCAAATCCCAGCATTTTTGCACAATTCCAACTGCTCTGAGCTTTGGCAACTTTTTCCCACTTTTCCTTGTGTCTCTCATCAGGATCCTTCGTTAAGGACATGAATTCAGGATCCAAATATGAATCCAAGTAAGAGGAATTCCTGTTAGGATAACAGCTTTCTATAAATTCAACAAACATGAAATGATGAAGGCATGGGTAATGAACTATGGGATTCATTGCATAGGAACCAAAGATTTTAGTCCATCAATGAATATAAAAGTTAAAAATGAACAAAATTCTATTGATTACCATGACACCACATGAAAGCTACGTGCCACAGTTAAGTTAAAAATGAACAAAATTCTATTGATTACCATGATACCACATGAAAGCTAAGTGTCACAGTCAATGATTCCAAGGCCTAATAAGATTATTACATGTATCCAAACAAGCTATTCTTTGCATAGAGGCTCCTCAGGCAAAAATATTAGATGAATTCTCTTTTGGGTCTGTATACACAAATTTTGCGTTTGAAATCAAACGGATCAGATGTGCTTTTTATTAAAAATACTATAGTACAAATCTCTGTGATTCCTCTTATTCTTTTCTTCAAAAAATCTTCAATTTGAGGGCTGAAATAGCTTGATCCCAAATCAGTTTTCAGCTTTCCGAACTTCACGAAAGGCAGACAAAGTGGTAGATCTAATGGATTCTACGTGTAGATCTATGCTGGATTTGGGGAGAAGACTTCGGTTTGATCTTCGGCTTGTAGGCTTGTTGAAGATCTAAAAAAAAAAAAAAAAACAACTTCGGTATTTGATGTAGATCTCTGGGCTGTAAAGCGTGTCAGAGACGAGATGCTAAAATCTTCAGCTTGAATCTTCAGATCTTGAATACAGTATTTAGTCTTCAAGTCTTTAGTGCTTAAAGGTTTCTTGAATCTTCAGAGCTTAAAGTCTTCAGAATAGCAACACTTCAATTCTTCAGGGCTTAAGTCTTCAGAGCAGTAGGGCTTTGCTTCTTTTCTTTTGTAAACTTAATCTGTCCCGAATGAAGAGAGAACCACCCTATTTATAAATGTTGGGAGGATAGGGCTCTCTAGATCTAAAACTCTTGAGAGAATTATCACAAGTTGCAGATAATTCTCTATTTTTTTTAAGAATTGTCAATATTTAAAGATAATTCATTTATTTTGAGAATTATCAAATAATAATTCTTCATGAGCCCCACAAGCAATTTTAGAGATAAAATTGTATTTATTTTATTTAAATAATTTTATCTCTAAATGGGATCCACACTTTTGTGAGATTTTGCCATGTGGCATCTCAAAATTTTCTCTTCCTACAGGCCCAAACAAGTGGGGCATGCATTCTAGGTTTCCCATGTGCTATGATACACACACATGTGACTTAATTAAATAAATTCAATATTTATGCATTTTTGGGCATGATGCTAATGGCAAAACTCAAGATGGGTTCAGGTTGTCATCCTACATATAGCTTTCTTTATATCCTTTCATGAATTTTGTTCTCATAAATTGAGCTCATAGTGGAATTGAAAAACAGGATTCAAATCCTAGACACCAAAACAGCTGGGATTAGACTAGGAGTAATATGATGTCAAGTAAACCAATGACAATGTAAAAGATGCCACTTATTGCTCAATTAGCCTATGTAGTGCCATTTAACATAACTAATGTTCCTGGCAGAATTCGCAAAAAGTAACCCGACCCAATGAGTCAACCTGAACCAACCCGATTTAAACGGGTTTGGATTGACCCGTATATTTATTGGGTTGAGGTTTTCCCAACCTGCCCGTAGTCGGGATAATCGGGTCAACCCAATTATAACTCGGAAAGAAATCGGCAAAAAGTGATCCGACACGACCCGATTACCCCCAACCCTATTATGACCTGACCTGAGCCCGGCACAACCCGACCCGATTAAGCACCAAACCCTATTCTAATCATATTTTTGAAAAAAAAAAAAAATCGAGTTGGCAGGTTGGGTTTAATTTGGGGTTTTTCCAACCCACCATTAATCGGTTCAACTCGAAACGATTAACCCAACGCAATTATAACCCGACCCATTGCCAGATCTAGCTCACGGCTGAATTACAAACATAATTTTAAGATTTAAATTCTTCTTACAATTAGAGAACTAGTTGACCGATGAAGACAATTACTTATATCAGAACAATCTGTTCCAATATTTGTGAATAAATGGCAGTGATCTCTTTTTTTTTTGGATGAATAGGAGGCAGTGATCTCTTACGTATAAAGAATAACCTACATAAACATGAATATACATTCATCATTTCCAATGAGTATTAAGTTACACTAACCGTCTCATTTTCAAAACCAACATCACCACCAGAAAAATCTTCAGGCAATGTGACAGGTTTAGGTGTATTCATTGCGCCAGCAGGCAATGGCTTTATTCGGATTTTGCGTTCATCTATTGCTGTTTCACCATTCTCGTCCCCAACGTCTGCAGGCAGCTTTGACAATGCGATCTCCTCTTCATGGTTATCCCTAGGAAAGTAAAGTGGAAGAAATCTGCACAATAGAATAGCATAAGAAAAATCTATAAAGCTTGAGATTGGCACAAACACAAACTGAGAAACATGTAGGTTACAATTAACTGATGCTAAAAAAACTGAATTTTGTGGCAGCACAGCAATGGAAACAATACATGGAGGAGCAATACCTTTTATATATCTCTGTATCAGATGATGAGGTAGTACAAAAGACAACCGCTTTAATCTTATTTTTCTGCTTCTCAAGAAACCGTCGCACAGTCCCTGATCAGTTCCGGATGAAAATTATATATTCAAAAAGAAATGGAACAAAACACTTTGTGAATAGTTCCAGATGAAAGAAAGAATCTTTTACTCATCTTCTTCATACATGTGCATCACATACATCATAAATACACGCATATGTAGATAGCTATTATAATTATATGTTATACAAATGTGGTACATGATAGGCATTTCATCAAAAGGTACACACTGGCAAGTAAAGAAGAGCATCACCAAATAAAATAAATAACACTGCAACACAAGGATGAATCTCACTTATTGCTACATGTGCAACAGGTTCACGGGGATAGTTTTTAGCCTGTGTATATACAACCGAAAGCAATGCTGCATTTAAAAATTTCAATCTAAGTCTCAACTGTCCTCAAAGAATGCAAAATCAATCTGAACAAAAAGATCAACATATGCAGCACTGACTACATAACAACCTTTGAAGTCCACTCTCAATGAGAAATTCAAGACAAGAGCGGTAACAGTGACTCAGAGCGTTTTCGGCAGCAATATGGTATTTAACTGTATACTTCGGACCCACAGTATGAATAATCCTCCTGAAAGATCATTTAAGAAATCATTAATCCATCCAACTTACATGGAAGAAGCAGGTTTCTGAGTTGACATCAAATGAGCACTAAGAAATGGATTATAACATATCATACATATTTTTATAGAGGAAATGATATATTAGAATAAATGCTACAGGAAAAGGATGGTTCATAAAAAAAATTACCATTAGAATGTATATAATCCATAAGTGATATATAATCTATAAGTGAATATCTTAAAATGTAGATTCTAATACTCATCAAATTGCTTCTATCTTTCAATGTTGTCAACCTATATCCAACTTGGGTCAGCCAATATATACCAACTTGTATTGGCCGATATCTACAAACTGGTATAAGCATTGAGGGGGCTGATTCCTGACCCGAAACCAATAATCTAAACCTTGGTTACAGCAAAATACACGTTCTGTGCAGCAAGATCATAGAAATGCTTAAAACAGATATCATGCTGATTTAGTGACTATATGAATATTATCATAAAAAGTGCTCCATCCCATCTGAAAATTAAACAATACCTGAAACCCTTAGAAAACAATACATAAAGATATGGTTGCTTCCTCTTATCAGCAGATATCAGGAAATCAATTTAATGTTGGAGAACAACCATATATGTTACTGGTCTGAGTTTGGAATACCCGCCTAACTTACATAATCAGCATCTGTGGTTTCTAAGAACAAATACATGGAAAAGGGGCTGGTGAATCATAATAAAATGAATTCCTTTTCTCTCTCAGCACAACTAAGTTACAAAGTCATGAGCATTACAAAAAATAACAGCAATAATAATGAGCATGTCTACCACAATATAAAAATATGTATGTATGTATGTACGTATGTATGTATGCATGTAAGTAAATAAAACAATAATTAACAAACCACAAAACTCATACACCTACTGAGCAGGGAGATTGTGTGCATTGGTAGATTTTGCCATTCCTGTACGGCATCCACCCTGTATAAAACGAAGCAGGATCACGATTTCTTACTGTCGAAAAATAGATGCGTTATCAAATGACAGTGCTTTCTCCATATAAGTTTCATCTTATCAGAATTTCCTCAGGCAAACAACTTGTTATCAAATGACAGTGCTTTCTCCCATATCTCATGCTATGTTCATGTCTGACTTTGAAAACTATCAACACATAAACAAACAAAATAGAAGAACTGAAATCTGATAGAGAAAAATTTCGACCACTCCAGCTTACCAGCATCTCACACTCTTCCGCAAGACCAGGGCCAGCTGCAGCATGCAAACCTGGGCTGCTGTGTGCTTCATCCAAATTCTATAAAACAAACAAACTTGAGAAACTAGCAAGAGAACCTAATTCAATCACTTTACCTGAGCTTATAAGCTACCCTAACTATTAAATCAATCCTCAATAAAGAGAAACAAATTTAATGCCATGGCATCAGTTTCAAAGAAGATTAGTAATTATTACAAAAATCAACTAAAAATGTTCTACACAAGGAACAGAGAAACAAGTACTTTCATTAGAGAATTCACTGCTCACCTCATTGGTAGAGTTCACAACAGCGTCAACCTCAAGATTCCTAGGGTTGCCCCGCCAAAGATAAATCTTTGAATTGACTTCATGATCGACAGGAAACCTCCAGACGAGGATGACCCAATATCAAATCTTTCACACCCAAACCGAATCCCTCAAACCCAAGATCACGCGTCCTCAAAATTCCCTCCCATCTTAACGAATTCAAAATTTTCAAAAATTGTCTACGACGATTTCCAACTTCAATTCCAAACTAAAAATCAAAGATTGCAAATCCTAATCGAACACAACCTTCCCTCCAGAAATGCTCTAAAAGGATCGCGTTGCAATTGGCCCCATTTTCAACCAAAATTGTCTCCGGAAGATCACAAATTTGCGAGTTGTCGAAAATCATCTAAGAGCAAAAAACAAAAAGAGAAAAAAAACTTAAGTTCTCTGAAAATTTCGGGGGCGTTCATTACTCGTACGGGTTGGTTTGGCCTGGGCCTTTAGCCTTATGTGAATGGGAAATGGTCTATGGTCCTGGCATCACCGTCATAGGGCCGATCCCAGGGACTCGGTCGAGCCGAAATGAGCCTTCTCGAGAAGAGTTCATATTAACGATCCCTCCAAACTCTAAAGTACAAAAAGTGAAGAGGGGCTTTTTTCCTTAACATATGATTCAGGATAGTACTGAATCCGGAAATAGAGCGACGTGTTCTATCCATTGCTTCTTAAACGTCTATTTCTACATCTACATCTACATCTACATTATATAAAAGTCTCCATAAAATCTTGCAAGTGCCACCCCTACCTATCTATTATTATACATAAAGACAATACATCGTTTTCTGGCTGATATTTTGTATCCCAAATACCCATCAATTAATTCTAAATTTACTCTAATACCAGTTTTGTTAATGCAATGTGTGTCAATAACCACCATCATATCCACCAATTAATATACATAAAGACAATACATCTTTTTCTGGCTGACATTTTGTATCTCAAATACCCACCAATTGTTAATGCAACGTGTGTCAATAACCACCATCATAATGTGCTTCCAATCGCCAAGAAGCAACACCAAAAGACTCCCCATCAATGCCTCCGTCCAAAACGTTTTCTAATTCTTCTGGCAAAGAGCCCCGTGTTGCAACTAACTGCCTACATCCTCTTTGTTCCTAAGTCTTTTGCTATGCGTATAGCATGTTCATTCCCCTAGTCAGCATACATTAGAACAGCATATAACTGCCTTCCATTATTTGAGTCCTTTTTTTTCTTAAATTTTTTTTTCTTTTGTTAAAATTTATATTATACTAAGGAAAACAAACGCGTAATGCTTTGTTGCTTTCTACAAAAGACTAGTGCAATTCCTTTTATCGTCTAGAATGTTTGAATATGTATTTTAAACTACTTGATTAGTTGATACATAGTTATCATAAGTATAAGCAATTATTGGGAGATAAAAGTAGATAAAAGGTAGTTTGGGTATATCAAGATAGGTATGTGTAAATAACTTGGGAGAAAAAAGTGAAGGATATCATAGGAAGTAGATGTAGTCAAGAATCTTAAGTGTTCTCTTTATATAATACTATAAATAAATGGGAAGCAGCCCCTTAGAATTTACAGCTATAATCTTTATAATACCCTTTTATAAGATATTTTTATGAGGGCAACTTGATATTTTCACTTCATCACTTCCTCAAAATATTAGTTGTTCTTGAAGAAAACCCATTTATCACCTCCTTGTGCATCCTTTGCACGGAGTGAAAGGGCCAACCATCTCCCATTAGTATAGTAAGAATCAAAATAAGATCCTATTGTGGAAGATAAGGACTAAGAGCATTAGCAACAGTTTCCTTATCTTATTCCCTATCTTTAAAATAAGGAAGAAAAAAAAGGGAATAATGCAAATTTTGACTTGCAGCAACTTCCCTATCCTTATATTATTTTCAAAATATTTAGAGATTGCTGCCGTGTTTCCTCAAATTTGATGAAACACGATAGCCTCCTTAAACTCAAACCACTTAAATTTTATGTCAAATCGATATGCTTTATGTCAAATCATTATAATAAAACTCCTTCTAGCGAAGGCTAATGAGTTAGGCCAGAGCTCAACCTGGCCCCGCCCCCTAACAAAGAGACTTAAAGCAAGGATAGGATGTCGCTGCTGACAGGTTAAATAACCGACCCAAGTGGCATATTTTAAGTCAGAGATCAAAGGTGACGAGCATCACAAAATTAAAATCTCACTCTCCTAAGTTGTGGTCATAATGCATCCCACTGTCCTCAATTACTATGGCCCTCCATAATTGGACTTTGGGTGCTTTCAAGAATCAAGACCAACCACATCCTCATGGCTTGCCACATTACCTTCTGAGACTACTTATACAGCAAGAGTATTCAAGAAGTTCCAAGCCCCTCTTTCTCCTCTCTCTGAGTAAGATTTCCTTTGACTTATAACAAATTCATGGATCCAAGTTCTGTGAAAAAACCTACCACCCAAAATGAGAAAGAAGAAAACCAATTTTCCACATCTGAGTTGATGTCCAGTGCCAAGGTGTTATCTGAGGCAGGTCAAGCCACTCTCCGAAATGAAAAAGACAAGGTAGACAAAGCTAGAGCTGCTGATGCTGCAGGTGATCTGCTTGGTGCTGGCTCTCATTATGCCAAGCTGGATCAGGAGAAAGGCGTTGGCCAGTATGTGGACAAGGCTGAGAATTATCTCCACCACTACCAAACTTCTCAGCCCTCCACCACCACCACCGCCACCACCGACACCAGCTCCGGCGATTCCGCAACTACCCATTCAACTGATCCTCCCAAAGATGCTCCTGCACAGTCGAAATCTGAGGGAGAAGCCGGTTCAGAGGGTGGGGGTGGTGACTACTTGAAGATGGCTCAAGGATTCCTCAGTAAAAAATGAGAATTCCAGCTCAGTTGCTGTAGCAAGCAAGATGCAGAAATCCTTTTAAATTCAGTTTCTAAATTAAGTATTAATATGTTGCCTTTGCTTGGAAAGTTTGTGTATGTAGCTGATTGGAGTTGGAGCTTGTTATTATGATCCCAGATGAAATGAATGCAGCAGCTTTGCTTATCAGCACCATATATCTTACAAAAATGGTCACATTAATACATAAATTTCAATGGGAAATCTGTTAAAAGGGAAAAGATAATGGTTTTGAAAATCCTCCCAGTCAGCTAACTTTGGGTCGTTATGATAAGGATAAGCATTCAAATAAATCTATTTTTTACCCAAACTACCCTTCAGTTTTTTTCCTGAATTGTTGCAATACCAAGTTCTGTTAATGCCATGCGTATGGGTATAATAACTAACTACCCACATAACATACTATTCTCAAGGACTAACCCAAAACAGAAAACCCTTCCAACTCCTGATACAAAGTTGATTAAACATCACTGTGGATCACAGCATTCTGGATTTGGATATTGACAATAATTACCAAGAGCTGGAGATGTAACACAATTCCGTCATTCTAACATGGCATTCAAAGGAATTAGAAATCTACATTTGTGGCGTAATGACATGAACCATAGCCATTTTTGATTCAGTGAACTAAGCTATTAGAACCAGGAAGCCTTTCTCTGACTTGTCATAACTTATCTGTTGCATGAGATCTTGCTTAACATTGAAAAAAATAGAAAGACGTGTCTATAGGTTCATGTGATAGGATGAAGACAACCCGGCTTCACGGTTTTCAATTTGATCAAGTATACAAATCAGAAATGAAAAAACAGAGGAAAATAAATAGACAAGCCTTCATCTATTCTCAGCAAGAAACAAAATTTCATTTCATGAGCAATGATTTCAAGTTCTAATTACAAACTTGTTCTTATTCTTTTGATTCATTTCCAGTGCCCTCCACCACAAAAAACAAGACGGCGAAACAGCTGGATTAGTCAGGTACTATTTAGATTAAGACTTTGGAGGTTAATCATATGAACCATCTTACAGAATGGAGCTATGTTTAGCATGACTTGCAAAGAACCTGTGAAATCTTGTAACTTCTGTCAGGATTTTATGTTAGATCTTCAGGAATGTCGTCATCTGATGAAGGTGAAAACGTACATTGTGCATTAGCTGGACCAAATAGCAACTCCAGACAGAAAGTCGGGCCGCATATGGATTTTCCTTTGCTCCCAACTTTATCCAAATCACGCAATGAGAACTGCAAGGATCAACACAAGTAAAATTTACTCCTTACTTATATCACTTTCACTGAAGAAGGGTTTATACATGAAGTGAGATATGGGCAGTTGAAAAAAAGTATGGATCTACATATGCCTTATATGATTTATCAGAAATGGATTTTAGTGATCATAGTTGATCCGCAATGCAAAAAATTGGCAGATCGACTATTAGTCATGGAATGCAGAACAAGAAAGAAGGCTAGACATCAGAAATATGGAATTCAAAGTGGGGAAGAGGTGTGCGGCATAATTCTGAGTGTGCTTGATCAAAGAGTTAGCCATCCATTTAGTCTGGTCCATGAACTTATGGATCAACATGTACCATGATTAAATAACAAGCTTAATTTCTGCTCCTGGAGAAAATCCAACATTCTATCTTCTATTGGATCCTCAAAATCATACTTTTTGTATAATTCCACATCTCAAATTTCTAGAATGAGGAATTCTCTGATTGCTATGCCTTTTCCAACCTGCTAAAAGACAAACCTTTTGATTGGAAAAGTTCTTGCAAACTGCTTGGTAAATGTTGAAAAAAACTTACTGAACCACATAAGGTAGAGTTCTTATTCCATCATTCAAAAAATAAGTAAGAGGCGCTATTACGATCAGCCATTTTTTTTTATAACATTCTTCCCAAAGGAAAAAAATAAATAAAGGGCTGCACAGAAAATGACTGTCTTGGACCAAAAAATAACATATCAACCACATTGCACAAGAACTTTATGGAAGTGTGGTGCCAGCCTTGAGAAAAGGGCAGTTGGAGCCCAATCCTTCCAGAATTTTTAGCAAAAGAGTCAATAAAATATCAAGACCAAGAATTCTCAATCTCATAGGAGATTCTGTGTGTGTGTGTGTTTTTTTTTTTTATATCTTTTCTTTCCTTTGGAAATGAATTAGGACAAGTGGTTTTGATTCTATCAAAGCATTAGATCTGAGTCAGTTTTGGGATTTTAAGAAGGATTTCTCAGCAAAAAAAAAAGATTAAAAACAAAGGAAAAAGAATATAACAGAGGTTGATCAGTAACAAAGAAGGGATCCCAGATCCCTCACTCTTTTCATCCTTTCTCCCTTCTTCACAGAATCACTCATTCTACTTGCAAAGGAGGGCTGCATCCCAGAAAAAGAGAAGAGACATAGGGAAAGAAAGGGAACAAGCTTTAAAAGAAAGAAAGGATTTTCTGAATTATCATAAAAAATCAACAATATCGCCCTAGTGCAACCAATTGTGATTTAAAAAAAAAACAATTATTTGTCACCATTCTAACATAAAAAATCAGATCCTGACTTTGCTTATGCACCTTTGAATCATTTCTTATCAAATTCCTTCCGGGTCTTTCTTGGTTCATTCAACTTCAATCCGCTCACACCTCCCTAGAGCCTCTAAATTGAACCTTTTGGGGTCACTCATTGAATGCATTTTTCTCTTATTTTATTCAATCAATATTCAAATTATTATTAAAATATAAATCAAACCTTTTTTACTGCCTATTGAAATGCTTTTGCATAGACCTGTTTGACAAGCTCTGTCCTGCTTTTATGATGCCTGAAATATTGAGGTCTGGACTTGGGCCAGCTATATACAGTCCGGCCAAGTTTCAAAGTGAACCTGCATCTATACTTCATTTGTCATGGCCTGTTAGGATTTATAGGGAATAAACACTTCAAATTTTCAAAATCTTTCTGCATGTTTTGTTTTTATTTGAATGCAGAAAATTTGGTGGCAAAATTTAAGAAAATATGAAGAAAGAAATGTGGTTCTCGGTTGAGATCAAAATATTGTGAAAACCAGGCTCAATAAGGCTCAGATCAGGATTTTATGAAATTTCAGCTCCAGCTTGGTCTTGATTCTTAGGCCTGAAAACTAGGCTGGGCCAGCCTCAGGCATGCTGCATGCGTTACATTTATTACATGGTCTTCAAGTCCAGCCCAGCCTACAGAATTGCCATTCCTACCCACTGATTGCAAGCATCCTTTTCAAAAGAATCTTGTTTTTACTTCCTAACATAACTATAAACATGCCATCTCCTTTGTGGTTGGGGTTGATTTTCTTTGGAAAATGGAAGAAAGAAAAAAATCTCTTTAAAATGAAAAAAGCTTGTAATTACCTGTAGTAAGCCATTCTTAATGAAAGCTGTATTGAAGCAGACATAAAAAAGACGCCCTCCAATCATCTTTTCATAGAAGATAACTTTGACATCTCCAGTGACCTGTCCAATAAAGTAAAATTTATTTTAGTTTGTGTTACTAATATCTACAAGAGATGCATACATAGGCACACCTAAAACCAGTTTTATGTTCAAGTATAATTGACTTACCTGTAATGGTTTGTCAAAATAGTAATCCAGACAGGTCTTCTGGTAGATAACAGGTCTCTCTGTGTCCATTTGTAACACAGTGCGAGGAGTCCCTGATTCTGATTTCTTCGCATCCTCATCACTGTCAATGAAGGAAAGGTAGTATCGTGGTCTATTGTTTCTCTGCTTTCCTTGCTTACTTTGTCTGCAGCAACTTCTAGCAATTTCACTAGATGGCTGGTACAGTTGGCCAGGGATCTGCATCAAATGGTTTAAAAGAAGTTCCATTTAATTAGAAGTGCGATGGATGAAAAGAAGAGCCCAGGAAATTAACTTCAGAAGATATGTTGATTGGGTGGCAAAACTAACCAACTCAGGTTTCCTATTTTGACAGTCAACAAGAAAAACTGGCCGATTACGACCCAAACCCACCATCCCTCACCTCAGGGGAAAAAGGAGAGGAAAAAAAAAACCGAGATAGACTTTTTTTTTTGATAAATAATGAAGGTTTCATTAAGATCAAAGGAAAGGGGACCCCACAAGCCGCGGGATGACCCAGGAAATACAGCAAAAACAAAAACAAAATAAAAAGGACAAACGTGGACCACGAAAAAACAGTGAAAACAATCTACTAGCAACAGTCACCACCCAAAAAACAGCAAAACAGGCGAAAAACAAAACTAGAAACACTAAAGGTAGATCATAGTCGACCAGTCCCTAATAATATCTGAAGAAGAATAAGACGTAAAATCCTTGTGCACCGACACCCATGAAACTGTCAAAGACATGGCCTGATCGACCACACCGGATCTGCCAAACGCCATGTCCTAAAAAATGATCTGATTGCGTGCTCGCCATAATGTCCATAAAGTGGCAAAAAAAACATATCCTGTACAGTTTCCTCCCCATCTTGCTTAAACCCCGAAACCTCCACTGAAAAGCCAAATCAGAAATGGTAGCTGGTAACACCCATGTGATGTTTCCTAATATCAAAAAGTGCCTCCAAACATAATCCACCACTGGACATCTAAGCAATAGGTGGTCCACAGACTCAGCATCCTTCATGCACATCAAACAAACCTGAGGAGACAAAACCAAGTAAGGCTGCCGATGTTGCAATATATCAAGTGTGTTGATCTTATAGTGAAATACCGTCCAGACAAAAACTTTAACCTTCAAAGGAATAAGAGCTTTCCACAAAAAAGAAATGGGGAAAGCAGTAAAAAGGGGGGTAGAAGATGATGAGAGGTGAGCATAAAAAGACTTGACAGTATAAACGCTAGAATTGAGTGACCAAACACGCTGATCCGGCAAGGAAGGCGACAAGAAGACCTCTTTAAGATTATCTAACAATCTACCCATTCGACTATATCTGCAGGACGAAAATCACGCTTAATTCGAGATTCCAAACCACTCCATGAGAAGAAATTGAAAGAATGTCACAAACCAAAGGATCAGGGAGCACACGAATCCTATAGAGTCTAGGGTATAAACTGGACAATCTCTGGCCCTTCCACCAAATGTCAGACCAGAATCTAAAAAGATTACCTGCACACACTTTATAATGGACAAGAGGAAAGAAAATACCAACAAGGCCTAAGATCCCCCTTCCAAAGGATTATGCCCCCAGCTTCGAGAAACCGTCTTTGCCTCTATTCCATTTTGATGCATCCCATATATGCTTGCTATAACTTCACGCCATAGAGACATCCTCTCCTCCCCAAATCGCCACAGCCATTTGCCAAGTAAAGCCTTATTTCGAGGACCAAGATTACCTAGAGCCAACTCTCCATCTTTTTTTTGTTTACTTACAACTCCCCATTTCACCAGGTGAAACCGTCTTTTTCCGTTTCCTTCCCACAAAAAATCACGGTGAATCGCCTCAATTCTGCTTATTACCTTTGGTGGAGCCTTAAACAAAGAAAAGTAATATACCGGCATATTCTCTAACGAAGATCTTATCAAAGTGAGACGACCTCCAATGGACAAAAATTGCCGCTTCCAATTTCCCACTTTCTTTGACACTCTTTCCAATACTGAATCCCAAAAACTAACTAAATTTGCTCGCCCTCCCAACGGCAACCCTAAGTATTTAATAGGCAATTTATCCATCTTACATCCAATACTTAACACAAAATCCCGCAATCTTTCGTCACTTACATTGACCCCTGCTAGACAACATTTAGACATGTTAACCCTCAATCCTGACAAGATCTCAAACACTTTTAAAGTACATCTACAAAAAAAAACATTTGCTGAATCGGCCTCTAATAATAACAGGGTATCATTCGCAAACTGCAAATGAGAAATCTGAACCTCATTTCTACCAATAGTAAAACCTTTGATTTTGCCATTCTTCTCCCCAAAAGAGAGTAGTCTACTCAGAACATCAGTAACTAACGTAAACAAAAACGGTGATAGTGGATCTCCTTGCCTTAAACCACGACTTGATGGGAAAAAACCAGACACTTGGCCATTAACAAGTAATGAAAAAGACACGTTATTCAGACACCCTCCCATCCACCTCCTCCACCGATTCCCGAAACCTTTCCATTCCAACACTGAATCTAGAAAACTCCACTCAACTCTATCATAAGCTTTATCCAAATCTATTTTCCATACTAATCCAGGAAGACCTGACTGCTTTTTTGCCTCTACACATTCATTAGCAATAAGAACACTATCAAGGATCTGTCTTCTTCCTACAAAAGCACTTTGATTTTTGGAAATAATACCATCCATCACCTCCTTCAATATCATGGGCAGCACTTTTGCCACTAATTTATAGAGACTAGTGGTTAGACTAATTGGCCTAAAATCCTTTATTTCTTCCGCCCCCGATCGCTTGGGGATAAGACTTATGAAAGTTGCATTGGTAGCCTTATTAATCACTCCATATCTGTAAAACTCCATGAACACCTGACTTAAATTGTCTTTCACATTTTCCCAACATTCTTGAAAAAACACCATAAAAAAACCATCTGGGCCTGGGGCCTTGTCTTTGCCTAACTCTTTTACTGCCCCATATATTTCTTCCAACTCAAAAGGTCTCTCCATCCTTTGTCGTTAGCTCTCATCCAACATAGGATCCTCTGTCGTTGGCTCTCATCTAGGCCTGGGGCCTTGTCTTTACCGAGATAGACTTGCCATTAGAAAATCCATATCATTCTTCACACAATTGTTTAAAAATATGAAACTGCTCAATCCTAAAGATATTAGAACATAATCAATAATTTTGGCGAAAAGAAATAACAAAAACATCAAAAAAAGTAATTTCAAGTGATAAGCATTCTCTTATATGAGATATCAAAATTCAAAGGCCATGAGCTGAAGTTAGTCTAGGTCAATTCAACTGGATCAAGTTAACGTGAAAATCTCTTAAATTATTAAGAAACTGAATTGATTACACAAAATTTTAATGCAAGTATTGTTAAGTCACTTTAAGTGTACGTGATTCATACAAGAACTCAAGATGACCCAAATTAAAATTAGGATTTAATCTGGAGATGTGCTTTGCAATTGTAAAAATGCAAGACATATTTTACCTCTCGCATCTCAGAAACCACAAAGAAGACTGTGCCAGCGTTTATTGTGTCATAGAGTCGAATTCGCCACAATTCTCTGCTACATGGTTGAGGTAAATTCACATCAGGAGGTCCATTTTCGACTCCCTGAGGAAAAGAAAGTACTTCGGACCAGTAGCGAACGTAGCGACGTTGGCTTGGTATCGAGACCTGTCAAAGGCAACATGAGTAATAGTTACAATGTGCCGCTACAGTAAGAAGAAGAATTTTCAGACTTATAAACTAAGCATTTCCTTGAAATCTTGATAAGCCAATAAGTACAAAAAAATGACATGGAATAAACATGTTCAAAAAATGAGTGTTACCAAAATAAGAATGCTTAAATGGACATGTGGCAAAATTAAAGAAGACAAAGTAAAAAATGGTTAGGCATAACATGCATTGGGGAAAAAATTGACGAGAGTAGCTTAAGGTGGTTTGGAGATGTAAAGTGGAGATATAAAGATGCACCTATAAGAAGGTGGAGAGAATGCATATTGAAAGGCTTAAGAGATCAAGAGGAAGACCTAAAAAGACATGTATGGTGTTAATAAAATAAGACTTACATAAACATAAGTTAACTGCCAATATGATTTTTGATAAAGCGAGATAAAGAGACAAGATGTGTCACCGACTTCACTTTTGTGGGAACTGGTTTATGTTGATCATATGATACAACTTTGACAACATGATCCATAATTAACAATATGTTGTCACCACAATCAATCAATCAATAACCAAATGCCTTATACTAACTAGTTGGGGTCAGCTTTCGTTGCCGAAATAGTAAAAAAAAATAATAATAATAGCATTCAAGTACATACCTAGATGAAGGCATAAACATATCATCATGAATGCAATTATGGATTCATAAAGAGTTTCAAAAATTTTGTATCAGACAAACAGATCATGTGATTCCTATAAGCAATTGCATATGAAGACCTAAGGTTTTCATATTCAGCCTCCTGTGGCCCCCACCTTAAATTACTACTTTTACTAGTTTATTAGGTTTTTAGTTTATTTATTTCCTTATTCGTGTAGAGTTATTTTTAGTGGCATACTTGATTAATTCTAGTAGGTCTTTTAGTTTGAAGTCTTGGCTCAAGTAGGGAAGTCAATTGGAAATAAGATTAAGTTAGATTATCATCCCTCCTTTCAAGAGGAAGTCCCTTTGCCTGACTTTTATAATTCAGACAGAATTTTTTCTCCCCTTCATCAAAAGTGGCAACTAGAATTCTAATTTTGTGTTAATGATTCCTCATGGCGGTTCATTCTGTTTATAATTGTAGTTTCTTCTATATTACATAGTGGCTGATTCCAGTAATCCTAAGACCAGTGAAATAGTTGAGTATCTATTCTTTGCTTTTATGGCAATCTAAAGTTACCTTCAATCCCAACTTAGGACATCTTTCTGTTCAAAGTCTTCTAAAGTCCCTAACTCTGTTCCTCAAAACCATATCTTCATCTACTGACTAATTATCTCTAAAAGCAAGCTATTTTTCTAGAATGAAAGTAGCTTCAAGTCCTATCCTGCATCATGCATGTACACTGTTATATGCATATATAATTTTTTATAACAACAAAAAACATATATCAAGATTGTGTCCAGGACAACATGGGTCTTCTACAAGCTCAATTACAGTAGATGCTCAACATGGCAAAATTAAACACTATACTTCACACTGGTGACTAATTATCTCTAAAAGCAAGCTATTTTTCTAGAATGAAAGTTGCTTCAAGTCCTATCCTGCATCATGCATGCACACTGTTATATGCATATATAATTTTTTATAACAACATAAAACATATATCAAGATTGTGTCAAGGACAACATGGGTCTTCTACGAGCTCAATTATGGTAGATGCTCAACATGGCAAAATTAAAAATTATACTTCACACTGGTCTACATAGATAAGCATTGCTGTAATTACATAATACAGCTTACTCCTTCATTATTGGTTGTCCTTCTTTGTGCATACAACTGAAGAGCATCTTCTGCTGACAAACCGGTGTAAAGTAGGTAGGCACACACCATTAGGCCTGTCCGACCTTTTCCTGCCTGCAAAATTGAATGATAATGAAAAGACTAAATCAAATTTAGAAATTAATACATGTAGAAAAGTTTAATCAACCAATAATGCAGGCATCTTTGATGCTCAGACTACGCCGAATAAAAGGTTGGTTAATTACATATGCAAAAATTAGTTGTGATTTCAGTACAGGAAACTGTAAATAGGCAAATTCTTGGAAAGACATATCAGATCTTGGAATAAGATGCCCACTTGGGCAGATTTTGTGAATTACAAACTACATTACATACAATTTCAACACAAATCAATTGATAAATTTCGAACATAGCCAAGTCAGAAGTTGCACATTTGTATCACATTTTTACATTCTGAGAACAATATGATTCATACAACTCTGACTTGACCAAGATTCCAAATTTTTTTTGAAAACAAAAATAATACAGCAATGTTAAAAGTTGTAAACTATGAATGTACAAAACAAATCTAGTCTAATATAAAGAAAACATGTAGGAAAATCAGACCAATGAATCACAAATGCAGGAAACCATACCATGCAATGTATAACAGCAATGTTTTGTGGATTATCAGAAAGCCATGAATGCACATTTTCACAGAAAAGCTTGATCAGTCGGAGTGACGGAACATGGTTGTCGTCAAATGGAAATGTTTCCACACGGCCATGAAAATGTGAAGGATCATAAGTTTCTTCTATGCACAAGTTATAAATCTACAAAAACCATAAAGAAAATGGACATGTTAGTGGGAAAAAAAAAGGCTGCAGATGGAAGATACCATAGAACATAAAGAATACTGTATTTAAGGGTACATTAGTTCTGGAACAAAACCAAGATTTATGAAAACCATAATTCTGAACAACCAAAATAAGGTGGCTCTGTGCAGTCAAATAATAACAATGGTGAAGTAATATCATTATGGAAATGTAAATAAATAAAAGTGAGCAAATGTGGGGGAAGGACAGTAATCAGCTGAAATTCTACGAACAGATGACAAAAAATAACGTGTCCCATATATTGATAAGTATTGTTTAAAACAGTATGGAATCGTATCTTCCAAAGTGGACTTCACCCAAAAAAAAAAAAGAAGAAGAAGGATAACAAACTCTGATACAAAATCCACACTTTTCAACAATCACATGAGTCTATCAAATTATTTTCTCAAACAGATCACGCATGCTATACACCAATTGGTAACAATTACAAGGGAGAGGCAGAGGATAGAGTGACTGCCAAAAGAAAAAGGTACATTCCCAAAAGAAGTAAACTTGATAATCTATTACAGAAAACAAATTGATGCATCAATGAAATAAAACAAAATGTACATGTAAACAGAAGAAAAAGTTTCAAATGTAGACCTTATAATGTCCCAGATGCCTCATGTCCAGCACAGATTTGACTTGCCAGATAGGGTTCCGGTACATTGCTCGCATTTTTTCTGAAGGGAATGACATTGCCAATAAATGATCAGTGATATATGACATGTCAAGATCATAACCTCCAACGAGCATCCGTCTCCGTTTCTTAGAGACTAGGTTACGAATATAGAAAATTCTAGTCAGGCAATTGATCAGGTGATTCCGGCCAGGGAGTACTCCTACATTTCCTGCCTTCCTTGGTCCTTGCTTTGTAAATTTTAACCCCATTTTGACTGATGAAATAGGATACCTGAAAAAAAAAGAACAAAATTGACCTAAAAATCAGAAACTCAGTGCCAACAAACTGGATTTAAGTCTTCGAGTGGTATTAATATTTGATTTCCTCAAATAACACTTCTGTTTTCGACTTTAGATGAATAAACTGCTTTGCAGTTCCAAGGAAAACTTTCATCTTTTCTTAAACATTTCTGAGGTTTTGGAATATTGACTATGAACATAGATTTACTTGTCAAAGTATATTCATTTTGAATCAGTTATCTAATCCTCCCCTCATTAAAAGGATCAGATGAGTTACAGATAAATATTGTAAACCTGACTATATTTTTCATGTATGGGGTAAAAAAAATCTCTAATTATTCCGTCAAAAGCTTTGAGGCCTTTGAGCATACTCAGACATGATTGTTCAGCTTTAAGCATACTCAAACCTTATCTACCTCGCATTAGCATATGAGAGAGAGAGAAAGAGAGAGAGAGAGGAAAACATCGTAGCTTCTATTCTTTTGTTTTTGCCGATTTAAATTTCCTGCATTGATATTTATTATCCCAGTCTGATCAATTTAAAAAGCAGTTCAGCTGTACCCAATTAATCCACCGGGAAAAAAATAAACAATAAAAAGCGGACTAAATCAGTCATAGATTTGATCTTTCAAGCACCATCACGGGAAAAAAAAAAAAAAGATCAAACATACCCCGGAAGATAATAAGATCATGAAGCTTCTGTATTGATCGTTTAGATGCTTTCCTGATGAGAATTAGGGGAGAATGAAGCGATTTCTAGGGTACCCAACTGCTCAAATAAAACCAAAAAGAGGTTTCGAAATGGAAGTTGAGCAGGAAAACCCTGGAAAACGCTTGCAATCTCTGTGCAAGCAAAGCTAATGTCTACGTTGAGGAGGCCAAAAGATGATATCCATGTTTTGGTTGCGATAAGAGAGAGATAGAGATGGAGAGAGAATGTCCGTTAATTCAAACTGAGCTAAATTTGGAGGGAGTTTGAGTCCCACTTCTCAACCCCAAATTTGGAGGAAAAAGGGCCGCAGCCCCGGGGCTAGGGCTCCCCAGAAATGGAGAGAACGGTGGTCCGACGTGTTAATAATACCTTCTCCCAGATAGCTGGAAGGGTTGACTTCCCTAGTCTCTTGACCTTGACTTTTTTTCTTCTCTCTCTTCATGAAATTTCGCATGCCATGTCAAAATCCACCCAACCATAGAAGTATAAATTATTTCCCACTAAATTATCTAAAAAATGCGAGACACTTACAGGACCATTGACATGTTTTTCTAAGAACGGGTGTTGCAGTCTTTCCTTCTTGCATTATACTTTTTTTAAATTCATTGGGGATAACTCATTCTCAAAATGCAACCAAACACCTATCTTACTACTGAAACTCATTCCAAGCCATGGGATAAGTTTCTAAAATGAACGCTAAATGATGCCTAAGTACCGATTATGCAAGGCCCAAGGATCGGCCTAAAGAACCAATAAATAGTAAAATAACACTTATTCTCAATTATCTTCCGAATTATTTTTAAAAAGTATCACTTAAAAGAGTTAAACTCAATGTTCCCATTTTAAAATCCTAGGGAGTGGCGAACTGGCAATGCACACGTATACACTTAAACCCTTGCATAGAATTCCTTTTTTTTTTTTTTTGTAACATCAGATACAACCTACTTCGTACGTAGGTTAATATGGATTTGAGTAAAATAGTGTCAGAATCAAGCACTTAACCAATAACTTAAATTATTGGTTGAGTATTAACAAATTGGTATCAGAGTCAGGTTTCGGATTCAAATCTTACACAACATGTTTCCTGGAGGACTTGAACCCGAAACCTAACTTAGATAGCAACTTGTTAGGATCAAGTGCTTACCACTGCACCAATAACTTAAATTGTTGGTTAGAGTGTACCTTTATTTTCTTATACTATTGGGAGGATTTTAGACTTTGGAAGGTTAGGAAGGTTAATTAACTAGGGTTAATTAGCTAGGGTTAATTAACTTAACAAATAGGAAGGTTAATTAGCTAGGGTATAATATATTTTGATTAGGGCACCAAAGATATATATATACATATATACTAGGATACTAGAGGCTGAGATTACGCATTTTGTAAGTCAATCAAGTTATGCAAACAAGAATTAGTAAACTAATTATGCCTTAGAGGTTCACATAAGCAAGAACTTTCTACAACAAAGGAAAAAAAACCACACTTACATATATAAAGGTTGTTTTACAAAACTGAGAAGTCCCCTCCAATCATATCTAAATGCAGTTGTTTTGCATAATTAAGATGTGCTCTTTCTCCTGAACTTTTTTATAGCTTTTCATATTGTTTTACTGAATTTATTTATATGCTCGACTAGGCCTGAAGAAGGTTAAATCAAATAATAATGATGATGTGAACAGTGTGAACTCCCAATGCAACAGATGTTCTTTACAGATCAAAGGCTTCAGGTTCAAGTTGGGTGAAATGGGGGCTCTCATGAGCAACTTGAAGCAGTTCAAGATCATCGTCCCACGAATCGCGAAAGGTCTCCAAGTTGGTTTCTGCATTTCTTAAAGCTGACAAGCAGAGCTCCTTCTTCCATTCTTCTGTGTGTGGAAATCCAATGTAATCTCCATACTTATCACAGTACTGCAAGAAAGAAAAAGTATAGCCTTTTGGGTCAATTCAGAAGCCTAACTTCATTCATTAGTCAAAAAGAATTGAAACTTGAGAAAACTAAAAAGCTTTTCATTCATTCGATGTCTTTATAAAAGTTGATATGACACTTCCCCTAAGTGATTTCTACAGCATAATTACGCCTTCCTTCTTCCTTTTTCTTTCTTTCTTTCAGGTAAATAGATGTAGATTGTTACCTCAAAGCTTGCGATATCATGCGTATTTCGCTGTGGTATTCCTGCAACATCCCTTGAGTGATAAAATTCTTGAATGGACTGCATCATGTCCTCCCATGATGGCAATGTTCTTTTACCAGACAACAGCTGAGCTATCCATTTTGCTTGTGATTCAAAGAAAGGGAAGCCTATGATCTACATCAAGTAAGGAAGTTGTTCAAAACAGGGAATTTGGATTGATTAAGTGTCTTTCAAACATTTGATAATCTAATGTAATTCTTATAACAGTTTTGGGACAAGACTACCTTTCTAGGAATGCCTATAAAAGAGAGAGAGGGAGCAAGTGAAGGGGGGAATGTGTGCTCATACAGAGGCCCCACTCTGTTATCATCCACAACTACTATTCCTTTGGTGTCAAGGAATGGGAAAGAGTATGAATACCTACAAGAAACATTGAAATACAAGATTACTTTTATTCATTATTGTAGATTCTATCTCAAGCCATGAGTTAGATCTAAAAATTGCCAAAAATTGTCAGAGAATCACCATAGTAAGAAGGATAATTACCCAGTACAGTATATGATTGTGTCGGCAATTACCGAAGAACCATCGACGAATAGAACCCGCCCATCCCCCCAGAGGGAGTCTATCTGCAAAATTTCATACCATTCTTGTACATTATCATTTCATTTTTTTTCCTTTTTTATTTTTATTTTTTGTGCTCCAAAACTTGCAGAATCAGCCAAACACACCAAATAATTGTACAGAAAAGAACAAAAATTTTACCCCACACACACACATACAAATATGTAGTACGACTCTTTTTTTTAGTGGGGTATGAAAATTATTTGGTTCTCCATTATTGGTACGATCATATGGGGGATGGGGTACCTGGGGGTGAAGGTGTAAGGTCTTATGTTTGGAGAGGACTTTGGATAACCCCTCAGAGACTTCAAGCGATTTGGAACTGAGGTGAATTTCTTTTGCTATGTCCACAAGCTCCATTGAAATGTCTTGTCCACTTAATGAGTTTCCAACAACCACCACAACCTGCAGATTGATTAGCTGAAAACATTAATGACCAGTTGCACTTGATATTGGAAATTATTATGGTTATTGTGCTTTGATCCATATAGAAGCCCTTCTCATCACCTCATTACTAAATGATTCAGGAACCCTGTAAATATGACTATGCATTTGCTTCCTCCTCCATGTATCCATTCCTTAATACAACAAGAACAAAACCATGAAGTGAAAAAAGAAGTAAAAGAGAATGGAAAAGAAAAAGCTGCTTTCTGGTGAGTAAAGAAAATGTTCATACCTTTAATGGAAGGCAATTTAGGCTGGGAGTAATGGCCTGTAGCCACAACCACTGCATCAAAGGTCTCCTCTATTACCTTATCAGTCTTCTTGACTTTGCTTCTAACAACCCATTTCATATCTTTGCTATTTATGGCAGAATCCACCATGCCCACATAATCAACCCTGGTATTGAACCTTATCATCTCCCTCAATCCAAACCATTCACAGAAATCCCTGAGATACAAGAAAAGTTCCTTATGCCCAGGAAATCTCCTCATGTCCCTACCTTTCTTGACCAGAAATGGGAAGTCTGTGAATCCCATTATCTCCCTTGGTGAAAGCAACCTAAGGGAGGCATAGAGACTACTATGCACCTTCAGAATATTGGCTCTGCCTAAAGGGTTTTCAAGTTCCACATTAGGGTCATACAGCCATTGCCCTCCAATGTCATGGTTTTGTTCTATAACCACCACACTGTGACCTTCTTTTCTGAGCTCCCTTGCAGCAACCAAGCCTGAAGGTCCTGCACCAATCACACATACATTTTTGGAGTTCTTTGTCTCGAGAACCATGGTGGCCCGGCCGGCAAGGTCTCTCCCGGGATAATTTCGGCCGGTGACTGCGAGGGTGATTGCAGTGCTGGCTTTGTCTCTTTGAAATTCCTGCCTTCAGAGGCTTTTATAGGTGAATTGATACTGTAAACCGTAAAGGGACTTTATCATATTTAAAAGAGACAGTTTGTCTGCAAGGAGACAACACGATTTCAACAAAATAATGGGATGATATTATGCTATTTATGTGCAATTTTCGACCCTTTTGGAAAAATCTGTATAATATTCATTAGCGACTAAGCCATTCCATTTATGGTAGGCTCAAACGGACCGGGCCGGCACATGGCGAGGTTTTAGTCGTGCCTCTCTGCTGTGCCCTGTTGAGCCAGCTTATGGAAGACCAAAAAAATCTAATTTTAAAACTATTATATCCTTTGAATAATCACAAATTTCTATGTAGGTGCATATTGCACATGCACCATCTGAGGTATATATATACATACATATCTTGCTTATGGTTACAAAATATCCAAATTCAGTTTATTATACAAAATCAAGGCATGGCACAATATTATATCTAGCTCGATATTCACATGGCATCTAATTATCGTTTGCTCCAGGAGCCTATGGCAGATGTTGCTTAAGTGAGATGCTGTCATGACTATTAAATTTATTGAAAAATGGGAAAAGCCACTTAAGTGGTAGTGCGATGATATCTTCTGCTACTACTCATCCAGCAAGTGTGAGATGCTGCCATGTGTAGCATCTCACGGTTGGGCCTTTTCGTAAATTTTTCTTCTTTTTTTTTACATTTTTGAAGGAGAAAAAGCTGCAACCATTGGATGTTACATGTGTCAACATCTGAATGAAGCAGCAATGACAGCTGCAATCAATTGCGGCAGATGATTTCAACTGAGTGGTAGCATGCAGGCTCCTGCAGCAAACAATTTTTTTCTAATATGCTGTACTTGTATGTGATATTCTCATTATGCTATTTTCTTGTAGTTTCTCAATATATACTCTTGACAACTGTTTATCCTAATGACATACAATGGATCCCCAATCCCACCAATCTAAACCTTGAACCAGTTTAAGGTAAAAATGCCGCGGCAACATATCTCTAGACTTACAATTGAAGGTCAGCAGCAATCAAGGAGATATTAGAAAAAGGGCTAGTCCAGTGCACGAGGCTCTTGCTACTGCACGGATTTTGGAAGAGTATGATGCCCGTAGCCTTTCCCACAAAGCGGGGATGCTGTTTCTTGTAACTCAAACCTGCAACAAATTTTGAGTCCACATATTTAACATTCTCTTTATCATGGTGTAGATAATGGCAATGTATGTTATTGGCAACATATAGATGATTTGATTTCTCTCCTCAAATGCATATATGGATTTTGATCATTTTGTAGCTTAAACATCAAATATACTAGTATACTAATCTCACTTCATATAATAAAGTTTCATATCACAAATTACATTTCCTGCATACATAACTTTCAAAATGTTATATAATTTGACTATTTTTGTCTACTTAATTATTAAAATCTTCTAAACAAATTTTACCCATGTGTGTGCTAAAACCATAATTAGTTTTTCTATATATTGATCTATCAATGTCTTCTATTTATTATTTTTCCACCCCATGCATAATAATTAATGTCATTTTATATTCATGTAGGTTGTGGTTTACAACTCCTTTCTTAAAGGGAAAAAAACAAATTAAAGGCTTCAAAAGGAAAAATATGATGGTTTCTTGCAAACTATTTTTGTCCCCACACATGAATGCCCCTTCTTGAAGCCATGGAAACATGGTTGACAAAGTATTCATTGACCTAGTTGTTATCATTTTATTGAAACTTTTGTTATTAATTTTGAGGACCACTCTTCCATTCATCTCCTTTCTTCCTATATTTTGCAATCTGTTATGTTGCTTCCACATCTGTTGCTTCCAGATTACAACTTACAGAATAAAAGAAAGAAGATAAATGAAATGGCCTGTGCTCTTTCCAGTTTAATTCCACTTTGTTGCATGATGGAAGATGCTGATTATTCACTTCTCTGCGATCATAGATCCTTGGATCCTATAATTACAATATGGCTTTGATTCAAGTTTTGGAAAGCTTGTACGTCAACATACTTGGAAACATTATAATACTTGTGGTTCCTGAACTAGCCTACATGAACTGAGTCAACTGAGACAATAAGAATTGATGCCATGCCAGATCTCTGGAGTTGAAGCTTTTTGGGATATGGCTTTTATAACTAGGCCTCCTCATAGGTGGAATCATGTCCCAGAGTGGTTCAAAACACTCATTAATATTGTACCAAACAAGTAACCTATAAAGGTTTAGCCCATTCCAAACTCACTCCTAACCCTATTGGGTTAGTAACAGAGCAAGTTGAGGTTGACCCAGCTGACCCAGCTATTATAAATTAAAAAAATGTGAACATTTTTAAAATAAATTATATACATTAAAAATATATTAAATATGTAATATTTTAAACATATTTTATAAATACAATACCTATATCTATACCATATATAACGAGAATATGCCCTTGGGAAGCGTGCCAACAACTATGCACGACTTCCCCAAAAAGCCCTTACAGTTAGTCCTAAAGGCATCATTAATATAGAGTTAGAACAGTCAAAACTCAGCCTATTCATTTAAAATCTACACAATGTCCAAAACTATTCCCTTCCTCTACGTGTAGTATTGCACGTGCATCCCACTAGTTATATATAACGAGAATAAGCCCCTCGGGAAGCATGCCAACAACTGTACACGACTTCCCCAAAAACCTTTACAGCTCGTTATTAAGGCATAGTTAATATAAGGTCAAAATAGTCAAAACTCTGTTTATTTATTTAAAATCTGGACAATTGCAAAACTGTTCACTCCCTCTATTTGCAATACTGGACGTGCACCTTGCTAGTATATTATAAAACTAGGTCCATTGCCTGGTGCGACCCGACAAGGGTGTGCACATATATAAATAACTTAAAATCAAGTCGGGGTCCACGGGGGCGAGTTGAGCTAAACCCTAACCCGATTGATGCCATAACAAACCCTCCTTTCTTGTAATTTTTCAATGCAATGGAAAAAAAAAAGGATTTTTGACTTGCCATTTCCTTACACACGTTTTGTTAAAGGGTACCTCTAAAACCCCACCTTCAAAGGAATTGACCGTCGTCAAACAGTCACGAGAAAAAAGGAACGAAAAAAGGCAAAAACAACACTAAGTGATGTCAATCGAATCAAAAGAATTGACCGTTCATCGTTTACTCCAATTCTTTTATCCTTCACGATTGCATCATTACGTTGAATTCAACCAAATGTTACGAAATCAAAAGATTTGTCTCCCCCCGGAACCCTAAATCACTGAAAGAAAGACAAGATGTCTCTTGTTTAGCGTAGCATTCATAATTCATATTAAAAAAGCAGACCCTACCGTGTTCACCATCATACTCTAAATATCAGATTGTTTTTTTTAAAGTCTTTAAAGCATCTGCTATAAACAATGGGGTCCATCAAAATTGTCCAATATCCCATACATAGCTAACCCAATTAATCCTCCTCATTTACTCCATTTGAGTTTTGTGGTAAGTGAGAGATGGGGGACAAGTACTCCTTGCTAAAATTGGGTTATTGCATGTTTCCTTTTTCCTTTTTTGGTCTTTCGGTTGTTTAACATGGTATCAGAGTAAGAGATCGATTGTCCAACTCGTAGGAGATATTGTTATCTTGTCATTTATTTGTCTATTTATATTCTGGGTGTCTGTCCTGTGTTTGTGCTCATTGCTCAATATATATGTTTTTATGCAAAATCCTAAGGTGTTCGTGTCTTGTGTTTGACTCCCTATATAGAATGCATTTCCTCTAGAGCTAAAATCCGATGGTGCCATTAAACCACCGGATGGGATGTGTTTTGAGATGTGGGACCCCATATTGAAAAGGGGTATCCATCAACACGTTCCACGCTGTTACCACTGAGTGGCACCAGGTAAAACGGTCTCCCCTATATATATTTCTATGAAAAGTTATACGTGTGGGGAGTGTTGAGTTATCAGCCCTTTGATATACATAATAACACCATTACCTTGTTGTTTAACAATAAGTGATTCCCTGACTTGATTAAAGTGAAGGCACAGTTTGGCTACTATATATAACAGAATTTAGTAAATAATTTCTCCATCATTTCCTTCCTCCTTTTACACTAATGAATTAAATCAAATGATCTTATTCTAGCATGAAATATAAAAAAGAAAAAATAATAATTCCCAGTTTTTTTTTTTTTTAACAATTAAGCTTTATGACTCAAATGCATCAGGATTTGTTCCCCATGGCTATAACTTATTCATTCTCAAGGGAGGAAACCATAGTCCATCCCAGTGAACATGGTGATAAACCTTGTTTCTACTCCAGATGATCATGTGGTCTCAATGACATGAACATTGCAGCATATTGGAGAAGGCGACGCTCATTACCGACGTTTTGCATCACTGGAATCACAGGACCTCTAGTCCTCATCATGTACCGATGCCACGCAAATTGTATGTTCACCGCCGCCCATGTTCGCCAATTGGATGAGTAGTACCTTGCTGTCCTCTTAAGCCTCTCATTAGCAAATTTGTACCTGAAGTGATCTGTAATATACCGGAGATCATTTGCTTCCAAACCAAATGCTTCTGTTGATTCAATACAAAGAAACGTAGCCGATGAGGCAGGAAGACGGTCGATGAACGGCCGCCGAAGGCACCATGAGAGCAGCTCATCACCCAGAAAGCTTCCAGGGCCTAGCATACAAGTTGCTACCATTCCCCTACTTAGGCTTTGACCACTCTGTAAGCGGCCACGTACTATGAACACCATCCTTGGCACTGGGTCTCCTTCTCTAATAACCTACGCCCAAATAAGAAGGCAAACTAAATATATATAATTTGTTGGTCACAATGTATAGTTAATCTAATGGATTACATAACCAATTTGAATTTGAGGGTACCTTTTCGTTCTTAGAAAAAATTAGAGGCTTAACTCGATCGCAGATGTTGTCAAGGATTAGATCATCCAAATCATGGAACAAAGGTACCTGTGGAGCTAGGATGAAATTAAGTTCAAAAACACTTGTGAAGTAAATAAAGTGTAGTTAAATGAGGCTGACTAGCTAACACTTGGTTTTTGGTTAATTACCTTCTTCATAAGATCAAGACAAAGATGGCGCTTAATATCGCGCCTAAGTCCTTGAGGCAGGTCTTTGATCAGTTCCATCTCATCATCTCCTCCCATGGCTGTCCATTTCTGGCGCTCGAAATGGCGTACCCGCCGTCTCAGCTGCGAAGGGAGCTGTCTTCGACGCATCCACCATTCCAAGTCTCGGCAACGCAGTTGCATTTTCCTCTTCTTTGCCATGACTGCATGCAAGAAAACCTGTATAAGATCAAAGCCTCCCAATTAGTATCTGTCACCAAAGAATAGAATATATTAATTAATTGATAAATAAAGGAAAATTGAAGATTGTAAAGAGTATATAAATGTATCACCTGTATGTTACCGATCAATAAAGTGAAGAGCAGTAGTCCGCTAAGCACAATAATTATACTGAAAATCACTTCTAGCCAGTGACTTGTGGGTTCAAGATCGTTTCCGAAAGTGCTGTATTCAAATAACAAAGAAGAGAAGAGAAAAATTAAATACTGTAAGCAGACTTGGTTAACAACCCATATCATAATCTTGTCATCTGAGACTATATGCTAGTTTTTCCATCCTTACCTCTTGCATTTTATGTATATATATTTGATGCATATTTAAGCTATTCTAGTCGATCTTCTAATAGAAAGTCTCTACAAATTCACCTCCCCCGCCACCCTAAAAAAAAAAGGGCAAATTGGGTTTTAGTGATACTTTTTAAAATAATTCAGATTCAGTCTGTCAATTCTTGAAAATTAGGAATTAGTGATACTTTTTAAAAATAATTATGAATCAGTGTCATTTTACTATTCATAAAAGCTTTCTTCTAACAATGCCCTCAGAAGACCTTGAAAATCTTTTCACTCATTTAAGTACAAGTGAGGTTTGCAAATCTTTTTGAGGGTATTTTTGGAAGAAATTGTACATGAACATTTAAATGACACTAACTCTCAATTTTCAAGAATTCGCCAAGTGAATCTGAATTATTTTGAAAAATAACACTAAAAGCCAATTTTCCCAAAAAAGGATGAATTGGGCCTAACAGGCCAGGCTTGGGCTTCATTTAGGCCCATAAGCAAGAGAGGACTGAGCTTGGGCCGTCATAAGGCCTCTTATACCATATGATGAGCCAGCCTGTAAATGACCTCACCTAGCTCATCTCAACATGAGTAAGACATGTTACCCATACCTAAGGCACATGTAGTAAACTTACTCTAAAGGAACCTGGACCTAGCTATGGTGACCCTGACTGGTTACATATCTGCTTTAGGTGGGGCCAAGTCCATCCAGAACTTGGCCTCATCTATGCTCACTAAATTGATAGCAATGGTAATGTATGCCACATGCATGCACCAACTCATCACCACCAAGTTCCATCATTGTCAACTGTGAATTTAATGCCTCTGCATTATTGTCATCACAAACATCTCTTGAAGATACTAATCATACCTTAGGGTCATTAAGCCCCAAAATATGGGGTAAAGGATCTTGATGGTAACAGAATTGCTTGAAACAACTGGAAGTGCAATCTTATATATCCCGAATCGAAAGGGGCCATTGCCATTTAGACACACCGGGATTCTGACTGGCGGCACCGTCGAATTACCGCCACAGGAATTCCCTATCAAGTTTGTTGGTAGGGGAAGCCGGGAACAGACCTCCTTGGAGCAAGCCAACGAGAGGTTGCAGTTGCTCTCTCCGGTGCATCGTTGTCGAAGGCACGACGCAACTCGCTGGATTGCAAGCACATACCAGCAACCACCTGCAACCTGTTAATTAAGAACAAAGGGAATTTGTATAAGAGAGTTATATAATATGTACATGTGGTTTTAAGTATATAAAGTACATTTTCTGTACTTACATGAGATGCAATGAAGTAGGCGATGAGATTAAGAGCAAAGCCCCACCAAATGGTGCCAAAGACATAACCAGTGACCTTCTGCATTCTCTTCATTAGGCAAATGCTGTGATAAACCTTGGGAAGGAATTGGAACAGAAAAATTAGAAGAAGGATGGTCATTATCAGCTTGATCCTCTCTTCCCTTATCAGTTTCGGCACAACCAGCCAAAACACAGTCTGCACAAGAATCACAACAAAATCAGCACTAACTTAATTAAATTAAACTATGTCAAGTCAGTCATTATGTATGCCCACATTAAAGGCATATTTCATGAGGCTATTCACAAAAAATAACATTAATATCAAAGTTTAATTGGATGTATAACTTGTTTAGGAGATAAAAGTCATTCAAATAAAATGAAGAATATTTTATAAATACTCTCCGGTCAGGATCTTCTGTATTCTTTTTATATAGTATATAAGTAGATAATTATAGCAAAATATATGATACTAAACATCAAATTAGCCACGTGGCTTGGTTAGTTCGAATGCACATACCTAGCCGCAAACTTGACATGCACATATCTATACTATACTATACTATACTATATATATAAAGCAAGGCGCTCCCTTGGGAAGTGTGCCAAGCAAAATGTTCATCTTTCCACAATAGCCCTTCATATCCACCGTCAATACTTATCAATAACACGGTATAATGGTCAAAAGTGTCTCAAATCTCTCAAAACCTAACAATCCATTTTAAAACCGCTCCCACCCTTTTTCTTATGTGCATGTGTGCAATAGTGCACATGGGCCCTGCTAGTATATATATCGAGAATAGGCTTTTTTGGGGAGTGTGCCAACAAGTATGCACTTCCCCTAAAAAGCCCTTATCATTTATTGTAAATGCATCATTAATACATGGTTAAAATAATTAAAACTATGCAAATTCATTTAAATCTGAAGAGTTGTAAAACTCTTTCGATTATCTACATGCACGTGGACCCCGCTATTATCTATTTATGGGTGCTTAAGGACTCTTATAGCCTTCTAAAGTCCAAGACAATAGAAATGTCACCTGTAATGATTTTTATAACTAGCAAAAGAGTAGCTAGGCAGTAAACCTCAAAGTCAACAGTTATCGTACGGGTTGTCTGTTTAATCATTTTTGAAAAATGATTCCTTACGTGGGGCCTATCGAGCTGTCTGACTTGACAGCTTTTGAAACTTCAGCAACGTAAAGGGTATCTACGTCTTTCTAAATAAATACGGAGGCTCGTGAAAGGACACAAATGCCCCTAACGCTCGTACGTGTTCAAATCAATCAAGCAACCAACCTGAGGCACGGGGAGTATCACGAAAGCATCGAACCAGAATCCCCTCAGGGACCGCACGTAGTGCGAGGCAATGTCACGTGCGTCCCACACGAGCTTCCCACACCCTACCACGAGCGACTCCCTCGACACGTACGCCAGCCGGAACTGCAACCACAGGTGGCAGAGATGCACCGCGTCGACACCCGTGCGAAGGATGGTCACTATTGCCGCCAGACCACCGTCCATGTACAGGCACGGAGCACCGTCCCGACCGATTGAAAGAGCGTAGAAGAAGAGAGGATCGATGGCTAGTGCCAGTCCTCGTGCCAGCAAGAACGCACGGTTCCACCTCTGCACCTTCTTGCTACGTGGATCAAGAACTCTCCCGAAGAAGCCGGACGACGACGCCGACGACCGTGGATGGCCGGACCGGTGGGTCTTCCGGCTGTTCTGGATGGGGATCAGCGACGAACCGGCACAGGCCTCCCAGACCGGCGGGTGAGCTTGGTCGCAGCTGGTGGAGTGGAAGACGGGGACACCCACTTGGGTACAAGCGTAGCACTCGTTGGGGCTGGAGATGGGGCTGTCTGCTCCGTCGCCGGACTCGTCGGCGTAGGTCTTCTGTCGCCGGAACATTCCAATCCACCTTTGGAGGGAGATGTGGAATTCCATGGCTGGAGGAAGGGAACCATGGGCGAGAAGAGGAGATTGAGAGAGAGAGGAGGAGAAGTAGAGTAGAAGAAATTAATGGGTGAAGAGAAGCTCATATAGAGAAATACAGAGGAGGAGATCCGGGAGAATAATTGTATTTGAGTGGGACGAAGTACTGAGTAGGGAAGGTTGTGGTGTGGATCTGCCGGAGAGAGAGAGAGAGAGAGGATTATTTGGAGTTATTTGTCTGATCTCTGATAAAAGCATGTGTCATGGAGCACATGAATGTGGGGCGCGGGGGTGCGAGCGAAACGACGTAAAACATGATTACCAACAAAAAAAAAAAAAGGACGTAAAACACGTTACGGAAACGGAACATCCCATCGATGGTGATTCGTGAAATTGATACTTGGTAGGCTTGTGTTTTAGACTTTTCGTCAGAAACGAAACGGTTAATTTAGGAATGATCGGACCGTGAAATATCTCACAATCCGTGTTTATTGAGGTGGGATCCACCTGATACATTTAAATAAATAAAAATAATATGACTGTGAGATGCTCCACATGACAACATCTCACAGTCAAATCAATCTGCAATGCAGTAAAATATTGCAGACGATTTCATCTCGTTAATTTACTAGTTCTTCTATACACATGCGATTAATACTATGAGAATATGATACGGAAATTAATTACTGCATCTAATTTCCTGTGAACCGCTAATTTATTAGGCTTTGTAATTGGTGCATTCATTTTAAAAATTAAAAAAAATTTTTTTATGAAATGAATTAATAAGGTGAATTAATGTACCAATTAATCAAGACACTATGGTGTACCGTTGTAACATGATTTATTTCAAGTACATTATCATGTGTGCTATTATGGTATGAGAGTGTACGTGCAGTAATGTACTTTACGTGCCAGTGCCAGTGCCACCCCTAGTGAATCTAATAGTAAACAAAATAGATCCAATCAATACATCTACCATACTCATATATAGAAGAAACACTTAACAAATAACAATCTCGATCTGGATACTTCCAAAACCTTCACGTCACGTTGAGAAATTCTTTGGCATATTCGAAACAGTGTCCGCTATGTTTGGGTTATGTAAGACCCTAAATTGCATTTTTAATTAGTTAATTATTGTCATACCAAAAAAATAGTTAATTATTTTAAACAAAATCGGAGTAGAAAATCAAACATGAATCGATCAGTCTAATTCCTTGCATCGAAATCAAATCTTTTATTACATTTATCTTAATTGGTCCCTATTAATGGAGCGTGCATCCTCTACAGCGGGGGCTGTTTATATTAATGGAGCGTGCATCCTCTACAGCGGGGGCTGTAAACAGCCCCTCACATTCCGTGTGGGCCCCACCATTCATTTGGGGGGCCCCACACTATACATGTGAGGGGCTGTTTACAGTGGGTGCTGTAGACGATGCCCACTCCTATTAATGTGGTTGCGAGATGTTGTCATATGGAGATTTTTTGTTTTTTTGTTTTTTTCGTGTGGGCCCCTATTTGAAACATTTACAATGATCAGAAAGCATTGACCATGGGATGCTCTACTTGACAACATCTTACAGCGATAACAAAGAATAATTCAAGTAAATATAAGAGAAGCTTTCATCCCACTTGCACCTATTTCTTCCACAGCATCATTAATTTGAAAGAGATTTAACAGTTATAGTGACACTTACAATCTGCCTTTATTACGTGGTAACACCCATTTAATATCAACTTAATAACATTAAATTGTATTTATTTATTTAATAGGGAAAAATAATCCAAATATAATGCTTTAATAATAATTAAACATTTAAGTATTAAAAAAATGCGAATTTCCCATTATTTTGGTGACAGAGCTCATTCTCTTTTATGTAGGGATGACATGTAAGTTAAGAATTACCTCCAGTATGTCTTCAATGAGTTGAAATCATCTATAATGCTTCCCTGAAGTGCTCCCTGATGTGGCCGTGAGATGCTGCCATGTGGAGCATCTCACAGCCACTTTTTTTTCATATGGGGCCCACTTAATACATTTATAACATATGAAAAAACAGTGACCATGAGATGCTCCACATGGCAGAATCTCACAGCCACATCAAGGAGCACTTCAGGGAAGCATTACAGACGATTTCAACTCGTCTTCAATGTGGCATCTATCAATCCTTGCAGACCATTTACACACAGGGAGAATAAAACTATATATGTTTAAATGTCCCGTGGAATATGTGGAAGGCCCCAAGAACATTTTTGCTTTGATGAGATGCAATCAAAACTCTTCAAATAGTTTCTGAAGTACATACATAATCACAAGTAAATGGTAAATGCAGTAAGAGCTGGTTCTAACAACTTGTGAATTAGAAGCAAGAAGAGTACTGGTTGCCCTTTCGTATACTAGGAGAAGCATGACCTTTCATGCTGGAAGAGACTTGTGGGAACAAAAATAAATTATAAGGTCCCACCAAGTAGATGCAACCATTAATTGACATGTGGGTCAGCCACATCAGCATAATTGCACGACGAGATGAGATGACATTTGTCCTTTGTAATTAATCTCTGTGGGGCATATGAGAGCGATTCACATCATGTAGAGTCTCTACCTGCACCCTTATTCGGAGCTTTAGTTTGTGTCAAGTGTAACTAAATATATACAGTCATATCATTTAAGCGGTTTTTTTAATACCCACGGCATTGTCCTGTGGAGGCTTCAAATAAAAGTGCAGATATATTATGTTATTTAATGTTTTATAGGTTAATTAACCTTCCTTATTACCAACTCTATAGGGTTAGGAGCGGGTTTAGTATGGGCTAAACCCTTAATGGTCTATGTCAAATGTTGTTAAAATCCACAACAATCCCACATCGTTGCCATCCCTAGCCATGCATATAATTTTGAATTTTTCATTAATTTATACAAAAGTTATTTTTTAGCTGAATCCTATGTATTACGTGAAAATTATTTTCAATTTAAAACTCAATATATTACCTAGGGTTAATATATATTATAACAAAAAGGTGGGGTATATTTCCAAATAAGCTCCCATATAAGTCACCTGCATGTTCAAGCCGAGAGCGTTTCGTCTGGAGCCACTCAGTGGAACCAGCGTGAAACGCATGGATGGATGCTCGTGTCAGTAAGGGCCCCACACATCCATATTCCATCCCAGTCGTGCGTTTCAGGCTGCTCCACTAAACGGCTTTAGACGAAATGCATATGTTCAAGCCACTCCATACCAGCATAGCTCTTCTTTATATAGTAATAATCTTCAATTGAGATATTGTTTGCAAATACATGAACATATATAAACCCAAAAGAAAATATTACATTTTTGCCTCATGGGACCACAAAAAAATTTTATTTTATGAAAGTAAATGCTACATTTCAAATACTTGTTAATCCTGCTGTTTCAACCTTAGAAAGTCTTCATGTTGTCTACAATAATTTAAAAGCAAAGTTCCAAGAATCATCATTGTACAATGAGGTCCCACTAAAGTCTAAAACAATAAGAAAAATGGTACAAGAACACAAAACGACCACGCAAGACATCTACATGGCCTCTATTAATTGCTACGATTGAGCAAAAGTGGCCCCACCATAGTGCACATGATTTCCTCAAAACCAAAACAATTTTGAGAGATTGAGTTTCACCTAGAGCCACTTAGTAGTGCTAGCATGAAACGCACGGATGGATGTCCATGTTAAGAATGAGCTCATACGTTCAAATTCCATCTCAGCCGATGGTTTCATGGAACCACTGTATTTTGGTTCTAGAGGAAATGCTTTCAACAAATTTGCACTGAAGTAGAAGCTTCCTCAAAGTAATCTTTGTACACAATTGCTCTCTTACCTACCAGTTTTTGTTGCAATAATTAATGCACACGAATCTGCAACTTGGTGGTATACGTTTGGATTTTCCCGGCGATATTTTGGAGACTAAACCTAACTCTCAAGTTTGGTTAAGTAAGTAGGAATCATTTACTCTATAAACCCAAAACCCCAAGCATGAAATAGTCCTGTTCAAATAATTCTTTTGGATTTTTTAAGTTTTTCGTTTGTCGGATTCAATGATTCCAGAGGTTGTTCATCAGTGACAAGTGACAACTTGGTCCGATTTTGACGTACAAACGCAAGCATGGCCCACCCAAACCATAATATCTTACTGTATTAGCAGGTGCATGTCTAATTTAATTTGCACGTATAGGAGGAAACCCTCTTGAAGCTATCCAGATTTTAAATGAGAGTTTGGATTTTAGGAATAGCTTCCACTTTTCATTTCATGTCCATGGTGCCATTTATTTTCCTTCCAGCTGATCTACGAAGGGAATCTTATGTTCAGGGCGGCTCAAACTTTTTGGAGGCTTTAGGCAAAGTCATAAAAATGAAACATTTTAATTAAAAAATAATAATAATATTAAACTATAAATTTATGTCTTGTTTTTTTATATATAATAATTCTAATTAAACTTTTGTATTCAAGTTTAGCCAATAAATCATTTTCGATAGATAAAATTGCTAAACTATTAAAGCGATCAGTGCTTCCTATTGATACTTTGCCTTAATGCATGGGTATAGACACCTTCGCTTCTAGCATTCAATAGTCAGAGACCTCTTCTGGTAAATCAGTAACGTGTACTCGAATATCGGTCTAAAGGCAAACTCAATAATAATGCCATTCTTTGATTTCAAAAGTAAATAAGAAGAGAAGATAGGTGTGAGAAGATGGGTCTTTCTTTTTTCACAAAAGATAGAAACCCTAAGCCCCCTTTTGCCTTTTTTTAAAAAGATTTAGAGAGAAAATAATCGGTTTCTATAAAAATGAGAGAGAGAAAGCAATGGGGGGCTTTACTCCTTAGGCGGTAGCCTTAGTGAGGGGTTGGGTCCACCAAAAAAAAGGAAAATTATGAAAAAAGGGTCACTTTTTAAAATATTTATAAAAACAATCCACTAAGATGCCAAATTGTAGAAAATGGCTACTTTTCAAAAATAATTACATGAAGGGTCGCTTTTCACAACTCTAACGATCCAGCTTCCACTTTTCATTTCATGTCCATGGTGCCATTTATTCTCCTTCCAGCTGATATACAAAGGGAATCTTATGTTCAGGGCGGCTCAAACTTTTTGGAGGCCTTAGGCAAAGTCATAAAAATGAGGCATTTTAATTAAAAATAATAATATTAAACTATAAATTTATGTCTTGTCTTTTTATATACAATAATTCTAACTAAACTTTTGTATTCAAGTTTAGCCAATAAATCATTTTTGATAGATAAAATTGCTAAACTATTAAAGCGATCAGTGCCCTCTATTGATACTTTGCCGTAATGCATGGGCAAAGACACCTTCGCTTCCAGCATTCAACGGTCAGAGACCTCTTCTGGTAAATCAGCAATGTGCACTCGAATATCGGTCTAAAGGCAAACTCAATAGCAATGCCATTCTTTGATTTTAAAAGTAAATAAGAAGAGAAGATAGGTGTGAGAAGATGGGTCTTTCTTTTTTCACAAAAGATAGAAACCCTAAGCCCCCTTTTGTCTTTTTTAAAAAAGATTTAGAAAGAAAATAATTGGTTTCTATAAAAATGAGAGAGAGAAAGCAATTGGGGGCTTTACTCCTTAGGCAGTAGCCTTAGTGAGGGGTTGGGTCCACCAAAAAAAAGGGAAAATTATGAAAAAAGGGTCACTTTTTAAAATATTTATAAAAACAATCCACTAAGATGTCGAATTGCAGAAAATGGCTACTTTTCAAAAATAATTACATGAAGGGTCGCTTTTCACAACAACAATCCAGCTTCCACTTTTCATTTCATGTCCATGGTGCCATTTATTCTCCTTCCAGCTGACCTACAAAGGGAATCTTATGTTTAGGGCGGCTCAAACTTTTAGAGGCCTTAGACAAAATCATACAAATGAGGCCTTTTAATTAAAAAAAATAATATTAAACTATAAATTTATGTCTTGTCTTTTTATATACAATAATTCTAATTAAACTTTTGTATTCAAGTTTAGCCAATAAATCATTTTTGATAGATAAAATTGCTAAACTATTAAAGCGATCAGTGCCCCCTATTGATACTTTGCCTTAATGCATGGGTAAAGACACCTTCGCTTCCAGCATTCAACGGTCAGAGACCTCTTCTGATAAATCAGTAATGTGCACTCGAATATCGGTCTAAAGGCAAACTCAATAGCAATGCCATTCTTTGATTTCAAAAGTAAATAAGAAGAGAAGATAGATGTGAGAAGATGGGTCTTTCTTTTTTCACAAAAGATAGAAACCCTAAGCCCCCTTTTGCCTTTTTTTAAAAAGATTTAGAGAAAAAATAATCGGTTTCTATAAAAATGAGAGAGAGAAAGCAATTGGGGGCTTTACTCCTTAGGCGGTAGTCTTAGTGAGGGGTTGGGTCCACCAAAAAAAAGGGAAAATTATGAAAAAAGGGTCACTTTTTAAAATATTTATAAAAACAATCCACTAAGATGCCGAATTGCAGAAAATGGCTACTTTTCAAAAATAATTACATGAAGGGTCGGTTTTCAAAAAAATAAAAAATAACGTCATTTTGTTATAGCCAAAACGCACTTATGTCCACGTATGATGCGCTCGTATCTCACATAAAATGTGCTTGTGTCCCATGTAAAATGAACTTGTGTCCCATATAAGAAATTGGCATCCCATCTCATGTATAATGTGCTGTTGTGTCCCAAGTAAAGTAATCCTCAAATTTAATTATTTTTGAAAAGTGATCTTGTAATTTAATTTCGATGGATTTTTTTATAATTATCAATGAAAAGTGGCCCTTTTTTTCAATTCGGCATATTAGTGGACTGTTTTTATAAATATTTTTAAAAAATTGACCTTTTTCATAATTTCCCAAAAAAAAATTGGGAAAAATTTGCCTTAGGGCCTTCATAGTTGGGGCCTTAGGCGATGGCCTTAGTGGCCTACCCCTTTGAGAGAATGAACAATGAATTGCTTACGTCTCATTCTTCCTTTTACGATGATTGTCAACAGGTATGGTTTTCGGGCAACAGTTTATCCTCGGGAAGTTTCTTCACGAACTTGACATTAAAATTTCCACTGCTGGTCGCATTTCTTTTCATTATCTTGTGTGCAATACCTGCCAGTGCAGCCATCATAGTCCTGTATATAATCATCACTGTTCTTGTCGCACTTCCTTCACTCCTTGTATTGTACTTTGCATACCCTGCATTGGAGTGGCTGGTTAGAGAATTCATCACTTGAGATACAATTGGTCTCTTTTTTGTAAAACCTGTCAATGAAGTGTGCATCTCCCACATTGCTTTTCTCTACCTCTTGGGGTGATTCCAAACTTCCCTGTTTCCTAGATTGACACATTTATCATACATATGGAGCAATATATCCCATTGTTCTTTAATTCACGAATTAGTCCAGATTTGTAATTGTATGGCTGTAGCAATGGTGGTGAAGGTTTCAGAAGTTATTTAAGGATGCTATGATCTGTGGCTGACAGAAATTTGAGTTGCAGTGAAGGGAAAGAAATCATGGACTCTAAGGTGTCGTTTGGTGGGGTTTCTGGTTTCTAGATTCTATCAAAATTCAAAAACCAAGGTCCGTTAAGTTGTTTGGTAGGGTTTTTGCAAGTTTGATTTTAAAAGTAGATACTAAAATCTTCCAAAAAACCACAATTCTCATTTTATGAGTTTCTATAGATTTTGATACTTAAAAAGTGGTGGGTCTAACTTGAATACAAGTACTAAAGAGCTATTAATGATGGTGGGCCCACTTGCACACAAGTAATAAAGACCTATTAATTGTGGTGGGTCCCACTAAAATAAGATGCTAAAATCCTAAGTATCCAAACAAGATTTTGGATTTCAAAAATAAGCATTTACAATCTTGATTTTCAAAATCCAAATTATTATACACAATCCAGAAGCCATACCAAATGACCCTTAAGTAACTCACTCCGAACGCTTTTTAAAAGATTATGTGGTACAACTGAATCGAAGAAGCCCTTAGGGAATGAATACTTAGCTGCTTGTGAACCATCAGGTATTGTCTTATTCAATGTTTATTTCAATTATACTCATTGTTTGTCATTTGCGTTTGGCATACCTTGTATGAGCAGGAATCTTCCATAACCAACAGTCAGAGAAAGTCTTGGGAGTAGAGATTGTGTTCATGAAAAATATTTATGCAATAAAAACTTCTGCTGCATGTTTCTTTAATCCAACTTATTTGCGCATAAATTTCTTGTAGCGCTCTTGCAGCAGAGGTACGTTCAAATACTGACAAGCCCATTTCAGATATTCTCTACGGATGGCAAAACCCACCACGTTGGTAACATGTGGTTGGGTTGACCAGGTTGTACTAAATGAATAAGAAAGTGCCTTTTAGTAGACTATCTTAATTTTAAAAAAAATTTACATTTTTTATATAATATATAATGAATTAATCTAAACATATAAAAATAATAATGGGTAAATTACATTTACCTCCCTTGAGGTATGCTATAATTACACTTACCTCCCTTGAGGTTTCTGAAATAACACTTTCCCCCTTGAGATTTGTGTATGGGTCAAAATAACACTCTTTCATTGAAATTTCCATCAAAACAGTAGTGATAGTTAGTAAAATAATTTGAACTAGACAAGATTACCCCTTCATAAAGATGAGAACAAAAATTTTAATGGCCTAAGGCATAACTATAATTTAACTTAAATGGGAGTAATATTATCCAGTTTAAATTATTTTACTAACTATCATTACTATTTTGATGGAAGCTTCAATGAAAGAGTGTTATTTTGACCCATACACAAATCTCAAGAGGAAAAATGTTATTTCAGCGACTTCAAGGGAGGTAAGTGTAATTATAGCATATCTCAAGGGAGGTAAGTGTAATTTACCCAATAATAATTTAACTAAGGCCGGGGGTTGGGCTAAACTTGAATCTGCCACTAACTCGATTTTGATCATACCTAACCCGAATGACAGGGCCTGGGTGGGTACCCATTCAACCGACCCACTATCATCTCAAAGGCGTGTGATTGGATGTGGTAATGAGCAGAAATATAACTTCTCTGAAAAATCTGAATCGTTCAGCAGTCATTGACATTTGAAAAGTGGGATTAGTCAGAATTTCAGTAAAGATTAATCAGAGAGGCATCACTTCATTGGCTGTTAAAAGATTTTCTTCTGTGCATTCCATACACTTGAAAATGTTTTCTTTCTTCTTCCAGTATCCACAAGGATCCTGAAGCTGAAAAAGCCAAATAAGAAGAATCAGAAGATGTTATTCCACGTGTCAGAAGCTTAACCTGGCGATGGAGGCTTTGGTCTTGCTGATATAGCAAAGACTGGTACTCTTTTCTTCCTCCTCTCCTCTTTGATACATATGGTAAAACAAGTTTGAAAATGGCGGCAGCCGTTGCTGTTTCCTTCCCAAATTCAGGCATTTTACACAATTCTCACCCCCTTAGAGACCTAAATTCGGCTTTTCTTGGTGGATCCTTGAAGGGTTTTTGTTTAAACCTAAAACCCGGATGCCAGAGAAGAAATTTCACCACTTCGGTGGTTGCTTCTGCAAGCACCAACACTAGCAGCAGTGGTGGCCGGTTTTACCTGAACTTCACTGGATTCCCTTTCCCTCTTGGTCCTTTCCTCAATAGACGCACCATAAGGACCGTGGTATGCATGCTTGCGTATTTGTTAAATTATTATTTATCTGGGTGAGAAATATCTTTGATAAGTTCCCAATAGAATGATCTTTGGGATGGGCTTCTGTATCTCTATTTTATCAATCAAAGATTTTATATGCCGATAGAAAGCTTGCTTGGTTTACAGAGTTTTTTTTCAACTGTGATTCAGCTTGCTAGTTTTGTTATTTCTACTTTCCCTCTTACTTTTTGACATCCTTTAAAGGCTGTTAAAGATTGCATATGGCTATTCGAACAAGAACAAGCTTTGGGGTTCAGCAGTGTCTCTGCAAACATTCGGATGACGGTGATCAAGCTTAAGTCTGGAGGATTATGGATCCATGCACCAATTGCTCCAACCAAGGAGTGTATTCAGGTTCTATCTCATTCTGGAATTCTTCTACTGTATGGCTGTTTGCTATATGTTTTGAGTGACAAAAATCTGATTTCTGATGGCCAATCCAAAAAGGTGCTAGTCTACCAGAATTGATCCAACCACAAAAACACACAAAATTTTGTGCATAACTGTACACATACACAAAAAAATATGCAAGATTATCCGTTGGATATCAGTTCTATATTGTGACATACCATATACTTGACAAACATAGGAGGTGGTGAAGAACCTGCCATTATTATCAGTATATGAGAGGATAGTCACCTTTCTGTTTCAACAAAGCAGGAAGTTCTTAGCTGTTTAAGCAATCATTTCTTCTATATGACTTTGAAAATAGTGTTATATGTTTAAGGCAAAACACGTTTATTCTTTGAAGGCCAGGCCAGTATGAGTGAGGGAGTCATAAAAGATAAATTAACAAAAACCTAAACCATCTTACACCAAGCCAAGGGGGCTTAAAGAATTACCCATCAAGAAGGCCTATTCATCCATGGTTTGGGTTACGTGAGAGTGCCCCAAATAGTACAAGGTTGATCAATACCAAAAATTATGAATGCCGAGCGTAAAACTTGAGATTGAACAAGCTACCTTGTCAGGAAGCAAATCTAATTCTGGGGGAAGTTTTGTACTGGATTCTGTAGATCTTGGTTCAGTGGCCATCACACCTGTTGATTTCCAGGGAATCAGCAACTTGGTTGCTTACCCTTTCATCATAATGAATCCTCCCATTGAAGCTCCCTTTTTCCATCTAAAATCTAAGACCACCTGTGACTCTGATCCCATGAAGATATTTTTAAAATCAGATTATTCATTATTTACAAACCATGTAAAGTTTCCCAAGCTTCTTCCATGGTCTTAGTTGAGATACATTTGAAGGGATAAGGCAATTTCTTAAACATGAATAGATGACGTGAAATTTCATTCCACCTAAAACACAGTCCACATAAGAGACTTGGATGTTTCTTTAGAAGTAATACTTGTTGTTTATTTATTTATGCATCACTTTATTGTGAAAAAATATAAATTATCAAACTTCTTACATTGCTTTGCACTAAGCTTGAATCGTAGTGTATATATATTGTAGCAATTGGCAAGTATCAGCTTTTATGGTGGTCAGCGTACTCCTATAGCATTATTTGTCCCTTGATCTTCTGATTTCTCTACATATTATGCACTGTGTTTACATACAGAACTTTTTATTACAAGGGATTCTTTCATCTCATGCCAGCTTGTGAAAGAGTTGGGGGCTCCAGTCGAATACATTATCCTTCCAACGTTTGCTTATGAGCACAAAATATTTGTTGGCCCATTTTCTAGAAAGTTCCCTCGAGCTCAAATATGGGTGGCGAAAAGGCAATGGAGTTGGCCTTTAAATTTGCCGCTTGAGTTCTTTGGGATCTTCCGTTCCAAAACCCTGAAAGATGAGGATTTGTCAACCCCATGGGCCAATGAGATTGAACAGAAAATTTTAAGCTCACCAGAAGTTGGTAATATGAACTATAGTATCATGGATTTGAAAACCATCTAGTGAAACCCTTGATACTTATGAATGCACTGTTATATATTTCAGGAATTGGACCATATGTGGAAGTAGCATTCTACCATAAACGTTCAAGAACATTGCTTGTGACAGATGCTGTAATTTTTGTCCCAAAGCAACCTCCTGAATGTATTAGCAAAGAATTATTGTTTGCATCTGCAAAGAATGGTTTGGCTGTAAAGCTCCTCAGTAAAGGAAAGGAAGTCCCTGAGGAGCCAGTTGTTGACAATAAGATGAATCGTCAGAAAGGCTAGTTCTCTCTATGCAGTTGTCTTATTTATACTTGTTTCATCCTCAATTTAGTCCGGATGTTCTGTAGTTCTCCTAATTGTACATGATAACCAAGAATGACACTAAAGTTATAATTTCTAGAAATACATGTCAAATTGAATGTGTAATACTCTTGGTGCAGGGTGGGAAAGAATGGTTCTCCAGATCCTATTTTTAGGTCCATCAAATCTTTTGGAACCCAGTCCTAGCTTTGCTCAGATGTCACAGAAATTGATTGTTTCACCCATTGTCAAGACACTGGTTTTCAGCAAAGTTCCTGAGAAGGTATATCAGTGACCTTGTGATGCACTTGTTTACATGTTTTATGCATATGGATGTCATATATCTGTTTCACATCTGTGCATGCATGTGTGTGTGTGTGTTTTAGTATGCCTGAACAAATACACAGGCCAAAGTTCTAAATTAAAAAACTATAAGCATGTGAAAATATGAACTTGTTAATAATGCGGATATATCAAGTAAAATCGTGAAGCTAATGAGTAGATTTCAAGTACTGTAGCTACATAATTGCAGAAAACCTTTTGTAAGTATTGGGAGGTAATAATACACCTTACAGAATGTGTAATTTTCTTTGTATAAAGGGGATTGTTAAGTGTTACTTTTTACCACTCTTCAACCAATGAGGTATTTAGTATTGCAGGAAAGGCAGGTTCACATTAAGTAGGGATATGTAATAGGAATATAATGTTTGTGATTCCTCAACACAAAAATAAGTAAAGGGTTCTTGCATATTTTTCTTTGTGGTGGTAGTGTAAACTTATCCATTTTGGTTTAGTAGACTTAGGAGTTCTATGATTGAACTGTCTTTTGATATTTAGTGTAGATAACACCTCTTCATGGTAAAAAGCTTTCAGTTGGGGAAATGATTGCATGCCTCAAATTTTCAGGTTAGGGATTGGATTGACAGGATCACACAGGAATGGAAGTTCAAGAGAATAATCCCGGCACATTTTGCTGCTCCAATAAGTGCAAGCAGATCCGACTTATTGGCAGCATTTGCATTCCTTGATGACCTCTTGGGTGAGCGTTATATCAGACGGCCTTCACTCTCACTTCTCTTCTCATCAATCATGGGCAAGGCCGCCAGTTATTTCCCTCCAGATGACATGAAGACCTTGTCATCCCTTGATCAATTATTAGTTTCAGTTGGAGCTGTGAAGAAGACAGTCTCAGGCAGGAAGCAATGATAAAATTTGATCTGTAAAATTCAGTGCACATTTGCTCTCATCTAAAGTAAGTACTTGTGTTCCATATGTCGTATCATTACTGTCCTTGCGATACCATTTTCTTTCCTTTTTCTTCCTTCAAATGTAAATGTGAAATTATAGCCTATGATAATTTATTGAAAGAATGCTTTGGTTAACTAGGGGAATATGTATATTATATATCATTTATGATAACAGGATATTGAAGATCAGGACAAAAGGCATGGAATTGTTGTTAAATTGGGATGTGGACATGCTAGGAAAAGGGCGAATACCTCCAACCCGTCTACTTAGCTCATGATATTTCCATCTAGAATGCCTTTAACCTTTATAGTTCGTGTCTAGTATTACTTAAGCCAACCATGAAAATAATCAAAATTCTGGAATAACAATATATCCCACATATCTTTTGTGATTTGGAAGAATGCTGAGATCTTCCATGAAATAGCTAATATTACTGGCTACCCCTTTAACATACCTCATGATCTGTTCTCCAAATACTTTGCTTGTAGATAGACAAGGATAACCTTGAAAAGCATCAGATTCACTTGGATAACTTTAGAATCAGCTGGTGACAGAGACAAGAGAAAAATAAAGTAAGAATTCAAAGCATTGGCATGGTGGTCCAATTAACAACTTTGATTCCTGTGGCATGCATATTGACCCATTCAGCATTTTCTTCTAAGCATATTCTAAATGGAACGGATCGCTTTCCCATTCAATCTAGATTAATGTTGTAAAAGTTGGATCATGCATTGAACCGATGAGGAGGGCGGTCCACTTAGACCTGTTTCTGCCATTGTTTCTAACTGAGAAAACCATGAACCATGACTAACCTGTGAATTAAAGGAAAATTTGAAAAAGCACAACTGTTCAGTTCTATCAGGTTTTGCTGTTCACACTCTGTTTTCATGGTTTTGTAACCAAACCAGACCAAATTTCACACAGAACATAGCGGGGGTTGGACCAGCCGGTCTAGATTTTAAAAGATTTTTCTGGACGGTTGAAAAATTAGGTGACGTAGGGCCAAGATGTAATGTCTTTTCTTTTTTTAAGTGCAAAATCTGATGTCATGGCATCCCATAAAAGCTAAAATTGAAAATGGGTGAACAAGCAAAAGAGCTGTTCATGGTCTTTTGCTTTCTAAGAATGGTTATGCTGCTCAAGGAAGACTTTTGACATGGATGGTTATACTTCCATTGAATTCCTAAGAGAAGAAAAGAAATTAATTGAACCCAGAACAGAACTGATTTTGTTATATATATGTAGACCTACTTTTTGGTTGGAAGGTCATCCTCTCTAGCTAATCTTTCTGTGCAAGTAGATGAGATTTCATTCTCAATAGATAAATATAAACAGGGGTTCCTATGGTTGCAAGGAAGAAAGCTATTGTGAGACCCAGCACTTGACTAAGTGAGGATGAAAGAGAGAGAGAGAGAGAGAGAGAGAGAGAATCCAATGTTCTCTTTTTCTGATTAATCAATTACCTTTTTCTTGTTTTCTGCTCATCTAACTCAGCTTTTTTTTTTGTGTCAAAAAGCAGATCGCAGAAACCATGACAAATTGCTTTGCAGAAGCCATGATTTCATACACTAAAGGCACCACATCTCTCCAACTCTCAGAATATGATTATAAGCTAAATGTGGGAATTGTTTGGGAAAAAGAAAAGAAAATATGGGATGAAAAATTAAGAAAAAAAATTAAGCAATTAACAACTCAAATATCAGCAAATAGCATGGCTGATGGTGAAATAGAAGGAGAAGGATGGAGGTTGAACAAGATTGTAAGTTCCAAATTGGATAAATATACAAGTATTTTGGAATCTTCCCTGTTTTGTTGTAAAGTGGTGGACTTTCAACTTCACATGAAGACAATACAAAAAAATCTCTGGACTTTAGTACACCATTCCATTCCTCCATTCCCCAAGATCTTTCATGTCGGCTTCTGTCCATATTTATCACGATATTTTGACGATACGTTAAACCAAGAAACATAAAGCTTCACAAACTGTCCTGTTCATGGATGTTGAGAACAGTTAAAAAGGATTAAAATAAATGGCTAAGAAGTCAACAACCATATTAAAGCAATAGTAATTCACCTAAGGCAGGACTTTGTCAAAGGGAGAAGAGATGGAGAGCTTTCAACTGTAATGCTGAAGATAAGTGCAAACTTGTTCCTTCAACCCCACTCCACTCCAGTGTCAAAAATTAAAATAGCACTCTACATGGCATGGAATTACATCATAAAGGTATTATCTCAAAGGAAAAAAAAAATCCTCATGTCAGCACCTAAGGAAAAAATCTGCCCAAGGATAAAACATGCCACCACATTTAATTACCTTTGTTGTGGACTCTCAAGCCATATTTTTTTTAGGCCAACTACTAAGATTTATTACCAAATACCAACATAAAATAAATTTATAGTACCAAGGGCTATCTAGATATTAATGGCTTTCCTCATATATTAAACATTAAAAAGTTGTACAAAACTTATAGGTTAGGATATTGTTCACATGACTAATCCAAGGATCATGTCAAATAGAAGGCTGTATCATCTTTAGAAAAATTTTGCAGCAACATCTTGGAGCAAGCCTAATGACCTACCATCATTATCATCAAGAGTCAGTTCTCATCAAAGTGGGGTTGGCGGTATAAACTTTATCTTTCGATCCTATCCTATAAAAAATTAAAAAAAATTAATATCAGATAGGGTTCATATGACTTGTTGAATTTTTTATTTTTTATATACTAATTATAGGCCAATCTTACTAATTTTACTATAGATGTTCAGATTGGTCAAACGATTCTTCCATGTGATATATTGAGGCTTTGTAACAATAGCCAGATATTCTGACAGAACATTTTACTCTTCCCCTTCCCCTTATTTTGTGGACCAGGTAATAAGACCTTATTTGGGTGGAGGGAAAACTGTAAAATGGCCGGGAGAATTTGCGCATGTCAAGGAAGGGAGGGAGAGGAGAAATTGAACGGATCGTTTCATCAGGTCAGGTGGGGTCTCCCTCAACATGCCTTCCTCTTTCCACACTTCTCTCTCTTCCTTCCTTCTTAAGATTCTAATAATAATTCTCTGAGTTATCCCGCTAATCTGCAACCAACGTGCATCCTCATAAGTCATAACCATCTCCCAAAGAAAACCCCATCAGACCCAGTTTCACATTGTTGCTTGCACGATCCCCCAAGCAAAAGTGGGCTTTCCGACCTGTTCTCCACTGGGTTGCTTTTTCTTCGCTTTCCGGTTACGTGAGTCGCAGAAAGGTATGATCCTGACGCGCTTTCTCCTTGTTTCTGGATTAAAATATCCCCTTTAAAGGAACTGTTTTATCGTAGATTTGAGATGGGTTGCTGTTCTTGTTGATGAATATTTATGATTTCCGGAAAAGGATTGAACCTGATCGGTTTGATTGAGTGTATTGATTGGTTTGAGTAACATCGCAGAGCTAGTTTTCATCTTGAGCTCGATTTTGTTGAAGATATTTGCAGAAAAGTCTACTTATGGTGCCTTTATTTTCTTTCTGACCTTCTGATTGGGTTCATCTTCGTGCAATGTGTTATTTCCGATTATTATTTTCAACGATTTCGTTGTCTCAACCTTCTGGTACTAGGATTGCAGCAAGGTATAATCACGATGTCTTTCTCGACTTCGCAAAAGCGATGGAGCCGTTTTAAATTAATTTGCGTTTTGGTCTTTCAGTAATCTTTGATGAGTAGAATTGCAGAAGACAGATCTTCTCTTTATAGTTATGATAGGTTGGTTTTTCAGAGTAGAATTGCAACAAGGATTATGTTTGTTCTTTCAGTATTCTATGATGAGTAACGAATAATGATTAATCCAGAGGTCCTGTAAAATAGGGAAATGAACTTTTTTTCTATATGTCCCCCTCAAATTCATCTGTTTCGTGGATGAATTCCAAATATTGTTGTGTCTTTTCTTTTTTCGTGTGTGGCCATATAACAGCTTGTGTTTTTCATCTGGGTTTTTTTCCCTTGTCAGAAAATAATAGAAATGATTAATTTTATCTTATTGATCAAAGAGAAAGGAATCCATTATTTGCAGAAAGGTCTAATCACAAGTTGGTCCATTGCATTCTGCTATAAGATCTGGATTTTTCATTTTTTCGTGTACAAGAAAGAGTTCAAAGGGGAGAAGATGCGTAATATTTCGCTTTTTCTCTATCAAGGTTAAATAAGTTCGTTCTATTGATCTCCATTCTTTCCTTTTGTTCATTAACTTAATACAATAAACAGCTGAAAGCTATATATCTTGATGTATTATTTCAAGATTATTAACTGGGTTCACCAATGAAAATGTTATTTCTTCCAAAAAAATTTCTTATTAACCACTGATAGGTGTTTGATATTTATTGCTAAAATAGTATATTTATATTTTGGAAGATTGTATGTGGCATAGTTTATATAATCCCTTCATTTTTCCCCCTTCTTTGTGTTTTGAGAAAATGTGGTGTTTCAAAAAGTTTAAGTTTGGTTTTAAATGCAAAGATATGAAAATTTTGAAACACAAAAAGACATTACTTGGAAAGCTATATTTTTATTTTGTAGGCTTTTAAGTTTATTGTAACTTCATTCTGATTTTTTAGTACTGATCTCAGTTTCCAAACTCTTGCGTTCTTGTTGCCTCTGTAATCAAATATTAGAAGACAAATGTTTCTGTAGATCTCATCAAGTTACTGTTTGATATTGATTTCAGGTTGACTATCTTGTGAAGATCTTGGGGCCAAAAATATTCCTTATTTCAGAGTAGTGCAAGAATAGATTTTGGTGAGTCCTCTTTCTCATGTTTTTCGACCCTTGGTAATTCTGGACGGATTGAATTTAATTTCATCCTTGGTTTTGCCTAAAAAACTAAAGTAGCAGAGTGCTTAAGACTTTCTGCTGGAAGGTCTTGGGGTACTTGATTGAGATGGATCTAAGATCTAGTTTTTGAGTGCTCAGCCATGAATGTATTTTCCCACTCTTAAAACCAATTAACTCAACTTTTAATTCTGTGTCTCATGTCGATAACATCCTCTTCTTTTCAATCGGCCAATCATTCCGGTTTACTGCTGTAGGTGGGGTTGTCTTCATTCAACATTGTAATATTCTTGCTATAATGGCTGAGGTGAAAATCGACTTCCTGTTAACCCCAGAAAGAATCAAGTTGGAAGATGGCAGTTTAAGAAGAAATTCTACAGGGAAAACAAGTACTTCAAACAGTGGGGAAAAGATTGTCCCTCATTACCTCCGAGCGTCCACCAGTTCCTGCCATGATTTCTGCAAGTATGGAAGGAAACATACTTTTGAAGCAAAGGCAAGGAGTCGTGTACTGAAAGGTACTAAATCAGTCTCATCTGATAAACATGATACAACAGAGAGTATTACTGAAGCAGGGAGACATAAGAAAACAATTGGCAAGCTAAAGCCTTCACCCAATTCCAGAGCCCATTTGCCTGATGTGCCCAAGATCATCAAAAGAGAAGTTCCAACACCTTCCAAGAAGCCACATATCTCCACAAAACAGAATTTATCACCTTCCAAGAAAAGTGCTGCACCTGATGTGCCCAGAATCATCAAAAGAGAAGTTTCAACACCTCCGAAGAAAGCAAGTATCTCCACGAAACAGATATTATCAGCTTCCAAGGAAATGGCTGGACCTGATGTGACCAGAACCATCAAAAGAGAAGTTCCAACACCACCCAAGAGAGCACATATCTCGGGAAAAAATATTTTATCGCCTTCCAAGGAAACTGATGCAACTGATATGCCTATAATTGTCGTCAAAAGAGAAGTTTCAAAACCGGCCAATAAGTCACATATCTCACCAAAACATATTTTATCACCTTCCAAGAAAACTGAAGCATCTGCAAAACATGTTACTACTTCGAAGCTGAAGCTTAAGGCAAAGGAGTCAACTTCTTCTCCTTTCAGTTCTCCAGGAGTTTTAGGTGGCAGAAAAAGCAGCAGCATCTTGGTAACCAATAATAATGGGACTTCCAAAATAAGTGAGAAGAAGCTATTGGCAGGTACAAAAGCTTCATTGATCCTCAAGCCTTCTGTTGCCAGAGTTGCCAGCTTTGATGCAAGAAAACGTAAGAACCTGAAAGTTGCACCTCTGAAAATTCTGAACAAGGAAATTAAAGCTGAGCCCAAGCAACCCAGTGACGAGAAAGTCCAGGAAAAGACGCTGTACATTATTGAGCCAACTGAGAAGAAAAACATGGAACCTGCTCAAATTGGAAGTGTTACAACTCAGTCGGATCCATCTTCAGTATCATCATCCATGCCTTCATCCCCAAAAACCTCTTTGTCGCTGCCATTGCATGATGAAGAAGAGAATGAGGAATCTGGGTCTGCATTAAGTGAAACGACTGCCTCCATCACTGAACATGATGAAACTGAAAGCGAGAGCCAGGATGAAACTTTGGAAATGGAACACAAGGGAATGCCTAGAATGGGTGCAATTGTTCACTCTGACGGTGAAGATTGCTCACCCCATAAGCTAAATTTTAGGAGAGGAAAGGTAATTGACCCTCATTCTGAGAACAATAATCCAAGGAAGCTTAGATTCAGGCGGGGCAGAGTCTTGGGAGAAAATCAAAATGGTAAGGGTGATGCAGGAAGGAGAAGCTTTAGGAGGAGGAGAGAAATGGGAAATGGTGAATCAAATGGTACTAAAGATGGATCTGAGAAAGTTGTTCTGAAGCACCAGGATCTGCAGGGGAAGAAAGATGCACAAGGGTTGTTTAACAATGTGATTGAAGAAACTGCGAGTAAGCTTGTTGAGACAAGGAAGAGTAAGGTCAAGGCTTTAGTTGGTGCTTTTGAAACTGTGATTTCCCTCCAGGAGAGCAAACCTTCTACAACCACTGCCAGCTGAGTTTCCTGGGAAATGGCCCTCTTTTTTCTTTGGTTGCATGTTGGTTTTGTAAAATATAGTTAAAAAATAACCAAACTTGTGAATCAGGAGTCGTTTACAAGCTTGTGAAGTAGTACCCATGTACATGAAGAGAGTTTCAGTGGAGAAGGTAGTACTTGGATGAATATAATGAAGGGTTTTCTTGTGTGTGTGGTTGTTGACATCTCCATTTCTATTTGCTCTGCATATGTATGCTAATGTGATTGGTTCATCTCACACCTAGTGAAAGAGGCCAATCTCTAACCGTATCTGGACTGGTGGCAAAACTGAGGACAATTTGTTGATGTTGTATATTTTGTTTTGGATGGAGCAGGGTGATGTGGAATGTTATGGGTATACATAAACCTGAGTGAAGTCTCAATTGATCTTATGTGTTCAAAATCTGAATCAATCTCAATCTGAACCTAAACTCTAAAAGGACTAGAGATAATTGAATCTATTAGATTTGCATGTATGAATCCATTTTTTTTTCTTTTGATAATTAATTCTAGCATGTCACATAATCCATGGGTGTTCATTGAAATTACCTAGTGAAGAGATTTCTTCTTATAAGTCATTTTAGTATTTGTCATTTTGTTATTTTCCATAAAATAACCTTTAACAAAAATTTATATTTTTTATAGGGGTAACTTTTTTTTTTCAATTTCCAAAAAATATCCTTCGATAATTTTGAAGGCATTATTTGGCATTAATTTTGGGAATTCATTCCATGGCTTTGGAATGAGTTCTATAGGTCAGGATGAGTTTGAGGGGTTAGACAAGTGTTTTGTTTCATTTGAAGGAGCTTTTCCCAAATAAGTTTTAAAAAATAGACTACAAAGAGGAATCAGCCTAACACTCGTTTTTGAATTTTCAAAATGAGTTTCACAAAAATGCGGTGGCATATTTGTAATATTTGTAAATTATAGAGTATATACTTAAAAACTTGTTTAAAAGACTCCTTTATGTAACAAGGTTCTGAAAATTTCTTTTAAATTTAAATAATAGCAAAACTTGTAATATAAGCCCTAAAACTCATTCCAAGCCCTAAAATTCATTCCCGGCAGTGGAATGACTTCCCAAAAAGAAGGATAAACGGGGCTTATGTATTTGAACTGAAATCCGCTCCAGCTCCCCTTCTTCCCTTTCTTTTGTTGGAGAATTCACCACTTTTATCTATACGCGTTCCTACCGGAGCTATCTGATGAGATAATGTGCAAGAAATAAGTTGGAAATTTGTCGTTCCGATGTAATCTTGTTCAAGAGTGAATTTCGAGATTTCTAAGAATGTACTTTCTTGAATTTTCGCCTTTTTTTTTCCTAGTACTGAGCTTATTTTGTGAATCAAAACCCTAATCAGTCATTCTTTCCTTCCACGAAGACGAGTCTTTCTTACGTTGTTGAGAGGACTCGAGAAGAACATTCTACAATTGAGTCGAGAAAAGTCCATGAGCACCTATTACAGTGAAATTGAGATAAATGAGATGCACAGGCTCTTGTGCTGAAATTTCTTGTTCTATGCAGTCTTAGGAATTTCACAGGCCTTTCCTGTAAATGTGTACATGAGCGGTCAAAGTTTTATTTCTGAAGTTGCTTTGATCCGGAAGGTTTTGTGACACATTTCACATGGATTAGGTTCTCAGACTGCGCCATGATTCACTACTTCGAGTTGCATAATTAGGGTTAGAATAATGATACAAGTACGTTTTAGTTTTACAGATGACTCCGTCAGTCTTGAAGCCGAATGAAGCTTTGATAATTAAAATGTTATTTAGAAGCAGAGACATGTGGCGGGAACCTTGCCTGTCGCTCTGACCTTCTGCGCCTTCTCTTTGGCCATGGCCTCGTCATATCTTCGTTGCTCTTCTAACTTTGCTCTCGCTCCTCCGGCGATCTGATCGATCCTTGTTATCTCTTTGCGATAATTTTGCAGGGCTCTTGCCCTTTGCTGCTCCACCTCAGCCTGCACATTCATTACGCAGGGGTTCAGTTCCAAATAATTGATGTTGATGGTGTTGATCACGTTTCAAGGGAATGTAATACAAGACCTCTCTTCTTTCCAATCTACGCTTGGCTTTGGACATCTTCCTATTTTCCCATTCAAGGATTCTGGAGTTCATCTTCTTGTACCTGAAATTTATACATGTCAGTTGAGGGAAAAAATCCAATTCAAGTTTCCTGTTTTATAGGATTAGAGCAAGATATTACTCTGAAATTGTTTTTTCTGTTTGTTAGAACATCTTCAGTTAATGGGAACTTGATCCCCTACTTTGGTCTAACGAAATTGTAGGTTTGCTAATTCTGCTTTCCCTATTTTGGACGATTATTGCTTGAACTGGGACAATTCTTCTGCATTATAAATTTAAGTTTGCAATAACTTGAGCTATTCAGAGAATGGAGGGCTACCGTTCATTGATCTTATCCATCTCGGCTTTCTCCCATGCATCTGCTGTTGAATCTATGCTTCCGGGTCTTGTTGATGTCACTTTCTGCTTGTCGTCCCCAGCTGATGAGACTTGTGGGGGAGTTCTTGTGGTACTTGGGACCTTATCTGTTATCTTTCCTGGCATTCTTGCACTTGGGGGAGTTCTTGTGGTACTTGGGACCTTATCAACATCCTTTTCTTGCATTATTTCACTGGTGGCTACAGTTCCTGGTACCCCTGGTCTTCTCATAGAAGCTTCACCTGGTACAGACCATCTCATCATTTCTCTTTTTAAAAAAAATACTATAGAAATCTATATTTAAGATAGAATAAGTACCTGGTGATATTGTATCTTTAATTGTCCTATCTTCTTTTTTGCTCTTGATCCTGATTATAGTTCTTTCAGGACCTTCCCTGAACTTCTTCTGACTCTGATCACCTGTTTCTTCCAGTGAATTGATAGCAAATGCAGCTGCAGCAATTGCGGTGAAGAATTCATCATCTTCATTGTTATCGTAATCTCGACTCATTTGGCCAGAAAACTGTCGCCGGAGCCAATTCTGCACCTTTTTTTGCTCTACAAAACAGATAAATAAAGTTGTTTCCTTTGCTTGATTCATTTATTTCAAACGATTGAATCTGGTTTTCCCTTCAAACCCTTTATCCCTCAAGGGACATTTTCCTATATTTTCATTTTTCGTAAAATTTATCTAATTTAAGGCATAGCTATGTAATGCAAAAGGCACAGGTATTTTGGTTTGCTTGTTTGTTTTACAAAGAAAGTTAAAGGGATGAGAAATACAGGTACCTCCTTTGAACAACTGTGTTTTTTGTGGTGGTATCCTTTCTCTAGCGCTGATTGGTTCTTCTTGGCGCTTCTGTCCCCAACCCGAAAGTCTCACCCTAAGACAATGGCTAATGATGGTCAAGGTATGCTAGCAGGAAGCTGGACAAAGAAAAATCAAGAAAGTACAACATGACAGCAATGTTGTGGAAGAAATCAAATTGTGTTTTCTCTTTGGGATTACAGAATTAGGAATTTTTTCTCCCATATATATGATGAAAAATCTAAATATATATCACCTCGAAGGAAAGGGTATTGATTAAGTAACTTGGTGAAGTATGTGAGACGATCTTGAGATAAATTTTGGTGCTTGCTTCTCCCCCGCCCCCCACAAAAAGAATATGAAAATATTTTCTATTCTGTTTCTGATGAGAGAAACAATTGAGATCAGAGTTTACCTCATTTGTTTCGTGAAACTCTCCATTCTTTGAGACCACCGGTCAAATCAGCCTTATTGTAATTCTGAGGAGCTCCTGAACAATGTGTTTGAGTAAGAAGAAAGGTAGGAACATGGTTTTTATTTGAAGGAAAAGCCTGGAAGGGAAGGTTTGTGAGTGCAGTCTAGGTCTTTTGCTAATGAAGAGGGAAGGAGGGGCAAGTAAGGTGTGAGATGCTTTGCATGCAAGGCCTGTTTTGTATCTAAAAGGGCTGCCAACTGAAGGAAAGTATGTTCTCTTTTTTTTATTCTTTTTTCTTCTTGGTGCCTTGGTGCAGCATGTTATATTGTTCTCTGTTATTTCTTTGCATAAAAACGTCTTTCCTCCTAAATGTTAAAATTTGATCTTTTATAGGACCTTTTGTCGAGCCTTTTTAAGGTACATGAGAGCAGGAGAATCTTATTCTTTTATATACTTATAAACAATGCCCCATTTGAGATGGTCTAGTGGGTATATTACAGTATGACCCCTCGAATGAGAAGCTCTCTTTTTTCCCTGCCCTACAAGACCAGGATTTCGGATGATGATCTTCAGTGGCAAGTGGGTGAAGAGGATCTGATTCTTTGGTGTTATGGATCCGATTGGTCATAGCGGATATCGGGCTTACCGAGCCCGAAGCCAATCTAAATACTAAGTTTGAGCTCTTTTTTGTGTGAGCATTTCCTCTAGAACCAAAATCTGATAGTTCAGTGAAACCACCGGCTGAGATGCACTTTGGGGTATGGGCCCAACTATTAAAAATTGCCATCCATCCGCAAGTTTCATGTTGGAACCACTGAGTGGCTCCAGATGAAACGGTCTCCTTTTTTGTGTTGTGTTGGGTTGGATGAGTTTTGAGTGGGGCGGGCTAGATTTACAATTCTAATGACAAAGGCCCTATTCATGAGGGTGCAGGAAATTGGATGCATACGATTACCATTCGATCGGTCAATGGAACTGTTGAGACCCCCAGACAACCACGTCCAAAGTTTGGATTGGACATTTGTTCAGTTTCACTAAAAGATGTGAAAAAAAGAAAGGTACTCTAGTTTGTGTCGAGGCAAGACAGGCACACACACGTTTGAATTTACCATATATACATGTCTGTCGTCGAAACCAACCTTAGGGAATATTCCTTATTGATTCTAGCGCCTTTTTTCTCCCCCATAAATACCCTCCACAATACATAAAAATCTCAAATAAAACCACTATCTTAATCTACTTTCCAATTTAAAGCACCGATTCTCATGCTGCACGATTATCATCAATAGAAATACAATTATCTGCAAAGAGATGAGCCAACGTGTAGTAGTGAACGTCCCTCCACTAAATATAAAAGAATGGGAATCTTTAGAACATTTCTACCTTTTTTCTTTGTTTGGTCTTTGTTTGGGTTTATAGATGAATTGCAATCCAAAAAATAATTGAGTGCAACTATCCCTTAAAATTTTAGCTAAAGATTGAGCACTTCACACACAACCTAAATAAAGTTTCTTGATATCCTTTGAATAAAATAATTGAGTGCAACAACTGCTTATTAAAATTTTAGGTAAAGATTGAGCACTTCTGTTGGATACACAACCTAAATAAAGTTTCTTGAATTCATATGAGAAATCATTCTCAAATGGTTAAAGTGTCAGTCTCTTTCCACAGTGTGGAAATACACGTGGAAATAATTGAGCACCTCCGTGTCTGGTCGGGGATGAGCGACAGTCAAAGTCAGTGTTAAAATAGCTGGCAACGTTGTCTCGCTTCTACCTTCAAGTATTCAGAGTTTCAAACAGCGTAAAGTGAAGATCAAAGATAGGGAATGAAAAAGAACGAGAAAGAGACATTCCCCACTTGGGAAGCCAACCAATCCAATGCGATAAGAAGGCTGTGTTTATAAAGAAAATGGTAAAGTTTGGAGGCATCGATTCGTGTTTTTCGACCCAAATCACTGCTTTGGTAGAAGGTTATTAATGGCAGAGTAACAAACCCCAGAGTCCTAGTCCCAGACACAATTAGTGGGTTTTCCGAATTTCTACCCGTCGCGACAGATCTGGGGGCAGGTTGATTGAGACCGAAGTTAAAGTAAAGTAAACAAAAAACACCCGCACACACAGATTCTGCGAGCTAGACCACCGACGCTAATGGTGACTACGAACTGTTGAGGTTAGTTTTCAATTGGGTGGTTCTTAAATGTCTCCAACTTTATCTTGGCAGCTTTGAATTTTTTTTTTCCGTAGATCTGATACAATGAGTGAAGGTAAGAAGTTTGAGGTTTTCTACTTTTCTTGATATGAAACAGATAAGTTTGAGACTCATCTTGTCTATTTGATTCGGAATTTAAGTTGTGATTTTTGGTCATTTTGTTCCTGTCTTTCTTCAAATATTCTAACTCGCAATGTTTGTAGCTTTTGTTCTCCATTTCTGATATAAGATTGGAATACCTTGCCCATGAGTTCATTAGTGACGCAGGAATCTCACGCACAACTCGTCTTTTTCCTTGGTTGTTTATCACGCTTGAAATATCCAATATCCCCGATCTAATGACCTAAAAAAGCAAAATGATGTATATATATATATTTTTTCTAAATGAAATTTATTTGCTTGTCCTTTAATTTTAACTACATTTGTAGCATTTTTTTTTATTTCCGTCTCTTTGGCCAAAATTAGAAAGGGAGATAAAGAAAAGGTAGTTGCAGTCTTGGAAACTACTTCTCTTATGCCTCTGAACAACCATATTTGTACTTACAAAAGACATGTGAATTTCTGTTAGAAATCTAAATTGATAAACTAGTATTTTGTTTCTCTTTAATTGGAAATTTTGTCTTCAATAGTACAAATATATATATATTTTTTATGGTATTATTGGCTTGAGAATTAATTACTTTATCTGTTATCTGTCTTACTCACTCACCTTCAATTTCTTTGTTTGTACAAACAGGGAATGCATTGTAGTGCATCACAAATTTTGATGAGCGGGTTCAGTTCTAATCTTATCTGGTCCAGTTTATTTAATTAGAGTTGCACTCGTGTTGAAGCTGTGTTGCTGATCCGGAATGGGATTTCACCAATTCTTGCTTGTCTTTCTTGCCTTTCTTCCGGGGGTTTTCACTCTAGATGTTATAGACACAACCCTTGTGGTTAAGGGGGATACACTGGTTGCTGAAACCGATGATAATTTCATCTGTGCTACCATTGATTGGTGGCCTCATGATAAGTGCAACTACAATAAATGCCCCTGGGGATATACATCCGTAGTAAATCTGGTGAGGGTTCTGAGAACTTATTTTTCTGTTGTGAGATTTGAATTCCATAGAAAGAATTTGAATCACACTTCATACATGTTTCCATCAATACTGATCTGTTTTGTTTTGATATTCTTAGGACTTATCTCATCCTTTCCTCCTGAAAGCAATCCAAGGTACGGATTGAATATGCAATTTGCATCTCCTGAGGGAAAGTTGTGTAGTTTTCAATGTAGGCAGTAGCTGGGATATAATAGCTAAACAAAATACTATATGCTTTCTACTGGTTAATCTCTGGTAGTATTCAAAAGTGCTTTCACTGTTTTCACGATCAAATTTTCTGTGTTGGTGTCGTGATAGCTTTCAATCATCTCAGACTAAGAATTGGAGGCTCTTTGCAAGATCAAGTTGTGTATGATGTTGGAAGCTTGCCGCATCCATGCCATCCATTTCAGAAGATGGCAGATGGCTTATTTGGATTTTCTAAGGGATGTTTACACATGCCTAGGTGGGATGAGCTCAACCTGTTTTTTAGTAAGACTGGGTAAGGTTTTATTTTATTTATTTATTTTTTATCTCTTGGACTTTAATTTGATTATGTTAATTATCGATTTCACTCTTTTAAAGTTCAACCTTTTAGAGCATTGAATAAAAGCAATGTACTATCTGCATTTAGTAAGTTGGTTATATGGTCTCACCTATTGTTAGATTCATTTGTTCAGCTTGGTACTTGGAAAAAAGATGTATGTATTGTTGGTTTAAGGTCTTTTTAGAAGCTGATAAGACTGTATTGGTGAAGTTGTAATGAGACAGGCATGAGGATAGTTGGGAACCTTTTCTGTAGAATCTTTTCCTCTAGATTCAATGGTTTGATGTATTTCAACCCAGTCAAATATCCAACATATAAGCCTTCCCCCATTTTAAAACACAAACTGCAAAGAACAATCATATTGTGAAACTTCTTTCTGGCAATGAGCTGAGAAATTTGGTGCCAATAGCATACTTTTTCCACTGTTCAATTTTCTTGTCAAATTCGTGGTTTAAAGTTAATTAAATATCCAAACTGACTTGATATTTTTGTGTTCATTCAAATATTTTCATATTTTCAGTAAAATTTCTGTTGTTGATCCAATTTAGATTCTTTGATGGTTTATTCATTTTCTTCTGTTAAAATAAAGCCAATTTCCATAATTTATTTGAAAGGAAATAAAGGTAATGTTAAATTTATATTTATAAATATTTAATATCAACAAGAATGGAAACAAGAAAAATGAAAAGAACAAGGTGTGATTGTCACATAGACTAGTGACGTCAATCTTATCCGAATCTTATGGTTGCAGAGCAATTGTAACATTTGGCCTCAATGCACTTTATGGGAGGCAAAAAGTCAAAAATCGTGTCTGGGCAGGTGCTTGGGACTCAAGTAATGCTCGCAATTTCATAGAGTACACCATTTCTAAGGGATACCATATTGATTCTTGGGAATTCGGTAATGTTTCATCAGTATGACCATCTCTTTCTTCCTCTATGTCATGTTTTCACTCACCTTGGTCCTATCCTTTGCCTTTACCAGGAAATGAGTTAAGTGGAAGTGGTATTGGTGCAAGTGTTGGTGCTGAACAATATGGAAAAGATTTGATAACCCTGAAAAATGTTATGGATGAGTTATATAAAAGTTCCCCCTCAAGACCATTGCTTTTAGCTCCAGGAGGATTCTATGATCGTGAGTGGTATGCAAAGCTTCTCCAAATTTCAGGGTCAAGTGTGGTCAATGTGATGACACATCATATATACAATCTGGGTGCAGGTGGGTAAGATTATAAGTAGCACTCCATCTTATGCACTCAATTTTATGGTGTTAGAGATATTTATTAGTGTTTTATCATAATAATTTTTTTTATCAGTAATAAGAAGATATATTAAAAGAATGCAAAAGCCCACCTGCAGGAGAATAGTACATGAACAGATCTATCATAATAATGTCTTCATGAACTATGTCTTTGACAGAAATTTGGGTGGAGGATGGGTTGAAGCAAGCTTGCTTTGTTATGGAATATGTGTCCATTGGCGATTTGTTAGCTGCTGTGGAAAAAAAAGGAATACTCGTAGTTTCAAAAATTTGGTATGGGGCGGTTGATGCACTCATAAGGAGCGGAAAGCCTTTATCTATCATTGGGCTTCAAAGTTTGCCAAAAATTTGCGTTGGGGTTGGGGTGGGAGTGGTGTGGGCTTGTGTCAGTGGATGGTTGGTGAGGGAGGGAATGGGGAATGGGGAATGGGGAATGGGGAATGGTTGAGATCTTACATATAGAGATTGACTTTGGGTTATGTTCTGGGGGTTCCTTTCTGTTTTATATTAAGACTACACCATACTGGTTTGTGTAACATAGGATGAAAACTCTACAAACTCATTCTTTAATAGGTCACATATTTGTTTAGGGGAAAAACAGATGGCCAAAGAAATTATACACCACATCTGTTTGCAGATAAGGTTTCCAACTGGGTCTCTCTGCCTTAAAGGATTAAACACAACATCTCCTTAATAAGTCTCCTAAATCAGAATATTACAACTTCTCATCTCATGTTGATTCTTGTTCAATAGATTTTATAAGTCTGCTCCATTAAATGGTGTGTGAAATCTCCTTCTGCGGATATTGATATATATATATTATTCCCATAGTTACATACAAGCTTAAAACAAGGAAAAATGATAGAATTTATTTTAGGGAAAAGAGATCATTTATTTTTTTAACTACCCTAGATACATAGTTTTTTTTAGTCTTTATGAGGTGAGCTTATAACACTTTATGATTCCTGTCTCCTGTTAGGTGTTGATCCCAACCTAGTTAAAAGGATATTGAATCCTAATTATTTGAGTAAGATAAATCAAACCTTCAGCAATCTTGAACATACCATACAGAGACATGGTCCATGGGCTTCTGCTTGGGTCGGAGAATCTGGTGGGGCCTACAACAGTGGTGGCCATCTTATATCTGATGCATTTATAAACAGTTTCTGGTAAGCTTAGTGACCTCATCTCTTTCACATATTTTTTCAACTAATCTTGAGTTACAGGATAAGTTTGAAATTTTCTGTTGGACAATGGATTACTACTTGTCATGCCTTCTATCTCTACAACCTAGGTTCTTAGATCAGCTTGGAATGGCATCGAAGTACAATACTAAGGTATATTGCAGACAGACTTTGGTTGGTGCATACTACGGTCTCCTCAATACAACAACATTTGTCCCCAACCCTGATTACTACAGGCAAGAGCACTTTAAATAAACTTTTTCAGGACTTCTAATTTCATTAGCAATTAATCATTATATCAGAAGTTTGTAGATATATGCTAGGAAGATGCATCTAAATTTGAAATAGCTACTTATGTTGGATGGTTTTGTTTTATTAGTGCACTTCTGTGGCATCGTCTTATGGGAAAAGGCGTTCTTCATGTTAATAGTGATGCATCAAACTTTTTACGCACTTATGCTCACTGTTCAAGAGGAAGAGTAAGAACCTATCTTTTTTACACACCCATGCTATTATATTGATTTCAACCTCAACTCGTCATGGCTATTACAACTGCATGAATATCTGTTGAGACTTGAGACTACTAGAGACTGCTAGCACTATTTTCTCTTGCCAGTTGCACTTTTAAGCTCAAGCTATTGAAGGCCTACTGGTGTTTTCCACCGACTGAATTGTTGGTATTAATGCATAGGTGGCATTTCTATGAAGTACATTAAATGTACGGAATGAACCTTATAGGTCTCACCTGCATAGTGCCGTTCACATTGTTCTCCATTAACATAACAAGCTTTTGTTAACTGTTGTCATTGTCTTGTTGCAGGCTGGTGTAACCCTTCTCATGATCAACCTTAGTAACAACACTCAGTTCAAAAGCACTGTTCGAAACGGCATGAACACTAACTTGAGTGTAGGAAGAAAAACCATCTATGGAGCAGGTTCTTTAATGCACGGTTTCAAGAGAACAGTTTCATGGGTTGGGAAGAAAGCATCAGGTGAAACATCCATGAGAGAGGAGTACCATTTGACTCCAAAGGATGGGTACATCCGAAGCCAAGTTATGCTTCTAAATGGAACTCCGTTAGAGCTTACTGAGGATGGAGACATCCCCCCCTTGAATCCTGTTCTTGTTCCGCTTAACTCTCCTATCTCCATCGCTCCTTTATCCATTGCTTTCATTGTTTTGCCCAGCTTTGATGCTTCGGCTTGTGTATGATCCATCTTCTGCCTTGCCCCTTATTGCTTCCATTTATTTTGTTGCATATTTGTTGCTCTAGTATAATGGGCTCAGTGTAAATCAGAGCTCAATAAAAAATGTTTATGTCCTGTTCTATATACAGCTTCCATTTTCATTTCAATGGTTTGAAGCTCTCAAAGGGTCCATTGGGGTGTTTTAGATGTCTATGGTCTATGATTTCTGCTGCAAATTGTAATTGCTGTGTATTATTCGTACTTCGATGAAATGCAGACTCTTTTAACATATTCTGAATTGATTCTATCTTGTGTTTCTGTATATCTTCACAATCCTGCACTCTGTGCCACTAAAGGGAACTTGGTGGACCTTTTATCCTAAAGAACTAAGATTGTGGATTTAACTGATTTATTTTTTACACTAACCAAGCTACTACTAGTACCATTTCAATTCTGAAGAATAATAAGAAGCAACGGATTTAGGTGGAACTCAACTTTCAGGTCTGCAGCAGGTAAACATTTCAAAAATTAAAGAAACATGGCACCTACAATGCCATTCCTTCTTTTGCCTTTTCCCCGAGTATTACAGCACAAAATATAGCCACCACATTGTCTCTTGATGAACAAGTTAAATGTCTCAAGAATTTATCTCCTTAGAGAGTTCTGTGCTAAGTATCAATTCATCAATCCCAAAACAAGGGGAAAATAAAAACAATAGAAAAGATCCGTATTAAGTAATCCCACTCATGAGTTGAACTAATCTGTACTCTATACTCGGCAAAAATGTGACCCCCATGACAGGCATAGAGAGTCTGAGAACACATTGAACTTGAAATAACTAGCAGAATTTGATCAACTTAACAACCAACAAACATAACACTGCTGACAAAAGAAACATCTTCGTGAAGGCGGTAGGGATCTCTGCAGAAAAAGAAGCTGTAATCAGATTCACACCACATCAACTTTCTTTATATGGTCAAAATTGAGTCCTTGATTTATATCAGCTCCAACTGTGTAGCGATACCAGGAATCTGTAAAAGATTGATGAAAAGAAAAATGAGATAATAGCAAGGCAGAAGTTTTATATAAACTTCACAAAGAAAGGAGGAGGAGAAAAAAAAAAGGCAAACGCTGTAAGCCAAACCCACCGGTAAATGATGCTCTTCCCACTCTTGGGACTGCAAATTACAGGATAACACAACCACATTTGTTCTGCTTGGGTTGGTAAGGTGTTTTCTTTTCTGTTCCATGACAAGAAGGATAAGTTACTCGGTGGAAAATCAGATCTGTAAAGCAAAAATAGAGAGGATCTATTCAATCTGCTTTTTCCCTTTGTTTTGTAGGGATTGATTGGATACCAGTCTATGAAAAGAGAGATCTAACTGAAATAGAAAACTTAAAAGCATATGATGAAAATATCCTCATGGTTTAGTGGATTAAGTTGTGTATTTGATTTATCCCATGGTAGCCAAGAGATTTTGTATAAGATAGCTTTACTTTAGTATGCTTTTCTTATTGAGTACCAGGACAGGTTTTCCAAAAAATACAAGTGAACACCTCTACCTCTTTCCAAATGGGTTTGAACAACAACATGCATGGTTGTAACTCCTCCAAGGATATCACAAATTGGACTCCTACACTCTTCAAGTGTTCTGTTGTTCTCGAGGATCTTTCCAGCACTAATTATCTTGACATCTTTCACCGTCCTGGGACCATTCTCCTTCTCTGGTTAAAAAAAATGGATAGTATGTTGGAACATCTTCAGTGGCAAAAATTAAACAGATAATATCTCTGACAGAACAACATGAAGCAAAATAAACAAAGTGATAAAATTCACACGGATGTGCTGTAGTGGCTGTAGTTGTACTATACATAATAAGAATAAAATCATGAAAATGGAGAACATGAAGTGCATGACTATGTTATTGAAGAGACCCTATGATCCATCTAATGCTTTGTCCCACTTGGTGCTTACTTTTATTCTTTGATCTCCCAACATTTCCTCATGTTTTTCATGCAAGACCAATGAAAAAAAACCTGCCTCGGCCTCTTGTTGACCAAGGATTTTCCCGAATATAGTGAAGTTATTTTCATGCAATATCATAGCCTTTACTCAGCCATCAGATCAAAGTGGCAACCTTTGTCATCCCAAAAATTACCCCATAGCATTTCACAACTGAAATAAGACCATTTTGATTCTTGAATACCCTCAAGACAGCCATTACTGAACTTGTCATAGAGCTCATGAAGGAAATTATAATAACCTCAGTGGAAAATTACAAGAATATCTACATTGCTTCCAAAATGCTCCAAATCTTTCTTTGCTTGTTTTTGTTATTTACTTTAATATTGATTTCCTTCTACTAATTTAGCTAATAATTTTAACTCAAGAAAAATTAAACCAAAAGATACAAGCTTTGATAGAGCCAAATAAAAAATAAAAAAAAAGGAAACCATAAACAGAAAAGAAGTGATATACAGTGATTATTCCAATGTTCCTTTCAAGACAAGGTCCACTCAATCCTATTTTCGCACATATACTTACATCCTTTGAAGAGAAGCAGATCACTTAGCATCCAATTAGCAAGTCAAGGAAGAGAAAATACATTAATGGCAAGATATGTACAGATACCACCCAACAGTTACATAATCACCACAAACAAATATGAACACAACCACGATCATCAGAAATAAGAATAGAAGTTTAACAAAAAAAAATCTTAGCCTTTTTGTTTATCCCTGGGACTCCATTCCAACACAGAATTAGATGTATAATTCCAACATAGATACAACTCTGATTTCCCCCTGCAGGTTCTATGTTACAATCCTAAATTTAAGGCCATAACCAGAATAAGTCTCCATAAGTTCCGGGGCTTTTGGCACAATGGTTACACATGTAACTTTCTACCAAGATTTCCTACGAATGCAACTTATGATAATACCTCAAGCATGTCCTGATGCATTCCAATAGCAAAACCAAACCTAATGCAAAGTGAAAGATAGATAAAAAGACGACAACCAACCTTTAGGCCACTGAGCAAGTACGCTTTCCTTCAAAGTTGCAACACTGGTAGCAGAAGAGTAACTTTTGGGACCGATATCAGATCCATCCGTCAACAGAAACTTGATCTCTAGTTGGTCTTGTACTCCAGACATCTCCAGATATATCAACGCCTTTGAAATCAAAACCAAGAACACCACTCGGGATTTTCAAATACTCCAAAATTGGATCTTATGCGATCAGAATTCACTGATGGTTTTGAATTGGGACTGCACACAAAAAAGATAATAACAATAATAAGCAAAACTTCAACAAATTCCTCATTTATGTCGTCTGCAACAAGACACAATCAATTTCCATTGCAGCCATCTTCCAGTTTCGAAATTTTTGAAGGGTAAATGAAGAAAGAACGACAAGAATCCCAAAATTGGTCCTCATCGAATGTTGGAAGATCCAGTATAACACACGTATGTAATCTACGAAAGCTAGTAGAATACTGAAAACAGAAGCTATGAATAAATATAGGCACGTAAAGTCTCCTCTCAGAAGGTCAGAAAGTAACCCAAAACCATCACTTGAGTTTGGATCCACTCAAAATATGGCAAAAAACACCGGTATCTTCATCTGGGTATGGGCCAAAAATCAGAAACGCACTCAGAAAGTGATAAGAGTTCTTGGGTCTTCTTACTCACCTCCAAAACTGGTTCCAGTACTCTTTCCTTACTTGAGTTCAGAAATCCAAAGCTCAGAAGCCGAACCGTTTATGAGAAGTCAGACGAAGAGATGAAAAGATTAACAGAGACGGAGGCGATTTCGGAATTTTCAAAGCAATCTGTAGTCAACGAATCCGGCCTTTCCATCCCCTTACAATCTCCTAGGATCCTGGAATTCGACAGGTTCTTCACTCTTTTCTTCTTGGAAATTTCCGCAATGGGCATCTCTTCCTTGTCAACAACTTCCATACGCAAATGGCCACACGGAGAGGCGCTGCAACTCCGCCTCGGTCCAACCATTACCCAGATGGACCCAACCAATTATCATCAGTTTGGTTTCCACTTTCCAGTGTGTTTATATAAGGATGTGCCTGTGTGCACATGTGCCCAAATGTATGTGTTTGTGTGTACATCCCAATATCCCATGCTATGCCTGCTCGTGTGGGTACATGTGTATGTGTGCACGCGTGTGAAAGAAAGAGGGAGAGATCCGACCATCCAAGTGACATTTCAATGTTACCCATAAATTCGTTCAAAAATACCTTTATACAAGTCACTTTCAAGACTGTACAAGCAATAAATTGACTTTTATAAGCCATTTTAGACTTATGTAAGTCAATAAATTAGCTTGTACAAGTCAATAAAATGACTTATACCTTGAGTGAGCGACTTGTACAAGTCATTTGGATGACTGATGTAACAATTCAATAAAATGATTTGTACCTTGAATGAGTGACTTATACAAGTCATTTGGATGATTATGGGAATAGTTGATTTGTAATAATAAAACATCACTAAAAATTAATTATGTTGATAAAGGTTCATTAAAAATTAAAATTCAAAACTTTGTTGACTGAATCTTAATTATTTTGAAAAGAATGTATATATATGGGAATAGAATAGAAGCTGTGAGATTCTTTCTCCAGCTTTGTAAGAATCCACCCAAGTTTATAAAGTCCAACAAGATGAATCAAATCTATTCCAAATCATTAAAACTAAAATAATTGAACAATCTAAGCTTAATCAATGAGGAGAAATATATATAGAAAGGCTTATTGCAAAGAGAATGATTCCACAGGGTTTGAGCAGGTCACTAGTAAATGATTATTTAGTCTCAATCTGAGGATTGGCTTAAGCACAACCTAACTTTGAAAGATTGTAATAATCAAATCCCCTGGGTGAGTGGGTGCTGATCAGGTCTATCACCAAGTTAACCATTTATTCCATTAATAATGTTTTGAAGCATCTCTTTACAGTTTATTAATGATACTAGTGACAGCATTTGCTCCTTGATGGGTAGGTGGATTAGTTTGATAGGTAAATTTGGGATTGCAAAAGCTTTAATGATCACAAACATTCAGTCTGACTAGACCAGCAGATTCCCTTTTAACTGTGATCTGTAAAATATAATTTGTGTTTGTCCCAAACAAGTTGAGAAGGATTATTTCTTACTTCCTGTATACTCAAAGCAGTATGAGAGTATTGTTGAGGCTTGTTCATGAAACCCCAGAGTTCAAATGACAGTAAAGATCTTAAGCGTAGGTTTTTCCTCACAAAAATATGAATCTTCGAATCCAATATCTACATCTGCATAAATCAAATTTTGATAATGCCTTGTACCCGAGAAGGCATGTACCTGGAAAATCCCTGGTAAACTGCATCCTTCTTATTGATGTTTTAAAAACTGAACCGGGTATAAAACTGGTACAGATGCTCAGGGGGTTTAAATCTGTTCAAACCAAGAGAAATGGATCATAAACATAAAATGAAGAAAATGCTACATGTCTAGTTCAAATCCATTATTCATTGGTTTGATACAGTTTACATTAATTTTTCCAATCGAAACCAAACTAAGGTTGAAACTAACCATTGAGAGATCTGCTTGGTGGTTCAACCCAGTGTTTAAAACTATATTTTTCACTATTATGGGATGAGGTCTTAAGAGAGGCAGAGCACATCCCATGCTCATGCAAATCGCCACTGCATCAGTAATCTGCACAGACTGTCAGCATACAAGTAATTTGTACAAACACAACATTGCAGTAAAATACCACAAGGATATCCTACATGATACACCTATAATAATAAGGAGCTTACACACGAATACCTGGAAATTTCAAATTTAAATGTTTGAAGAACAACTTTTCACTTGTTTTTCCCAGTAAATGTTTTGAATTAAGTAACTGAGTCAGAGGAAAGAAAAAGAATTATCTGCACATTTCAATATTCTCATGAATTGTATGTAACAAATACTGACAAAGCACCTAATAGTAGTTCCCAGAATAATGGGATCCATAAACAGCAATCGCCATGACACCCCCATTGTCTAAAATTCTCCATGTTGAATATGGGGTGCAAAAAAATGACAGAAGAGGAGAAAAACATGCAAAGGACAAAAATGATAGAAGAAAAGAATAGGTATTTATCTAAGGGGCGCCTTTTGAAAGTATCAGTGCCTTCTTCCTTCTAGTCGTATTACTGGTTGGCAGTCAAAATCATTTGGTTGTGCGTAAAGAAAACTACCCTCTTCAACCAAATGGGGAAAAAATACAATAATAACAATAAGCATGGATTGCTACGTTACAGATCAAAAGAATGTCTCATGCCAACCAGCAATGCAGGCCCTCTTCTGCGAAAGTGGGTGGAATGGCAGAGTATTTGGAGCTGATACCATTATCCACATTGGCAAAATTTCTTGTTTCTCTTACATGAAGCTCCATGATCCACACCACAGAACCCAAACAAAACCATCTCCCTTACGTCCTTCTCTATCACATCTCTGTTACTGTTTCTGTCCGTTCTTATCTAACTGGTTAATCAACTATGAGTCCAAGATGTGACAATTCCTTACAAAATCATTGGTGTAGTTGACATACTTAGTCCAAAATGGCCGCAAATGCTCAAATCCAATCTCAAGCCATGGTTTAGACTGGCCATTGTAGTGGATAACCGCAGCCTTCTTCACACTATCAATATTGGTGTTATTCTGATACCCCAAGCCTAGCATGTGCCAAGATGGATCAATGGGATGAACATGACCTCGGAATGCAATAAGAGCAGGTGGCAATGTTCCAAGTTTCCACAATGTCAAATTTGACTTCAGATTCTGCAAGAAAATGATCAAACAATAAAAAACAAAATGAGAGAAATGACTATTTATTTTCTTTCAGCTGGATAATAAGAACAATACACCAGCATAAAACATGTTGGCAAACCAAAATTCAGCCAAATGGATTCTTTGACAAAGATTCTAACAAACAGTAAAGGAATCAATATCTATCTTGAAAAGTAACTAGATCTTACCTCCTTTACCCAGAAATGGTAAGTGTCCCTGATATTTGTATTCCTCCATGCACGCAAGTCAAAAATGTTCATACCATAGGCCCACGCACATTCATCAGAGTTCAATTTCGCCGCTATGAGTGGATGAGAAAAGTTGAAATAGTTCTTAAATCTCTTGGACATCACCCACTCATCTTCACCTCTACAAGTTTCCACAGCCCCATTAACCTTACCCCCAAGGTCGATATCCCAAAGTGGTGATAGGTCACGCTGAATTACAACATCATCATCTAAAAAGACCACCTTGTCTAGGTTTGGGAATATCTGTTCATAAAGCATTGTAATAATATCAGTTGTCACGCGCAAAAAAGCTCACTATTAAAATAACAATGATAATAGGAATGCACTAATAACAAATAATAGGAGTAAACACACACACTCACATTTATGTACCTAGACACACACACACATGCATACATATAAGGATTTAGGGGTCCTCAATACTTGGTCCTGATTCCATCCCCTCTGCACCCATCTAACAGAATACAGCTGACACAATTCAAACCCCAACGACACAAAAGAAGTGACTGTAAATAATGGTCACCTGACTTCACTGGAATTATCAGAAGCTATTTCACTTCTTAATTTCCTAAAACTGCCATCTTCAAAAATACTTAAAAATAATTTCTTACACTGTTGGAATTCATACAGACCATGGCCACCTTTTTGGAAACATTTCCTGCTAGTTGCTAGAATTGTTGAATTCAACTGATCAATGTTCTGATTTTTAGTATTGTGGAATTCAACTGATCAAATAACTGATTCAACGACATTGAATTCAAGTCCAAAGATCTCCCAATGAAATTTTTAGCACTTCTCAATCATTTCCACTCCCAAATTTTTAATAAATAAGCATCATAATTTCCAAATCTCTTTAAAGAGAAAAAAAGGTTCACATCCATTTACCTCTGGAAGGTATATGCGAAGATGATTGAGTAATGAAATGTATTTTGGACTTCTTGCTTGCAGTTTTGAAGCAAATGTTCGTGGAGTCGTCTCACTGAGATTGGCCCCAGCTATGTGATTTCCATGGTAGTAATGTCTGATTCCATGATGATTCTCTACAGCTTCGAGCACTGGAACATTTTCTCTTGTTAACCATTCACATTGGTGAACACCTTTCACCTCAATGATAGCTGAGGATACAGGATTGAGTGCGAACCATGAGTGCATACCAGCATAAGTCTTCTTGTCAGTGATGACATGAAATACTATCTTCTCTGGCTGCAGAGATGATTGGACAGTGGATGTGACTACAACAGAAGCTGCCAGAATGTTATCAGTTGCCACAATGAAGTGTTGGTAAGAGTTGTCAGATAGTAAGGGGACCAATTCTGGAGAAGGCAATTGTCTGCGTGCTTGAGCATTGGAGGAGTACTCATCAGTCAAACGAAGAGAGAGACAGTGGATGCTTTTTGGAATGGCACTCGCAGCAAAATGCTTATTCATCAGTTCTGCAAATTTTGATGCTCTGATCTCCCGGTCAAATTTCTCCATCTGCATGGATGAATATTGTTTACAAGGTAAGTTTTCATGCTCCTGAGTCTTGACATTTTGCAAGAGAACTAGTTGTCCCCTTAATTTACATATATATGACTAAAGAACTAAAATTAACAGAAACTTTCCACACACACACACAAAAGGAAAAAGAAAAAGAAAACAGTTGCATTAAATCTATCTACTTCTTGCATAAATTGCAAACAACTAGAGAGAAAATTAGGCAATCATTCATTTCAAAGAATTTCCTCACAATTTCTAATTTCCTCAGAACTTCTACAAGAATTATAAAAATAAATAAATAAAGAAACAAAATTTCCCCACCCTCCAAGTCCCTTTCTCAGAACTTTATCACTTCAACTATAAGAACAAGAATCATTCCTCATCAAACCACAAGCCATGGTAAAAGACTTATTATGGTATTGGACAGGTGTAGCTCACAAAGACTATATAAAGTTGATCAGATTGACTAGTATTATGACCTTTTGAACAGCATATTCAAACAAAAGTTGATCAAATGTAGTTTCAAAAACTGATCAGCTTGCAGTGCCTTGGTTTTGCTTCCAATCCCTTTTTTCATAGGCTTGGCTCATACTGATTCATATTAAGAACTAAGAAGTTAAAAAAACAAGCAAGATCAAAGGATAGTTGCTTAAGCCAAGGCACTATGGGCTTAAGGATCTATACTTAATCAGCTTAGGGTTGGCCCTCCAAGCATTCTTTTAATGGATTTGGATGAAAGCACTATGAATTGTAAGGAGCCAAACTTGATGAGCAAAGCACCTGTATATCGTTCGAAACCAAACCCTGCACCCATTCCTAAAGCAAGTGCTGTGGTTCCGTTCACCTAAATTAGGATAAAATTTCTTTTCTAGTTTACTAGTATTTTTAAGTGAATACAACAATCATAGAACCCATTGCGAGAATATGTGATTTCAGTGCAGACATTATGTGCTCAAGCCAAGCATAAGAATTAACGGTACACAAAGGCACTCTTCCAAAACGGACTGACACTTGATCATCTTCTTGATTAATATCATAACCAAGACTATCACTTAAAATGTAAGCCAATAAATCAAAAATTCATTTGACTCAAAATCGTGGCATATCAAAAAAATAAATTTTTTTTTAGGGAGGAAGTTTCTTGCTGGGTTTCTCTCCAAAAAAAATATACTGATTCAGAGTCAAGACGTAGATTCCAACTTGTCCTGATCAAATTGCTATAAAAGAAGAATATGGCTATGGCAAGTCAGAGTTTTACACTCCCTCCGCTTGCTCGTAAGCAATCAAAAATGATTCCTAGAGAGGTTTTTTTATTTTTATTTTTTTTCAATGCACCAACGTTCTGCTTGAGGCAATGCAAAGTTCCATTTCTTTTAGCCATGATTCTAAGCACATATGTAAAGACCAAAGTTGAAGGCCCTATACAAGGGTGGCATGGGAGTGGCTTCTCTATTTACTATCTCCAGCTCACAAATAATATTTAGTCTCTTGACAAGCTAGTAAAATTCCTTTCCCAGATTTTTGGTGCATTCTTAACTGCTTTAAAAAAATTATCTATGTTAAAGATCAAATGTCAGAAGACGTATTTATAGCAGTGAGGGCAAGAATAACACAGAGGAATTAGGTGCAGAATATGTAAACTTTAGAGTTTTTGTTCAGTTCTTCCTTTATTTCAAGCTATCAATGGAAGGTTTTGAAACCAAGAGACAGAGATTTGACAAACAAGTAACAACTAGCTGTTTGGAAGAAGATTTCACCCTTCAAAGGAGGTAAAAATTCTTTCTTTGCACAGGTACATAATCAGTCTTCTGACTAACTTCTTGCCTTTGTTCTTAACCCCAATCCTCAGAGACACAGGGCTAAATAATTCAAAGAGACTTTCATTAGATTGGCAAACAGAAAAGTTGAAGCACAATTTATAACTAACAACACATTCCTTGACAATTGAACTTAGAGGTCCAGAGAGCAGAGAATTTCCTTTGGAGGAGAATTGTTGCTTCTTCTTCCATTTTCTATTAACTGATCATATATCTTCCAATTACAAACATAGAGACCTAGCTATGGCAGAATTAAATAAACATCAACCATTGAGTTACCCTTAGGAAAGGAATTCTTAAAGGGAAAAGTTGTTTTTAAAGAAATGATCAATGGTAGCAATAATAAAGTATGATTTTGAACGGTGCATTGGCAATTTGGCACTTTTATTAGGTCCATGCAATAACAAAATAGAAGACTGTACCATGGGTCTTTACGCTTTACATGGAATGATGAAAAGGACAACCGCTATATACATTAAGCCCAAGATCCAGAAGACCTGCGGTATTTGGTTATTAGCCACACATTTTGGTGATTTTTCAACTTCAATAACCCTTTATAAAATAATAATTGTTGCTATCTTCAGATCCCATTTTCCAATAATCCCTCCCCTTTCTACACTCTCCCTCTTTTTCTTTTTCTTTTTTTGACAAAGTAACACAATTTTTTTTCTTCCTCACTTCTAAACCTAAGGAATCATATTTTTTTCCGAAACATAAGGCCATTGATTCATCTCCTTCCTCCCCTTGCTTCTTCATTTCTTCCCCCGTTCCCCCCTCTCTTGATCAACTATGTAGCATTCACACTTCTCTTTTTCATTTTTCTGAAGTGGAGATCAAACATCTAATCCAACCATATAAGTGGCACACCGTGGCAATACAATGTGAATGGATATATGATTCTGTAAGGCTACAGACAAATACTGTGCAGCATAGTATAATACCAGAACAAGAGCATCTACACAATCATGCTAATAATCTCCCATAAAACCTTGCACAGCACCATCAATTGAACTCCCTCTAAAACCCTGTTGAATCCATAGTTGTTGAACAACTATCATCCTTATTCTATCTATGATCTATCTACAAAAATAAGGAAAGTTTTCATTAATCAATTAACTCAAAAACTGACTTTATGACTACCATGCCACAACATAATTAAGAAAGAAATGGTTGATGGATTCCCCAAGCTCATGTACATCACCCACACAAAAGAAGACAAAGCCATGAATTTTTCTCCTTGGAAGACACAAACAATGCTTAATCTTTTAAAAATGGTAACATAACAACATGGCTTCAAGTTCATATGCAATCACCTTGGCAAAAATACCAGAGATTAGCTCTATTGCTAGTCCACCCCTTGCAGCACCCTGCTTCTGCGGAACATACACCAAAATACAGTCCTTTTGGATGACACAAATGGTGTTGACCTTTTTAAGAACTATCCTCTATACAAAATCCCTAACCCTATGGGAATAAAAAGTGATTATTCCTTCAGCCAAGGAAAAAAAAAAGTGGTCATTACTATGAAACTATATCCAATAAAATTATTGAAGTTAAGAAGCAAGTTATAATTGTGAGGGAGAAAAAGAAAAGAGAAAAGCTTATAGTCAAAACTATGCATAGCACATAGCAAAGCAAAGTAGTTAAGTAAAATATGAGTAAACAACAACAACATTTGGTCAAAATTACATCAACTACAGGAATAACAGGACATGAGCATCATCAAGGGTAGAGAGTCTAGAGACTAATCTAAGTTGATATGCACCTATGTGAGCTTCAAAGCTCAAGTAGCAAAAATTGACCACTATATATCAATACAGATCCTCAGTAGGCTTGAAAATAACTAAGCTTGAGCTAGGCCTAGGATGCTAAACTCAATAATGAGTTCATTGCTACAACTCTGAACTAAGCATAAGAAAGTGCCATCCAAGGCAGACAAAGTGGTTCAGATACTGAATGAAAATTTAAGGCAAAATCGAAAAAATCACAAGCTAACCTAGCTCAGATCAGTTGCTGAGCTAGTTACTATCATAATTACAATCCCTGGTCTTGTTGCATGAAGACTTGCAATGAGCCTATGATGAGCTCTTAAGCCTTGCATCATGAACCCAAGCTGACATCAGTGATACTAAACCAACTAACGCAAACAAAGAATCAAAATAACAAATCAAAGCCTCAAAAAATCCTATAGGAGCATATCTGAAGATGAAGCCCCAAGAACCCGAAGAGAAACATGCTGACTAAAAATGAAACAAGTTCTATGGTTCCATATCACACCTATTATAACAAACTACACTATATTGGCCCAGTGACATGAATTAGGAATTTTTTTTAAAATATTAAAATCTCTCATGCACTTTTAGTGGTTTTAGGCCTTCCATAGTTTAATACTAAAAGAAGAACTGTCTTTCAAGTTTCAACGGAATGTCTTCCATGTAAATGCCTTACGGTACACAATGCAAGGCATGAGACAGGGCATAATTATCATACAATGAAGCAAACACTATCACCTAAACAATAATTAAAATACATGTCCCTAAATTACCTAAACAGCAAAAACAACAAATTTTCTATCCTAAAAAGTTGGGTTTGACAATATGAATCTTGATCAACCATCATAGTTTGTCAAAACTAGATCTCTGGTCAAATTATATGTACACAAATAATTCTCTACCAACTCAGCCAAAACATTTAGTCTTTTTCTCGTCCTCTTAGATCCTTTAAGAGCATCTTAACCTACTTTCCTTTATCTTATTTTCTTGGCTAAAAATGCATTAAATATTCTTGGATGTGTTTGTTCCTTATAATATCTTTTGTATGCTTCCTATGAATCCATCTCAACATTTGGCCCATCAGCAAGCACACTAATTTTCCTAGAAAGTTTGCCTTTTAGCTTCTGTTAAACACTTTCATCACAATAGAAGTGTCTCACCACTTAATCCATTCATCTCCCATCTTATGGTAAACATCCTCATGAATAAACCCCCTAATAGATCCTAGATAACGACAGTGTTACATTCCTTAAACATATGTTTAAAGGAAGATTCCCATGTGGGCCTAACAACTTTTTTCTCCTGTTGCCCTTTGCAGCTTTATTCCAAACCTCATTACAATGAAAAAAATGCATAGTAAAAGGCTGTCTAATACTTACCAAAAAAAAAAAGGTTGTCTAATACAATTACACTGTTCTAGGTTTGCACAAAACCAGCTTTACATTATGACTTATTTTTCAACCATCAAAATAGCAATACTCTTAATAAGCTAAGGCATACCATTGCTTTTAACTTGATAGCAAATGTTTTTGCATCATCATGGCTGTTCTTCATCTCAGAAACAAGTTTACTGAACGATTCTGGAATCTTCAGGCCATCTGGTATTTCCTCCGTGTTTACCTGGTTGAGGATCTTGTAGAAATCTCTGACCAGCCTCTGCACACCATCACAAAAAAATGCAGCACAAAATTATGATAACATTTTATTACACTAATTTAAGGGTCATAAAATTTGTTGCAAATCAATTAAAATTAGTAACAGAATTTTACCACTGAGTCATCAGCCCTACCAAGAAGCTTTGGTCCCCATCGCCTACCCAAGCAATCTGAAGCATAAAAAGAAAGCTATAGTAAATTCATTAAATACACCATTGCCAGAACAATTTCAATCAATTAATAGCCAAATGCCTTATCCCAAGTAATTGGGTCAGCAAACCAAAACAATTTAAAAAAAAAAAAACAGAAAAAAAAATATCATATGTAGTAACAATACATGGATAGAGAAAGGAGGCCAAAAAAAAGGCAATTCCAGTCTATGCTGAAAGTTTATTACACTGCTTTGGATACTACCGAACCAACTGGAAAGTCGTGCAGGGCCAGAAAATATGTAACAATCAATTCCTTTCAAAAACCAAAGGCAATCACAATAACTTAAAGCTAGAGATCCACATTAAGAAACTGAAATTGGAAGTAATAAATAAGGACGTAAGACAAAATAAATTGAAATTCAAAGTGGCAATGTAGTCAAAAGTAAAATTTAAAACCACATATTCAAAATTAGTGGTTTTAGGAAAACTAATATAAATATGGGACCGACTCAGCAATATAAACACAGCTTGGCTTAGTACCACAATGAAATGGAGTCTTTATTCCATTTTCCTTCCAGATGAATATAATAATGTCAAATAAAAATCTACCAATTGAAACCTACGTCTGTATGCAATACACTAAAATACTAAAAGGCAAATATAAAATCTAGAGTATTATGTGTCCAGACTTCTTTAATGACCACATTAGCCATGTAGCTTGCTCTTATAAATAGTCTGGACCAACAAATTGATCAAATGCGCGAAAAATCTTCTTGATAAAATGCTTTTAGCTATTTGAATTTGTTAAGTTCTTGGGGTGGAAAATTGCTGCACATGTTAGCTGGGGAACTATAAAGCCCCAAGCGGATGCAAATTGCAAGAGATAAATGAAAAGTGATAGATAATAAGAATTTTGCATATAAGGAATGTAATGTGGTTGGGGGAAAGGAAGTAAAATCCTTGTTTCTTGTTTCAATAGTTTTCAATATCGAGTGTGTTTGTATGTTTTTCCCTCACAGGGATCTGTTTTTAATCGGCAACTTTGCATGGCATTATCAAGCTTCCTGTGTGCAGCTTGCACACATGGAGTTCATCTTATTTCATTTTTATAAAACGATCATCTTATTTACCTGTGAAAAATGATCCAACAACAAAGCAATAATAATAATAATAACATCATCAAACACAGCCAAACAATTCAAATTGAAGCATAAACAACAGAATACAGAAAGGTTGAACGAGGCAAATTGGCAATTAAATAAAACCAGTGAACAGAAAAAGATATATAGTAAAAACAAATATAATTATATCCTAGTTTGATCCCCCACACCAAAGGTAGTCCATGAAATGAATTCTTCATCATGTGTCTCAACAATCCAAACAGCTGCAAGAGCTCAAATTCAAACAATATCAAACAAACAGAAGCCATCAAAAAGAAAAAAGAAAGAAAAAGGGCAGACCAAAACAATCTTAAGAAAAAGAGGGCGTCCATTCGTATTCAATTTTAATAGAATCATCCCAAGCGCCACCACTGCTGTATTCCAATCAATTTTAGAACAGCACAAACAGCTACAGAATTCAAGAAAACAGCTACTACCATTTATGCACGATAACATAGTTCAAATTACATTGAGATCTCGATCTGATTCAATCAAAACAGTACAATGATAGATCAAGAACAGCAAGAAATCAAGACTATAAATCGACGTACCGAGGGAAGAGCACTTATTGACACCTTCAAGGGTGACGACGGCCGTGAGAATGAATACGAAGGGCAACAAGAATGCAAGAATGAGGACCGTGTGGAAAAGAGTTCGATAAGAAACGTGGCGAGCTGCGACCTTGATCTTCATGAAGTCAAGAAACCCATTGCTGCTCGAGATCGTGATGCTTTTCATGCTAGGAGAGAAATGAAGCTGCATCGTCGTCTCTGACGCCTTCTCGTCGTCGGGGCAACCAGAACCCTAGATGTCCAACTCAAAAATCCATCGAAGAGTCGTAAGAAAAGCACCATCAGATCCAGGAGAACAAGAACAGATCGAATGAAGTTGCGTAGATTCAGATCGCTTCCGTGTTTTCCTCAAATTGGACTTTCCTGGTTTTTCCGAACCTTGCATTTGAAATTAAGGACTGAGTCTAACGGATTTCAGTAATCGAAACGAACATTCAATGAATAAATCAATCCGAGTTTTTTCTCTCCATGGAAGAAGCCAAGAGAGAAATAGATAGAGAGGGAGAGAGAGAAATCTTTAGTTTTGTTTGATTTCCTAGACTTTAATTTGTTGTTTTGTTTCCCTTTTTTTTTAATGAGAAAATTTGATCCGCTGATCGGTTTATTGAGTTTTATATTCATTTACCCTGTGACTCTACGAGTTTCCTTTTATTACTTTTCTTCCAAAAATGAGAAGGAAAATTCAATTCCATAAAATAAAAGGAAATTAAAATTGGAGGACATAGGTCTGGATACATTGATTTGGGCTGTTTTTAGTATTCTAGATTTTGAAAGAAAGAAAAGGGAATGCATGGGAAAGCAATTTCTTTTATTTTATTGGAATTAGGAATAAAGATGGAGGACAAAAATTAAAAAAAAAATTTTTTTTTGAGAACAAAGCGCCTTTTTTTTTAGCTTGAAAGGTAGAAATTTGAAAGAAAATAAAGAAAGGCATTAAAACTTTCTTCAATAATCCAGCTTAATTCACTATCTAACTTTACTCCTATTGGCATCAATTAACCTTAATCGCTATAAAAATGAGACCTTTTAACCAAATGCTTGAAGGAACTTTATGAAGACTTTCTTTTTATTAATTTTTTAATTATTATACTTTATATTTTTTTTTCTAGGTTCCAAACATGGCATCAAGAAAAGGGTGACTCCAAATAGATTTAGTTTTCTCCAAAGTTCAATAATAAGCATCAAGTTGTGAGTAGGAGGATGGTAATGAGTTTTTTTTCTTTTCTTTTCTTTTGGTGGAAAGGGATGGTAATGGGTTTGTCAATTGAATAAACAACACCAACCCAATTTGCTAAAGTATGAATCGGGTCTAAATTTAGCCTAACCTGATGATGTGTCATACATATTATATACATATGTAGGGTTTTGTTTTTTTTTTTTGATACATACCCGATCGTAGCTGCTTCTTGAACTTAGCAATCTTTCGCTTTCAGATGGTATTTATAAATAGAGCTAGAGATAGAGACCCACATCTATTAGATTCTTATCTACACTCCAATTCTATCTCTAATCACCATGCTCACTCATACCAACATCAAAATACTTAAATGGGTCCGGTAAACCACACGTCGGGCATCAGTAGGTCCGGTAAACTACATGTGGGACCCATAACACCCAGGCGTAGTATCCACGAGATGCGTAAAACAATTTTTTGGTTCTAAATCCTTAAATACTTGCCCATATTTTTGGGTCATTGGTGCTTGGTGGCATTCAACTTAAAAATTTTGAAACGGGTTGGACCAAAATTTTCGAGATAGTGATTTTATTTAAATTAAACCAAGTAAGTTGAAAAGACAAATTAATAAACCTAGTTTAAAAGAGGCAGTAGTTTTATTTATTTCTTTTAGTGGGGAAGCAGAAAGGCTTGCGTTTGAAGTCGGCAGACAGTGATGGATGATGGATTTTCGCAGTTTCAGTGAAATGGTAAGAAGAGGAGGAGGAGGAGGAGCGATGATTGAGGAGTCAAGCAGATGGAGTGAAAATTGCCTTTTTTTCTCCGGTGGTGAATTTCATGTCAACATCCCAACAGAGAAAGCAGCCACAAAATTCAAAACGACCATTGACCGCCCTGACGAACCAACAAAGAAGTTTCCACTCTCAAGTTGTAATTTTAATTCGAATATCAATGTTTCAAGAGAGATGTGCTGGATTGACGGTCAATCCGGGCTCACATGGAGAAAATGTGGGCCTGCTTAGAAACGTTTTTGGTCTTTTTTTTTTTTCAAGAAAATTTTGAAAACTGTGTTTGCCAAACTCTTTCTATTTTGTCTTTGGCGCTACAAAGACAAACACAGAGAAGAGAATCAATTATATGCGTACCTTCCAAAAACGTCGAGGTTGGATCGCTGCTGTACAGCACATTGCATGCATTAGGTCTTCTTACATGTACTGTTTATGCAGGCACGACATTTTGGCGTGCGCGAGTTAGGCCGGCTAGCCTGCATCTATTTCTAGACCTGCCACTCTTTTATTCTCCTCTTACAGAAGATAGAGCTATAATCACTGGACTGGACCCCACATTACAGGCCGCTTATGCATCCCCCCCTCTTTTTTTTTTTTTTGGCAGAATCCAACCAACACCGGCCTCTTGCCTCTTCAACAAGGTACGGCCAAACCATTCTCAAGATCCCTCAATAAAAACTTGCCCAGTTATCCCTTCCTTCTGTACTTGTATCCTTTAAATGTTCAATCATAACAGCTTACTGTGTTGGTTATTCTTCACCATTTCTTAACAAGGGCATCCTCAGAACTAAAAAATTTTGTTCTGACAAAGAAACTCTGCCCAAGGAGGGTCTGATAATGCATAAGGAAAATCTGAAATATTTACAAGTAAAAGAAACAGAAGGATTTACAAAGATGAATAAACCGATGGGTGTTGGGTTCATTCAACATCATTTAGTGTAGGTTCAGGAGCCATAATGGTGGGGTTCAGACTCCACCTAATAGCATTGTACCTAAGGGAAAGTAAGCCATGGTAATCAAGATGACCTTTCAGAAATTCACTTTCATACAGCTACCGCAAATCAAATTTCTGCCATTAGACTGGTACCCTCTTCAAATTATGTGAGAAGCATAAATGAATAGCTTGTTCCATTGCATGCCAATACCCATTTTATTGGTAAGAGGCTCTGTAAAGGGATATTCACATTTTAAATGTTGGCAATCAATTTATCTCCTCAATAATTGTCTATTAGAATTTTGAAAAATCAGATTTGTGTCTCTAACCTGATTCATGTCTGTTTCTCATAATTTTTACAAGATAGACAGAACCCCACTGCCTCGTTTGATCCTGAATACAGATGTTTGTTTCTGATAATTTGACGAGGATAATGTATCTATGACTATTATCCAAATAGGCTGGAACATGATGAGATCATGGTTGGTTAGACCAATCAGTGATTACTAAGAAAACGACATCAGTTCCAAAACATATATAACAAAGAGAAAAAAATACATGTCTTAATCTAACTAAACACAACTTTGACAGGTCCAAATTCAGGAACAACGTTCATCATCTTGCTGGTCTCCTCAATGAATCAAGACAAGGCATCATAGATGGTGCTAAAAACTCTGATTCAATGAGAACTAGTTTTGGTACGCTCAACAAGCCAGTTGATTCAATCAATCAATCAAAGCCAAATGCCTCATCTAAAATAGTTGAAGTCGAAAAACATGAACCTTGTTCTTCCATTCTAATCTATTAAAGACCATATCTTTATTCAACCTATCAGTATTTGTATCCATTCTAACAGACTCCATCAATGTTCCTTCTGGTCTTTCCCTTGCCATCTTAGAACTTCATCAAAGAGAAATGAAGAAATATATACAACATAAACATTGCTAAGCTACATCAGAACTAGTTAAGGATGAACACAATGCAGTACTTGCTCAAAAGTACAAAAGAATATAAATAGAAAAATAATTTCCCATTTATTCTGATAATTTGACAATCAAAGCTGTTTTGGCAAGCAAAAAAATCAAAAACAAGAAAATGAAGAGAAATATTGCAATTGCACTAAAACAGAAATTCAGTATCAGAGAGTTCAAGGACCTTGTGAATGCCTATCGGGCTTACACCTGACCGAAACCCATTTCCTTCAATGAACCTGTAACATGGATTTATATGGTTAATGATCTCCCATATATGCATATTTCTCAAGAGGGCAAGTGATTTGGCTTGAATGATGAACTCACATTTCTTTCAAGAAAGGGTGTTTATAGAAGGCAACGGGAATCCTCCCAGTGAATTGATTGTGATCCAAGTACCTGAATATGATGGAAGACCTGTAAGTCCAACAGTAGAACACATACATGCAATGAAAACATACATCTGCCTAAAGGCATTTCTTTTTAAACCCTGCCACCAGTAGCCATTAATAAAAGAGGAAGGGAACTGCTAACTGCATATACAAATGTACATAAAATGGAAGTTTTTGGGATGGTTAATTCAACCACAAGCCTTAACCTAAGATCCATGTCAAATCACAAAGTGAAACTACTAAAAATCTTGGCCAACTGGATTAAGGTATCATCTGATAAAATGTTTATCAAAGAAACATGCATGTTAAGAAAAGGTTGCAACTGCAAAACATCAACTGTTTGAATACCATTATATGTATATGCAACCATGGACATTCTTGTGCAATTATTTTTGATCCATGATTTTACATTGATTGTGATAGATAAAATAATATATTGTTTCTCAACCAGAAAAATTCACCACATGATTGGCCTGTGAAATATATGCGAATAATGTTGTCATGGATTGCAAATGCGAATAAAAGAAAAAGAAAACAATTTTGAGAATCCTAACACTCAAGAATTAGTTCAAGCCATGACAAGATAAATACTATCATTTAACGGGATGTGGAAAAGGATAGAATGATGTGATAGATAAATAATATATTGTTTCTCAACCAGAAAAATTCACCACATGACTGACCTGTGAAATATATGTGAATAATGTTGTCATGGATTGCAAATGCCAATAAAAGAAAAAGAAAACAATTTTGAGAATCCTAACACTCAAGGATTAGTTCAAGCCATGAAAAGATAAAGACTATCATTTAACGGGATGTGGAAAACGATAGAATGATGTGAACAGCCGATTAGACAAACATACCACGATTCAATACAATAACGCCACACAAGATCAATAATTTCAACCCAGATATTGGGTGCATTAGCTATTGAATGCACATCAAAAAGAAGGAAGAAGAAAAAAAAAAGCATGAAATTCTTTAGTTATTACTTTCTTTGAATATAGATCCCATTAGACTTCTCTCAGTCCAGTATAAGTTTCTTGGGAGGATCGTGCCATAACATTGCTTCAATCATTCCAAAGAATGATTAGATCATATACACCGAAAGAAGGGTGCAGACACCCTATATGAAGTGCATGGCATTGGCAGGGAGGATAGGGATGCAATTATGCTCAAAAGAAAATTAAGTAATGGATGACACATTGAAAAGCTTTAAAATGGGTTAGAAATGGATGAAGGAACTCACAAGCAAGTCAATCGAGGAATATGGGCAAGTCCAGCTGGTATTATTCCAGACATCTTGTTGTATGATAGGTACCTACAACAAAAACTTCAATCTTTAAAACAAATTCGATTCTAGGATGCTTGACTAGAAAAAAAATTGAACAAATGACACTCACAATATTTCCAGATTTGTAAGGTTTGCAAGCTGTGCAGGAATTCCTCCCGTCAAATAGTTATTATTTAGGTAACTACACATCCGGAAAAGGTAGAAAAAAAAACACTTAATAAATATAAAACTGAGTAATATCATACATTTGGAAACAAATCCATAAAATAAATGAAAACTCTTAAACAGGAATTCACTTACAGGTTGCGTAGAGCGGGAAAGCTTCCTTCAAAACGAATGAGTTCCCTTATAGTACCAACCAAATGATTATTACCAACATCCCTGGGAGATTATTATGTAGTTTAAGTATGGATTAGCAAAAGAAGGAGATGTTGCTGAAAAAATCATATAAAATGAATAAGAATATTTGCATAAGAAGAAATATGAAATATTTAATTTTACACACCAATGTAGCAAATAGAAAGAAACCATGCTTCCAACATGACTAACTCAGATAAGTCATTATCAATGAATGAGTTGATGAATAATGAAGCAAAGATCAGATGAATTCTTACAAGTGCCGAAGATTTTTTAAAGTGCCCAGTTCTGGTGGGATTCGTCCAATAAGACGGTTCTCATGAAGATAGAGATATCGAAGTTCTGGTAGATTTGCAAGCTCCTTGGGAATTTCCCCTTTGAAATTATTGAAGCTCAGGTACCTGTCAACATTTTGTAAACAACTTAATAATCCTTCAAAATGAACAACTGAAAAAAAAAACAAAAACACAAAAAATATATGGGTAACCAAAAAAAGGCACAAACAATATCAGATTCACTAGAAGTTACTCACAGATGTGTTAGTTTCTTCAGTTCGCCAATTTCAGGAGGAATCACATCTTGTAGTTTATTCCACCTCAAGTTTCTAGCAGACACCAAAAAATAGTAAAACAAAAGATTAACAAAATGAAACAAAGATACTACCATCTTCTTCAAGATGGAAAAATTTTATGTGTAGTAATACAAAAGGCTCTCCTGAAATTATATAGCTAATGAAATAAAATATATATTAGCCCAATGCTACCAGAACAAGACAGACTATAATTTTGCGTGTCTATGAGATCATGCAACAACCTACCAATTTATTTTGTAGACTCTTAGCAATCACATATCTGTTTTATGAGAAAATTCATCATTCAAGAAGGATTCAGCCCAAAGAAGGTAGGAAGCTCACTTCTTCGCATTTAAAGTTTCAAGCTTATTCTTCTCCTCTTTATCCTTTTTCATGCAGTCGTCACAGAACCATATCAAATACATATATATATAATAGCTGATTTAGGAAGTGAAATTTTTGCATTCATTTGGCCATATTTTGACTTCATTGCTGTCATTGTTATAATCTGTTTCAGCATTACACAAACCCCTCATATGCAGAATAACATATGGACATTAACAGGATGAAAATACTACATATATGCTTGTGGTTTTGCCTCTCAAACTTCTCTCACGTATTGCACATAATCTTTAAACACATATCATGTCTTTTTGATCATTTTCTTGAGTATGATTAAAAAAGTATTTTAGATTTTGTCACTAAAATTTCAAAATTTTATGGCACAAAAAAAAAAATTTCAAAATTTTATGGCACAAATTTTTTCTTCTAAAATTACCAATTTTTTAGTGGTGAAAACCATATAGCAAAAACAACATGTAATATCCCAGCTACATTAACATTCAGCACCAAAAATTACACCTGCCTTTTGTAGCTTAAGGATGGGAAACTTATAATACGCAAGAATATCCTTTGTTGAACACATTAAGATAGACTCTATTCATAACCAGTAATAAGAATGTCATTTGGATCTTCTCAAAACAAGCCACAAAAGAATTTTAAGAAGTCCACTTTTAACACTTATAAGAGATATTGTTACGCATAAGATGAAGGAAAAGAGAAATGCATATTAAAAAAAAAGAGGCATCTAACAGACACAGGACAGCTCATCAGATAGAACTGAAAATAACAAAAGAAGCCTTCACATGCCATAAAAAAGGAAATCTATCAGAAAGAAAATTGAACTCAAGACTAGGACTTTGATTAAACCACAATCACAGATTTAAAAAAGTAATTTAATAATGTGAAACACATTGAATACCCAAAAAAAACGTAAACATTAGTTTGCAGCAGGGACACAAGTGGGGCCGGGCCCGCGGGGGGGGGGGGGGGGGGGGGGGGGGGGGGGAGGAGAGAGAGAGAGAGCAGCGAGGGGAGTATGCTATTAAAATAAGATTGATATAATTAGCAAGGATAACAAGATAAGCATGGAACTATTCCAAAAGATTTAGCATACTACAGGAAGTATAGAAATTTACAGTACTCTAAGACGTTTTAGTCGTCCAATTTGAGGAGGGATTGGCCCAGTCAACTTGTTATTATGAAGATCCCTGTCGTGTAAAACATGATATCATGGTTAGGCAAGTCTGAAACAAAACTAAAAAGATAACAAGATCAAAAGGCTGAACTAAGGGCATGTTGAAAGGAGGAAATTTACAGTCTCGTAAGGTCCAACAGATTGGTAACAGCAACAGGAAAGGGCCCAACAATTGATACTGCATAAACTTCCCTGCAATTAAGAATGGCCACAGTAAGAATAAAACGTCACAAACCAAAAGTTTTCTCTAGAATAATTTTTTTACCATCATGAGATTAATCCAAAAAGAATTACTAACAGTGACTTAGCCAGGATTTTCATTTAGGGTTGGCGGAGTAAATCTTTGAACTAAAAAAAATGGAAGATAAACACATGAGAATGAAAGGTTAGTGGGCAAATTAAAAATTTTGGGAGGGCCAAAACTATATATATAAGTAAGAAGAGTAATTTTTTTTAATTATGGGTGGGCAACCTTTATGTAGCTCCGCCTTTGATTACTAAATAATCCATGAACATTTTGTAATCATGATGATCGGTACCAAACTGCAAACAGGAAAACAACTACAATAACAATAGTTCTATTTATTTTTTCTTTGTTCTTTCTATAAATATCTTCAGTTGATAGAACTAAGTAACAGACTATGGATAAAACTGATTGTTTGATGAGGTAATAACACAAAAAAAAATGTGGAGAACAAGCTCAAACGACAATGGAAGATCCCAATTCAAGGCAGAATAAAAGTGAGAAAATGCACACCATAACTCTAAATCCTTAGCCGTAAAAAATTGAAAATAAAGAGAACCTGTTCTTACAGTTCCGTAACAACCCTATAATCTCCCTGAATGGAACAAGTCACACCAGACCAAGGTGGAAGATCACCATCCCCACAAGGATCATCTCCAATCCATGCATAGACGACCCTCCATCCAAGAGATGCCTTAATTTCATTTAAGGCTTTAACTGCAACCAAAATAGCATTTATTATACACCATCAGGACATACCAAAGAACCTCATCAAGTTTTTCTTTTAAACGAGAAAAAAAATAAAATCTTCACTAACTTAATTGTATAGGAGATTCAAAGTAAAACCTTCAGTCCAACGCTTACAAATGTCTAACCATAACATCAAAAAGTACTATCAACATCTAACTGTTACAAATTGGAGCTCCAATGTGACTGTTCTAACTTGCAAGCATTTTAGACAGAAATTTACGTGTACCATGGTGGCATACAGGATGATGTTTCTCCCTATTTCCTCCAATGAGGTGTTGCTTTTCCATCAGAAGTGAAATCTCAGAAATTTGTATCTCTAAATCCTTTCCATTTGAAGAACAAGATAGAAAGTTTATGCCAAGGAGGGAGAAAGTCTCTGAAGCATACCCAAGGCTTTGTTTCAAGGATGAGTGTTGGGTGGCTTTAGTATGTATTCAGCCTCTCCTTTGGTTAAAGAAAATTTAGAGATTCTTGGCAACCTCTTTAGGGGTTTATTTGGTAAAGCTCGCATTCTTTTGGAGAGTTCCATTTCAGGAAGGATTTCTCTGCATGTTAGGGAGGAGGGTTGTAGAATCCCTACACCATAGTTGTGAAAATGCCTAGCCGATGCCAGGCAATAGACCTGCCTGTAGCCTAGGCGACCGCCTAGGCGATTAGGCGGTCGCCTAGGTGACAATTTTTTCATTTTAAAATAATCAAAATATGTTCATCGTCCATTGTAGATGGAAGTATCAAAAAGACCTAAATATTGTGCATTTTAAAAAAGAACAATAACAACTAATAAAAATACAGGCCCTGTTTCCTTGTACTCACGTAACCACTCAAATTTTCTAGGACAAAGAAAGAACGAGAGAGAGAGAGAGCGAAAGAGGAGAGTCGGTCTAGTCGCTCAGTTTGTTGGAGAAGAACTGAGCGACTGGACCGAAGCTCGACAAAGAAGAAAAGAAAAAAAAAGAGTGAGCGACTGGAGAAGAAGAAGAGAAAAAGAGAGCGAGAAAGAGAGAGAGAGCAACAGAGGAGAGGAGAAGAGAGAAAGAGAGACAGAGGAGAATGAAAGAGCAAGACAGAGCAACAGAGAAAGAGAGAGCGAGAGCGAGAAAGTTTCATTGGAGAAGAAAAAAATAACGACACTGACAAAGCTCGATGAAGAAGAAGAGGAGAACTTGCGGCTTGCATTGATGAAGACGATGGAGGAGAAGCTTGAGGAAGCTTATCTCTTGCGTGTTGATAAAGCTCTACGAAGACATGCGTTGAGGGAAACACTTTTTTTTTTTTTTTATATTCATGTTTGCTCGCTCAGGTGAACAGGCGGTCGCCTTCTTGCATAGGCGAGCAGGCGATCGCCTAGGTCGCCGAGGCACAGGTTGCCTAGGCGACACCACGCCTGGTCGCCTAGGTGACCCCCTTTAATAACTATGGGCCTAGACCATTGGTAATTTGGGATAAAATCAGGACTTAAGGAAGTTGATATGCAGATTTTGGGCTGCTAAGCTTTCTTGTCTACCGTCATCGTGCCAGTCTCTTGATTAGAGGGGAGCAAAAGACAATGAGCTGGCTGGTGGTAATGGTACATGTGGCGTGGTATGGAAGATTTATGGACCAAGTCAATCTTGAGAAGTAGCAAGCATATTGGATCCTTTCAGGCCAATGGCAATTTGCAGAGAAAATCTGCAAATCTCTGAGAGGTATGAAGCAGGTATGGTGGGGCATGATCAAGCGATCTGCATCTCCTACAGCATATGCTGTATACAGCCCCTCACATTTATTGAGGGGCCCACCATTCATTTGGAGTCCCACAATTCATTTTGGGGGGCCCCACACATCCCATGTGAGGGGGTGTATACAGCATATGCTGTAGACAATGTCCATTGATGATCAAGTGGTATGATTGCCAAGTTGTTGCATGGTTCCAGCCCAGAACCTTTTGAACAATGGAATCAATTCAAATACTTCACCATGTCTGGCTATCGAGATGGTTGATCACTTAATTCTATACGGTCCTGTGGCAATTGAGATATGGAATTTTCTGCTGCATCAGATTGGGTAAATAGTTGATTCCAGTAAGCATATTGGATATTTTAGACAATGGAGGTTGGATTGCCAAAGAGCGCACATAATTTTACAGGGATGTTTTCTATGGACTACTTATGGGAAAATAAATAAATGAATTTATGAAGATAATAGATGTGTTGGATGCCATGATGATTTTAATTGGTAGATATATAGTCACAGCTTCAAACTTTAGAGTGTGCCCAACTCCTGATATTATTATGCTGTGGTCCAGTCGACTTTCTCTGCAAATCAAGAAATCAAGGATGATTTCAACTCTTATTAGAGCAGGTTTCATCAGTTTAACTTTGATGGTCATTCACTAGTAAAATAGAACCTTTAGATGTTCGAGGCATCCTAAAGGATTATCGAGGATAGGACATAGATTCTTTCTTAGGTCCCATTGGGAAGGGCAACACTGTGCAAATTGAACTATGGAAAGTTTTGATAAGAGTTCGGGAAGCTAGATCACATCAATTATTGTCTTTGGAGAGATATTCAGATATTATCATTTCTTGGCTTATCTGCCAATCACCAGACTTTTGGATATTGTTCCATCTGATCTAGCTGGTTAGAGATTTGTGTCATCATATGAACATCTCATTCTGTAACATTCCTAAATCAGTTAGCTTAGTGGTGGACAAATTGGCTAGTGAGAATGTCCTTAGAAACACAATGTTTACAGGCATCATGCATGCAGTGTGGATGGATGGGGTATTATGATCATAGTATCAAATATCGTTTCGCGAAACAGGTCGTATCGACCTTGTATCGACCCGTATCGACTGTATCGAGTCCATACAGTCGATAAAAAGGGTAAAAACGCTAAAAAAGTACCTTAGAAGATGGAAGATAACTCTTTACTGAAAAACCCATTCCAAAATCCATGAAACCCCATTGTTATCTACCTATTTTCGACCTAATTAGTACTACAATTTCTGCAAAACAAAGTAAAAGAACGAATCAAGCAACAGAAATCAAAATCGTCTACAGTTTTGAAGGTATTTTAGATTTTTAATTTTTTTTCCATCTAAATCATTATTTTTTCATATTTAAGCATGGTTTGACAATGTTTTGTATGAATCTATCAATTTCAAGTGAAATTCATAGATCAACATTGCGTTTTTGATTAAAAAATCAAATCTTTTTGCAATATGAAAAAAAGTTACGAAAATCCCTAGTTTTTTTGAAAAAAATTATATAAAACTTAACGATTTGTCTTTAATTTTTTATATAAGATGCACATGGGGCTGATCTATCACCCCCATGATTCTTGCAATTTTTTCATTAATAAAATTATTTTTAATAATTGTTTTTACAGAATATTAATTAAAAATATGGGGAAAAATATTTTACTTTTATTAAATTTGATGTTTGGGTTCTACTTCTTTTCCTAAGAGAGGTTGGGATGTTGGGTGATGCCATTTGCATGGTTTGACCATGGGGTAGCTTTGCATGTTTGGATTTTAGAACCAAATATTTGTATGCAATCAATTATAGAGAATGTTATGCTATGTCAATTATAAAGAATGTTATGCTATGACAGTTTCATATTGTTATTTTGATGTTTTAAGTGTTATTGACTTAGTGTGTTGCTTACATTATATGAATGAATTTTCTCACTTCATTTATTGGTTTATCTAGCCTTTTTATAGCTCTAATTATAATTATCATTCGTTTTCACGTATGCCTATATGTTTCTATAATGCATAAATACTCTTTGCATAGCCCTATAATGCTAGAAATATGTTTATTTGACATATTTTTAACTTATATTTCTATCTAGATAGGTTTTGTTTTATGTATCCACCATTTTAGTGCATATCCTCGATACGTTTCCATTTTTGGATCGTCCGATACGGCACGTCGATACGATACTTTGAACCATGATTATGATTGGATTATGGGTGCAGTTTATTTCTTGATTTTCTTTTTACTTTCACCTTTTCTTAATTGAACATAGGTTCCCCCCGCCTTTGCCCCCCCAACCCCCCACTTCCTTTTTTTTCTTTTCTGTACATCCTTGATTACCTTTCTCTAATATTTAATATTCCCATAAACGATAAAAACAACTAATAATTAGTTACTGTTATGCATAATCATGGTACTCTGCATAAATGAGATCAAAGCCAAGCTCTACCAAAGATGTCCGATAATTCAAAATATAATTAAAAATACCACAAATTGCTTCAAACTTCAATTTCTGCCCACCCCATAAGTGATTAAAAACGGCTGAATTCAAGTAAATTTACTGCTTAAATGTCAACTTTCTCTTTGATAACAATCCAACAGTTCAATCTAAGTGGATGAACTTACAACTAGTCTTATACTCACAGCCAATTTTCAAATTCTAACTGTATAAAAGAAAATGTAGCCGAATAATAACAAGTGTGCTATTACTAAATCGATAATCAAAACAAATATACATCACTCTCACATCAAGATAACAAAAATCAAGTAGAGTACAACTAAAAGATAGGATTTGAAATTACCGTCTCTCTTTATAGTTTTACAGTGAGCAACGTTGAGTAGGAGAGAGATCAAACATATCATAGAAATTGCCGATGAATATGCCATTACTAAAATCCAGATCCCTGAGAGACGAAACCGAAGTGGATCAAATGAGTTACTTCTTAATTTCCAAATTCGAAATCCTCATTTTCAGATCTGCAATATCTCCATCCTCCTTTCCCTTTTTCTCTCCTCCTGCTTTTTTGCCATTTTTCCCGTTGAGAGACCGATAGAATGGATTTTTCTTTCAAACCCTAAAATCAGCCGACTAAAATAACAACCTGTGCTTTTGTTTCCTTTTCGTGGAAAACCCGAGGTTCATTTTCTGTACTGCATCTTTCTCTGAAACCAGTCGATGCGACGATGGCTACCCCCGGTTTTGAGCAGAGCGGACACCGACAAATACCTGGGTGGGGACGGGACGAGCTAACTTGCAGAAGATTTGGGCCCCACCGACAAAGCACTAAGAAGTGATGTGGCCCTGTATCATCCTCGGTTATGGGGACGCAACCGCAGGGTTAGTCGGGTAAGGATTTGGTAATTTCTCAATCGGGTGACGGGTTTGTTGATCTTAATCCACACATTAATATATTATAAAACATATTCTTCAAATTATTTTATAAATAATTATATAATTAATTACATTTTTATTTAAAAACATTCATAATTTAATGTTTTAGAATATATTCACATCTTAACCCACTCTATTACCATCCCTAAATTTTTTCTTACACATTTATTGGCATGGTCCCAACTAGTCCAAACAAGATTGTTTCCTCTGATACCAATCAAATTAATTGTGTTATCATGAAACGGATGAACACACGCGCTCATGTCACGAGGGAGCCCCACACCCCTAAACGGGAAAATGGGTTTTTAGTGATATTTTTTCGAAAGAAAATCCTAATTCAGTATTTTAATTCTTGTTAATTGATAATTAGTGATACTTTTTAAAAATAATTAGTAATCAGTGTTATTTCACTGTTCATGAAAAATATATTCCAAAAATGCCCTCAAAACAGTTTGAAAACCTTTTTATTCATTTTGTTACAATTGAAGTTTGCAAGTGTTTTGAGGACATTTTCGAAAGATATTTTCATAAATAGTAAAATAGCACTAATTTCTAATTATTTTTGAAAAGTATCACTAATTATCAATTAACAAGAATTGAACGACTGAATTAGAATTCTTTCGAAAAAGTATCACTAAAAACCCATTTTCCCACCCCTAAACCCATCCCAACCAATGGTATCATGATGCCAAAGGGCTCTAGGATGAGAGGTAATGCAATTTGGCTTTTTTTTTATGGTTTTCTTTGTATTAGTTACGAATTCCAGAGCTAAAATCCAATGATACAATGAAACCACCGGATGGGATGTGGGCCCCCCTATTGAAATGGGGCATCCATCCATCTCCTATTGAAATGGGGCATCCGTCTGTCCGTTTCACTCTAGTACAACTGAGTGGCACCAGATGAAACGGTCTCATCAATCACGTGTTCTCCCAACTCAACGAGTTATGACACCATTTCCTTTGATACCATTCAGTGGTACCAAAGTGAAATAGACATACACATGCCCCATTTCAATATAGGGCCCTACAATCCAAAACACATCCCAGCAATTGATATCATGGTACCATCAGATTCTAGGACTAGAGGAACTGTGTTCCTATTTAGCACATGATCAACACACGAGTCCACACGTATGTATACCCAACTATTTACAATATTTAGGCCTCTTGGAGAGCATTATGATCAAAGTGCCGCTATGGAGGGGCTCCATGAGGTGAACTTGGAGGCGGCAACTCTTTTTATAGATAATTATATAATTAATTACATTTTTATTTAAAAACATTCATAATTTAATGTTTTAGAATATATTCACATCTTAACCCACTCTATTTTTTTTTTTTTGACAGTGTTAACCCACTCTATTGCTATCCATAAATTTTTTCTTACACATTTATTGGCCTGGTCCCTACTAGTCCAAACAAGATTGTTTCCTCTGGTACCACTCAATTAATTGTGCTATCAAGAAACGGATGAACACACGCTCATGTCATGAGGGAGCCCCACAACCCTAAACCCCATCCCAACCAATGGTATCATGATGCCAAAGGGCTCTAGGATAAGAGGAAAAGCAATTTGGCTTTTTTTTTAAAAATTTTTTATCTGTATCAGTTACGAATGCATTTCCTCTAGAACTAAAATCCAATGGTACCATGAAACCACCAGATGGGATGTGGGCCCCCTATTGAAAAAGGGCATCCATCCGTACGTTTCACTCTAGTACCACTGAGTGGCACCAGATGAAACAGTCTCATTAGTCAAGTGTACATTCTCCCTGCTCAACGAGTTATGAAACCATTTCCTCTAATACCATTCAGTGGTACCAAAGTGAAATAGACATACACATGCCCGTTGCCCAACAATCTAAAACACATCTCAGCCATTGATATCACAGTACCATTAGATTCTAGGACTAGAGGAAATGTGTTCCTATTTAGCACATGATCAACACACGAGTCCATACGTATATATACCCAACTATTTACAATATTTAGACCTCTTGGAGAGCATTATGATCTAAGTGCCGCTAGGGGGGGGGGGGGGCGCGCTCCATGAGGTGAACTTAGAGGCGGCAACTATTTTTGAAAGCTCAATTTTAATCAACTTAAATAATATGTTATACGAATTGTAGCCAGACCCAGATAATCTTCACCCAATCATCCTTTGGCCTTGTTCAATGCACGTAGGTTTCTACCATCTTAATTAATTTCCATTCTCATTTGTGGTTAGCTCATCTTGCTTCTTTGATTCCTCGATCCTGTATTACCAAGAATTTAGGTATTATTATTGGTCATGGGGTAGGCTTTCGAGCCCAGGTGCTGAAGATGAGACTTCAAAATTTTTATCACCATCCCAAGTGGCACCCTCGCATATTTGGTTGGCTATGTCAATGCTAAGTAAAATTAGTCAAGCTGATATGATAATAAATCTCTGCTTGGTTTGGATAGATTATATATCTTTTAGATCTGGGAAATCATGTCGTCCTATCGGCTATCATGTGAACATGCATACTCCTAGAGGAAAATGGTTTCTTTGTGAATGAATCTGTTGCATTCCTAACCATTGTTCCAAAAGCTAAAAGGTTTATGAAGACTTCATTAACTAAGCACTTAACATCTAAAAGCGTAACACTCCACCATGCTTCCGTAGCTGACGTCTATGGTGGCCCACCGAGACTGACTCCATGAAAGCCATTTCTCTTTTAGTGGCTCCACTCACCTATCAGTATTCGATATGCATGACTTAGCACCATACTCATACATATAATACTAAGGCATTTTAATGCAGCCTATGGGTTGCTCCCCTTCGTGACTCAAACCTAAGACGTGGTGGTTGGCTCTGACACTATTTGTTAGGTGCCTAAACATTGCTCCAAAAGTCCCAAGGCTTATGGAGACTTCATTAATTACACACTTAACATCTAGGACCATAACAGAATCAACGTATGTTTACATATACAAGATAATGGCTTGATATTTGTGTACCAGAAAAAGTGATTCTGATTCATCTCATTGTTTAGAAATTGAAATCACGCATTTAGATTTTGTCTAAGCTCAAACTGCTTCTGGTCTGCCCCTTAGATGCTTGCAGAAGTGTCTTGCACCTGCAAACCATTACTGTAATCGGACTTGATTGATTGCCTTGACAAAATGTGATTGTGGAGACCTCCTGGCCATTACTTGCTAACAAATAAGAAAGTTCCAAAACATTACCTGGCTTTGCTTGATGAGTTTGAAAAAGTTACCCTTTTTCCTCTGTGATCTTTCATGGTAGTAACAAAGCTAAGTAAGAAAGCCAAAGGTTGATTGGCTGTATGTTGAAATCTCAAGAAATCAACTGAAACCCAATATTGCTCTTCCCTTGATAACAGTATTGCATTAAGCAGAAAATATAATATTTGACATGGAGATGGTCTGCTTGTTGCATTATCATCATCATGCATAAAATTTATATTACATAATACATTACAAACAAATAACAAGAATAATCAGCAATTAAGAGAGAGATGTGGGGGGAGAGAGAGAGAGAGGGAGAGATTTTGGGGGTTAATTAGGAACCTAGAGCAGCAATTATCATTCAGATAACAATGATCATTGATATATTTAACCCAAAAAAAAAAAACGAAAAACATGAACCATTAATTAATCAAAATATTGAAAGTAAAACTCATGAAACTAGTCAAAAGGACTAAGGTAGAAAGTGGTAAAGCTTGTGAGAAAGTCCAGAAATCATAAATACTATGTAATTTGGATGTAATTACAAAAGAAGCAATGATTCATTCCAGCCAGCCAAGGGACAACTTGCAGAGAGAAGAAAAATCAAAGGTTATGAACAGAAACTCAAGATGGCAATGAGGGAATTAACTCACATTCATAAATACACTAGAATTACACATGAAAGTATTGATTGCAGTTGGACTTGGGAGTAAGAAATGACCAAATTGTCCTCACCGAAAGCTGACGCATTGAATCTGCATCTCCCGAACAGCTTCAACAAACTTAATGGAACTCATGGGACTTTCTCTTCATCAACCTCAAAAACCCCTCCAAGAAAGAAGAAAGAAAGAAAGAAAGCAAACATAGTCTAAACGGGAGAATGAACTATTTTGTAGTACTTCTAGAGTTCTTCCCTTTCTGTAGCAGCTGTGACCATCAAAGATCTCCTCTCTATAATCTTCACGGAAATCAAGAAAACGAAAGAAACGGCTGTCTCTAGCTCGTATATATATTTACTCCATGAAATGCACAAAAAACCCCCCCAAAAAGAAAAGAAATACAAGCAAAAATTTATATTAATTAAGACTAAGTAGAGGCGATGGTATCTTCAGTTGTGGAGAGGATTAGGCCCGGTGGGGACTAAACGTTTCTCGACGCCATATCTTGGATCAATCTCATCAGGTGCTGAGTACTGCGGAGGAGGTGGTGGCAATGGCAAGTAATGGCGATTTCTTTGAAGGCAAAGAAGAGGTGTTTCTTGACAGCTTACATGGTCGGTGTAGTGGTGGCGGTGGTAGTGGTGGCGGTGGTGGTGTTGTTGGGTTGAAGATGTTTCTAACAAAGACGCACCAGAGGATTTAATCCTTGATGCCATGGAAATGGTGATGAGGAGGAGAGGAATGATCACGACGATGATCCGGTGGCCGGTGGATGCGGTTGAGGAGTGGGAGCTCTTCATGCCGCTTGAGAGAGAAAGAAGAAGAGAGATGGAGTGTGCGAGTGGGAACGAAGGTTTTGACGATCAGATGAGGGTCTTAAGTTAACGCAGAGCAAGAAACCCATGAAACTACTAACTGCCAAGAGGTAACGGTCGCTATCAACATCAAGTATCAAACCTCACGGGTTAATGTCGAAGGCGTATCAATGCTAGGGGACCGGGGTTCGAATCCCTTCCCAACCAAAGCTCATCAGCCGTAGCAAGTAATCTTAATTATAATGTTCTCTCTAAAAACACTGAAAAAATGTGCCAGTCTTTTCTTGTTTATCCTTGTCCCTTTGCTTGTGAGACTAGAGATTTTGATGGCTCAATTCAACTCAAATCTATACTAGAAAGGGATGTTAGAATAATATTTTGGCCCAAAATTTGTCCCCTAAAATTAATGGCTATTTTTATAAAATGTCACCTAAAATTTTCCAATACTATTATATATATATCCGTTGAATAATTATTCAAATTATTTTATGTACGTAATATGCATGTGCACCCTGCAAAATTTATGTTGAGCATTTTCCTCTTTCCTCCTAGAATTACGTTTTGTTCAATGCATGGATTTTATTTTATTTCTTAATATTCAAAAATATAAAGATATAAATTAGTTAGATCAAATCAAGTTGTTTTACTAAAAAAATTGTTAAGTACTGAAAAATTGCCAAATTTATTCAAAGTAAGGGTGGATGGGGACGGTTGTACGTACCGGGGATGGAAACGTTGCGGCTAAAAACCGATAAACCGAATTGAACCTATTAGGGTTGGTTTTTGGTTTCGATTTTATACCATATAAAACCAATTCGGTTATTGTTCAGTATCGCTTTTAAGGTCGAACCAAACCGATTATATATACAAACATCTTTAATTCAAACCACTGGCTAGGGGTAGGGTTGCTTATTGGGCTGTGCCAGCTCGAGCCCGGCACGACCTAGCATGCTTGTGGGCCGGCACGGCACGACCAAGCATTGTAGCCCTACCGGACTCAGATATCTGGGCACGCGGGCGGAATGGCCCGGTGGATCGGCCCGCCAGGGGCTAGCCCCATTAAGCCCTCAAAAAGTGATTTTAATTCAAATCGCTGGCTAGGGAGAGAAGGGGGGGGGGGGGGTATGCTTATAATTGACTGTAAATGACAATTTTCACCATTCCAACTACCAGATAACAGTCATATTGGAGGGGAGAGTTGGTTTTCTATAAATAGCCTAACCCTTCCCACTCCAAACCACACATCTTTTACAATCTCTTACTCTCTTCTACAATCTCCCTTACTCTCTTTTAAATTATTTAAGCATCAAAAGTGGGAAGTGCTCATACTATAGTGATGTGGTATTATTTGTGCAAGTGTACTCTGTATTATTTGCAAAGTTGTATTTGTACTTGTACTTGCAATAATTTATTTATTTATATTTTTTGAGCAAAATTTATCCCATTATGTGTAAGACAATTTTGTGAATTTTCAGAATTTTTTACCATTTTTTCCTGTTTTTCTTATTTTTTATGATTTAAAAAAAAAAAAAAAGGCTTGGCCCGGCCTAGCCTAGGGTGTGCCGCGTGTCGGGCCGTGCTCGGATATTGGCCAAACAGGCCGAGCATGCCGCAGCCCGCCCGGCAGCCCCAAACATGCCTGGGCCGTGCCAAGCCGGCCCGTTAAGCATCTCTAGCTAGGGGTGGCTTAAGTTGTCGTCTAAAATTGATAAACCGAATGGAACCCAACTTATTTAAGGTTAATTTTGAGTTTGTATTAATCAGCTTTCGTTCTGTTTCGATTTTATATTAAAAAGTAAAAAACCAGTTTGGTTTCGGTTTATAGTACATGCATTGGGTTCGATTTTGGTTTTTCTCAAAACCGAATCGCTGCCATCCCTCTAGTTTGGACCTGTTCAGAACAACCAGAAAACCGGCCCGGTTGGATATGACCAACCCGAACAGGCAACCGCATCCGATCCAACTCAGCGGGTTTCAGAAAACATTGCGGGGACTCCATACGGTCCACTTCCTCCAGGTTTTATTTACAATCTCTAATCCTAATAGCATCCGTTCGATCTGTTTGAAACATTGACAAGAGCTATCGAACGGTTTTCGTTTCTTTGGTTCTTATGCTCTGAAGGAAGCGGACAGCTTTAATCGTGTCCCCTCCCCATTGTCGTCCTCGGCTCCCTCCTTTCCTTCTTCAATCTTTGCTTGCAATTTCTCACTTCGTGTCTCTCTTAGAACGATGTCCTGCAATTTGTAACAAAAGGAGAAGATAAGGTAATTGTCAAAAGCTTTAACCTTTAATGTTTGACATCTGTATAATAAAGCCCTAAAATTTATATGATTTTCATGCCTGTTTTCACAGTTTGATGAACTCCTAACGAATTTTACAAGTTTTCCTGGGTTGCTTTTTGTTCTGTAACTGAGGTACATCAGATATACTTGTCTTCCCCAGAGGGATTGCTATATGAGAAAGGCTTAAAGCGGAAAGTTGTATTTTTACCATGCACCAGTGTTGCCATACCTCTTCAGGATTGGTGCTGGTTTGAAGTTAAACATTATAGAATAATAGGACTCTGGGCATACATTGTTTTCCCCCTTTTTTCCATTTTTGATTTTTTTTTATACCCATTTTGTAATGAATATAAAATAAAAAAGGTTTGGTTTCTAATTATATTTCCCAAAAACAGTATTGAATAACAATAAATTAAAATGTTTTTTCTCCTTATCTTGCAGAGATTATGAAAACTTGTTGAAAATTCATCTTATTCATTTCAATAAAAGGAAGGCCTAGATTTACCCTTTTCTCTTCTTTTTCAAGCCTCCATCTCTTAGTTGAGGAGTGCATATTACCAACCTATTTGAATTGCATGGGTTTTACGGAATTCTGCCAGTCATTAGTTTGGCATGTGACAGGATACGCAAATTAATATGGAAGAAGAACCTGCAATTGAAGATAAAGAACTTGTGGAGTCTTATGTGACTTTGGAGGACGAAGGAGAAGAGTGTTGTGTTGTGGAGGATGTTGAAGCTCCTATGGTTGTTGATGATTCAAAGAAGGAAGATTCTATTAATCTTGAGTTACCTCAGTGCTTAGTTGGTGGAATCATTGAACCAACCTTGGACATGGAATTTGCTTCTGAAGAAGATGCCAGGAATTTCTATAATGCATATGCTAAGCAGATGGGATTTAGTATCCGTGTGAACTCCTACTACCGTTCAAAGAAAGATAACTCGATTATATCTCGAGAGTTCTGCTGCTCTAAAGAAGGTTTTCGTAGGGAGAAACGTGCGAGAAAGTTAGATTCTAGTGATGATACAAAGAGGAGGCGTGCTAGACCCATCACAAGGGAAGGTTGTAAGGCGCTGATGACTGTAAGGAAACGAGAATGTGGGAAATGGTATGTTGCAAAATTAGAGAAAAGCCATAATCATGAATTGGTGACTCCAGCAATGCGGCATTTTCTTCGGTCTCATCGGCAGGAATATGATCCAAAGCGAAGTTTGATGAATGCTAATTACGGTTCCATGGTAATGGGTACAAACAGTGCTGTGTTAGCAGAAGAGGGCGGAGATTATAGTAAGATCGATTTTGCAGCACAAGATCAGGGCAACTATATTGGAAAAGGACGGTTAAGCACATTTGGGATTGATGCTAGAAGTCTCTTAGGATTTTTCAAAATTATGCAAGTGAATGATCCTGCATTCTTTTATTCAATCCAGGTTGACGATGAAGATCGACTGAGCAGTGTCTTTTGGGTTGACACGAGGTCAAGAATTGCTTACAATTGCTTTTCTGATGTTGTTGCCTTTGACACCACTTACCAAGTGAATCAATACAAAATGCCGTTTGCTCCATTCACAGGAGTAAATCATCATAAACAATCAGTATTATTTGGCTGTGCATTGCTTGCAGATGAGACTGAATCCACATTTGTTTGGCTTTTCAAGACCTGGCTCGAAGCAATGTCTGGGCAAACACCAGGCTTAATAATTACTGATTATGATTTGGTCATAAAGAAAGCTGTTGAGAGGGTCTTCCCTGAATCATGCCATAGATATTGCAAGTGGCACATCATGAGCAAAATGCCAAGGGAATTAGGACATGTATATAGTGCACTTCCCAAGACATTTCAAGTGGAATTTGATAAATGCATTAACAAGAGTGAGACTCCTGGACAGTTCGAAATAGCTTGGGACTCGCTTCTTGACAAATACAATCTTAGGGGTAACGAGTGGGTTCAATCATTATACATGAATCGAAAAGAATGGGTACCTGTGTACTTGAGAGAAACATTCTTTGCAGGAATGTCTGGAACACAACGGAGTGGGAATGTAAACTCACTATTTGATGGGTATGTGAATGCAAGAACTACTTTACAAGATTTTGCAGAGCAGTATGAGAAGGCATTAGATGATAGATTTGAAAAGGAGGCAAGGGCCGAGTTTGACACATTTTATACCAAACCTGTCCTAAAGACACCATTGCCTATAGAGAAGCAAGCAGCGGAAATTTATACAAGGAAAATGTTCACGTTATTCCAGGATGAGATTTTTGAATCTCTTGTTCTTGCTGTAGAAAAAAGTGAGGAAGATGGAACAACTACCACATACAAGGTAGCGAGATTTGATGAAGAACATAAGTCATATTGTGTTGCATTTAATTCGTGTGAACAAAGTGCTAGTTGCAGCTGTAAGATGTTTGAGTTTGAAGGCATTCTCTGTAGACATGTACTAGCAGTATTCAAAGCGACAAATGTATTTATGCTTCCATCACATTATATCTTAAAGCGCTGGACAAGAAATGCTAAGGATGAGGCGATGTTGGATATTTATCCCTGTATTTTGATGCAAGGTAATTCTCAAAAAGCTAAGAATTCACAGTATAATGTTTTGTATCAAGAAGCCGTCAAATGTGCTGAAGAAGGGATGGCATCTGACCATAGTTTTAGGGTGGCATTAAGTGCCTTACGAGAGACTAGGATCAAAATTGCTGATGCAAAGAAAAACATTGCTAATGCTCCAAAACTTGAAACAATGTCCAGCACAAGTTATCAAGAAGGAAACAACATGGTTGAGGGTCAGGCAGACAGTTCGATAATACTGATATCTCCCAAAAATCATGAGAAATGTGACACAACAGGATCACATACTGACCCTATCAAACCCAAATCTGTATCAGAGACAGCAAGCAGAATTAGGACGTGTACGAAATGTAAGTGTCCAGGACATGATAGTCACTCTTGCTTGTGGCTGAAGGATGTGGGTCCAAATTCTGATACGGTAAGAGTTTTTTGTTCAAATGTAGGAAAGTTCTAACTTAAGACGGCAGTATGCTCTCATTTCATTTACTACAAGGTCATTTCTCTTCTGTAGGGTGAATCAACTCAGGCGTTTCCATAAATGGACAGTCAATGTGGGACAGAACATAATACTGCTCAAAGTTAAAAAGGTATATCAGCTGAATCTTTGTTGTCTTTGTATCATTGTGGTTATTCATGGGCCAACATGAAGATTATGGCCTTTGCATTGGCTTGTAAAAGGCCCCTGCTATCCCTTCCCTTCCTCCTCTCCACCCCACACCACCCCCACCCCCCCCCTCTCCCCCCCCCCCCCCCCCCCCCCCCCCAACCAAACCAATAGCTTAATGTTTGGTGCCTCCTGCTTTCTTACTGAGGGTTTATATAAGATGTTTGGTTTACTATGATACTGAAGTTTTTATGTGATGGCATCTAATGCAGTTCATCTCTCTCTCTCTCTCTCTCTAACCCCCTTCCCCCTTCTCCTTTTCGTTCTGAGTTGTTGGAAAACTATTATGGAAATGCCTGACAGATGCATCCGGAGTTGAAATTCCTATTCTGTTTTTTATGATTCTAGAATTCTGGAAAACAATGGGTGAAGATGAATTTTATGGCACAGGTGAATTTCATATTGTGCTCTAAACCTAGAAGAAATATGTAAACTCCTTTGGAGAAGGTAATGAACTTTTGGAGCCTTTGGTGCTTGCTTCTGACCTGATCGACGGATCGAAAATGCTAGTTCGTCATTTACCGTGCAATCGGACCCAATGAAACATTAGAGTGATAACTGTCATTTATGCATGCTAAACTCTTTTGTGTTGTTTCTGGCAGATCACTGAAGAATCATCTAGCATGAAACCACTTTAACACCCACAGATTTTGCATGGACATGAAAGGTATGATGGTCAAGGTTGTAAATACTGGTTGCCAGTCATGGTATCAGTACAGATTTTAAAGCCAAGGAGGCTTTAAAAGCTTCAAAATAATACTGATAATAATAAATTCCTAAAAGAAGAAAAAATTCTTAAAAATCAAGAAAAATCCCTACATATCAGAAAAAAATCCCTAGGAATCGAAGATAATCCATACAAATAAGAAAAAAAAAAGGAATCTATGACTGCTTTAATTGGAGCACTTGGGTATCAAAGTGAGTAACATTGAAGAGGATGGGCGCTGTGTTATTCCAATGGGTGGCCCCTTCCCATACTTCCTCAGAGAGTTGGAAGGATAGGTGGTACTGCTGGGATGATACATCCTTCAACAGGTTATATGGTGGCAAGGACTCTCACAGCAGTTCCAGACTCGAATAGTTTCAAGCTTGATAGTATGGTACCTGGGTTCTGCACCAAGCCTTTCCAGGAAATAAATTATCTGCAGCATTGTGGAAAGATTTGTGTCCCATAGAGAGGAGTCAAAGGGGATTCCTCTGCTTTGGAATGAATATTTTGCTTAAGCTTGATCTACAAGGCACAAGAAGGTCCTTCAATGCATTTCTTGATCTTGAAAATGGCGTTCTTTGAAGCTCGCCGAGTCATTTGCGTTCTACAGCTTAAATAGCTGCAGACAAAGAAATTTTGGGCTGTACTGCCTGAGACGAGTTGACTCAGGCAGTACCAACTTGGTAGTTGGTACCACCCAAGTTTCACTAAGTTGGATGAGTCCACGAAAATGCTTAATACTGCAACATCGTACCAAATTGGTGATGGTGGTACCAAGTTGCATCGCCCAATAGGACCCGATACCAGCTGAGTTTTTAAATCATGATGAGGGCTGTATGGTTCTTGCTATTGTGGATTTCATTGATAGGTGAACTTTGAAAACTGACATTTTTACCAAAAATATGCTTTATGTGTGGCATACCAAGATTTTTTAGCAGTGTCATGGACTATAAAGCACAAGTTTATGGGTACACAAAAATGGGGTTCCCTTTCTCTTTATGAGTGAATTGAGCAGTAGAAACCATCTGTTGTATTGCATTTTCTTGGCTGATATATAAATTCTCAATTATATGTAAAATGTATATACATTTTCCTTTAGTAGATCTTTTATGATGAATCTATCAAATGATGTATCCTGCTGTGCTTATCTGGTACTCGGTTTATGCACTCCAAATATAGTTGTTATGGTCCTTTCGAACAACTGGTGCTTGCTCTGGACTAGTCATGGAAAACCAGAACTGAATTCAAGTACCTTGATCAATGAAGACTTGGGTGGAAAGAGGCCATTAGCAAGCAACCACCTCATATCTCTTGATTTCCCATGACCTTTTTCTTATCTGCTGCCTGTGATTTTGGTGATATGTTTACAAATCTGTTAATGATTTCTCAGGCATGACATTTTTTTGTAGGAGGAAACTGATTCTTGGGAGGACATGAATTCCTGTAACACTTCAATCCAAGATATGAGGAGGATGAGGTTCCAACCATTCAATGTGTCTGATCTATACCCCCTGGTCAAGATCACGGGCAGAAGTATAACAATCTGTATTTCAGCCTTATATCTGAAGTGTCCATTATGTTATTGTCTCTGTATGCAAAAAAAAAAAAAAAAGGTGTATAGTAGTTCAGTTGGTTGAACACTATCAATAGAACTGATACCTGACACGGAAAATAGGTCCTGAGAACTTCCCTTTTTTCAAACACTCAAGACTGTCCCTTAAATCTCAAATATGCCCAAATGTATACTTTAGTTTTTAATGCATTGCTTAATTTGTTAAAGGGTTTGCATACAGTGTTCTTCAGTGCCATGATTATAGGAAGGTGAATTGTCGCGGAGGTCAGCGATGCAGAGACGTAGGTACTCGGTAGTCGATGAGGGGAGAAGATACTGGAGTATATTATCTTCAAGTTCTTGAATGACCATCATGGATGGTTTGGTTCAAGGTTTTTTGGTTTTTTTTGGTAGGCGGTTTGGTTCAAGGTTAACCAATCAATTGTGTATTTCTTGCTAGAAATTTTCTGTTACTCCACTAATGAATATCAGTTTGCAGGTGTAATTATTCCAGTCTTTGGTACCTTCATGTTGAAAATACTTATATCAAAATTTGCATATTATAGGTGTAATATAAGGCTCTATTTGGATTTATTCTCAAAAAGTTGCTGTTAAAATTAAAAAGCAAAAAAAAAAAAAAATTCCCATTTGAAGAAAGGCAACAAAAAATTTTTTTTTGTTTCTTTTATTATTATTATTATTTTTTTCTTTAAATAAGAAGTGCGAAATTACTTCACAAGGATTTTTTTAATTTTAAAAATAAATAGTTTTGAAAAGCAAAACCGAATTGGATAAGTCTTTCTGAAAAGAACTTTCAAATGCACTAATATAATCAGACTTCAAGGAAAAAAGCAAAAATTACTCATACGATTAGTGAAAAACTTTGGGGATATAGAATGAATTAAAAGGAAAGTGAAAGTTGCAGAGCCGTTGAGTCTTCGACGTAAGATGTTGCATGCGGCAACATCTCACTTACACTATCATAGATTATAAGAAGAATAGACGATTATTGTCCCAAAGTTTGTTATATATAATATTATTTATTTAAAGTTTGATACATAATATATAAAGTTTGATATATAATATTATTTATAATCTACAAAATGTACGCTGAGTCAGGCTGAGTTGGCCCGAGAATTTTTTGGGCTTTTAAAATCTTACCCAGCCATGCCGCACCATGTTTCGCTCTAGGCATTGTAAGACGAAATTACCCTCCCCGTCTTTCTCTATGCCTCTGTGCGCCCTTATTCGCTCGTGGCTTTCGCCGTAGGAGAGGAAAGGAAAAATGATTTTGGAAATATTATTTTCTTCATAAAGGTCGGTGCCTCTTAGATTCAGAACCCTTCTATCGATTTTCTGAAATCTCCCTGTAATTTCGAGAGTATCACTCGATCGTTCGTGGGTAAGTGCGAATTTTCCCTTTCTTGAATAATTTTTTGTTAATTCTTCATCTGTGTGCTTGGCTTAGCTGGTCTGAAGTCGTTTATGGCTCAAGGTTGATTGTCTCGCTGCCTCCAACCCCCACTGGACTGCTTATTTTCTGAGTTGCAGTTGAATTGGATACTATTGAACTTGGTTCTCCGGTTGTTGCTTTTTTCTGTATGTCGTTAGGTTGAATCAACGAGATTTAGAAGAGCCGCATCAGATGCACTTTATATTGGACTTTATTGGAAAATCAGGGATTTTGATCACTGGGGGACTATGTTCATGATGTTTTGATCTTCATTTCTGCTTTCTTATTTTGAAAAGAAAATAATGTGGGTCGGATTGCGTGGAGTTGGATGCTTTGCCCTCACTTTCATTTTAAGAAGTATCAGGTAGGTTATTTTCCCTTGGAAATTTTGTTTTGGCTTACACGTTTGATATGAACGTTGAATAAGAGGTATTATGAGCTTTCGCCCTGAATTCCATTCAATTGAAATAGATTTTGCTTAGGTAGTTTATTTATTATCTCCTTTAGAAACTCTTCTTGGGTTTTGTTAGAGAAAGAGATTGTCTTCTGCGTAGTTTCCATGTCTGTGCACCCTGTACTCATCATGGAGATTTTGGGTAAGCAGCATATTCAAAAATTGTTGCTTAAGTTATTTTCATCTATTCATATCCTAGAATTTTGTAAATTATTGTGGATTTAGATTATGAGCTATACGCTGAAATTATGGGAAAGAGTGATAGAACAAAAGTTAAGGAAAATGATAAGGCAATCAAAATGATTTTAATTTTCATAATCTAGTCAAATATACAGTTTTGGCTTGTTAGGATGGAGAAATAAGATCCATGATGCTTGCCCAAACTAGAGTGGATAAGACGTTCTGTCCTTTTATTATTGTATTGATGAGGTAAAGCAATAATCAGATTAGAGAATCAAGAGATACCTAGAAACAATCAGTTTTGTTGTATTGGATCAACTATTCACAAGGATGGTATATTGATGAGGGTATTGCACATAAAATTAGGAAGGGCTGACTTAAGTGGAAAGGTGCGTTTAGGGTTTTATATGATCCACTTATCCTCATTAAACCAATAGGAAGATTTTATTAGACAAATCAGTAGGCCTGTTTTGATGTATGGATTAGAATCTTGGGCAACCAAAAAGTAATATATGCATAGGATGAAATTGATATGATACAGATGTTGAGATGGATGTGTGGTAAGACTAGAAAAATAAGGTAAGGAATGAGCATATTTGGAGTAGTTAGGTTGCAATCAAATTAGTGACAAGATAAAGGAAAGTATGTTCTGATGGTTTGGGCATATAAAGCATAGTCTAGTAGACAACTATGAGAAGGCAGGAAGGGTATTCATTGAAAGATCTAATGCTTCTTGTCTCTGTCCTACTGATTGCATCCGTTCATCATTTAAAATCAGTCAAGAGGTGGGATTTGAAATACAAAAATACAAATCCATGGATATTTGTAGCTATGCATATTATTTCAAGAAAGTCTTCTCTTCTTGCTTGCCATTATAAAGCATTTTTTTTTGTAAGATGCCATTATAAAGCATAAGGAACTAGATGTATATATATGTATATATATGAGAAAGCAACTAAATATCTCAAGCAAGAAGTTCGAGAAAAGGTTCTTTTGACCCAAAGCCTTGTTGGTAAATTCTACAACTTTTGTGAGTTTATCCTAAACTGTATCCCTTTGTATCTTAACATGCGTTAGAAGAATTGTGACATATGCCTTGAGGCAGGGCCCAAAGCATATTGTGAGCAATCCACATTTTATGTTGATGAATGTGAATATGCATTCAACATATATTAAAACAAACTAGTAAATTTGATGTTTTAAAGCAACAAACATATACCTACACAGTTTTCTTGTTTTAATTAGTTTTTGGAGTAGACAGTGTGGAGGATTGAGGCTAAAGATTCCGTCCTGACAGGTCATAATGCTTCATTTACAGCCTTCTCTTTGGATATGAATCGATGATTGTACGTGTGTAGTCAATAAAAACAAAATAGTAAATTCAATGATGTAAAGTAACAAATATACCTACACATATTTGAATTTCATCACAGCCTTCTGCTTTTAATTAGTTTTTAGAGTGCACAATCAGGGAGATTGAGGTTCAGGATTCGCTCTTTGGAGATTATAATACTGCACTTCCAGCCTTCTCCTTATCAAAGGTTTCTCTGGACTTCTTCTTTTTTTTTTTTTTTAAGTATATGCTGCTTTTGACTCTCAACCATGACAACCCGTATTCGTCTGCAACACATTTTCTTTTATTTGTGATTGCGAGGTAAAAAAGTCAATATTAAATTCTTACATGGTGCGATGTGCTTCAGGTGGGTATTGGTGTCTTGGGGAAATGTTGAGAAAGTGGAACCATCAGTTCTCTTGATTTTGGTTGTTGTTGTAACAACTAATTCTTTAATCAAAACCATAGTTGTATATTTTCTGTGTTCTTCGTGTGTATGAGTATCATACACTTTTCTAATAGACATTAATGCTACAATGTATCATGGATTTCATGCTTCCTGCACCATATGCTTGCCAACACGGGGCACATGCAGGAAGATGATGCTAGTAGTATACCATAAACTGAATCACGAAAAATGGTCTCAACTAAGTAAGATTTTGTTCCATTGCGCTAATAATGGGCTTGCACTCTATCATGGTCAAAACAATTCTAAGAGTATGGGTATCAGAATCTAGATACTTCTAATGGGTCTGATTTGTCACAGAAGCAATTTTGCTTGTTGTGCTCATTAAAACATGAAAGAAGGTTACACTTGAGGAGCACCATTTCAGCCTCCTAATAATAGACTGTAAGAGTTTATACATTCTTGGCAATAGATTGTCTTAAAAAAAATTGAGTTTTTTTAATCTTGAGCCTGTTTTTCTTTTATTTTGGATTGTACAATTGATTCTGCTGGTCGATTTTCAGAATATCTGGATATTAAATTTCTACATTTTATATTTGACTGAGAAATTATAGGTATTTTCCATATTTAGGTGTTTTCCCATATTTTTAACATGTGATACATAACAAATTCCATTGGCCTGTTCAAAATGGTCTCTGTAAGATGGCTAAGTTTGTTCTGTTGTGTGACACAATATGAAATTCGCTCTATTGCTTTTTTCTTTTTACTCCTTTGTTCATGTTATTTTGGGAGAATCCTCCAGTTGCTTTATATTATTAAACGTTTATATCTCTACTATGTGCAGGGCTGTTGACATTTTGATGACCAATGATGACTAATCCTGACATCTCTCCCTTGGTAGTTTCTTCAGAATCCTCAAATACTGTAAACTCAAACATGAGTCAGTCTCAGCCAACCCTGAACCAACATAGCCGGCCCTCCTCATGTGGGCCTCTGGCGATCCTCTGGGATATTGAAAATTGCCCCGTTCCAAGTGATGTTCGCCCTGAAGATGTGGCAGGAAATATACGAATGGCATTGCAGGTCCACCCTGTAATCAGGGGGGCAGTTACAATGTTCTCTGCTTATGGAGATTTCAATGCCTTCCCAAGACGACTTAGGGAGGGCTGTCAAAGAACTGGAGTAAAACTCATAGATGTCCCTAATGGTCGAAAGGATGCTGCCGATAAAGCTATCTTGGTTGACATGTTTCTGTTTGCTCTTGACAACCCTCCGCCATCTTCAATATTGTTGATATCTGGAGATGTGGATTTTGCTCCTGCATTGCACATACTTGGTCAGCGTGGGTATAATGTAATCCTTGTTATTCCTTCTGGAGTGGGTGTTTCATCTGCATTGTGTAATGCTGGAAGATTTGTATGGGACTGGCCTAGTGTTGCTCATGGAGAAGGTTTTGTGCCCCCCAAGGCTTTGATACCACGTGGACCAATCGATATAGGTGTGCACCTTGTGGGATGCCATAACCAAGAGGGCCAAAATGAAGAAGCCATTGTATATAAAGGAATTTCTCAAGATGAGTGTGTGGATCGAGCTAGCTTCAATCAGATGAGCTATTCTAACTTCAGGGATATCTCAATGACATCACAGTCATTGTTTGATTGCAGCCGTAGTTCAATTACCATGCCTTGTTTCCCATCTACAAGATCTCAAAGTCTTCCCTCTGGTTTGAATGATGTTTCATTACCACCAGTTTCATTTGACCAGAATGAATCACAAGAATCAACAATGTGGGTCCAGCCTGGAGACCTCAATGGTCTAAAAGGCCAGCTGGTTAAACTGCTTGAGCTGTCAGGGGGTTCCCTACCACTGGTACGCGTTCCAGCAGAGTATCACAAGATTTTTGGGCGACCCTTGTATGTTGCTGAATATGGAGCTTTTAAGCTTGTGAACCTTCTCAAGAAAATGGCAGATACAATGACTGTGGAGGGTAAGGGTCATAAGAAGTTTGTTTACCTCCGAACCTCTATTGACAGACCAAACAAAACAGGTTCTGGCACTTCCCTGGGTCTGGCAAAGAAAGATAAGAAAGGGAAGGGACCTCAGGAGGAGAATACAGAAAACACCATGAATGCTGTCACAGGTTACTCTTCAGATGAGTGCTCCGATGATGAAAGGGTTGTTGAAAATGATCCAAGAAATTCGGATATTGTTTTGACAGGGTCGCATGAAATAGACAATCGTCTTGAACAGTTTAAGCATGAATTACAAGAGATTCTTGTAAGCTACTCATGCCGGATTTTCCTTGGTTGTTTTGAGGCAATATACCAGCAGCGCTACAAGAAACCACTCGACTACCGAGGCTTTGGTGTGCGTGAACTGGAGGAGTTGTTCGATAAGGTGAGAGATGTTGTAGTCTTGCACGAGGAACAGGGAAGCAAGAGGAAGTTCCTTGCTGCTGTGGGTGGCTAGAAACAGGTGCCATCTCTTAAAATTTTTTGTGGTGCATAGAATCAAACTGTTTAGGTATGCTTAAGCCACCCTTCCCATTTTATGAATTCACAAAGATGAGTGAAAAGTGAAGGTAATGTGTTTCCCACACGACTGCCCGCATTCGGTGTGCATTTGAAGCTTTGTTTGTAACTGTCCATCTAAGGTTCTCTCCAGAACCATGAGCATGAGTGTAAACTAGATGCATTAGTATTTAGCAACATCTCTATGGTGGAGAGGGTGATGCAGTAAATCAGGAATTAATGGTGTAACTGATAAACTTTGCTAATAAAGATCACTTATTTACTTATCATTACCGAAAAGAAAAAAAAAAGAAAAAAGATCACTTATTTATGTTCTATCTCCAAAAGCTACTTACAGCAGTTTGCATTTGCTATCTGAAAACTGATTGAGATAGGAAAGACTTGCTTTTGAAACAAAGTTTAATCAATATGCAAATCCAAAGGAGTAAAAATCAAATTTGAGCTGTCAGAACATCAAGGAGGGTAAACCAAGAATAGTTATCTGATGAGCTTTAATCGAGTTTTGAAGATGAAGAAAGCCACATACATGGAATTGCATTTTATGAATACATGGTTGATACCCTCAGTTGCAGGTTAAAAGTCAAATGAATTTGTCATTAGCAATGAAGAGAACATGCAAACAGTGGAAGAAAAAACGAATGAAAAGTTAAAACATCCACAACAAGCAAATCCACCGATTGAAAAATGAAAACTGAACCACTTTGCACATCCATGGTGTTGTGCCATCAACAACCAAAAAGCAGAGCTCACAGTCGCAAAACTCAGTCACATCTTATCTGGAAACTCTCACGATCTTCGTTTTCTTCATAAGATCAGTTCTGGGTTCCATCTGGACAGGCTCTGGAGCAGAAAATACAAAGTTTCCATTTTGAATTCCGTAGTATCCACTAGTTCCATCATTCACAGTGGTCTTCACATCCCTTCTGGGGTCTCGTTCAGCGCTGGTGTTCTGAGGAGATCCTTCAATCTCAAAGTGTTCCTCGTCATCCTCAAAGATCCTGCGAACCCCCACAATCTCTTCTGCTTCCTTGTATAAGTTATCAACGAATTCTCTTTGCCCATTCTCATTATCTGCAAATCTCACACTTTTTTTGGGCTTGGATGAATGATCGTGGCCTGTAACCAAAACCCCATTTTGAAATCGAAAAAGCCTATTGTTTCTGTCATTAGGACTTGTAGGGTTTTCTTCATCACTGTCGTGATGGAACGCTTCAAGCTCCACTTTTGCTTCTTCTTCGTTCTCTGAAACCCTAGAAAATCCACGAATCCCTTGAACTCGATCACCGGCTTTCTCTAAGACTGCTCTCTGACCAACAAACATGTCGCCGCGATTGATTGAAAGAACCATATTCTTCCTTGTTTTGGAGAAAAGCTCCTGCCTTCTTAAAGAAATCTCATCAACAAACTCCAAGACCCGAACCAGTTCTCTGCTGATTGACCTTTTTCCCTCCTTAATCATTGGATCATCACCCTGCAAACAAAACCCCACATCAATAGTAAATACCCCTACTTGACATTCTTCGATATGCAGACTAATTTATACCGGAATGACAGAGATATATAGCAAAGATTTTTACCTGAATAGAATCGAGCTTCAGAAGCAAGTTCATGGCATTCTGCGACAATGGCTCGGGTTTGAAGTGAGGTTCATCAGCGATGGAGGATTTGAGGATGTTGAGACTAGACTTGATAGAAGCGAGATCTTTGAGTTGTCGAAGAATACGCGATCTGCGAACGAGGAAGGCGCGAAAGCGGATTTGGATGGTACGAGCAGCTACGTCTCGAAGAGAGGTAGGAGGAGGAGGGGAAGCAGAAAGGCAGTGGAGAGAGGATTCGAGGGCATCAATGCGGCGAAGGAGAGACGAGATAAGGTATTGAGTTTTTTGCTGCTGCTGCTGCTGCTGCTGTTGGTGGGGTTTAAGGATTCGAGAATAGAGATGTGCTTGAGAAGATTCGAGGAGTTGGGTTGCTATGGCCTGAAGAAGAGGCTCTGTGATCGAGGGTTGAGGAGGTGGAAATAGATGGGATGAAGTGTAGCTACAACAGCAGCAACAGTCGCTGGAAAAGTTGCTCTGGTTGTTGTAGTGGTGGTGGGAGTTGCTCTGCTGGTGGTGGTGGTGGTGGGGGTGGGGGTGTTGGGGGTGGTGGTGAGAGGCCATTTCGGAGGAGCTAAAGCCGTGGAGGGGTGGTTTGATTTTTGGTGATTTGGGAAAGTGAAACTGAAATGGGAAGCAATGAAGGGCATTAGATCACATGACGAAACCCAGCTTTTATGTTTTTTTGGTAAAAACCGAGCTTTCTTCTCTTTTTTGGACTCTGTTCTGATGAGCATCTGTTGTTTTCCTTTTTCTTTAATATTCCTCGCTCTGTACTGAAATTTGTGAACATAACCAGGTTATACTAAGGTTTGAAATAACAAAAAAAAAAGTCACGGATTCTTCCTCACAAATACAAAACAAATCAAAACATGGTGTTCTTGTCATTCCTAGTAGACCCATTAATCATTTGATGATAGTGCTATGAGGGTCAATCCCACTTTCAATATTACATAAATATTGTATCAATTGGAATATAAAGAATTGAATTCGAATTCAAACTTGGACCAATATATTTGGAGTCCAAGCGGTCAAATTTCAATTTCAATATTACATTCGGTGTTGACCCGTTGACAGCCCTAATATTTAGTGCCGTTGTCTTGTTGACACCCTGCCCTTTGCAGGGTGCCCTTAGTCAGAGCAATCCCTGCCGGCTGTAGTTTTCATGTTACGTGGTTACTGGATCATTAGCACAGCATTAAAGAGAAGAAAAAAAAAGTTACTGAGGGGGATTAACAAACTTAGAAGTTTAAAAAAGGATTGATGAAAATAGAAGTGAAGAATTGTTACACACTAGTGTTTTTGAGTTGAAAAAAACAATCTCATGCTTCTTTCTTTATTATACAAAGAAATGATTCAACAGGGTGGAATAACAGTCGAAAGAACTCTTAAGTATCCTCGTACAGTATAATGGTCTACTTTCCAAGCAAACGACGTCCACGTTGATTTGCACCTTTCACTCGGTAATTGAGCTCATCGACATCATCATACAGATGATCGAGATCTTTGTTTTGCCTGTTATTATCACAATGATACAACAGTTAGAACATTAGCAAAACAAATGTAGATCAAGGAAGTCAAAAAAACCGTCACGACAACAGGGATTAAAACATAAATAAAAATGAAGGCTATTGTAAATCCCATACTGATTTAACTGTCATCTGCAAAACAAGAGCATTCCCATAGCCTTTCTGGTGGAAAGGATTCTTTGAAGAGATAAAATGATCACATGATGGAGAGGAGGGGAAAAAAAGAGGACGGGAAACACACATTCACACAAACACACGCACACACACAACTGACCTTTCAATTTCGGATCCCATGTCAGATGCCATAACCTTCAGATCACCTAATATATTACTTAAATCTGTAAGAGCATCATCTTGCTTTGCTTTCTCTACCTGTTTTATGACAACCCAAGATAAGAAAGTTATATAATTATTTGCCCAATAGTTACTCATGAAATGGTGAGACATGTACCTCAACTGTCTGTAGTGCATTTGTAGGTTCAGATGGTGCCTGTGTGCTTGTACGTCCCCTTGGCACAGGAGCCAATCCCAACCTCTTCCTCTGCTCCAAATGGCTGCCCTTTCTTTTAAACGAATCATCTGTGAAATCAACCAAGTAGAAATCAAGAAAAGCTAGACAAACACAATCATCGGAACACAGTCTATTGATAATAAGATCATCAAGTCCTAACAACATTATAAATATTGCATGTGAACAAGACATAGACTGAATTGGTGGAACAAATACCCCTTGTGATTACAGGCCCTGCGATTGCACGAGTCTTCTTTGGTTTCCAAGTCTTGGAAAACATACCTCCAAGACTTCCCAAAAGCTTCTCACCCTGAAATGAACATGGAAATGTTCTTTTTAGAGTTCCCGTTAATGAAAAGAATTTACAACATCGAATCCCTGTTCAAAAACAATTTAGATACTGGAATCCCTGTTAACGAAATTATGAAACCTCAAATAATCACAACATCAAATATTTGCTACCACATGGGTGTGTGCAAATAAGTTTCCGTATAGTATAGGTTGGCAAACATGAACAGGATGCACCATTGAATGTTTGTCTGGTACCCCATGCAAAATCTTTATCAAGATGGATACCAGCACTTTTTTTACCATCAGAAACAGTAGAATAGATTGGAATTTTGAGATCATCTGATTGGATCTGATTGAAGAGGTTTTGTTTAAAAATTCTCTTCTGCGGTGAATATCATTTACTCTCCACATGTGCTATAAATCATATGACCAACATTACAAGGATGAATGAGTAGCCATATTGAAGATCTTGTTCATATGATCATAGATTTGGTTAATGCATGGATCAGTAGACCTAGGCCACATGAAGCCATGATGGTGATGGCATAAAAAGATTCTCAATCAGATATTTCAGTACAGCATAAAACCTCAGAAAATCTCTCTTTACAAGAAAAAAATGCTTATTTTCTGACTATCAACAAAATAAGTCACATAAATATTTCTTGAAATTAAAAGGTCTCATTACTTCTATGTTCAAGCCATCAAAATTATCTCATTTATTTCCACATGTGAAAAGCGTCCAGACATCTTTTAATAGAAAAAATCATGGTATTTTAGTCCTGTTTGTATTCCAAAGGAAGTGACTAAAGCTTTATTTTGCTTATTTATCTGTTTTATCTTCTTTCTCCTCTTTTCTTTTCTTTTTTTTTTCTTTTCCTTGGTTGTGGATGCAATTTCTCGGTGATATCCCACAACTGAGGAAATTGGCTGAATCTAATGAAACCATTTCATAGAAGTTCATTGATATCTTCTTTTTACAAGGCAAATTGATTTCGATTCTTAAATAATCCACATAAACTCTAGTTCTATTGCAACAAAAGATACCCTTTTTACATGGAAAAGGACCGTATCTATAATCATGATCAGTTATGGCTAATCAACCAATCTTATTGTAAACAGTTTCGACTGTTTGTGTTTACTTCTGCTAGACTCTTATACACAGGAATGGGATTCAACACTTTTACTGTGAAATTTTTAGCTGCTTTGTTTCACTCGTATTAAACATCTGGTGACAGAACATAATACCTTTCATATATACATAAATGCATGCATAAGGGAATAGCTGAGAAAACCCTCACACCAATGTATAAAAAATACGTTTCCCATTTTAAATTCATAGCAATTTTTTACCTTCTATGGACACCAAATAAACTGCATCTAAACCATCTAGACTTCCTAAGTCACATGACCTAAGAACAACTTAAGGTCATACGTTCTCCATTCCAACCAGCCATGAACATAATTAATATTAAACCAAACTAGACAAATAAAGAAGAGACTCCAAAACTAACAAAAACCATTTTTTCTGATCATTATGGTATATTGAAGAAACGTATACCAAAGTAAAATTTACAGAAGTATTATGAACTGTTTAACATCATAACATGGCTTGTATATATAAAAAGTGTACACACATCGGCTGTGAAATTGTTTACACATCAACTTATAGAACTTCCTCCTCTATTACATATCATGCAATGGCCACAAGGCTGCAAAATGTGTCCCACTGCTAAGTTCTTATCCCCAAAAATGTGCTCAGTTATTTCTCCTCATGATGTCTAAGTCTAACGTATGGCCAAGGGGCAAAGATTCCATAACAAGGCTCTTGGCCTCAACTCATCAACACACTTTATCTATGATAGCTCCACTGCTATGTTCTTATCCCCCAGAGATGTACTGAGTTATTTCTTATCATGATTTCTAAAATAGGGACAAGGGGCAATGGTTCCATAATGAGGCTCTCGGCCTATAGGCGCTATATGTCTACGCCACCCCAACTTATCAACAAAAATTTGACATAAGTAAGTCAAATTAGAAATTACTAAAAGGCCTTTAAGGTTTGTATACATATTAAAGGCCTCTAAGGTCTGTATACATACTAAAATATAAATCACTCGTCTTGCACCTCTGCAATGAACCATAACGTGTACCATCAATTCCCCTTCTTGTTATAGCTCTACACTTCACCTGCGACTCACACTGAAAACATGTTCAGATGATGGAATACTAAACTCATTTGGTAGCTTGCTGGATAATCTCACAAATAATTTAACATACTTTAAACTATAAGCAAGAATGACTATTTTGGTATAGATTGAAGGGTTGGAAAAAAAGGGGAAAAAACAAAAGGGGCATGAACAGAAGTAGTGAAATCATAGCTAAAATCTATCATGCAAAAGGTAGCACTTTAGCCAGAGTGGAATGAGCAAAAAAATTTCGTATATCCAACTCCCAAAAATAATTCGGATGAAGTGTTTGTAGAAGACAATGATGGCACACTTACAAATAAGACCATATAAAGTATTTATGTAAAAAATGCTAGATGTTAACATATCCTTCAATTTACCTGTAAACTTAAAAGCCACGTCCCAAAATAAAATCAACATACTAAAATAGAAATTATTAGGCAGTCCTTTTCAATACTCCAGACACTCTTTCAATGATCCTCTAAGGTTTGTATACACCATCAATATGAAGTCCTCCGGCATTTAAAAGACCATCCGTATCAGTATCACTTAGATAGATGGTTGATATCACATCCCACCTCAATCCTGTCTCAATGAAGGTGGAGATATTAAGCTCATAATCTAAAAGTAAGCTGGAAAATTATAGATTCATATATTTTTGCTGTTGAATGTCTAACAAAAAAGCTTACAATCCCATCATACATTTATATTTCCTCATAGAACTGGTTCATGCATAGAGGAAACCACTTCATTGAAGCAGCTTTTGAAGGAAAAAAATTACAAAACACAAGTATACAAATACCCTTTCTTTTTCATTACTAAGTATGAATTAGGAATAGGATTGAAACTCAAAGATCAACCTTGCACACTTTAACATCAATCATCAAGGAAAAAAGAGTCCATTTACATCAATTAGCTACATTTCTTAACTTAAATTATATTATTATTAGGTGCATTGATAATCCAAAAGCTGTGGCTAAAGATTCTTCAAGACGCAAAGTAACAAGGAACTAGTAAAAATGGTTTCTCCAACAAGAGGAGCATCCAACTTCAATCTTGGATGAGTAACTACATATGCTGTGCCGAAGAATAATGAATTCATGAGTGGCAGCCCTCAAATATTATTTTCTGCCTTCTCAGACATAGCAGTCTCAATCTAGGTGTAACAAAGATAAATCAGTGGACTGGTTCATAAAGTTCTCAATATTTCATACCATCTGAAATATTTCCTTCTAATAAATAAAATAAATTTATATATGTTCCCAGTCCATCGAACCATTTGATACTTGACAGATAAAAGAGGAATAAAAATCAAAAGGGTCATACCCGACTAAGATCCTGATCAATATCAGCAGCAACCATGTGGGTCCTGGTGATTTGCTCACCCTGATGATGCAATGTAACTAGAGTATTAGTAGCATCCTCTCTGATATCCTCAGCAATCTTTAGGCAGCCATTTACTGTCTTTGTGGTCTCCTCTGCCTTGTATACAACGTAGTTCTCCAGTTCTTGCACAGTCTGGTTCTCCAGTCCCCCAGATTCTCGGAAATCATTCTTGTATTTATTTCTTGCTGCAGAAGTTACCATGTATGAAGATGAAGAAGAGGAAGCACCTCTTCCCTCATCATCATCATCATCATCAAATGGGTTGGTGCTAAGATTTGGTTTAAAAAGTGTAGGTTCAGACGAAGTTCTTCTCGAAGGTTCGAGGGTTTTTTTGGTATCTGAATCAGTATCAGAATCGAAGGGGTTAGAACTAGATGAAACATGAAACCCCGGGTCAACTGATTTTTGTTTAACAGCTTTACTCAAGGGATTTTTTACAAATCCAAACATTTTATGAGTGAAAGAAGTATTGCAGATTTCAGCTAAGCTGTGATGGCATTAAAAAAAACCCAGAAGAAAATGAATATTTGCAGAGATCAAATAATGACACCTGGAAATACAAGCACGATCAGTAATTGAGATGCTGATAATGAGATCCACAAATATCCAAGTGCACATGAAAAAAGGATGCACATTATCTTCAAAACCAGAATTAAAAACAAAAAAAAAAGGTCAACCAACAAAAGTGGCAATAGAAAGGGTGCATAACGTTTTCAGACAACGGGAATGATAAGTTATAAGAGTCGGAAACTAACTGCAAAAGATCTTTCAAAACAAAATAACCTAATAACTGAAAGAGAAAATTGAAAAAACAGAAACTGTCACAAAGGACATTCCACATAACCAACCTAAAGAGATAAAATCAATATGCAACAACAATAATAAACAGATTTTAGCAATTAGCACTATATCAGAGCTAAAAAGGGAGCAGCAAGGGGTGAAATTTAGAAAGCCCTGAAGGGAAAAAAGCAGAAATCAAAGGAAAGAAATTATTGGGCAATCAAATTCCAAAATCAACATGATTTCAAAGAACAATGGAAAAGGATACATCCACTATAACCGAGCAAAATATGGCAAATTGCTTTTGCCTAACGTATTCTACCAATAATTCCAACTCAGAAAAGAGAAGAAAAGGAAGAATATGAATGTAACATGAAACCCAAGAAACATAATATATCAGAGTCAAATAACAAACGCAAAAAAAAGGCCGAAATCAAATTGAATTTGAGAAAGCGCAAATTGGTACCTGACATTCTACCCAGGAGAAGAGAATCTCTGGAGAACAAGAACCACGGTTTCAGTACATACGGAAACGATAGAGAAAGAAGATGCGAGAGTTGCTTTTGCGGGGGACTTCGTGATCGAGAAGCATACGCTCAAAGATCCCGCAAAAGTCGTACGCGGAACGTGGGGAACTGGTAAGAAATAGAAGAGGAGAAAAGAATAGCTTTTGTTCCGTTATAAACTTTTCTCTGCGTCGTTGAACAAATCAATCACGACGGAAGGACCCAAGAGGAAAGGCATTCTCTTTAGTACCCTTTTTGTCAAAGTCCTTCGATATCTTTTAGGGAGAGTAGTAGAGTACGCGAACCCATTTAAGAGGCCGCGACTCACCAAACTTGGTTTTTGCCCTTTAAAAATGTCGGCTTCAACTTCCACGGGCTGGAGCGTTCGTCGTCTTCCTCTTCCACGGCTTGCTTCGGACTTCAACAGGTAAGTCTTTCTCACTCTCTCTCGCTTTCTCCTCCCTCGTCTCTTCAGCCTAATAGAATCTCGCGCTCTCGCTCTCTCTCTCTCACTAGATCTCTATTTTGTTTTTGTTATAAGCAATCTTGATACTATCTCTCTATTGGCGTTGAATTTTTCCTTCTATGAAACGATTGAATCTCTCTCTCTCCCTCTCCTTTTTTTTCCCAATTTTCTCGCCCTCTTCTCTCCCTAGTTGCGAGCCCTCTCTTTCAGTGTTTCCTTTTTTTTTTTTCTTTTTTCTACATTCATTTTTCTATTCATTTGTAGCAGTTTCTGATATCAATATTCAGTGGTGTGTGCGAAATTATTTCTTTTATTGCATGAGAAGTGAGAACTAGGTGGTGCTTCTTTCTATATTTGTTTGACAGCCGTGTCGCATAGGCTAGATAATGGAGGAAGCTGCCCCATGTTATGAACTCACAAATTCAGACTAATGGAACCTGTAAATTCAAAACAAAATAGTTGCTTCTTCGAGGGAACCTTCCTCCTTAAAGACTTGAATAAATTTCTTTCATAAAAAAGCCTCCGCTCATCCCAAGAGCTACATATAAAGAAGAAGAGAGTTATCCTCCCAACAGACGTATCCTACTCAAACTGAATACCAATCCTAATCTGATAAATAACTAATCCCCTAATCCCCTAAAGACAGCGGACACTCGGCGGGGCTGGCGCCGACCTGGTGCCAAGGAACTTAAGCTCAGCGCGAGGCCTAAAGATAAACTTCAAAGAAGAATCCTAAACAAACTAAAAAACTTCTCCGATATACTTGCTTGGTCGACTTCTCCTAGGGACTTGCTTGGTCACGTGACATTCCTCCCGGGTTGAAGACAGAGCTTGTCCTCAAGCGATACATCTAGAAATTGTGACTTGAACTTGTGAAACAACACCCACATAGACTCATCCTCGTCCAATCCTTGCCACTGAACCAGCACCTCAGAAACAGCTCACCCTCCTCTGTTAACCATTCTTCAATCCAATATTGCATATGGCAGGGGAAGAATCTGTCCCTCAACATCTGTAGCTGGAAGAGACTGTTGTGGAGTGACCTTAGACCCGATTTTCTTCTTCAAACAAGAAACATGAAAGACCGGATGAATCCTTGAGTCCTCCGGCAGTACTAATTGATAAGCAACCGTCCCTATTTTCTTGCAAATCTGAAAGGGGCCGAAAAATCTTGGGGACAGCTTGTGATATGATCGGAAAACAACTGACTGTTGACTTTATGGAATGAGACGCAAAAAAACCCAATCACCTATGTTGAAAGAACGTTCTGTACGCTGCTTATCTGCTTGGAATTTCATTCTTTCTTGAGCTTGAACCAAATTGTCCTTAAGAATTTTAAGGATACTATCCTTGTTTCGCAATGCCTGGTCCACTGCTGCAACCTTTGTGGTACCCTTGACATAAGATAACAGGCGTGGTGGTGGAACACCATAAACGGCCTCATAGGGAGTCAATCCTGTTGATGAATGGATGGTGGTGTTATACCAGAATTCTGCCAGTGACACCCACTTACTCCATTCCTTCGGACGGTGGCTACAAAAACTCAGTAAATAATGTTCCAATGACTTGTTTACCACCTCCGTTTGACCATCTGATTGTGGATGGTATGCCAAGCTAAGATTTAACTTGGTGTCTTGTAACTGAAAAAATGCAGTCCAAAAGTTGCTAGTAAACGTAGGATCGCGATCACTTACTATAGAGGTTGGCATTCCATGCAACTTGAAGACATTGTCAATAAATAATCTTGCCACCATTGCCGCTGTGTAAGGATGAGTAAGGGTTATAAAATGCGCATATTTGGTTAGCCGATCCACGACCACCATGACTGTGTCACGGCTGTATGAGCAAGGAAGTCCTTCCACAAAATCCATCAAGATGTCAGACCAAATTCTGTTTGGAATGGGAAGGGATTGGAGTAGACCAGCAGGTGCTACATTCTCCGTCTTATTTCGCTGACATTCATCACACTCTTGTACATGTTGCCGCACGTCACCTTTCAATCCCACCCAATAGAAATCTGCCTTGACCCTAGTATATGTTTTATGAAAGCCGTTATGAAAGCCGGCGTGTCCCCCAACCGCACTATCATGATAATGTGAAAGGGCCTTTTCTTTAAATGCAGATTGACGTGCCAAACAAATTCGGTCTTTATAAAATAACATGTCCTCATGAGGAATATACTTGGTGGGATCGAGAGAACCATCCTTGACTTGTGTGAGCATATCCTGAATCTCTTGGCTGTTTTTCAACTCTTCTTTGATCTCATCAAGCCATGTTGGAACCGGTACTGTGATGGCCAGAATTTCAGCCTTCTCTTCACGTCTGGAAAGGGCATCAGCTACCGTATTCATCTTCCCACTTCTATATTCAACAGTGAAATCATACCCAAGTAATTTGGATACCCACAATTGTTGAGATGGAGTGCCAATTTTCTGCTCAAGCAAGAACTTTAAACTCTGCTGATCTGTTTTAACTAAGAAATTTCTGCCAAAAAGGTAGGGACGCCATTTTTTGACTGAAAGAACCAAAGCTAACAGCTCCTTTTCATAGGTGGATAAATGTAAAGATTTACCACGTTAAAGCATGGCTTAAGAAGGCTATTGGTCGGTTCTCTTGAGTTAAAACTGCTCCAATACCGCTTCCCGAGGCATCACATTCCACAATGAAATTCTTATTAAAATCCGGTTGGACCAAAACCGCTGAACTTACCATGGCTTGCTTTAGTTGCTCGAATGCTAGAATGGCTTCTGGAGTCCATACAAAAGAGTCCTTCTTTAACATGTTGGTGAGAGGCTGTGCTATATTCCCGTATTCACGTACGAACTTACGATAGTAACCGGTAAGGCCAAGAAACCCCCCCCCCCCCCCCCCAACACATCCCTTTACAAGCACACTTATCCCCCTCATATGGACCTTATACATAAGAAGAATCCCACCCCCCTATACTCAGCACCAGACCATCTTAATTTTGCATGGATCGACTCCTCCTTAACCTGGAAATATGTGGCCCGTAAGTAGATCCTGTAACTGAATATCTATTATCAAGTTGTGTGCTGCTAAACAGTTATACATCATCATCAATACTTTCCTCTCTAGATATTCCAGTCCCCTCTCTATATTCCTAAATATTCTGTTGTTTCTTTCTCCCCAAATTACCCAAACAATGGCAGCTGGTGCTATATTCCACAACAAACTCTTTGGCGATTTCCCTTTCCGCACTCCCCACGCCTGAATCACCTTACCAAAATTTTCTTCTTGAACCCAAGGCATTTCAAACCTTCCAATTAACCTATTCCAAAGGGTGCTGGCCACTTTACAATGGACAAGCAAGTGCTCTACCGATTCTTCCTTTTCCTTGCACATCACACATCTGTTAGGAATCTGCCATCCCCTGTGTTTAGGTGGTTTACAGTTAATATCTTATCTAAATATGCTGCCCAAGTGAAAAAAGCAACTTTACGTGGTATATGTTTTGCCCAAATCAGATTGAATTCATGCATTCTTGAACCTGTAGAATTCAGGTCTACAAAGGCTTCCTTCACCGAGAATAATCCAGACTTTCCTTTTATCCAACTTCTCCTATCCTCCTCTTGTGACAGCTGAGTACTGTATACCTCCTACAGCAACTTAAGAAACCCCCTTAGTGACTTAAGAGTTTTCGGGCGAGGCCAATGGACCATACATGAGATTTTGTTGGGATCTGCAGCAACTCCCTGGTTTAAGATGATATGACCCAAGTATTCGATGGTTGAACACCCAAATCGGCACTTAGATTCTTTGACAAACAACTTGTGTTCTCGTAGAATTCTTAATACCGACCGCAAGTGCTCCACATGTGCCTGCCAAGATTTGCTATAAATTAAGATATCATCAAAAAACACCAAAACATACCTCCTTAGATAAGGGCGAAATATGGTGTTCATGAGGCTTTGAAAAGTGGAGGGCTTGTTAGTTAATCCGAATGGCATTACGAGATATTCATAATGACCATCATGCGTCCTAAAAGCAGTCTTTTGCACATCATTTGGATGGATTCGAATTTGATGATACCCAGATCGAAGATCTAACTCGGAGAAAATGGTAGCTCCACGTAATTCATCCAAAAGCTCGTCAATGATAGGGATAGGAAACTTGTCCTTGACAGTTTCTTGATTTAAATCTCGGTAATCTACACATAGTCGCCATGAGCCATCATTCTTTTGAACCAACAATACCGGAGACGAGTATGGGCTTTGGCTAGGACGTATAACTCCATTATCGAGTAAATCTTGCACCATCTTTTCGATCTCCCCCTTTTGATAATGTGGATAGCGATAAGGTCTGACACTAACTGGTTTTGTTCCTAGCACTAGATTGATGCAGTGATCAATCTCACGTGTGGGAGGTAGTCCCCTTTGCTCTTGAAAGACGTCCTTAAACTCAGCCAGAATGGGAAGGATCAATGGGGAAACGTCGAGTGGCTGCTCTTCAGTACTAAGGCTATGGATCTGCAATAACATAAAGTTGTTGGTGGCACCCTTACGGACATCTTTAGCCTTTACAACTGCAGGCTCATGTGCTGTCTCCCCTTTCAGCGCCACTTCTTGTTCGCCTATTTTGAACCCCATCGTCAGATTTTTGAAGTCCAAGGTTATTGGTCCTAGACCTTGTAACCAATGTGCTCCAATAACCCCATCACAACCGCCAAGCCCCAATAAAAAAAATTCTGTTACAATAGGAACTCCTTGCAGCCACGCTTTTACCCGTTCACACCTTCCTAGACAAGGTACCTTATCGCCATTCGCTACGATCACCATAAATCTCCTTTCCGCAATAATTTGAAGACCAGCCTTGTGAGCTAATTTGGGGTCTAGAAAATTATGCGTGCTTCTCGAATCTATAAGTATTGTAGCCATCGTCCTCCCAACTCGTCCTTTTACCCGCATAGTTTGTGGCGTTTGACTACCTGTGATAGCATGTAAGGAGATCTCGGTAGAGTGTAGGACAGCCTCTTCAGTTGAACCATCTTCAACAAACTCTTGTTCACCATCTTCCTTTGTTTCTTCCTCCGGCCAACTACCTTCCATAAGGAAAAGCTTTTCTACCTTGCATCGATGACCTGGAGCGAACTTTTCATCGCAGTTGAAACATAGTCCCTTGTCCCACATTTCCTTCATCTCAATTGGAGTGAGTCGTTTGAGAGGGAATGAATTGGGTCTTTGGGTTCCTCCGGTTGTTACCTTGATGGGATCTGTTCGTGTTTGCCGTCGGCGAGACAGAACCTTCTCCTCCTGCATTCTTGCAAGACCAATGGACTCCGATAAGGAGTTCGGTTTCATCATCTGTACACTTAGTCGAATTTCCTCCTTGAGGCCCCCTATAAAACAACTGATCATGAATGCCTCATTGAGACCCTCTGTTCTATTTGCCAACTCCTCAAATTGAGTTTGATAAATTTCAACTGAAGAGGACTGTCTCAATTTTGTCAACATTGCAATGGCATCTTCATATGGCGAAGGTCCGAATCGAGTTTGGAGAGCATTGGCGAACTGGTCCCAAGAGATAATTGCACCAGACTTCTCCATCCACCTAAACCATTGTAGCGCCTTTCCCTCTAGGTGGAACGATGCGACGAGCAACCATTGTGTTGGGGGGGTCTGCTGGTACAAAAAGAACTGTTCCGCCCGGTACAACCATCCTGATGGATCACTCCCGTCAAATCTTGGGAAATCCAATCTGGCACTTCTAGTATGCATCGGCTTCTCGTTATCTGTCATGGTTCCATCTATGTCGTTCCTCCAAGTTCGGGCAACCGAACTCTCGCCATTTTCCTTACCGTTGCCAAGGGACATGCTTTCCATTTTAGCGTCAATGGAAGCCATCTCCTGCGTTAACTCCCTCAATATTTTGCCATGAGTTTCTGTCGTCTCCTTAAGCAACCCCATCATCTCGTCAATCTTCGCGTTTCTGGTTGCTTCTGCCATCCCGAGATCAACCGCTCTGATACCAATGTTATGAACTCATAAATTCAGACTAATGGAGCCTGTAAATTCAAAACAAAATAGTTGGTTCTTTGAGGGAACCTTCCTCCTTAAAGACTTGAATAAATTTCTTTCATAAAAAAACCTCCGCTCATCCCAAGAGCTACATATAAAGAAGAATAGAGTTATCCTCCCAATAGACATATCCTACTCAAACTGAATACCTATCCTACTCAAACTGAATACCAATCCTAATCTGATAAATAACTAATCCCCTAAAGACAGCGGCAGCTCAGCGGGGCTGGCGCCGACCTGGCGCCAAGGAACTTAAGCTTAGCGCGAGACCTAAAGATAAACTTCAAAGAAGAATCCTAAACAAACTAGAATCCTAAACAAACTAAAAGACTTCTCCGACATACTTGCTTGTTCGACTTCTCCTAGAGACTTGCTTGGTCACGTGACACCCCATTTTATTCATTTTGCTTTTTATCCTTTTTTCTGTTGGAGAGTAAGATCATAATATCTTTGCTTTTTGATTCCTTGTTTAGGGCAAATATGGCAGTTTCCTTTATTATCTAGCTTATTGAAGACTAATTTTATTGGCGAGAAACCTATGTCCTTGGCAAGGAATTATTGAAGGTCGTGATGGGAATATGACTGGTTTTTTGTCAGCCATGTTGTTGGAGTGACACTAATAGAGCTGAAAATTTTGCATCTTACAAGAATTGGAAAAGGCAAGAATGTGGGCCTCAGAAATCTTGTGCTGGAACGCACTTAAATGGGCTAGAGGAGATATAGTCTTTTGGGACTGAGATGCCGGATTCACCAACTTAGATTCTGATGACTTAGCTTACCAAAAAAAGAAAAAAAGATTCTGATGACTTAGCTAACAAATGAGCAACTTCCAAATTTCATATTAAAGGGGGAAACCCTAGGAAAAGATATAGTTTTTTAAGCTAAAAAGATATAGTTTTTTTTTAGTTTATTTCTTTTCTATATGTTGTTGTTGTTTAATTGTGTTACTCTTCATTAATCAAGATCTCAAAATGGGGAAACCCTAGGAAACCTCAGATGGGACTATCCTAAAGTCCTTAAATTGTCAAGGAGTTCGTCAAAAGACAGGCCTTTATCCACAACATGCTGTTCAATTGCTCAAAATGTTGGGAGACAAGAAAAGCACAGAATTGGCGAGAGAGACGGCGTGATAATTGTCGACCATGGATCCCGCCGTCAAGAATCTAATCTCATGCTAAGTTAGCTTTTCTTTTTAACCTGTTTGATTTTGTTTTCCATATGAATTCCCTTTGTTATTAAATTGAATTTAATATATATGATTTCCATGGAGCTGATACTTCTAGTTTTATGGGATTTCAGATGAGTTTGTAGATATGTTTAGAAATAAAACCGGTTACCGGATTGTGGAGCCCGCTCACATGGTAAGATTTTACTCTAGTGTTTGATTGCATGTCTATGTACTTTGTTAAACTTCTTAACATCATTTTTGTTAAATTATGGAAATGACAATGTGTTTCTGACAAGGAGAATTATGATTGTGTTGTAAGAACTGCATCTTCATATGGCTGTTATTCTCAACAGGTTGTAAGAATTGGTCAATGGCTATCATCGTTGTATGCTTGAGTTCAAGTTATGTGAACCTTTGACTTGTTACATGAAATTTTTCTCCTACTCTGGCATCAAATATGACAAAAATTTATCAATTTAATATTTGATATTTCTGTAAACGGTATTTATCTTCTCTTTTTTCTGTACTTATTTTCCAAGTCTGGCATCAACTATGACCAAATTACTGCCAGAAACATGTAAGGATGAGTGTCAAGAGATCTTGCACTGACTTATGTGAAAAAGGGAGGACAAAAGCCCACAAACACTATGGGAACTCTTCCTCCCTTGCTCCCTACAACCTAAAGATCAGTCAAACAACACGATAATTCTTCAAAAACCAACTCCTGCCTATTAACACCTTCCTTTAGTAGTCTATCAGCAGGTCATTTTCTGAATGCAGTACTTAGTTAAATGAAATATTCAACCCTTGCACCATAGATCGAACAAGCATTATCAGGTGCTGAAACCTCCACGGACTTGGATCTTCCATCCTCATCCAACCATGATGAAGGCCGAGTACCCCTCTATTGTAAATTTGTAACCTCTTGGGAACCCTCTCTCTCTATAAAACCGAATTTGTAAAAAGGGCCATAAGCTCAACTCGAGTAGAGTTAAGACTCTATAATAGGTCCACATAACACGTGGATGACAGAACCTCTGAGATCTCTAAAGATCCCTCCAATTTCAGCCGGCCTTGGATTCCCTAGTGAGCTTCCATCAATATTAAGCTTGATGGCCCCTACTATGGGAGGCTGCAACTGACTCACTGGGGATTCCATCTGAGGAGATAAAAAACACACTATACCCCGGCTTCTCAGTCTCCACCTCAGCTATGTATCTGTACTTGGTATTCCACAGCTATGATGCAGCTGCTGCCCTGACAGATTCTATCACGATCTCCCTAGAAGCCATGGAATCATAAAAAATTCTTATATTTCTTTCAATCGAAATAAATCATAAGATGGTGTGGAACAATAAAGTTCCAACCCGAGGAATCTCCACTGTCTGCCAATCACCCCCAAGAACCAACCCTAAATCGCTTTAGCAAATGCACAGTATACAAATAAATGATCAATAGATTCTGCCTGGCACATACACATAAGGCAAATATTAGAAGATAAAGCTAACCATTTTCCTTTATTTTGGAGATGGCCTTAAGTGTTTTTTTAAGAAAACATAGTTCATACAAAAGCCTTAATTTTGGGAGGAACTAGCGGTTTCCAAAGAGAATGACAATGGAAGGGAACCACATGGGCCACAGAGTCATCTTTACAAAAATTAGTAAAGGAACGACAAAAGAAAAGCCCTGAAGATTTCGGACTTCAAATATGAAGGTCAGGACATAAAGTATCAATAAAGACATCACAAAAATAGGTCAACATTAGAAGAAAATAATAAGAAAATTTATCGCATCATCACCCTCTGGATTGAATGCAAGATGCAGCTTGACAACATTAGAAGATATGGTTTAGCAGCTGTTGTGTATATTACACACACGAGATCAAAATCCTGGTTTCACTGGTGTTTTTTATTAGTGCTGATTCAGCATGGTGCATATTATTGCTTATTTATGTTAATTGATCTCCCCCTTCCTGGTGAGATCTCAAAGACTCCAGTATAAGTTCAATTTATACCTCTGTTTATCAATTGCTAATATACTCTTAGCTATGGTGTGTTATCACGGATCCCTTTTTTATGCAAACACCATGCTTTCATGCATTCAAATCTGCCTTCATGCTTGCTAATCAGAAGTGTGCTTCTGTTATTTATTTAGGAGTTGGCTGAACCATCAATAAGAGATGCATTCAATTCGTGTGTCCAACAAGGGGCGAATCGTGTAATTGTCAGTCCATACTTTCTCTTCCCTGGTCGACATTGGTACCAGGTACACTACACTGGAATTTCTCAAACGACTTGACAGCAAATATTCTTCATCTGTAATGTAGTAATTAGCAGAATGAAGAATGTAAGAGATATTAAGAATCTCACTACTACCTTGTAATCTTTTTCAGGACATCCCATCATTAACAGCCGAAGCTGCAAGGGAGCACCCTGGCATCTCATACTTGATAACTGCTCCTCTTGGTCTGCATGAAGAGATGGTGGTATGGATTCCCCCACCCACCTCCGTCTGTCACTCCCATAACGTAGTAACATATAAAGATAAAACAAGTAAGATTTTTTGAAGATTAATGTCTTCAAATCGTTATAAGCTGGAAATTTCATGTTTGCAGGATATTGTGAACGACAGAATCATGCACTGTTTAAGTCACATAGCTGGAGATGCAGAGGAGTGCGCGGTTTGTTCTGGTACAGGCAAATGTCGTCTCTACTGAGTGATGAAATAACAATCATAGCATGTGATTTTTTGTAAGAGATTGGAGTCACACTATTATGCAAGGCATGACATGAGGCATGGTCATGAAGGTTTGGGGAGGCACTAGTTTGTTGAGTTAGCCGGTGTGTTCCAAGGCATCTTCACATGAAGATGGATGCTGGTTTAAAACCGTGGCTTAGCTGTAGTATAGCGTGAATGACATACAACACTCTTTTAAGTAAAATAGTGTCCATGATTGGAGGTTCTAAGAGTGGCTAGCGAAATTAGTTACAAGAATTCGAGCAGCGCCTTGAAATGTATTAAGTGGGACCTGTTTATATATTGTGATTTTGTAATTTGTATTGCTTGGGGAGGATGTAAAAGACAATGCACTTGTAGAAAGATCATCAGTCCCGAGACCGGAGAAAGGAAGGTTGCTTCAGGTTAGTAGTCAACGTAAAATTATTGCTAAATTTAAACATGACATGAATCTTGAATTAGAAAGTATAAATACAAAAATAATTATGAGTTTTTGAAATTTTGCAGATTAATTGTCGGATGGCACCAAAATGTGCGGCCTCCTAGCATCCCTTGGTTACAGAATTTTGAAAGATGATGGCGACGTCCACTGCGAAAGACATTACCCATTTCGCCATGTGTGGACCTGTTTATTTCAACAGTAACAAATGGCTTCGGATAAGATCATTTACAACTATAGAAGGTTTACTTCAATTCAGCAACTTTTGGATGGGATGAAATCGTCTATAGCTGGGGATGTTGCGGTGGACCTTGCAATCGTGGCAGCATCTCACGGTAGTTGCTTTTTTCACATTGAAAATGCAGTTGTTGTGAGATGTTACACGTGATAACATCCGACGGTGGTAGAAAATTTTACTCTGTTTTGGATGAGATCTTTTATGATCTTGTGGCCCCTGTCACATAGTTTCGATGGTAAGCAAAAAGAATAAATAATGAAGGAGGAGGTCAGAATCTAGAGGGAATATTCTCCCCTCTTCTCTTTATTAATAATATAGATAGATAGATATTAGGGGAAGCACGTTCACAATGTATGTCCTTACTTTTAATGTTGCGTATAAATAGGCGGTTAAATTTGAACGTGAAAGAGTAGCAGGTAGTTAAATTTGAACGTGAAAGATTAGGTGGAAAGTTATTGTGAAGGATTGTCTTAGTGGGGAGTACAATACTCGCAAAGAAAAGGGGGCGAAAATCTTAAGAGAATATTCCGCATCTTTCCTTTATAATAGCCTTAATAGGACGAAACTTTAATTTTAAGAACCTTTTAAAAATGCACTTTTGTTTATAGCGAGAGGCGAATCAGTGAGCTCATGAAGAGGCAAAGACAAAAGCGTCACTGTCTCCCTCTCTCTCTCGTCACTTTCTCTCTCTCAATCCGAGAGCTGCTTAAAGAGATAAGAAGACAAACAGTCTTACTGTCTCTACATGTCTCTCGTTTACTCTATTTCTCCGATAATCTCCGAGATTAGGGCAGAGACGTAGCGATGGCGACTTCACCATTCTCACTAACTTCTGCTCGATCAAATTCACTCTCACACTGCGATTACATCTCGAGATTCATCGATTTCAGCCTTACAAACAACAATTCAAAGCTGTTCTTCGCTAGACCGTCGAGCTTCCGGCGTTCTACAAGATCTCTGTCTGTGAGGAACGTAGCCAGTGATCCAAAGCAGAACTTGAAGGATCCGATCACCGAAGAAGGTTTTAATCTTCTATAAATATTACTTCGTCTTCTTCTTATATATGTAGTTCTTTTTAGTGTTCATTTTAGTTATCAACTCCGGTTCCTACCGAGTTATCGTTAGATCTTCACCAGTTCGTTCAAAGATTAAGGTGTGATTTACAGGAGTTTCAGTCTGATGTTATTCGTTTAAATTTGGATTGTGATTAGCTGATGAAGGTACTCTGGGTTCCTTCGCGCCAGATTCAGCATCCATTGCATCGAGTATCAAGTACCATGCAGAGTTCACACCATCATTCTCTCCGGAACGGTTTGATCTCCCCAAGGCTTACTTCGCAACTGCAGAAAGTGTTCGAGATGCACTTATCATTAATTGGAACGCTACGTATGATTACTATGAAAAGATGAACGCAAAGCAGGCTTATTATTTGTCTATGGAATTTCTACAGGTTCGTCGCAGGTCTTTCTATGGAATACGGTAGCTCATACGCCATCTTGAAATAATGCACAGAGGACTTTTTTTAATTGATCTCCCATTTGTTTTTCTTTTTGGATTTTTTTTTCAGGGAAGAGCATTGTTAAATGCAATCGGTAATTTGGAGCTCGCTGGGGCTTATGCCGAGGCTTTGACCAAGCTTGGGCACAATTTAGAGAACGTAGCTTGGCAGGTTAGATTGTGTTTGATTATATGGCTAGATATTATTGGTGTGATCAGTACATATCTTGCTTATTCAAATCATTCTAATGGATCATATATTGTGGAGCCACTGCTGCGTAATATTTTCTGCAGATATTTTTACTAATTCATATGAAAGAACCACTACTCAATTTTGGAAGCTTTGACAAACAAGTGGAAATGATATTGATTAAATGTTACACACTGTTAGAATCATAGCTTTAATGTGACTTTGTGGCTATGGTGCTTTGGGACTTAAAACAATAGGTTCCCCAGAAAATATGGAGAAGTGGCTTATCTATTTGGTGAGAAGAATATATCATTTGTGATACATATATGGGGAGTATAGACTTAAATGTACAAATTTAAGTTTGCTTCCATACGTGGTGCTCCTTTTTATGCACTTATGTAAATTTATGGAAGGTTTTTTATTTGAAGTGTCTAATTTTGTTGTTTTATACCAAAAGGAACCAGATGCAGCACTCGGAAACGGAGGTCTGGGGCGACTGGCTTCCTGCTTTTTGGACTCTTTGGCAACACTAAATTACCCAGCATGGGGCTATGGACTTAGATACAAGCATGGCTTGTTCAAACAGAATATTACAAAAGATGGCCAGGAGGAAGTTGCAGAAAATTGGCTTGAGGTGTGTTCTTATGTCCATTGCCAGTAACATAAGAGAACATATACCTGCTTCTTTCCTTTCTTTGATATTTAAGGATGAAAGCGTTCTTGTTATGGTGAATTAATGATGTTCTCTTGAGACTCAATGAGTTAAGAATATCATTTAGGTACATTTGTATATCAGATGCAAGGTTTACAATTTCGGTGCCGGTGGGCGGCCAAAACGAAACGGCAGAAAAATAAAAAGGCAAAAAATTGGTTTTTCCGGATTTTGGGGAATTTTCGTCAGCACGCCGCCCCGATTCGCCACTAAAAAATAAATTTTTTTTCATTTCGCCCATTTCGCTCGGCATGCCGCCCCGTTTCGGTGACAAATCGTCGAAATTTCGCCAAAGTCACCAACGATGCATCCTGACGATTTCCCCCCGCGAAATGCATCGCTGGGGGCCAAAAAACGAAATTTCTGCGTAAACCTTGATCAGATGAATGACTTCTTTATTTGGTGCTTAATTACAGTTTTCCCTTGCAGATGGGCAATCCATGGGAAATTGTAAGAAATGATGTCTCATATCCTGTGAAATTCTATGGTAAGGTTGTTACTGGATCAGATGGAAAGAAAAACTGGGTTGGAGGAGAAAATATAAAAGCTGTTGCCTATGATGTCCCTATACCTGGATATAAAACTAAAACCACAGTCAACCTGAGATTGTGGTCCACAAAAGTTCCAGCAGAAGATTTTGATTTACATGCTTTCAATGCTGGAGAGCATGCCAAAGCATATGAAGCCCAAGCAAATGCTGAAAAGGTTTGGATCCAATCCATGATAATCAAGATTTCTTTTGTCTTTTATCATGTTTAGCATCTTTATTATCATCTTATTCGTAATTACATTATGTTGATCTATGATTTGTATGGGGCCTAGAATGGTACAAATAAATAAGGACACAAGTTGGTTGCAGTCACTAGAAGTCTGCAGAATATTTTCAAATCTGTGTCCTGTCTGGTTCCACATGGTGTGGACTTCCCACCAAATGTTTTTACTGATTTTCATAAAATGTTTTATTCCATTTCTTGCTCTGATAACCTAATTATCGTCAGTAATTTGTTCCATTTTCCTGATTTCAGATTTGCTATATACTATACCCAGGAGATGAATCAATGGAAGGGAAGATTCTTCGTTTGAAGCAACAGTATACTCTTTGCTCTGCTTCACTTCAAGATATTATTTCATGTTTTGAGAGGAGGTCTGGAAAGCCTGTGGATTGGGAAGAATTTCCTGAGAAGGTTGCAGTGCAGATGAATGATACTCATCCAACACTCTGTATTCCAGAACTGATGCGAATATTAATAGATGTAAAGGGTTTGAGCTGGAAGAAAGCTTGGGATATTACTCAAAGGTATTTATTGACAATTGACATTCTTGTAATGGTGCTGGAAATTAGTTACAACTTTTTTCCGTCAGTTGCTTAGATTTCATGCAACCATCCTATGTTATTACCTATCTAATATTCATAGTAAATCTATTTTTCCTATTAATGGATCTGCCTAATATAAGAAGTATATGACAACACTAATACCTTCAAATATTTTGCTGAAGTTATTTATTTGCTACTTGAAGACTGTTTGCTTTCTTTCACACTGAAGTTGCATTAATTGTTGCTACTTACCATTGTGCAACCTTTCTACCAGAACTGTGGCATACACAAACCACACGGTTTTACCTGAAGCATTAGAGAAATGGAGTTTAGAGCTTATGCAGAAATTGGTTCCTCGACACATGGAGATCATACAAATGATTGATGAGGAGGTATTATTAGAGTGAATACATTAATAACTGATCTTTCTCTTTCTCTCACCCTCCCTCCCTCCTAATATGTATTTGTGAATCTATACCTGGATGCACTTTTGTGTATTCATGCTTGGATTTGAACTCTTGATGGTGTTATCTCTCATTCAAGTTTTGTATTTTTCATATTTAAACCAGCTGATTCATACCATAATTTCGGAGTATGGTACAGAAGATCTTGATTTGTTACAGAAAAAACTGGAAGAAATGAGAATATTAGGCAATTTTGATTTACCAGCATCAGTTTTAGCATTACTTGTTAAGCCAGAGGAAACGATTGATATTGATGTTGAAAGTTCAGCGGAAGAGGAAACAATTGATATTGATCACACTGAGCAAGTTGAAAGTTCAGCGGAAGAGGAAGCGGTTGATATTGATCACACTGAGCAAGTTGAAAGTTCAGTGGAAGAGGAAGTGGTTGATATTGATCACACTGAGCAAGTTGAAAGTTCAGCAGAAAAAGTTGAAACTAGTGATGAAGAAGATGAATCTGAAGAAAAGGACTCTAAGAAGAAAAAGAAGGTGACATTCGAACCAGATCCCAAACTTCCAAAGCTGGTTCGTATGGCAAATCTTTGTGTTGTTGGTGGCCGTGCTGTAAATGGGGTTGCTGAGATCCACAGTGACATTGTGAAAGAGGAGGTCTTTAATGAATTTTATAAGGTACATATGTCTAGAGCCTACTTTTTTGATAATTTGTATCCCAATATGTTACAGTACATTATTTTACTCTGACTCAACTATTTTCTTTTGCTATGATCAGACTGAATTACCCATTTAAATATTTTAGTGAAGTGCTTGGATTCTTGCTACTGATTTCTATGTATTGCTTTTTTCAGTTGTGGCCTGAGAAATTTCAGAACAAAACAAATGGAGTGACACCAAGAAGGTGGATCCGTTATTGCAATCCTGAACTTAGTATAATCTTAACCAAGTGGATAGGTACAGAAGACTGGGTCCTAAACACTGAGAAGCTTGCTGACCTTCGTAAGGTAATCTGTCATATCTGATTTATATTTCATTGCTGATTGTGCTTGTCTATTCTTTCTGAAATAAACCTTGAAGATTTGAAATATTGAGAACTAGCAAGGGGATTGGGAAAGGTGTTTCTTCCACTTCAGTCTCTGTTTCATTAAATTAATACATTGATATAAGTTATTAGGATGAGAGGAATTTGTAGAAACAGATCTATTAAATTCATCGTGCATAGGAGGTTCTAGAAAAGTGTCAGGATGAGAATGTTGAAATCTTAAGAGGACATGGATGACATTGGAAAGGAAATATTGTAAACAAAAATATATAATTTTGACTAAATAAATGACTTTTGATAGGCTGGAACCATGGAGCAGGATATTTTACTGATGCTAAGTGTTCAGTGCCAATCTTTTGGACATGACTGCTAGCTTCATGGATTGGATCGTTATGGGTGGGTTGGTGGTTAAATTTTTTTTGGGTGAAGAAACACGTCCAGAGCATGGCTTATATTTTTGTTTTTCCATGTATTTCTGTGGAATATCTTCTTATTCGTTATTCTTTCTAGCATTTCTTCTTAGCGTGTATTCTCTTGCTGCGTTTACATTGATAGTAAATAGCGAAAATAGTTTATATTGTGAGTTTACACATTTTCCTTGGTTAGACTGCCATTTATATGATGCTAATCTGAATTTCACAGTTTTCTGATAATGAGGATCTCCAAACTGAGTGGAGGGCTGCAAAAAGGAGAAACAAGATGAAGGTTGTGTCTTTTATCAGGGAAAAAACGGGATACCTTATCAATGCCGATGCAATGTTTGATATACAGGTCACTTACTCCTTATGAAATCTTTTATTTGTTTATTTAATTTATAAATTATTATTGAAAGATGTAAAAAATTCTAATTTCTATTGAGAATTCTCCCAAACCGAGATGGTGCACGAGGAAAAGAATTATCATGACCTTTAAAAAAAGAAGAATCTCATCTACACTTTCTCCCACTACCAAATCCATAATCTTGTAATGAATACTTGATAGAGAATTTATCATGAAGGCTAATTGATGTCATTCGAACTGTGGGTGATAATATGAAGCTATTTCTTTGAAGACACGGTTTTCAAATTTCAATAAATTGGAATGGCATACCAGTTGTCTTGGCAACCTTAACTGCATCATATAAAGCATAGTTGATGCAATGGATATTGACTTTCAGTGACAGATTCTCATAAAATTTGCAGTCCTACAATTATAGTCATAAGACTCATAACGGTGATTCTGCTTATTTGCAAAGGGGCTGCATAACCACTTTCAATGTGTCAGAAGCTCTATAAACTTTCTTGACAACAATACTTCTCAATTAAGAAAAGTGTCTATGGCCTCTTGAGCTTTTTGTTTTCTTATTATTTTGGGAGATAAAATTGATATTTTCAGGTGAAGCACATACATGAATACAAGCGGCAACTGTTGAATATCATGGGAATTGTTTTTCGCTATAAGAAGATGAAAGAAATGACTGCTAAAGAGAGGAAAGCGATGTTTGTTCCTCGAGTATGTATATTTGGGGGAAAGGCATTTGCTACATATGTGCAAGCCAAGAGGATCGTGAAGTTCATCACAGATGTAGGGGCTACAGTAAATCATGATCCCGAAATAGGTGACCTATTGAAGGTATGTTTTTGATTGTAAATATTGCTAATGTGCCTTGAGGATGCCTTCATAGTCTGCACTTTTCACATTCCTTAATAGTTGAACAGCTTGTATATAGCATTTTTAACTTAAACCTTTTCTCTCTTTTTTTGGTTCAGTTATTATCTTCTTACCAAATAATCTGTATTATGTAGTCCAGTTAGTAGTTTCATGCAATATTTAACAATTTTCAATATGGCCAAGCTAATGAATATGATTGGGAATGTACTGGTAAAGCACATAACAACATAAAGTTGCTTGTTTATGGACTCCCTAAATTCACTGTGGTTTATCAATTGCATTACATATTATGAAATGTAGTGTATTAAATTAACTTAGGCTGCATTTGAATTTGGATACTGAGAAGCAGAGTTGAGAGAGCCTCATGTTTTCTGCGATGCTGTTTCCCAAATTTCCTGACTAAACCAGTGCAGTGATTTTAGATCCTCTTGCTACAGGTGGAAGGCATGGGTCCCATACCATTTATTGCAAACCAAACGGGTGTGGGATGCAAGAAACCATTCGTTTCTTGCAATGTCCTGCATTTTCCTGCCTTAGAGTTCACTCCTGAAAGTCTTGGTCAAAAGTAAAGATAAATTCTTAGTAGAGTAAATAATTCCTTTCGAACTGTCTACTCATTCCAAAATATAACCAAATTTTCGCTTGATTCTTAGTGAATTTATTCATTTCTGTCTTTCTTTTCCACTCCAACTCTAATTTGCCTCAGAATCATGGTTACATTTTATGCCATTGTTATTGACTTTTTTGGAGTGTGGGCCATATGTCTGCTATAATTTTCTAAAAGAATCGGCTGTTAACCAAATCAAATGTTACCCGGCTTTTTGTCCTATTTCCTTAACTGAAGGATGCTGATTATGGAGATGGGAAATTTCATATGAGGACAAACATGGGATTACTGATCAGCATGAAGTTTCAACTTTCCAGGCATCTGAAGTCTTCAAAATGGCCTGAATCATCAGTTTGATCTATTGCCTTCATGGACCATATTTTTTTGGTGAACCATGTCCAAAAATTGTTGAGATGAATGCCATTTTGTTTGTTCAGTGAAGAGAAAATTTTGATGGCCAGTATTATAACAATGAATGACCATAACCCTTTCAAACATGGGCTTTTCCCCTGCTAATCCAAGGAGTTTCATCCAAATGGATGGCTAATTATGATGATTCAGTTGGAACATCTTTCTTTTGTTCTTTATAAAAATTTATTTCTACCTGTTTGTATCATGTAGTTTTATTAAATTGTTTTACAATAGAGTTAGTTTGATGTTTTGAATTGTTCGTCTGCATGTGTAAAAATGAAGGCCAATTAGTGGTAAATAAAATAATTTATTTTCAATTATTTGCTTGACTGATGACAAAATGGTCATCAGTTGCATGCCGGACGTTGGTTTTGATCACTAAATATTCTTTATTCATTCCCCAACCCTTCCACCCCACCAAACATGTCAGGTTGTCTTTGTCCCTGATTACAATGTCAGCGTAGCGGAATTGCTTATTCCTGCGAGTGAATTGTCACAGCACATCAGGTATTTTAAACACAATTTTTCTCTTCCATGTTATTTATCGCTGAGTTTTTTGGATAACATCTCCCAATAAGGTAAAAGGAAAGAATTAAATGGGAAAAAAAAAGGCTCCAGATATTTTGTGATGATAATGAACATATATTTGGATACAGATGTTGCTTCATAGAAATTACAGGAAATAGATATTTTCTATTTTTTTTTTCCACATTGAATAAAAGGAATTTCCAAAATTGGCTTTTTGAAAGCTCTCTTACTGAAATCCTCAGCTTTGTGATTGTGCCTTCCTCCCCATCCCCACCCTTTGTACCATACATTGAAAGTACAACAATCATTTCCCATGGGGGAAGGCATAGAATCAAACCCCTAATCCACCAAGAGAGGATGCCTTGAAACCTTGTTAAAGATTGGAATACAGAAACACAATAAAAGCAAGACAATAAGTTGCTAGTTTCTCTAATGAGGTGTTCCAGTAACTCTGGTGTTTGTGAATCAAAACTGAGCAGAGAATTATTGTCAAATTCTAATTACTGAAATGCCCAGCCATAACTATGATATTGGATTACAAATAATTCCATTGTTTGATGGTAACTTCTGTCTCTTCCTTTTTTTTAAAAAAATTTTGCCAGCACTGCTGGGATGGAGGCCAGTGGAACCAGCAACATGAAATTTGCTATGAATGGCTGCATGCTGATTGGGACGCTGGATGGAGCCAATGTTGAAATAAGGCAAGAAGTTGGAGAAGAGAACTTTTTCCTTTTTGGTGCTCGAGCTCATGAAATTGCAGGACTAAGAAAAGAAAGAGCAGAGGGAAAGGTATGCTAATCTAAAATATAACTTTTGTCATTTACTTTGGTGGGTAATTTAGGTTTGGAATTGGATTTGCAACCTCATGATTGCAGGGTGGATTGTTATATGGGTGTTAGAAAAGTAATGCATTACACATGGCAGTTTAACCTGTATATAAAGTCATTTATGGACTTGCATATGAAATTTCAAATTCAAAAGCATTTGCCGCATGACAAAAGGGATTGTAAATCTATTGTCTTTGTTACATCAAACTTAAAAATATTAAAAAAATTGGTGTCTGTGTTACATGAGAAATTGTCACACATTTATCAACGTGGCTTATGTAAAAATCCCTTGTTCGATGGATGGTCCAGATTGGCTTCTTTGTTCTTCCACATGTAGAAAAAACCATGTTTGACAAGGCAACTAAACCCGGTGAGGTAGACTAGGATAAATTTCTCATAGATACTTTTGTTATATGATGCAGCTTAAGCTGGTTATCCCATTTTTCAACTTCTCATCCCAAAATGTCATTGACAACATATGAAAATAAAAGAGAAGCCCATGACGTATTTGTCACACTAACAAATAAATCCTTATCTGCACTCGCAGTCTCACCATCTCAAAACTGTAAATATGTGTATTAGTTTGCAGAATCCATTGTAAGTCTCTCATCATACAAGTTTTCAAATATTTGTTCAATAATTATTTATAATATATTATAAATTATAATATAATGATACAGTCTTTTAACTAATGTGTGTGTGCATGTGTGCATGTGTATAATGAAAAGCCTAAAACTGATCCTGTGGAAGGCAAAAAATATATATATATGATAGGTTTTCTCTCATCTTCATGGTGGCTGAGCTATTTCTATATTAATTATCTTTCTGGTGATACAGTTTGTACCAGACCCAATATTTGAAGAAGTTAAGGCATTTGTCAGAAGTGGTGTTTTTGGACCCTACAACTATGATGAACTGATGGGATCATTGGAAGGGAATGAAGGTTTTGGTCGTGCAGATTATTTCCTAGTTGGAAAGGACTTCCCCAGTTATATAGAATGTCAAGAGAAGGTTGATGTAGCCTACCGAGATCAGAAGGTCAGTGATCAGTCTTATTACATGAACAAATTTCCATGCACTGCATCTTCACATTATCCCATGTATGTGGTACCATAACCATGTGTACAAATACCTTTCTTGTTCCTTTTTTATGTATATTACCAAATATCACGGGTGTGTGTTAAGGCATACAAATTTTACTGGGTTCACATCACAAATTTTGCGCTGCCATTCTCCTTTATCGCATCCCATTTCTCCATTTAAATTATATTCTCAAATCATCACAAAGTCCTTGCATCTTCTTGGTCTTCCCCTCTCCAGTTTTTTTTTATTTGATTGTAATACTCTTTGAACAATTGTTACTTGATGCTATCATTTGTCTTCTTCAACCATGCCAGATTTCCTTTATTTAATCCTCTTTAATCACTTTCCCTCATAGATCTCAACAACCTTATATTAGCTATACACATCTTGTGAGCATGTTACTTTTTAGTTGTTTGAACACCGAGTACTGTAATTAGTGGATGACTGACTACATGTGTACAGACACTTACATGCTACTCATACATCTGTTTACTTACTATATTTGACGGACACCATATTTGTAGCTGCACATACGGTTCATGGATGGAAAGAGACATTAAACATACTCTCATGCACACACCGCATATAGATGGAGGCCTTTGTCTTTTGTTTTATGTTTAACTATGCCTAATATTGTGACTCTTGTTGGGCAGAGATGGACAAGAATGTCAATCTTGAACACTGCTGGTTCATACAAGTTCAGTAGTGACAGAACAATACATGAATACGCAAAAGACATATGGAACATCCAACCTGTGGAATTACCATAGAATGGTTACGCCACAAGTCCTACGATGTACAGAGGTATCTTCTTTGGCCCCATAAAACTGTTTATTGTTCATTCTCTGTGATGGTAGTGCTCATGAAAATGTGAAATTAGATGATGTTTTCTATCGAGAAATTAAAACGTTTAGATTTATGTGATAAAACTGGATATTTAACAGAGCTAGCACAGGTTTAATTCCATTAGTACTCTTATAGTCTTATACATGAACCTGAATCTTATGGTGAGCAGGTAAGGAAGGTAAGGCGTTTGGGGCAGGTTGCAACGTTCCACATCAGACTAAACAGGATCCGGGGACTAGTTTATGAACCACTGGGTTACCTTTTTATTGAGTCAGCAACCAATCAAATTGTTAAGAGAACTACTCGCAGATTACATGTAATTGCCTTTTATTTTGTAGTAAGGATGTGAATAAGCTTTGGCAAATTTTCCAAGTCATGTTTATTAACTTATAAATCTTGAGGTGCGTTGTGACCGCAATATTTCCTTTTTCTACTCCTGCTGGCCGTGTTGGCTAGAAATAAACAAATTTCTTCTTTTTTTTTTGAAGTAAAGAAGTGCACAAAAATAGATATCGAATTATTGCTGCACCTTGAGGCTCTGCAAGGTAAACTGCTGTTGCAACCGGGAATTCTCTTAAAAGATGGAAAAGAAAGACCTGCAAAGTGCTAACCTTTCAAACCCAGGTGACAGTTTGGTGCTTTCTTTATTCGGTACACACAGGTAATATACCTGCTATTTTCAAAGTGAACGCTAAAATTACTCACAATCGAAGTTGAAAAAGAAAAGAAGACACATTTCTGCGTTTGGTAACGCTTTTGCTTTTTTGCTTCTAAAAGCAAGAAAGCAAAAAAGCAATTTTATACTTTTCGAAAGATCTTTTTTTGAAGCAAATGCGTTTGGTAAACTTTTGCTTTGCTTCTAAGAAGCAAAAAAGCATGTTTGATAATTGCAGTAACATAGAAATTGCTTTTTGCTTTCATAAAAGTATTGTACACAATTTATGTATTGTACTTAGAAATATACTCAAAAATATAAGTCCAATATTATAAAAGATTCATAAAATAGTCATTTAATTACATTCAAATAACTAAACAAGTATCTAATATCACCATTGTGCTAATCCATATGCACTAGCTAGTCTACGTGCAATTGAGTCTCTTAATTCTAACATCTCTTGTCGAGATCTAGCCGTCACATCAATCTCTATGGGTTGTTTTGAACTTGAACCTGCTAGCTCATCTTTGACCACCATTTCCTCATCTTCAAATTCTGTGAATAAATTATCTTCATGTGCTTGCATTCTGATAAAATTATGTAATGCACAACAAGCAATAACTAGAGCTGGCAACGGGTCGGGTCATAATCGAGTTCGGGTTAATCGGATCATAATCGAGTTGGACTAAATTAAGGCGGGTTGGAAAACCCCCAACCCAAACCCAACTCGCCAATAAACGGGTTCAACCCGCCAATAAACGAGTTCAACCCGCCAACCCGTTTATTATTATTTTTATTTTTCAAAAAATATTATTAAAATAGGGTTGGGGGGTTTGTACCGTGTTCGGGTTGGGTTTTGGGGTTAATCGGATCGAAATATGATACTTTTGCCATCTTTTTTTTTTTATTTTTAAATTGGGTTGGCGGGTCATAATTGGGTTGACCCGATTACTGGCAGGTTGGGGAAACCCCAACCCGCACCCAACCCAATTAATAAACGGGTTAACCCAACTTGTTTATAATCGGATTGACCTGTCGGGTCGGGTGGCATTTTGCCGACTCTAGCAATAACAATACGTTGTTGCTTCTTAAGTGAGTATGGAGGCATCATCTTTAATATAGGAATAAAGCAATAGGATATCGAGGGTTTTTGAAAGCAATAAAGCAATTTTGTAAAAAAATTGAAAAGCAACGTTTTGTTGCTTCCGGTGAAAAGCAATAAAATCGCTTCTTTGCTTTTAGTAAATTGCTTCTCATGTGCGTTACCAAACGGTACTTTTGCTTTTAAAAGCAATTTTTTGCTTTCAAAAGCAAAAAAGTACTTCCGAAAAGCGTTACCAAACGCAGCCTTAAGGAGTCTCCAATGCAATTGCAGGTTTGCAGCTGACCATTTAATGCACTATTTTTTTTCCAAATATACTGTTATCCAAAGTTTCTTGAAGATTATACATATTGCACCACCACCTATGAACCTTCAGCAACTTAATGTTCTTCAAGAACTCTAAAACTCACCCATCCTGGGTTATCCATACCCCTTGCCATAGCAACAGAAGTGTTCTTATATACATACAATAACCTGAATTTCATTCAACCTGAGTTATTCAAATTCCTTATCATATGACTGGGTTTTTGTGCTTCTTTCTCTTTCAATGGCTGCTCTATTTTGTGTCTTAACATCAATTGAATCGAACTATGAAACTTCCTTTGCTTCTACAGGCTCGTCATCAAGGCACTCCATTGAGATTTCACACTCTCCACAACTGCATACCTTGATTTCCTCCAAAATATCACATACACCCTAAGTGGGAGAGTTGTCAAAGCAAAACAGTCAGCACAAACACAACCGGGGGAAACATCAGTAAAGCCTTATGTACCTTGTCAAATATGAGGACGAAAACTTCATTGTAGGAGAAACAAGAAACATGAAAAAGAAACTGACAAGGATAACCAACTAAGACAAAACACGGAGAAAAGCATAAAGTCATTAAACTGGATTACACTTGCCAAAAGATATGACATAAACTTTCAAAGAAATCCAAATTGGAAAGTGACAGCGTAGGAATGTCTACAATATAGTCATCAACTTGTTTAAATTTTCCTCATGGGTATCTTTCCACTTCACAAACACAACTTAGGATTTGAGGGAGGAAAAAAGCACATTGTAATAGAAATACTAACTATGCAACTGCTAAGTGAATAAGAATTACCTATACAGAAGAAGTGAACTCGTACATGTAAGGAAGCTTTCTTTTTATTATTTTCGACGAGAGAAAAAAATAAACAAATTTAATAGACAGGGCAACAGTAAGATATAAGGTGAGACATACCCCCAAAAGTTTGCTTAGATGATTGGTATCCCTGGATCTTGATGCTACTATTTTCTGCACTTCACGAAGATGCCTGAGAGCAGTTGATGACTTTCTGTGTTCTTTCTTGACCTTATTCTCAAACGAAAGGGGAAAAAATTAGAAAAGTACTGAAGTAAGAAAGCCAAAAACACATCCTGGCTCCCGAAGTTTTTGCAAATCTCAACATCAGTACCTGAGTCTCTAACTCTGCTATTCTTTGTAGAGATGCTTGTTCAATGCAAGCACGGCGTTTGCACTCTTGCTCAAGCATTTCAGTTATCTGATACCTCAATTCAGCCATTTCTTGAGTCAGGTCCTCTGCCTCTTCCTTTGACTTTTCCTTCTCTACTCTTAGCTCCTCCTAGTTTTAATTAAAAATACCACTCCAAGAATTGAATTTTAATCTTCTTGTAATTAAATATCTTATTATAACATCTTGAAAACTCAACTTAGGCCAATGACTCAAATCCAAGTTGGATGATGACCCACTGGCTCATTTTTTTTTTCTTTCTGGGCAATCAGTCACTAAATTAAAATCCTTTCGTTACCACATTCAGTTTCAAATGTCTTCATGAAATCCTTAAGAAACAAGCCATCAAAAATTTCTGTTGTATTGATCTAAACAGGTAGAGCCCTGACCCAGCTGAGTTAAACAATCATTTGGGTACAAACAATCCCCCAAACACAGGCATGAAGATTGATATGTTTCTAGTTTTGGTAATACCTTGAGCTGTTGCACAAGAAGTTCAGATTCACAGATCTGTGAAGACATCTTCTCCATCTCACCCTTAAAATCATCATTTGAAACTGCTACAACTGCCAGTTTTGAAAGGAGTGGTCCCATAACTTCCTCACAAATGCTTCAGAAACATTACTGAATATGATTAAGAATGTGACGATGAATTTTCAGGTGTCCACTTTCACCAAGGAAACATTGATAAATATGAAGCACATACACATTAATGCCAAGATGGAGAGGAAGAAAGATTGTAGGACAACTTATTGAAATGTGGCACCTTCATGAAGTCAACCTTTAAAATTATAAACCCAATGGGCATTGAAAACTTATATTCTAAAGAATTGCAACATCTTAATGATTAAGACCTAAAAAGTAAAAGCAGCCATAATAATATTCAAGTATAATATGTAGCTTGCATAAAAACGTATATCATCAGAAACAAGACTTGCATGCAAAGATAGATAATTCTTGAATCAACAAAAGTAAAATGTCTTGTCCCACGTGGCATTTTCATTCAGCAAGACAATCATATGCCTAATGTCTGTAATGACAAGGGACTGCAATGACTGTTAAGAAAAGAGCGTCACCGAATGCTTGAGTAAGCAACCTCATGCATTCCTGCTTCTATAAGAGGGCAGCCAACCCTGGGTTGGATTAGACCAAGCCCAGGGGTGTAATGACTCTGGGAAGTCGAAAGTTTCTGAAGACCTTGGGAATTGGATGAGTTATAATTTTCTGCCATACTTTCAGCAGCCACCACTCACCAGATGCCAAGCTTAAAACTCACTGCAGTAGATGGTACAAAAGAACCATGGATTATGACTATATTAAATGATTCATAAGCATGTCCCTTGTCAATCCACCAGAGCAAGTGAAGGATATCTCTATTAGATTGCTTAATGTCCCGGACAGCAAGCATCAATATTATATTGTCTCCAACAAAAACTTCGACAGAACAATGATTTAATTATTACCCTGAATCCAAAACCCATTAGTCTACTCCATTACCAGTACCAAACTTTTGATTTGCCAGAACCCTAATTCCTTCATTACAAATCCTAGAATTTATGGGTTCCTGTATGAATAGTCACGTTAACATAAAACACAAGGAGGAACCAGTTCTTCTCATACTCTTTGTACTAGGAGAGTTAACAGTCCACCAATAGATGTGACATTGATAGAAAGTCACCCCAAGAGGCAAAAGCCTTAGAACTTTCTAAAGAGATGAAGATAGGAAAAGCAAGCAAGTCGGCCAGCAAATCTATCTAAGAAATTATGGAGTGGGTTTGTTCAGGTCTCCCACTACCCACTAAATAAGTCCTCTCTTTTTTGGGTACAAGGACCACTAAGGACATGAGATTCTGCCACATAGGAATTCCTATATCTTGTTTGTTTATATAAATAAATGTCTTTCCATTTACGGATAATGTCTTTTTTAATATGTATTTTTTTCGTAATAAATTTTATTTTACCCTTTATTGAATCACCTAAAAATTATCAATCCAACAAAGCTTTCGAAATTAATTAAATATTTTCTCTTTCAACATCTGTTTCAGTCATAGGGTCAGCCCATAGCATCTCAGAATACTGGCTCCTAACAAAAGGAGCTTCCAGGTCAAGTTGATAGCAACTGAAATAAATTTATACACAAAAACTTTCCATTGGATCATGGGCTATAATTCCAGCCGTTCAAGAGGGAAAAAAAAAAGGACTGTATGGTTACAATATTCAAATGGAGTGAGTTTCAGCCTGGGAAATCTTCAGAAGAAAATCCACTATATTTCGTGCACATGAAAGTGCATATGTGCCATGTGCAAGGTACCAGGTGCAAAGGTACTTCACATTTTTCCATTTTAATGCAAGCATTCAAATTTGATGTAATTCACTAAGAAAATATGCAAAATAAAAGCTAAATTGTGTAGACAATGAAGCTATTGAAACATACCAGAACTCCTCTGGTACAAGAAGCTCACTTTCTTGCTTACGAGAAAAATATCGAAAAGTAATCTGTCTCCTTTCCTCATTTCCAAGTAGGTGCCCAAGGTGCTCTTCTAGCTTTTGACAAAATATCTTTGCACTCCACCCAGATATCTCAAGCCTGTCCTTCAGTTCTTTATTCTCCTTTTCCAAACTTTCGATCATTTTCACTGAGTCCTGCAACTGGATTTTAAACTCATGAATCAAACTATCTGTAGAAGCTTTTTCTCGAATGGTTTCTTCCTGAAATCTTTTAGCTTCACAACATCTCTGCTCCAATGCCATCAAATCGAGCTTCATGCTCTCTATTTCGCATTGGGAGTCTAGAGCGATAGTAGAAATTGATTCCTCCAGCTTCTCAATGCATGAAGTTGAATTTTGTAACTCCACCTCCTTGCTTTCTAACTCCCGTATCAACAAAAAGCGCTCATTATTGGACTTCATCACTTCCTCATTCAACCCGCTAACCTTCTCATTTAGGTTTCCAAGTTCTATAAGCTTCAACTCAAGGCTGTGCACATGCTCACCCAAACAGTTTGCCTCTATTTTCCTTAGGTTTAGTTGATCCTGCAAGTATTCTGTGTGGAACAATAAGACTGATATTACTCTGAAAAAAACAATAAAAATACTCAAGGAGATAGCACCCCGCCTGTGCCATTTATTGGGCATACAGGTTGCCAGTTTCCCAATGACAAAAAAAAATTATTATTATTATTATTATAATATTAATAAATAAGGAAAAAGAAAAACAAAAGTACCTCGTAATAACAAATGGAAAGGTGAAAGGATATAGGATCATAAAATTATGAACATCTTATTGTGTCAAAATTTGACCATTATCTATTTTGTGAAACCAGAAAACTTATGTCTCAGTTAACTACACATTCTCAACTTGTAGACATGTCCAAGGGAAGCATCTTTATGCCACAATTCCTTATTGAAGGTCACATATAAAACCCAAAAAAATAAAAAAATAAAAAATAAAACAAAAAACAAAAAAGAAGAACCTCTACAGCCATTGGCTTTCTACATTTAGATCATTCGAACAAATATCAGCAATATTACCTTTAATTAAATAAAACAATAAACCAAGTGATGTTAGTGCCAAAATTATCACATCAAACCAGCTGTCTTCAGTAACACCTTACAATTTAACGCAGTAAATGTATAAGAACATTAGAGTCTCGGTGAAAAATCCAATTAATATTAGAAAATATGGGATAATAATTTCAACTTATAATGTTCAAAGATTTTAAAAGACCAAATAAAGGGCCAAATTTAATGCCAAGAAAAAAAGGGTGGGGTATCAAGGAACCTTATTAGTTTTATGATTGCTGTGATTTTCTGTAAGGCCCACTACAAATAGTTGGGATGGATTATGTGACGATAATGATGATGGTTTGTCAATGACTCTTCCCAAAAAAACTTACTTGCAATCATCACACAACCAATAGAAAAATAAAAGTGACTAAGATTTGGAAACAAATATTTTTCTGATTGTAATAATGCATTCATTATAAAAGGAAGAGTATGAACAATCTTAGGCTTTATATTCAAGGAAATCCTTTATGAAAGAAAGTTTCACAGAAAAGCATATAGAATTCATAAGTGAACAATAGATTAAAAATGCATATTAAATGCAAATAACTACCTATTTGCTGGGAGCAATTCCTCAATTTTCTTTCCAACTCCAGAATATATTTCTTATCTTCAAAGCGGGCTTCTGATAGCATCTTGATATCCAGTTCTTGTCTCTGTTGAGAAATAACCTAAAATTCAGGTCTTTCAATGGTGTGATCTAAAACACTGCATTATCTTCAATAAAATGCATTACTTTATCACCTTCATAAGTAATCTCTTAGGAATTTCAGTATCAACATTGAGAAATTCACAGATCAACTAAAATCATGGTCCAATGCAGCCACTAAGAACAAATTGCCATATTTTACACCTGCTGCCAGTCTAACTCTCTCAGGAGACTACTTTGGTAAGCATCTACACCGAGTTATGGTCCTGTCTTATTAGTATAAAAGGCTCCTTTGAGGAAAAGGTTATGAATGTACTGAAAAGAAGGAAACTGACTGAGAATAATTTATGCAAAATAGAGGTCTGATCCACCTGATTGAAAGTAAGCCACAGATGCTGGCAGCTAAGAAATACATTTATGGAAAGGTATTACAGACCAATGCCAAGATCATCAATTATCAATAAGGATGGGTCTATCAGTATCGGTATTAATATTAGATTAAACTGATCCAACATACAATTGGTATGTACAGGTCAGTAAAACAGAAGGCCTTTGAGTGTTCTAATGTTTCAGGTTGATCCATTCCAATATCCATAAGAATTAGATTTGTAGTCACAGCATAAATTATTGATGCCAAAAATTTGAACGTTTTCATTAACATTGTGAATTCTTTTAACTCTGGAATCAGACTTTCTGCTGGATTGGGTTCGTCGGCCTCATTTTGCAATAATGCAAATAAGGCCATTAATCAAGAAGTTTCAATTATGGATTTTTTAGAACGGGAGGAAAAAAATGATTTACTGGAACATGGTCATAAAGAATCCCCTTTCTTCAGAGATTTGGATCAATTTAATAGGTTTTTTAGCAAATTATAGGTAAAATACATCAAATTTGGTGAACCTGTGGAACAAAAATTTCTCTCAGAAGTTCACTGTGAAGTCATTAAGGCAGATGTTGGTGATTCTGGTTCCTCTTTCCAGGAAAAAGTTTATGAATCAATCAAAACCTTTCTTCTACTAAGATTTAGCAACTACGAATGTGCCTCTGCATTTTTCTAATCAGTTGTCATATATTCATAGTTAAATCAATATCTGGTATTCCACAACAAATTAGTACGCGTCTTTTTCTTTTTTCTTTTTTTTTCCAAAGGAAATATCTGTAAAATCATATCCGATCATCAAATGTTCTATGATTCTTATGGTGTACTGAAAAGTACTCATGATTTATTCAAAATAGTTCAGCACTGTCACCCCCATGGACACTAAACCAGTAAGAGATGACAAGCCATATCCCAATCTTGTGACTACAGACCTCACATTTTCATCAATTGTATTACATCACGTAATCAAAAAACTGACCAAAGGATTCAAAGTCGAATAACAAATGATGACTAACCAAGCAAACATTTGTCAGAAAGGCCTCGCCTATGTCGACCTAAGCATGGCATGGTACTACAAAATCAAGGGCCTGAAGGAGTCAAAAATACAAAGGGAATCCAAACAATCAAGAAATTCTGTACCATATGCGCAAATCAGGCAATACAACCTCAAGCCAAGAAGGAAAAAAAAAAGATTAACAATCACTGTGGGTTTTAAATGGGAAAAAAATTATAGAAGAAAAGCAAACACCTATTTTTCCATGAGATTGCAAGAGTCATCATGTCGGATTGATTAGGCATTCTATCTTAATTTTTTGTTTTCTTAAATTAGCCTTTTGTGGGGCGCTTTTAGTCAAAGAGGTTCTGGCATAGATGTGAACCTTTTGTTTCAGTATATGCATATTGACATGCCATGACCTAGGGCTTCCTGCGGGAATGGAAAGTTCAACCGTCTTTCTTCATGCCAGTATTAATATAAAGAGTCTAGCTCATCAGTAACTATAAAATAAATCAACATGCGAACTCAAAATTCTAATCCAAGTAATCAACAGAACACGAGTACCCGATTTTCTGAACCCTTCGTTACTGCATGTTTAAAGTAACCAATTCATCAAAGAAGCAATAGAAATCTGAACAACGACGAAGATCCACGTACCTCAAATGCTTATGCAACTCTCAATCTCTGCAAAACTCCATCCGATCACTTGCAATGCGTTAAATAGCTCAAAAAAAAAAGGCAAATCAGATTTACAAAAATGTTCATATTTCGACTGTACCCACCAAAACGCAGGACAGTCGTTCGATCGAGCACTCTTCAGAACCTCACAGCAGAAGATCACAGAGAGAGAGCCGAGGATCATAGAGAGAGAGCCCTTTGAAGGTTTTACGTTACACCCCAGGTCTGGAAGATTTGGCACCGGGCGAGATTACTTGAAACTTGAAAGTACCACGTTGAGGAACCTTCAAGTTCAAAATGAGCCAGCACAGCTTGCACTTTTGTTACCAAAAATAAATATATAATTAAATTAAATTATAAATTAAAAGGAAAAAAAATAATATTAGTTACATTACATCAATTAGGCAGGTTGAGAATGTTTTGGTTTGCCATTAATTTTGTTTTTTCCTTTTTACAATTATGGGTGGGATATAATATATCACACCCTATCACAATTTGCATAAACCTAATTTAAACTAACATGAGGTAGGATATTAATATCTTAAATGATAAATTAATTTGAGTTGGGTTGAGCAAGTTAGCCTAGTGACTCCAATTTTTTACTTTTATCTATGGATTAAGTTCTTCTACCGAGATCGTAACAAGAGCTCGACAGTACCCAATAAATGCTTATCATATTAGTAGGTAAGTAATAAAAAGGTCGAAAAAATATATATATTTTTCAATGAAGGAGTGAGAAAGGAGAAAGACAATTGTGTTAATGTGATAAACAGCTGTTGGGCATTGTCGAGTCCTTTATGAGCTTGATAATAGAAGATCCCATCGCTAGTCCTATTCTTCATGGAGAAGGAAAAGAAGAAAATGGAGAAATGAATTTTAACAGTTTGAACCAAGCATTAGAATTTCATTATATATGAGATAGAAATCAATGGATTTTCAGTTTTGAATATCATGGATATCTAGATTCATGTGATTTTGGATTGAGTTGCGTTCAAATAAATTTATGCTTACCCCAACATAAAATAAGTTGGGATTTGAACTCAATCCAAAAGCATAGCTTGAATACAATACTCTTTTTTTTTTTAAATAATTGTTTTCTTTTAAATATACTATAGGAGGCACGCGCACTAATGAATGATGGATCTTTTTGGCTGGTTATAGATTTTTATGGGATAAGCACTAGATATTTACATGAGAATACAGGAGGGCGATTTTCTAATGGACAGAGGAATCTCTTAGGAATTTTCAAAGAATATTTTGTGATCAACAAAAAGGGTGGCAAATTCCTAGAGAATATTCATGGTATGGAATCTAGATTATAACTAAAAGAGTGTGTTTACTATTTTCCATTTTAGGTCAGAAACCAGTCTCATCAAGTCACCATTGGAAATTATACGAAACTAAACCACCTGGGCCGTTAGAACAAAGATTGGTTTGGACGTTGGAGGTAACATGACCTCTTACTCCCAACTTGATTTAACTAAGCCCATTGTTTGCTAAGCATTGGGCTTTTCACTTACCTTTGGGCTTATGCTAAAAAGATAAAAGATGCATTCTAAATTTTAAAATTTAGAAGGTACTCATAGTAGCTTACAATTGCTTGTCACATTAGCAAGTAATCGTAATAAAAGAAATTAGAAGAAAAAGCTTTGATGATCTGAATCTGAACTTTACTAAAACAGTCTCCATAAAGAACTTTATTGAATACAAAAGATTGGGTAGCTTCAGACCATACAAGTAAACTTTTTCTAAAAAGCAAATAACTTTGGTTAGACAAATGCTTCCATATGACCCTCTTTGCTTTCTATAGAAGGCATCCCTTTTGGTTCTCATGAATTCTTCTACCACGTTCACACCATGACCATGATTATGTCATGGAATTAATGCAGACGAAACTAAGCCTGGATGAATTCTAAAGTCTCAAACCCTTTCAAACTTAGCCCCAAAAGGTTCTTATCCATTTCTCTTCTTTTTTCTTCTTCTTCTTTTCTCTTTTGAAAGAACCACTCGATCGCCCAAACGAAAAAAGAACGAATATATGATCTTCGTTCTCCACGAAAGGTATCTGTGCTTTATTCTCCAATTATGCTCCTCATTGATGTGTCCAATGGTGCAAGATATGAGATATCAACCTGTCTTACCCAAAAAAAAAAAAAATCTGCTCATCCTAAGCCCAACACATAGCTGCTCCGATCATAGGCTTTTTGCTGATCTTGGATCTTCAAGACGATGGGTTAAGGCTGTTTTGATGGCAAAATTAACCCAAACCCATGTCAAAATTGGTAAATTCCAAGCTTATGAACCTGGCTTGGCATAGACATAGCATATCATTCTTGGGCCAAGGTCCTTTGGACCCACCTCAGAGGAGTAAAAACCCCAGATACATGAACTCACCCGCAAGGCCCATGTATCATTTAAGCTAGGGAGCATAAGAGAAGGTTTGAACCCCGGACATCCGAGTTTACGCTTCATCTCAAGTTTTCCCCTTTACCAACTGGGCAACCCTAGGAGGTTTACCTAGTTAATGTGCCATACTTGGATGTCAAAATTAATGTTTAGATTTATCCTAGGATGTACTGAGGCATAGGTGTCTTAAGGTGATGTTGACCTAGTTAGTGTGTGATCTTAAATATGTTTCAAATGGGGAAAAATAGACTTTGATATATTGAATGTATGGGGACCCATGAAACGTCAAGAATTGGCCTCATGTCCCCTGGCAAAAAGGTTGTCTCAAGAGCCAAGACTGAGTAACTAGAAAAGATATAGGCTGGTATATATGTTTCAAGGGAAAGGATATGTTTAACATATGGGCCTTATCAAAAGAAAAGAAGACCAATTGGTGAGGATGGTGTCAACCACACTGATGTTGGATCTTCATAAAATTGGAAATAGTCTCACCACTCAAGCACAACAGTTCTTACATTGATTTGGAATGTGATGCAATGAAACTAATTGCTTTATGACTTTACAGGTTTGGGCCATCAACTTGAGCCCATACATGAATCCCATTCCTTCTCCCAATGTGCAATTAGGCATCCAAAATGCAATTTTTATGGTCAAGTACCACCTTCATAGCCATTTAGAAAAGGCAACTTTGGGTTGTTGTAGCATTCATGAATGCTACATTTTGGTGAAGGGGGTTCATGCATGGTGAAGTTTGAATCAACTTTTGGATCCCATATACCTAATTAGTGAGGTGTGTTGATGGGGACAAATAAAGTAGATCACTTACTACAAATAGTAGGAAAGTATCATTTTTGATGTGGAACATGAAACCCTCCTTGTTAAATCATCTGTATTTTCCAGAAAGTGTATTTGAAGTGGATTGAAACTGGCCTAGCTTTGTTGAAGATGAATAGAGTTATGCTTTGGAATCATTACTTTTCAAAAAAGTTAAATTTCAAGGCTTATTTTCTCAATGTGATATTGAAAGAATAACTCACCTACAGCCCAGAGACTAGGACTCAAAAGTCACACCAAACATTAATTTCCCTGTTTTGTTTCTGATCACATGTTAGATGTCATTTGACCTCTCTGTCTCCCTCTCTCTCTCTCATCTCTATCCAACTGAAAAAGAATGCTATTGATTATGCTTTTGAACTATATATGATTCTACAATATATTTGTGATCATGCTTTTGAACTATGATTCTGCAATATATTTGAAAAAGTACCCAAATCATTTTTACTGTGGACAAACAATGGTTTTGAATTGACAATTCTAATCACAGTACCAGTACTACCCATGAATTGCATTACAATACTTGAAAAAAGAATTATCTGATTCCATACATACATCATTCTATCTCAAAATTATGAAACAAACAGATCATCATCATCCAATCTTTCAAAGCATGCACCTGAGTTTGATAAAGTGCAGCCTATATATCCCTAGTGAAAAAGCAATGGAACTATGATAGGTGGTCCACTTGTTCATGGATATAAAGTAGAGACAATGCGCCTAATTAATGATAGTTTAATTAACCACAAAGCTAAAGTTCTCAACCAGTCATTGAATGTTTATTAGGTTCATGCATGGGATGAGGTTGTGAGCAGTTGTAAGAGATTCCAAGTCCCAGGCTCAAATGCCTCCAAAGGTCACTTTCAGAACTCAACAAGGGAAAATAAGAAATTATCCTCAGAATCATGAGTTCACCACTAAATGTAATGATAAAGCACCATTAAGGGATGGAGAAAGAAAAATAAAAGAACATGCTTGTTATAATATCGTCGAGATTTGTCGTGCCACTTGTCGTCCACTTCTTCGTCAAATCGTACTGTTTTGTCGGTGTCGGCCGGATGAAATTAGCCGTCCGATCGTTCGGTTAGGATCAGACATGCGACGGTCATGATTTGTCAGTTATGATTTAATCAATTACTTAAACAAGTAATTAACATTGACATTTAGATCATTTGTCCATGTCCAAAAACTGGTTTCATTGATTTATAGCATATTCCTCGCAGCCAATTCTCACCAAATGCTCCTCTCACATATTTCTCTAAGAACACAAACAATAAGAAGTGGGTTTAATTTGTCATGCCCACAAGGAAAAAGTGAGGATTTACACAGCCTAGCTACCCACCAACTCTACTAGACTTTGTGAGCCATCTTGGTTGGTAAGGTCTAGTCTCATTTGAGACTTGGGTTCTAGTCTTTGGCACTCAAAGACCAACTTTAATTCCTGTTATGGTAAATAAAAAGAGAGAAAAAAAAAATCAAAAAAGGGCCATTGACGTAGCCATTCAGATTTAGACCAGTACAGTTCATTGCGTTTAGTTCTACTGTTTTCCATATTTGTTCATTTAAAAGCACTTTTCTCCTTCGTTATCAAGAACGTTTCTGTGTCTCTGATAGCTTAGGCCCATGAAATAATTAATGTGGTCGTTGTTACAAAAGCAATTTCTACAATTGCATAGAATACTATCACGCTTGATATAGATCATCAATGACGGCATGCAAGTGTATGAGGAAAGATTGGACTGATCAAAGCAGCAACACATGCACGTGTGATTTCTTTTCTATATTCTACCATATGTATGATTATATTACTAAATGAAATGGGCTATCTCACCATTTTTAGTTATCTTGTGAGACATGGTTTCTTTGCCACATTGTAGACTGTCATGTACCATTAAAAATTATTGAAGAGATATTAACATCATTTGCCAAATTTTTTAATATTCTACAAGGTCTGCACAAGATGGGTATTGAATCTTGGGGGTATTGGTTTTTATATAGGGCTAGAATTTTTATTTCCAAGTACACAATCCCAAAAAAGATGCTATAGCTATATTCTATTACTTCTGTTTATTTTTGCTTTTGCTTTTTTTTTTGTTATGTGGTGATATTTGGAAATTTACAGTGTTAGTAAGAAGTACACCTAGACAAGTGAGGTTCTCTAAGAAGAGCGATCGCATGCAAGATATGTGCCTTTTGAATGACCTCATATGTTCTTAAAGTCAAAAGGAAAACAACAAGACGGGAAACACAAGCATGATTCATGCTGCTAGCTAGCACTAATAAGTGTGGGCAAAAAAAAAAAATTTTTCCGATGTCGCATAATTTTTTTCTTCTTTTCTTAAGAATGAAAATGAAAAATGACGACGACAATAATGATGACAATGATGGTGGCGATAATTAATAAATATATAAACTAACCTTGTGAGACGATTCTTAGCTGGAATAAACCGAGACAATGGATCCAGAGGATCAATTTTGTACCTTGAAGAAAGAAGCTACATAACAAACGAACTGCTGTAAGGCGTATAGCCTAATTCCAAGTGTGATTTTCTTTGTTTTGGCATGGGATAGATTATGGTTTATTATTTTGAGTGTTTCCTTCTTTGATTAAACTACAAACCTACATGATTAAAAAACTAAAAGATCTTTGGCCTTTTTCCCTCCCTATGCTCCTTGAGCTCATCTATTAGGTCCCATGTATAATGTTTCATGCAACATAGAGATTTTTGATGATTTTTCCCAATCTTATCCTTCACTTTCTTCTCATTCAATTTTAATAAAAGATCTTAACAAAGTGTTAAGTAGGAAAAGAACATTTTTTCTGTTTGGACACAGTAGATTAAGTGATCGATAATGACACGGGTCTTGTCGATCGCAAGATAATTTTCTAGGCCCTACTAATCTATGTGACTAATATGAATTAGAATCCTTTGGATGGGTCACATTGTAGATTGGGTAGGCAAGCATATTAATGGTTAATTGGGGAGGATTTTGGACTTACATGTAATCTAAATCAAGAGTCAAGGCAGTGAAGTGATACAAAACAATGGACGTGAAACATATGGCTCAAATGGGGTATAGTAGGAATCAGATCAGAACCAACTACTTGATACTCAGTGAGCCTTGTGATGTCATTTGCTTCCAGTCCCAAACTGTTAAAACTGATTGGGTTCAAGTCAAAATGCAGGTTTCTCATGAGTTGGGGGGGAGGAGGATGGGGTGGGCTGTTGTTAAGAGTCCAAATGTTTTCAAGCTCATGGGTTGAAAATTCAAAATTGTGATAGATCTGATACCAACTGACATCCCCACATGCTTACTAAGGAATAGGATTCCTCGGTTATAAAACTTTATAAAGTATCCCAATTAAGCTATTAAAACTTGACAATGAGAGTACCAAAAACTGAGTTTTTATCAACACCTGTGAGCTCTAGACTGAATACTGAGTTAATCCAGGCTCAGACACTCATGGGGGCTTAACCAGAGAGTTGGTCTTATGATCCTACGTTGGCTCAAGAACGTCTTGATACGAAAAGGATCCTGATTTGGACGAATGGTTATGCTGGAGCCAAGAAGATGAGCCTAAGGCCTTAGCGTAGGAGATACCCTTGCATGGAATCAAAGTACCTCTGGTCACAGTCAGGTCCTCATGAAAGAGAGATGTATGTTGATGGATGCTTCCATCCATTAATGGGCCCCATCCCTGCCAAGGCGAGCTACCCCCTTACCCTACAGAGCGACATGTAGCCCACCTTTGTTGGGTCTGTAAATAAAATTTAAAAATTTTGTTATGGGGACATCAAACTACTTAAAAGTACTGTATATTATCATTATATAAAGCCAACCCATCTTTTTCTGGCTGACATAAATACCTAAACTGCCCCTCACCTTTTATTATATTCATTTTCATCTACCCTTAACCATCTTACACTTATAATATTCACTTTCATCCCACCTTAACTAACTTACGATGATATAACTACCTTATATTATTCATAATACTCTTTACATTTAATTCTATTTACTTTTATATCTTTACACATATAACTACTTATATTCCTCAAGATGTCCTTCGATTTCTTTTTTCTTTTTTTCTTAATTAATTGCAACCGCTTATTTAATTCTTTTGCCACGTGCATTTCCACTAGTATTACTAGTAAGGATCCCAGTGGGTTAATCAGACACCCCCATTTCTGCCTTACCGGTTAGGGTTTGGTAAGTCAGGGCTAGGGTTTATTCCGACTTTAAGTACCTATCTTAAACTCGACCTTAATATATTAAAATATATGTTTACGTATATTTTATAAATGAATATATAATTAATTTATATAAAAATATTCATTTTCTAACATTTTATAGTACAACCAAACCTTCCCTGTTTTTTTTTCAAGCAAAAAAAAAAAAAGACAGGCATCTGTAATTACAAAGATATATACCACTGGGGCATCAATTGAAGCCTTGACTAATGTTTAAAAAGCTGGATGGATGAGGCTGGGTCGTTCACAGCTTCACTTCCCTTCTTGAAGTAGCAAAGGAATATTCCTCTACTAACTCTATGACCTGTTAAAGAGATCATATTCCTCTGTGTATGTTGAAAGAAATTCTACACGTCGCTTTTAACTATCTTAGTCCAAACTTACTCTCCAAAGTATTAGTTGTATGTCTTTATTTGATACAGCTTACAATTCTTTTAAACGTCGAAGACCATTTCAACCCAAACTATTTCTATCGGATTTCCTTAATTTGTAATGGTGATGATGTGGCTAAAGTTCGTGTTGAAATCGAGGCCATATCAGCTGGTCTGTCACGCTGGAAGATCTGCTGGTCTAACGGTTGAAGATATGTAAACATAGCTTTCATGCACCTACGTGGACACATACATCACCGTAGGACCAGCAGTTCTTCCAGCCAAGGGCTCCAGTAGATTTGAAGTCGTTGAAATCTGTGTTTTATAAATCTTTTTTGCCAGGTGTTAAATACGTACCTGTCCTCCATGATGCGTCCGGCAACACTTGAGACCGCTCTCCTCTTAGCTTTACGTGGACGCGGAAACAAAGATTTGATTGGATGGTCGTGAAGTTCCAGTGACTCGCTTGTTCCTCAACGCCAATTTTCGAGTTTCTGATAAACAGATATTTTTCAATTCAGGAACGAATTCCATGAGAAAGCGACGTGCTTGCGTGAAGGCCAAGTTAACTTAAAAATAAAAGAGATTCGAATCGAATCGCACCTTTTTCTTCCCACCGCCCTTTCGCTCCAAAAACTCGGCAATTCGGCTTTTCTTGATATCGTATTGGATCGAAGCTGGTAAATCTTCTTTATTCCAGTTTCTTCTCATCAATTTAAATTTAATAAAAACCCTAAAAACCTGATAAACCCTAACCCTAAACCACCTCAAAATCCTAATCTTCATATATAATCAATATAGAAAGCAGGTGCGGTGGGTCATGAAAGTGAATACGTTCTTGTTCATGGTTCCTGAAAGCTTTACATGGCCTAATGGTCTCTCTCTCTCTCTCTCTCTCTCTCTCTCTCTCCAGTAAAAAGCTCGATCGGTCTGAAGAAATAAGTACTTTTGGCTTTTTATGCGACGAAGCTCGATCTGTTCCTCGTGAAAGAAGCGATTGGTGATAAGCTGTGATGACCCAACAGGATTCGTGATGTGGACCTTAACGAAAGGTTAGGTTTCATTGATAATCAGACGATTATGACATTAACGCCATTACTTGCATTTGTACGCAACGAAGGCGTCATCCAAATAGTACCCACTATCATCAAACCCTATTGAATAGAATTAATCTAGGGCGGGCCTATGATGCAACTTGGATCGGTTAAAACCGATTAGGGTCGGTTTTCAAAGCATCTGGTTTGGTTTTGGGTTAATAAACCAAACGAAATCATATATATTTATATCTTTTACTATATTTAAGCGAACCTGTGAAATATTCTTTAGCATTCTGATAGATTTTTTGTTGGTCACAAAATATCCTTTGAAAATCCCTAAAAGACTTTCTATCTAGCAAAAAATTATATATCCACTCAAATAAATCCTATAATTATCCAGTTCTAGTGCAAGTGCCTCCTTTAGTTAATACTAACTAGATGTATGTGTAATACGTGCGTGATAGATGGAGAGATAACGGTTTGGTAACTGACTATTAAGTTTTTTTTCAAAATTGAGACAATTTTGATTATTATACCCTTTTATTCACAATGATGCATACGAGTTTCACCCACTACCAAATTACATATGTGCAGTATTGCGCGTGCACTTCGCTAGTAGAATTTAAGCGAACTCCCCTTAGCCGGCCTCTTTCGTTGGCCACAAAAAAATCTTTAAAAGATTCTATTGTACAATAAAAACTACCCACAAAAGACTCCAATCTTTTCATAACTACGATCTTTAATTTTATTTGGCTCAATTTTGGGTTGACAATCAAGAATGTCGACTTTGTCCCAAACCGTGCCGAGTAACTTCAAAAGCCACCTGACCCAAACGACCAATTTGGGTCAGGACCAGATTGATGGACCCGGCCAACAGTGTAGGTTCGACTCAACCCAAAGCTACTTGCAGCAGAAGCATTCGAGCGCGGAATAACTTAAAAAATTTTGAGGTGGGGACCACACTAAAACTAGACTTAGGCTTGCCCGGGCCACTCTAGAAACGTAAAGCTTCTTAGAATGTTCAAAAAACGGGCAACACAAAAGCTCACGTACGCACCATGCGCACGTCCTCACCCTTTCCCCATTGGTACGCGTCGATGCTATTTTAAAACAAAATATTAATAAATAAATCGGATTTTTCCCGTCCGTACGATTGAAGTTGACGGCGAGTTTTTTCGTTAAAAAAAATAAAAAATTTCTAATTTTCTCTCTCTATCTCTACCTCTCTCCTCTTTCGTTTTCAAAGCGTTTGTGTGTGCGACTGTGCACACACTGTATATTGACGGGACAAAGCTTTCAAGCCCTTCAAAAGTTCAAAAACAACGCGTCCTTTCCAACAACAGAAAAAAAGGAAATGAAACCAAAAATTCAAAAAAAAAAAAATTTTTTTTTACTTCTCGATCCAGTTACTTTTCTCTCCTCTCTTTCTTCTCTCGTCTCTCTCTCTCTCTCTTTCTCTCACACTCTCTCTCTCTCTCTGTCGTTCGTGCGCATGCGTTAACGCTGGAATCTCGCTGAATTGTGTTGGGAAACCTGAAATTCAAATTCTTCGGTGACAGATCTACGTCGGGATCGAGAAGCTGCCATGGAGAATGATAAGAAACCAGAATCAGGAGACGAATTTGCTGTGGACTCGAGCTGGACACTTGATCGAGAGGCTGGCAGTGGCTACTTCTTCAGTAGCGATCAAGAGAGTAGTATTTTGAACGAATTCGGGTGGAATCTACAGTCGGAGTGCGAGAGGAATGGAGAAGCGGACGTTTTCAATCGGATCGAAGAATCGGATTTGGCGGGAAGCTTTCATTTGCCGGGAAACCGCTCTTCGTTCCAGTGTTCTTCTACCCAGGGGGTTCCGCTGGCATCGGCCGATAAGTCCGGCGACGCTTCGACGTCTAATCCGTCGGTGTCTTCGAGCTCAAACGAAGATCCACCGGAGAAATCGACGGCGTCCGACGGCAAACCGCCCGTGACATCGTGAGTGGTTTTCTGCGAATTCCTCGTTTCAACCGGGATTGCGATTTCGGCGTGGTAGAATCGTAATAAGTTGCCTTTTCGTGGCCCATTCGTTGATTTTCCTGTCTGAAACGAGAAAAAGATGAATTTTTTTCGCTGAAATGCTCGCGTTTCCCAAAAACTTCGAAATCTTAATAGGGATCAGGGGGGTTTTTTTTTAATCACTTTATCTAAAGAAAGTTAAAAATGTTAAAAACCAGGGTCGGTGGGGCTAACTTTCTTCATCCAAAGACTTCTTTTTGTTTTTTTTTTTTAAGTGACTGAAACCCTAGCCGTTATTGCGGCGGGAATTGCGTTCTGTGCCTTTACTTCCAAATTTTCTTTTAAATTAAAAGCTGATGAAGAAATAAAAATACAGAAGATCAGCCTACTTTAAATATTAAGATTAAATTCTATGGTGAACTTCTTACTAATTTCCTATGATAAGATGAGAAGTATGCACATAGGTTAATTTTATATTGTTACTTATCTATTGTTCATCTTGAAAGAAAACTTGGGTTTTTGATCTGCATTGCTCATGCAATTATAACAGGTTCTCTTCTTTTATCAAATTAATGGTGGGTTTTTCTTAATTTGATAGGAATGTTTCATATTTCTTCCCTTTCATCTACGGGATATGTTTTTTTTTTTTTTGATAGAGATCTACTGGTTATGTTTGGTTTGAATAAAAGCTTCTTAAATGGGTCAGAAGCTTGATTTACATTTCTTCGTAGTGTGTTAGCAGATTGACTTCAGATTTGATTCTTATGCCATTAGTGCTTTGTAATTATTTGATTTTTTTTACCCAGAAAATTTATTATTGGATCTTGATTGAGCTGATAAAATCATTGAGTTTTTGATTCATTGTATATATAATTTCTCTCATTTTTTTCTATTACCTTAGCATGTCATTCACAGGTCAATACCATCAACAAAAACAAAATAATGTCTGGCTCAAGTTTCCTGCGTTTACTGGTTTGTAATCGAAATGTATTCCTCGCTGAGGTTAAACTTTCCTTCCTTTGTTTATTGTTGTGTATTATTATCAGAAGTTTAGGATTTGTTCCCATAGATGATAGGATTTGTTCTCATTGTCATTTTAATCTTCATGCCATTTTTTTTAAAATTTCTTGAAGACTTTTCTGCCTTCTCTCTCTTCATGATTTCTTCCATGTCTCATTTGTGTGATCTGCTCAGTGGCAATTTAAACTGTCTTTTGTCAATTAACGCAATCAGTTTCTTATCTATGGATTTTCTAGCATTTGAATCTCCAAATAAAAATTAATTATTTAAGGAGAAAACAAAGCCTTCTAATAGGCCCATTTTTCTATCTTTTGGTTCCATATAAACCTGGGTTTATTTGGTTTGCTGAATTATGATTAAAACTACTAAAATGGTCATAATTTTGTCTGATTTCTTAGGGTTTCTAAGATATATGTATCTACTCAATAAACTTGGAAAAAAAAATGAAATGCTTTATACAATTGTGATCAGACTGAATGAGTCAATCCTATTATATCAAGCTAATCTATGTTAGGCTTCATATAAAAGTAAATTTTCTTTGTTCTTGGTATTATGACTATAGTTTGATAATTCTAGGTAATATATTTTCTTCAGGAAGAAGAGTGGCAAGAAGGGGCAAAAGCGAGTAAGACAACCGCGGTTTGCATTCATGACGAAGAGCGACATTGATCATCTTGAAGATGGCTATCGATGGCGGAAATATGGACAAAAGGCTGTGAAAAATAGCCCATTCCCTAGGTTTTCTACTGTTATATATTTTGTTTGAATTAATAAGTCAAAGTGATTTATCTGATATACTTGGAAGTCAAACAATGGTTCAAAAGAAATCATTTTAATGTTGATTTAACATTCTGCTTTCTACTTTCACTTCTAAGAAGATTAATTTGGATATGCATAATTTTGTTACTATTGCACACCAAAATCTTTAATACACCTTAAATCAGAGAGAGAACAGTTTTCCTCTATTCCACTTTATGGAATAATTCACTTCCACTCAAGGACTGAGCAGTTCCATTCTAATCTTTTATATGGAATACCATAGGTTCTCTTTGTCTTTATTTGTGAATTGTTCTTTAGTCTCACCATTTATAGCAGGATCAGATTGCAAATTGTGTCACTTTGTGTGTGCACATTTACTCTTAATTAATCCTAACGATTCATGCTTCAGTTGCAATCACAGGTTCCTCTTTCCCCATTTCTATATTTAGAATTTGCCATTAGAACAAGCTTGAGCCGATATGTTTCTGCTTTATTTTAGATTGTAATCATGAAATTAATATATTTATTCACAGAACTACAAAATATATATTAATTCTGACTCAATCTCTCTTCTTATTCAACACATATATGAATCACAGGAGCTACTATCGTTGTACAAACAGCAAATGCACAGTAAAGAAAAGGGTGGAGCGCTCCTCAGAAGATCCCACAGTTGTAATCACCACATATGAAGGCCAGCACTGTCACCACACTGTCGGCTTCCCACGAGGCGCCGGAGTATTTGCTCATGAAGCTGCTTCATTTGCAAGCCGGTTCACCCCTTCAGCCCAGCAGTTATATTTTCAAGGTTTGCAGTTCTCCTCAGGAGCTTCGCTTGATGACAAGCAACCCCACAGATTCCCGAATGAACTAGGCCATTCCCGATCAGCCCCCGAGTCAAAGCCACCATTTCCGACTGATGAAGGACTCCTTGGTGACATCGTGCCCGGAATGCGTAACAGATGATGAGTCGGAGATGGTATAAACTAACCCATTTAACCTCCAACAGCTTTTAAACTCCTGTTTAATTAATTATATATGCTCCTGGTCTACACGCAGCTAGAGTCATGGTAGATATCTGAATCAACTACCATTACTATTAAATGTTATTTCTACTGCTCATGATAACCCTACTTCCATATTATTCAGGCATTGAGTAATTAATTACGTGAACTAACTTAGTTTATAGAATCAAAAAATTTGTTCAACCTAGAAGAGCGCCTGTCAAGGTCTCTCAAACACTAAAAAAATCTTACAATAATAATACAGGAGATACGGAAATCCCTAAAGAGTGCAGGTGAGGAAATTATGTGATATTGAATTCTCTGCTTTATATTGATGCGGCTATAAAACAAAGGCGTAGTTGTGAGATTCACTGGATGCTTGTTTTTTTAAATCTCTGCCACATGCATTATTGCTGACATCTTTTATTCACGTTTACTCATCTATTAATGATTTTTCAATGATCACAGCCTAACTTATTTATGAATGTTCCCTAGATCCAGTCTAACTAGTGGCTTCAATAGCTGTATATATTAAACTTGGTTAGGTGGTTAAAATGCAATTTGAGTTCTGGGTTCATCATGTTGATGTTGTCACGTAAATCCATGTCAGTTATGGTTGAACTTGCTATGATCAATGTCTTGGTTAGTTTCTGTGTTACCTGATCTCATGTATTGAAAAGGGTTTTTCCTTCAGCTAGAATAAATCAAGGGAAAAAAAAGGCATCTCCTTTTTAGAAATCAGTTCCATTCCAAAGCAAAAAGCTTTAATGCATGTAACCAAGTTCATGTTTTATTTTATCTTCCAGTGAATATTTCTCCCACTGCAGGCTCCATACATTTCCAGTAAGAATGCTAAAGGATATTGCTATATTAATCATCATCAAAATTATGACTACAGGCAGAATATATGTATATGACGAATCATTAATTCATTATACAAGAACTTTCATCTATTATTTTTGAATGAGTGAGCACTTTATTTCTCACATAAATGTCTGCAGGTAGGCAGCAGCAGGTCCAGTAGAAGAGCATGATGATGATGATGTGCCTCCTCCCTGAACGTCATCATCCTTGTTAGGAGAATTTTTCAAGTGTTGTCGGAGACGAAGTTGTTAGTTTTGTTATAGTAAATTGTGCGGATTGAATTGGGGAAGACCAAGAATACATATATTTACATCGTCGCCGGAGTATATATACTTCACTTAGACGTGAGTTTCGGTTCAGACAGGATATAATATGTACATTGATCGTCACTTTGTAAAGTTGAATACTTCAATATATGTTGGATGATGTACATCGCGTTTCTGAGTTTGAGTTCAGGAAGAACCCCTCTCTCTCTCTCTCTCTCTCTCTCTTCGTAAAGAACAGAAGAACTTGGACGTGAAACTGAAAAGGCTTAAAAAAGCAATGGGCAGCTTCGCTGTGGCCATTTTTAATGGCAGAGGTTTCGAGGTTTCTTTTCTCGCTGGAATTTCGCCGCCCCTTTAACGTGTCACTTTGAACCTCCACATGACTGTTAAAACCAATCCACCGGAACCGTACGCGTGTTTAATACTTTAATCTGACCAGCGACGTCACTTTCGGTCAGTCGGGACGTCAAATCAACTGCGATACAAAAAGGACCACGCGCCATCCGCCGCAGTGATCGGGAGCGAACATCCACCCGAACGGAAGATAGATAGATGTGAGCATCAGAGCCTTCGTACTGTGGCGAAGCTTCGTTGATTGAGGGAGCATCTCCAGCACGTTCGTTATTTACATGTGGCAGCAGTACGGTGACTGCTCTATCTGATTTTCTCTTTCTGCTGACATGAAGGGGAAGGGTTCTGGCGGTGCGATGGAGCAAAGAAAAAACCCCCACCCCCACAATCAATACTCCGTACTCGTGCCGAAAGGAAGTATGGGAAGAACCCACTTTCCTTGGGATCAGATCCTGGCCTGCCAATCAAGAAAGGCAGGAGGGGGAAGGGTCACTTTCCTTGGGATCAGATCCTGGCCTGCCAATCAAAAAGCTGAATCAAATACAGATAAGGGGCTCTGAACCGACGGATGTGAGGTCCACCACACCGCCACTTGGGGGAGGAAAGGCTTCTGGGGCAGACGATTCCGTCCCTATTTATTTTTGTCGTCCACATATATATTGTTGTACGAAGTCACGCGTGCACGAGCGTTGAGATTTTTTACATTTATCTATCAGCTTAAGTCTTATGTACAACGGTTGTATAATACAATCCTTACATCTCACGTTCGGGATTGCTTTGCAAGGGGACCAAAGTGAAGTTTTGGAGGAACAGAACGCCTCTTCCCTCTCCCATCCTCTTGAATTTGGGAAAATGTTTCGTGAAGAGGAATTTTGAAGACACCCAATTTCCCTGATCGTTTGCCAAAGGAGAAGACGGATAGTATAACGCAGCAACCAAATCATCCCCTATATACATTTACAAAAAATGGGGATATTTTGATGCGGTATTTCAACTTTCAGGCATCCAGGAACTTCTTAGTTAGGCAGATGTGATCACTTGTTGACCGGTAGTACCCGTTCCAGACGCCTGTTTCTTCACCATGGAAGCATGCTTTTGTCCTCCCAGGTGAGAGTTGAAGACAGTTTTACTGTTGCATACAACATTGCATAATGTACAAACCTTAACGGCAACTACTGCGGCTCCCCCTTCCAAAAGCTTCCGCCGCTGTGTTTCCAGATGCTCAACAGCTTCTGATTGAACCACAGCTTTCGTTGTCGGCTGTTCAACATCCAAAGTTCTGCTCTTGTCTATGGCTGGATTTTCCATAGGCCCGATAAAAGGATTCTTAGCCACTAATGGCGATGCTGCAGCACTTGTAGAAGCATTGCTTTCTTTCCTTGATGCTTCTAGTTTCTTGTGCTTTTTTCCCAATTTGTGCTGATCCAGGACGTCCTTGGTATTACAATCAATTTTACATGTCTCGCACCCGGTTGATTGTATCACCTTGGGCATTTCTGGGCCCCTTTCGCAGGTGCTGTTGCTCAGAGATCGAATTGTTGGGTTCGGACTACAAGCAACCGACAGCTCCATCCCATTTGGGGGTCTCACGGCAGCCTGCATGCAAAGGGGCAGTACTAATTTTAAAAACAAAATACAATTGCATAGAAATATACATATCGACCAATAGAGATCAATACTTATTACAGTGCACATTAACACACGTACCCAGAACACACATATGCACAAGAAATCCAGTGTGAACTCCTATGTAACAAAGCATTTCGGCTTAGAATTCCATAACAGTATGCATCTAATAATATATAGGGACGACTACCAATTTCTTACGTATCTGCACCCATGTTTGGATAAGCATTTCAGCTTTCAGCAACACCAAATGATCCTTGAAACATAAAGTTGATACTATTGATGGTAAAGTCAACAGAAGTAAACGCCTAATTCATAGTCACCAAAGATTACTAAATGCTCCTCCAACTGGAAGCCCAAGGCATCAAATGCAGCCAGAGACTGCAATCTTCTAATGAAGTATCAGTAAGCTCAGAAAAGGTTAGCTCCGTCGGATTAATTCTTCCAGTTGGTCTGTAAAGATTTCCCTCTCTTGAGAGGTAGCAAGCCTATCATTTCTAATTGTGGACGAGAGATGGAATCTTAGGTTCTCCAGCATGCTCATGATACTTGGACCATAATCTTTAGACCAATCCATGCTCATGATTGTTCGTGTGAAATGGATTAGAGAAAACTTGATGTGGAAAGACCTTGTGTTCACCATTTCAAGGGGCTTACAGATGAGAATGATTTAAATTTCCACAAAATATAGTAAAGATTCCCGGAGCTACCCTTTTTAAAGGGCACCAGGATTTTATGTTCATATTTCCTTCATGAAATTTTTCATACAAATTTTTTTTTTTTTTGTTGAGAAAAAGGACTGCAAATTAGCAAAATTTCCCACAAAACTGGAATTCAAGACTATGTGGAAAGGAAAGTATATGATTGTATAAAGGATGTCTCTACCAAGTAATTATCAATAAATAGAAAATATGACCACCTCCTAAGTTTTCTTTCCAAAAGGAATGTAAGAAGCTAAATATAACAAAATGCTAAAAGACTTAAGCTACCACGTGTATCAAAGATATTTAAAAAGTACAGCAAAATAAAACCCTTCCTCAGTTACAAAATAACTGCTAGAAAATGAACTCGAGCTTAATTATGCAATCTTTATGATAGTAGTGTCCTGGAATTGCAGTGCTTCTAGGAAAGCTGATCACCATATAGCATATCCAATATTGCTTGTATAGAATCAAACAAGTGAAACTGAGAGGCATGGAGGTATGCATTATTGCGGAAGTAATTGACAGGTCGTCTAAATGGTGTGAGTGAGATCTTCACAATTCAGGTAGATGAATTGAACTGTTAGATTTCCAAACCACCTAGTTGAAGATGTCATTCAAATATTTTCATCAAGAAGCAAAAAAGTGATGCTAACTTGTAAGTCCAAACCTTTGATGAAACAAAACTGCTTCCCTGCTCTTTCTTCCACATACGTTTCTTTAATAGAGGTTTTTTATTGTTCCTTCCTCCTCTCATACAGATAAGATATATGTTACTATAGTGTTACTTATAGTAACATAAGTAAACCATAATTACATGCAGCTTCTTCAGAAGGTATGAAAACATGAAATAAAGTACAGGCCAATTCACAGCTAAAATTTATAACATTTGAAGAAAGTATTCAATGCATAACACTAATATCTTCAACAAGGCCAGTTCTATATTAAAATGCATAGCATTGCAACATCAATTTCATTTCCATTTCTCGGGATGCATGAATAACTTCAATGAGTATCATATAAAAATAATAAAGTGGTTGCAAATAGATTCATATCAACATTTTAATAAATCATTGGAAAATCATAATATAATTGTAAACTAACTAACACCAAGGCAAAAAGCAACTTCCACATTACAGTCACCTTTCTATATATTATACTCATGACTTTGATGTTCATGCCAAATTGGTCAACATATCATCTCCAGATTACACCAAGCTTTGCAATATAACAAGAGCGAGAGGATAGAGTAGAGTTTACTCAATGTGCTGTTAAAGCACCGCATCAGGGAGCTAAAACCTCATCAAATTATATTGAGGTCAATCTAAATGCCTTTCATATGAATTCAGACAATTATACAAGCCCAAAATTTGACCATGAAAAGCTTGTGAAAAAATAATGCAATTTTGGCAAAATTTCACACATAGCGGTGGAAATCATTAGTTTTGGGTAATATTTCTGTAATCAAGATGGGAGAAATCTTGAAATTTCACTCACTTCACTCATGAAATGAGAGGCAAGTGCTGGCCATGATGCCCATTTTGAATAAGTTTTTTAATGGCAAGTTGAAAGGCATGGGCTCTAAGGAACCTATGTCGCCTTATACAATAATATATATTGCCTAAGAGTGCTTGACCTACTTATCACTACCATTGATTTGATTTTGATGAAAAATAATTTTTATAAATTTGGGAAAATTAAAATTTTTACAAAAATTAACAATAATAAAAAAAAATGAAATATTTCTGAAAAATTAGGGCACGTAATTTATAAAAAAAAAAAAACTAGACATTTATATAGTCAATTTCATCAATATAAGTGGTATACGTAGTTAATAACTTAATAATTATTAAATTAAGCTCTAATTATAAAATTACGACAAGATAATGGAGATCTACATAATATACATAGTAATAAGTGGATGTCGGATGTGTAACTATTTAAATAATAATTTTTAATAAGTAAAATAATAATAATTTAACATTAAAAACTAATAAAACCAGAAAAGTTTAAAAAAAATTTATGAAAATTGCCATGGAAGCATATGATGTCAATTTAATTGTCCAAAGATTCTAGGATAATTAAATATTTAAAAAATAACATTATTAAAATATGAGAATTAAAAGAATTATAAAAATTTTGAAATTCAGAAAAGGTCATATAAACTTGTAAAAGTCCCAAGTCTTTTTTCTAATTTTTTTTACTATTCCTGTCTTTGTTATAATATTTTTTTCTACTAACATGCTGACAAAATGATATAGTGAGCTCTAGGTGAAGTGAAATTGAAAACAGCATGGCACACCTTGCTTGTGAACATCTAAATAAGGTGCAAACCTTATGAAACGCCATGAAACAGGGTGTAGAATATTCTAGGGGCCAAGAAGCTACGCTTTGTCTGTATTTTGCAAGCATATGCATTTTTGCTCATCATGTTTCTACCGTATCATTGATCAACAAGTCTTAATTAATTACCATGTCAACATTAGGAGTGTGTATCAAAGAGCCTAGATTAATATACTCCCAAGGATTCTTGTTTTCTCGTAATTACTCAGACATGGGAGATTCTGTTTTTTAATTATCTTCAGAATCCATCCAATCTTTGGTAAACTGAATTTTGTTAAAACTTGAAGCTCCAAGCCGAATCCTTCCTTTTATTGCTACTAGTTCCTACTCTGTGATCTACTGCCCCTACCAAGCCTTCTAATCACTGGGTGACCTGTCCCAACTCTTGGTAAAAGATAGGAAATTATAACCACCTTAATTGATTTGAAACAAAAAAAATTTATGATAAAGAAAGAGAATAACAATTTCTCCCTCACAATCTGAGTCAACGTCACAGTTGCAGTTGAGGAAGTCAACCAAAAACTGGATTTAGAAGCTATTATCGAAGGTATGGGATGTGATTTTAAAGCCAAACTTAAAGATCACTTCAACAGCAAAAGACAGGAGAATCAACAAACCCAAGAGATGACGTTTCAACTCCACAACAAAGATAACTATTGATCACATAAAGAGCCAGATCCTCATGGTGGGTGTAATAGATTTTTTGGCCAGGAAAAAGAGAGAGAGAGAGAGAGATACCTTTGGCATTAAAGTTGATGCCCTAAAAGTTTCATGGTGATTTGCAACCTGAAGTTTCATCTTGGATTAGTTAGCGACGAAAGACTACTCTCCAAGGAAGGAAGATACCCCTTTTTTCTATGAGATGACCTGGATCTTCTCTCATATTGTGGATGTCATGCAATTTATGAAAAGCCATACTGACCATGACTTCAGAACAGATCCTAGGACCAAATGAAAGAAGCCTTGAAATCAAACATTTACATTCAAACCAGATAATAAAATGGGATAGCCTTGAATAAAACATTTACTGGTTAAATATACTCAAGAAATAATTCTGCAATTTTTCAATAAGCTCTAGTGTTTATTGAAGGAAGAAAACAGCGTACATGGAGAAATACTAGAAGTTGTCTTCCCAAAATTTTTGGATGGAAGAAATTAATGTGCAAAGATATCAATGGGCTAGCCCAGTGCACAAGGCTCTGGTCATTGCACGGGGTCTGAAAAAAGGCGTAACTCCAGCTTGCTTATCCAGACTTGAGTCACTATCAAGAAAGCTTACAATGCTAAGCAACCTCAGTGAGGCCATAATAAGGGAGTGAGTATAAGACCAGTGGGATGAGGGTAGAGCTGGTTGGGTTGGTTGGTCTGGCACCACTTTTTTAGGGACTCTCAGATCTATAGAAGGCAATATAAAAAACTAGAATAAATTTTTAAATTGAGTCCATTAAATATAGAATTTTGGCTAAGATTGCATGCATTGATAAATTTCCAAAGAAGATGGAAATCGATGTCATTATCACCGCAGGTGTGCATTATGTGCATGAGGTCAGGAGAGAGCATTGATCACCTATTTGTACAGTGTCCGTTTGTTGCTGATATTTGGATGCGACTATTCCGGATGATTAGGGTATCATGGGTGCTTCCTGAGTCGCTAGGAGCATGTTTTGCTCAGTGGAGGATTAGGGGATTGGGAAGGGGTGGTGTCATCATCTATGGCCTTCTCTTTCACCCAGTAGTATGGCATGTATGGTTGGAGTGGAATTCCAGGATTTTTCAAGATGTGTGCAGATCGGCGGATCGGATCTTTGATACCATTGTGGTGACGGTCGCATCATGGGCTTCAGTTATTCCTGAGTTCCATGGGATTGCCGCGTCAAAGATACTGGGTATATGGCGTGGGTGGTGCCAGATGGATCCTGCATCTAGGGGTCTATTGACAGGTCGATTTGTTTCAATTTAGGAGGGATATGGGATTGTTACTCCATTCCTTTTCTTTTTGTCAATAGTGGATCTGGGTGGTGGCAGAGGTGGCAGAATTGCTTGTTCCATCACTTTCTTGTGTCATCATAGACGAGGACTTGGATTCACAATGGGTTTGTATAGGAGTGTGGTATCATATTTTGTTCATAGGCATACTTGTATATTTTTAGTCATTATCAATATATAGCATATACCATTAATTATAAAAAATAAAAAATAAAAGGATTTGGTAATTACTTCAAAAGAGAAACAATTTGTTGCAGACATAAATTCATAGCTCTTTCGATCAAGGAAGGAGGCGGTAACACAAAGGTTTTTCATAAGGTTGCCAATGAGATAGCTAGGAAAAATCTCATTAGCTGTTTGGTTGTGTGGATGACTGCATAATGGATGAAGAGAGTTTTAATCAGGCTTTGATTAATCACTTTTCTCTGCTATACAAATCTGGACAGGATTTGAGTATCAGGTTTAATACAAAGGATACAGACAGGATTGATGAGGCCCAGAAAATTAATCTTGAAAAGAAATTTAAGCAAGAGAAATTTTAGAAATTCAAGCCCTTGGTAAAGATAAAGCGCCAAGACCGGATGGTTTCCCATTGGCTTTTTATCTTGATAATTAGGAAGTGCCCAAGAACAATCTTATGCCACCTAGGTGGTTTTAATCCCCAAGGAGGTGGGAGCAGCTAGCATAATAAGTGGGATATCAATCCTAAGGCCAAACCTACTTGTGCTAGCCCATGGGAAGACATCTCGTCTCTATTTTGTCGCTTTTTTGCTTATACCCGCTTTTGTGTAAGGAATTCATCAATGGTGTTCTTTTGATCTAATTCATGGTGGGGAAAGGCACCAAAGCTTTGCTTCCCTGGGTGTATAGAATTGCTACCATAAATAGGCTTTGGTCTTTGACATCATTTCTTGGTCTTGTTATAGACTTTCTTGGAATCTCTCTATTCTTGGAGATCTTCGACCAACAGATTGTTCCAAACTAGCTAAACTTTCACACTCTCTTAAGGACATGGTTATTGTGATTTGGATTCTTGATCTGTTCAGGCTCCACCAAATCGTCTATGGATGAAGTCAAATTCGATAAGGACCTTCTGTGTCTTCTCCTTCTCTTACATCCATTTGATAATACTTCACATTCCTCTTAGAGTGAAAGTCGTTGTGGTCTACCTTCCTATAAGTCTACCTTGCCTTACAGGATTAACACTTGCAATATGCTCCAGAAGAGAAAACCGCATGCTACCCTTTCTCCTCACGTTTGCATATTATGTCTCAAGCAAGGTGAGTTAGAGGACCACTTGTTCCTACACTGTGAGTTTACTTACCTTATCTGGTTGGATTTCATGGGCAAAGCGGGAATTTACTGGTGCAACCCAAGTACAATCATCCAATCGGTGGACCAGTGGAGAGTTACGGGTCTAGGGATGAGGGGTAACATCTTGTACTACATGTTACCTTAAGAGGTGAGGGAACATCCTGCACAGCATGTTGCCTTATGCCATTATTTGGGCTGTCTAGAAGGAAAGAAACAACAGAATTTTTTAGAGTACTAGTTCATGTCTGGAGATAGTAAGGGACTCCATCATGATAATGTGTGCTTCATGGTCCCATATTCTTCCAGAGTTCATTGGTAATTATATTGCAAACGCTTTCTTACATTGGTTCATGCTTAAGGAGGGTGCTCCTACATTCAGGAGAGCTTGTTTCAGCTAGACACCCCCACCACAACCCTTCTCCAGCGGGGTTTGTTAAGCTGAATTTTGTAGGGTATGATGAGGTATATCTGGGTCAGCAGGGAACGGAGGGGTTTTTAGAAATTAGCACGAAGTGGTTGTACATGCCTTTATTGGGCCTTTTTCAGTGGACCTTATTCCTAGAGTTGAGTTATTGGCTCTCATCACAAGATTGAAGGAAGCTCGATCAAGAAGTCCTAGGAATCACTATATTGACAAAGATAATTACGCCATCCTTAAATGGATTAGGAATGGTAGGGAGGGTCCTTGGCATGTTTCACATCTGATCAAATTGGCTCCACAATTGGTGCGCGAGATGAATTCTTTCACATTTTATGTCAGCCAATGCGCTTCTTGTTCAATTAGCTAGGGAGGGACTCATTGTTTTGTGGTATTTCTTAAATTGGCTATGTTTCGCATTTGGTCTTCATGTGTCCTTGGCGTCATTGTTTGAATGTCTTCTTATATCCACTTTCCCCTACTTTATAACATAGCCACTTCCACAAAAAAAGGAAAAAAATAGAATGATTGATAAGTGAGTGATATCTCATGAACTTGAGGCTATAAGAAACTGTTCATGCTCAGATCTAGGTGCATGGATATTCATTTAAATGTCAACCGCCATGTTCAGTTTTGACCATTACTGCTAGTTTGGTATTAGTTGCTCGCTACTTATACTAGAATTTATTTCATTTGACCCAATGAAATACTCCTATAACTACTACATGCTATTCAACAAAAAATTAAAGTTACAGTTACATTATAAAATATGAGAATTAAAACTTGCCAAAAATGTGTTCAATGAAGTGAGAATAGGAGCAATTTTCAACAAGATAAATGATAGTCTCATAATTGGACAGTCTGGAAAGCATATATATATATATATATATATGGAAAAAAAAAAGCAAGATTCCGCTTACAATCACTGTATCAATAAAAGTTATATTTGCAAAAAATAATCATCATATATATATAACTGCACACATTCCTTGATGTTACACATGCCATTCAAAATGATGCAATCTTGATTGTTGACTAGATTTTAGCTGCAATAAGTAGAATATATGAGAAAAAACTGGCAGCAAAATACAAGTGCAAACTAAGTAACCAAGGTAAAATACTCCTATAATTACTTCATGCTATTCAAAATGATACTTCCTATGGTCTCCACCTGCATCGCATGCTTTTTCCCAGCAATATGATAATTGAACACTACTTGGCTATTGCATGCAACATTGCAAATTGTGCACACTCTTACAGAATCAACACTAGCCCCACCTTCCATGAGCTTTTGCTTCTTTGTCTGCAAATCCTCTCCAGCAGCCATCGCATTAGACCCCATGATCCTTTGCCCACCTAAAAGGTTGCCTAAGCTGCCTAGCAATGTTCTTTTCTTGGTTACCCCTCGATTATTGAGCATTTTTGAGGTGGTGGGAAGGGCAGAGTCTTTCCTCATGTCTCCTCGTTTCAGTAGATTCCTCTTGTGTCTTTTTCCCAATATATGTCGGTCAAGAACATCTTTACTATTACAATCAACATTGCACATCTCACACCGCAAAGGTTGTGCAATCTTGGTTCCCTTTACAGCGACTGAAGGATCATTAATTGAGTTCTTGTTCCATAAAATAGGTGTAAAATTTGAGGGCTCTACGAATTTCTTGCTCAGAGGTTCTACAGCCTGCCAACAGAATCACAAAACATTGCTATCTCGATGAGTAAAAAAATAAACAATTATAAAATGCACAATATTAAGTACATTATGCATTACAATTGTGTATGATATGCATACATGTATATATATGCATATACATACAGATGAAAGAATAATGGACAAAACACAAAGGGATGCACATGAACGAAGAGTCCAAGTGTTAAGGTTGTCTTGTATAGATGTCACAATGATATTGAAGCAAACATGCAGGTGAATATGTTAAGTATGCATGCATGAATGAGAGGAGTGTGCTTTAATATACATACACGCATGCACACAGATGTCCATATCTGAGAAACCTGAAAAAATCTAACTCCAATTAACCAAAACAGAGGCCAAACAGGGGCTTCTTTAGACTGAAAAAATTTTCCTACTATTTCTTTCTAGACACTTCCACAAAACAATAATATGAAAATCTACAATTCCACAAAACAATAATATGAAAATCAACAAATATTGCCTCTTTTTCTTTACAAAAAAGCACCATTTTTTTATCTATAAAACCCTCCGAAAAGATCTTAAAGCATACCTAACAACCTCAAACAGGTTTGGAAATATCTATGCATCAGACCCTTTGGAGCAATTAACAAGACTAGGGACGGAAAACTTGGTTCAGCAGATCTATGATGAATCAGGGGTCCTGGACAGAAAACCAGTATGCAGGTGTAAGAAGGAAGATGAAGGAAGTGGGAAGTCACTGAAAATGCAAGAAAGTAATTGATTTTCAAGATGTCAATACCTCCTTGCCTCCTACTTATAGCCAGCCAGTGCCCATTAATTCACATTTTCCAATTAGCATCTTTACAATGTTGACTTTTGGCCCAGCCCATTTGTTTCCCAAGCTCATACACAATCCAAATATCACATTACAGAAGTTCCAGATGTCATGGAGCCAAAGCAACTCGAGTTCCATCACCGCAAGGACCCAACTCAACAATCATCCCTATATTTGCACCGCTCACTTATTCCATCCACAAGCCCCTTTATTACACCTCCATTACTCCAACCCAAGGTCTATCATCTTTAAAAGTGGCCCTATAGTCCATCTAAAGGGATGCCACTCCACTATAGCTCCTTTATGAAATAACAGTGTATTGTATACCCATCTGATTTCTTTCTAAGATCAAACCACGTGTATGATAATCCTTTGCTAACAATTTGAAACATCAACATTTAAGGGGCTGCAAGGAAGAATATATGAGTGAAAAGAAAGACCAACAATTGTTTCAATGATAACTGTACAACAAAATATCATGGAATTTGATAGGTGTCCATTGAAGGGATCGAAAAACAATGGTAAATTAGATGGTTAACAATATAAAAGCTAAAATTATTATGTATTATGGGGCAAATTTGGAATTAATCAACCACTAGGAACGGACATTTAGGTTATCAAAAATCCTGATATGGAGGTCTTAGCAGACAAGGGATCAGAAGGCACCATTATTGCAGTGAAAAGAGAAGACACATCAACAATAATGTCCTTGCTGTTCATATCTCTTCAAGTGCTAGATGGCTAGTTCACAGGGGTATTAACGAGAACCTTACCCCATTCATGTCCCATTAAAGCATTAAGGAATTAAGAAAACAAGCATCATGTCAAACAATTCACTTCAATCTTCAATTGATTACAAATTCAAATAAGAAAAAGTAACCAATTAAATATTAAATAAATTATTATAGCCATAATGTAAACGAATTTAAATCAAATAATTATTTAGTTACGGCTTGAGAAATATTCATAGCCTAAATCACATCTCTATGGGCCTAATTATTTCAGCAAAAATATTTGAAAGACCAAAGCTTTCCTCCAAGCCCCACCTTAACCGGCCACTCAGCAATTTGGAAAAGCCTAAGAGTTACTACTAGTGGGCCTTAAGTAGCAAAAAGAAGGGATATCAAATCTCAGGAGAGAAGAATCATTGGGCTGGAGCCCTAGTTCTCAACACAAAATCTCTGAGATCCATCTTTTCCTTTTAACCAAATGTCACAATTGAAGTACTTATTACCTTCTATCATCAATGCAACCTTTTTCCATCCAAGGCTTACTTTTTCCAACCAAGAAACCCGGATCCATTCTATCTCTCTCTGGACATGGAACACTAATATGAATAAGCTGCTTTTGAACATATCCCAATCATTATGGGCAGCCCATCTATTCTCAGCACCCCTACCCCTCCGTCAAAACCATTCCCACCAATGGAAAAGGATTTGGCATTCTTACATCCATCCAAAAATGAAAATGCTTACTTGACTCAGTAACCAGAGACCATCTTTCAAACAAACAACACCTCCTCGAATATGGCTCGAAATGTCTCCCATTTGTCCCTGTTCTCACCTCCAAAAGGAAATCATCTTTCAATTGTTCCCATAATTACCATCAACTCTAGCCCATTGGCACACTTCTAACCTTCAGATCGAACACATCTTTTGTCTCTGAGTATGAATGGACGGTCGCTAGCCAGCAAATTGATGATTGTTTTCTCCACAACCTTCAACCCGTGGTCTCCCAATTTATCTTAATACTTTGGTATATATGTACTAATCTCAAAAACTGCAATTTCTCCTTACATTCAACTCATCTTGAGGAAGTTTCCAGCTGTCCTCACAATAAAAGTCTCAAGATCTCTCAGGAAAGACCTGGGATTGATTTTTTACCTAACCTCCACCCTGTGGGTTGTGTCCTCCGTCGGGAGCGGGATGCTTTGAAGGTCGACAAAGTCAAAGCCCGTTGGACCATTGACTTTTGACCTAGGAACAATCCAGGAAGTTACCTGCCTAACTTTGCTTGAACTGGACTTTTCCATTGAATACTTTGGACAAAGAATGAGAGGAATGGACGCAAATAGCTATATGATGGAGCAAGAACATGAGGAGGTGATCAACAGATGAAGCGCCCAAAAATGGGGAAAAAAAAATTTACCTTCCAGATTTGCACATTGTGCCATCAGTTGAGTGCAAGACACGATGCCATAACCCATTGATCTAATGTTAAAAGAGTGGTAAATAAACTCCCCTTGCTAGCCGGGAACTCAATACAAATGGCTGTGTAAAGGTAATAACTCCATGGCATTTGAGGGCATTATTAGAGATAACTCAGGCTATTGGATTACATTCCATGGAGGTTCTCTTGGTCACATCTCCAACACTGTTGCAGATCATTGGAATGCACAAAAAGGCTTCAGCCCGCCTGAATAGAGGAATATTTAACGTGGCGATCGAGACTGATGCCAAGTGGTAGATAGAGTTCTTGCAATCTCTTCTCAACCCCTTGCTCCTGCAACATACATATCATGAAAGCAAACAATACGAATACCTGCTTTCCGATATGTTGTTTAGTATGAGTACATATGTATTGATCTCTACCATCCGGCACCCACAAAGGTTCTAATTGATGACGTTATGGGCATTTGCTCCACATCTATGTATTAAAACCAAATACTGTTATAGTTTATTTATAATTCTCCCATTACCAAAAGAAATTAATATAACATTACTATTAAATAATTAGAGAGAGAGAGAGAGAGAGAGAGAGAGAGAGAGAGAGAGAGAGAGAGAGGGAGAGAAGATAACTCCTACAAATTTTACTTTCGGGTATGTTTGGATTACAAGAATTCAATGCTGGGAATTGGAATTTGCAGTTGTGAATTTCAATTCTTATGTTTGGTTGACCAATTCCCATAAGAATTGAAATTCACACCGGAAAAAAAAAGTACACATTTCTCATGAAACTTTCTCATGGTTCATGAGAATTACAATTCATACATATGAGGTGATTTTTCCAATTCCCATGCAACATAAGAAGTTTATTATCATTGATTTTTTGCAACACCATTTAGTTTGACGTGGTTGTACCCATATCCATAAAGTCTGAGGGCTGTGGAGCATTAATGGACTCGTATGGAAACCTATCTAGGACCAATATTTATTCCTTAAATTGGGAAGTGAAGCCCATCGAAGTATAATATAATATTTTATTAAAAATTAAATCTAGAAAGTAAAACTCTAGAAGATGGGAATGCTCTAGAGAGAGAAAACTATAAAGAAAAGGGAAATTCTCTAGATGGGGGAGAGAAACTCTAAAAAGAGAAGAATGCTATAGAGAGAAAATTCTAGAGATAGAGAGAGAATCCTGGAGAGAGAATGCTTTAGAGAGAAAACCAACAAAAGGTTAGCTCTAATTAGATATGTTTTGCGCATGTGCATGTGTATGTATATATATATATAAGCATTATGTAGAATTTAAAAGAAGAAATTTGAATTCCATAATGCCAACCAAAAAAATGGAATTTCAATTACATGAATTGAAAATCATAAGGTTTATAACTCATATACATTGTAATTCTTATGTAAATTTATTTTCTAGTGATCCAAACATATCCTTGGAGGAAACCACTTTACTCCAAACCAAACAAATATATTATTGATGCTATCTAATCTGGTCCCCATAGAGGTTCGACTCGATTCGATCAACCCATAGTCTAATCTGGTCCACATAGACCAGGTTTGATGTAACCATCATACACTTGGTCGATTATTGTTTTTAATCCCTGATTTACAAGAATGTGCATGAGAAGATAAAGAGGGATGAAATGGAGAGTTTCATTCCGATAATATTGCCTCCTAATGGAAGAAGAAAAAGGTAAAATATAGAGAGTTTCACTCCCATAAAGCTCTATAAAAGTCAAGATCTGCGTGGTTTTGCCATTGATGAAAAAATAAAAATAAAAATACCACCATAGAGAGCAAGAACAAGAGACTTCTGCAATTAGAATTTTCCTTCTGTGCGTAGGAAACCTATTCTTATGAGATCTTCTAGGAATCCATCTATTTACCGGGAAGGATTTACGTTGCAGAAAATAGAGAATTGCACTTCCAATTCTCAGACATGGGAGTGATCAGAAGAAAGATCCTTCAGTTTCAGGTTTCGGAGGTGATAACAGGCATGTCATTTAAATACCAAAATTGCAGCCAAAACACTACGCAACAATTCAATCATACATAAAATCAAATTAGTCACTAGCTCAACTCAATTATATTCACCACTCACCAGAGAATCCAAAACCTTAAATCCAAGCCAATACTCTCGCAAAAGCAAAAATAATTAAACAATAAGAAAAGAAGGAAAAAAAACACTTACAGCTCCATGATCGAAGAAATTAACATGCGCAGTGACACTCGGATTTCGAGAATATGTCGCCCTAGGTAACGCGCCTATCAGGGGAGGCGGGCTGTTACCACATGACTTCATTGCGGCCTGACCTCCATTCTTCACCTTGGTCGGAACGTACGACCTCACGGCCACGTCTGGTGGCCGTATAATGCCTGCTTCAGACCTGGCGTCATACCGGGCTAAAGGAATCTCATGTTTTGCCACGTCTGGTGACCGAATGCCTGCTTCAGACCTGGCATCGTACCGGGCTAAAGGAATCTCATGTTTCTTCAGAGCTGTCTGATGGTCCGCTACTCGGATAAGGTTAGGTTTTGGGGATCGCAGAGGGCAGCGAGGGTAATAGGAGTAGAAGGTCTGTTGCGTCTTGCAGAATGTCGCGTTTGCGCCGATCGAGCGATTGGGCTTCAAGCGTTGCTGTTGGGTGTCAGCTTGTTTGCTGCAATCCATTATAAGTAGTCAGGGCTTAACGAGCGAAGCGGGAGACAAAAGAGAGGGCTACGGTTACTCCCGGTTGAGTGGGTCTTGATTGCCTGAAACGTCACTTTATATAGTTACGAGGTGCGGCAAGAATATAGAAAAACTAGCAAAATACATAAATAAGAAAACAAATGGTACAACTAATCTTTAGATAATTAGATTCTTTAGTTAATTTTAAGTAGCGGGGTGCATGTGTGGTATTGCACGTATGAAGAAAGAAGTAGGCATAAAGTGAAAATTTTTGTAATTGATTATTAATTTAAAAAAATTTTTGAGGAATTTTTTACCGTTATACCCTTTTATTAATGAATCTTCGTAATAGTGTATAAAGGCTTTATTGGAAAATGGAACATTTTGTTTGGCGCAATTCCCAAAAGGCCTATACTCTATTATATATAGTACACATTGGGTAAATCTCTTACTATTTTAACTGATATTTGTTAAAAAACTAAGCAATAATAAGATATAAAATGAAATTATATTTATTGCTTTATAATATTATGAAGCACTATTTTAGAAAAATTTTGTCTCGAGATTTGTCTTTTTTTTTATTTCTAGAAAACTTTATCCTGCACTCTTTTATATATACATATATACACACATACATACATATATATATATATATATATATATACAGCTTGCCTCAAAGAGCCTGTTGAATAGAACAATTTCTTCCAAGAACAAGCTACCAATACTTCTTATTAGAAAAATAAGGCATAGTATTTTTATAAGTCTTTGATATCTCAAATAATTATTCTCATTTGTCCACACACAGTGCCACTTGCCAATAAGGCCAATGAGTCCTTTTTTTTTCTTCCAAAGAATCAACAAGTATAATTAGATGGACAAAATTCTTGTTTCTTGATGAGGTTGTTTTATTGGATTCACATCCCCTGCTGGGCATCCAGCAGCCAATGGGACAAGGCCACATCACCAGCAGCCCTGACACAAGCCACATTGCCGGTGATGTGGCCCTGTCTTTATGGATTCCCATTGGCTGCTGAATGGCTAGCAGTGCTGGGCACCCAACAGGTGATGTGAATCCTGTTTTATTTGGTATTAGAATCCAAGGAAATTTACACATTGGGGCCATAACTACAACATGAAGCATAATAAACCGGCAAACCCATTTACGTACTGACCAGATGAGAACAAAACAAGGCATATATTTTTTAAACGGGTATATCCCGTTGAGTTTTACTATGCTTTCTACGTTGACATGAATGACAACTACTACTATAATTAACAAAGTGCCTTTCCATATGTTGAACCCCATTTTTTATCTACTAAAAATTATTTAAATGACAAATAATGAGATTGTAAATTCTCAACATCTTGATCATTGTTATGTTGAAAATATCATTAGAGCCTGAGGTTTTAATCATTCATGGATTAATTGTAATGTATCAAACTGTTAAGTATAGCATTCTTGTTAATGGTGCCCCTTGTGGTTGTATTAAAAGTATAGGAGTATCCGCTAAAGTGACTCCTTGTCCCTATCCATATATATATATAGAGATAGATATGTAGAATCAAAGTGAGTGGACAAAGTAAACCCATATCCCACCTTATGTATGCTGATGAGGATCTAATTATTTTGGGTAGAACCAACCAAGAAGATCTAGACGGCCAGCAAAGATGGTTATTAGAATCATCGATGAAATCTTCGATATGACCGGACATAGAATAAACCACAAAAAAATTAGAATGAACAGATAGTCCTATCGTCTACGATTGAAGATTCCCTTAAGGCCTATGGTTTTAACCATAAATTGATTATGTAATGTTCTACAGCCATTAACTATCTATACTATATATAACGTGAAGCGCCTCCTTGGGACACGTGCCCAAAACAATTTACAACTTTCCCAAAATGCCCATCCCCTGTATAGTTTGGTTTCAATCATACAAGGCTATACCGGTCTAAATTCATCATTCTTGTTCAAAAACAGTTATTTTGTAACTACCCCACTTCTCCTCTCTCAATTCGCTCTTTCCACGTGCGGTCTGGCATGTGTACCCCTGCTAGTATATATAAAGCAAATTCCTTATTTTTTGCCTGACATTCTATGCTCAAAATGCTTTCCATATTTTTTCAAATTTACCTAACACCCAGGTTTGTTAAGCCGCATATATCACTAACTAACTGCCCATGTATTTAGCCATCTAGTTCTTTTACTCGCATTCCTCTAGTTCTTGTAAACGGTACCCCTTGTTGCTCCATTTAGCCATCTAGCGGAATTTGCTAAGAGGACCACTTGTCCTCTTGTCTCTTCATTATTAATAATGATTCTCTTCGATACTCACTCAAGTTGACAAAGGCTTTCTACCAAAAAAACAAAATAAAAAAAAGGTTGACGAAGGACGTCAACTTGACAAAGGACGTTTCACCCAAAAAAAAAAAGTTGACAAAGGGCGCAGATATGTGGTATCAAAAAGGGACTTGCATCCTCCGCAGCGGAGGCTGCATACAGCCTCTTACATGCATAGGGGGGTCCCACAATTCATTTGGGGGGCCCACCCCCACTCATGTGAGTGGCTGCAGACGATGCCCATCCAAAAAAAAAAGTCGGCATAGTAAACCCGTACACTGAGATGATATCGTCTGTCGCCATTTACTCTATCCATGCAATGTAAATGAGATGCTCAAGCATCACACGCGATTAGACATTTTTCAACCAAAAAAATATTTCTTTACATTTTCAAAAACAAAAACATTGCAACCATTGGATGCACCATGTGTCAGCATTTGAGACACACTGCACCGACAGCTACAGTTAAAGGCGTACAGTAGGCCATTTCAAATCCCATATGCCACCTCACGTATGCTGCTGATGATCTGATTGTTTTGGAAGAACCAATAAGGCTTGGGCCATCATAATGGTTGGAATTACCAATAAGTTCTGCAATATGACTGGCATAGAATTAACCACCAAAAATTGGAACAAAGTGTTCGTCCTATGGTGGATGGTTGAAAATTCCCTCAAGGCCTCTTAGGTTTCATTCAGCCATCTCGGGGAATCTGCTAAGTTGACAGCAAAGGATGTAGATGTGTGGTATCAAAGTGAGTCGGCGAAGTAAACCCATATCCACTTGTGTATGCCGAGAATCTAACTATTTTGGTACAACCAAAAAGAGGCCAACAAAATAGAATCATCAATGAGTTTGCAATAATGTGACTGGGCATAAAATTAATCACAAAAGGTTTAGATCTGATCGTTAGTCCCAACATTAATGGCTGTCCAAAAATGTCCCATGCATCTTACTGATCTTATGACCAAGATAAGGAAGAAACTCATTGGTTGGACGGCTAAGCATCCAAAGCAAGCCACAGAGAGTTATCTTGATTTATCCTTTTGGTCATAGAAGTGTCAAGGATAACCTTGAAAGAAATGTGGAGAGATTTTCTCCAACACAAGTCCATCAAAGAGAGGACACCTCACTCATACTATTTGGTCGGGTCAAAATGTGTAAGCCCAAACCTCATTGAGGGTTAATACTGGCCGGGCTAAAAAAAGCTTGGGCCTTAATCTCCAATGCCTTCTGGAAAAAGTCCTCTTGTTGGATCCAAGAACAAATGTGTTAAACAACCGTTTGCACCTAAAAGTGAAATTGTAACTATGTATATAAGAAGACCCGAATACAATATTTCAACACTTCATGCACGTGCGAATTCGCAAGAGAACATACATGGTGAGGACAAATATAATGTACATACACCCTAATTACAAATAAATGTCATGACAACTCGCCCTTAGGAGTTGAATACAAGACCTCCTGTTTTGATACCATGTTAGACAACTATTGCACCAAAAAGCTTAAGTTGATAAGTAAAGGTGTAACTATGTAAATAATTAAATTTTAGTGACATTTACCATTAGAAAATAATTTTTTTCCAAGAATGCTTTCATACCACACAACAAAATAACTTGTACCTTCCATCACCATTGTGTACTAATTTGTACAAATCATTTTATTAATTTGTACAAGTCATTTGATTGAGTGGTATAAGGTTACTCTTAGAAGAGTTTGATTGTAATAGTAAAAATATCACTAAAATTTAATTAGTTTGATAAAGATACATAAAAGTTAAAACCCAAAACATTGCTGACTAAACTTTGATTATTTTTAGAAAGTATCACTAAAAAATTAATTTTCCATATTTCAAATATTGTTGAATGGAAATAAAGAAAATGATGAACAAGGCTATAAGATGTGGTGGCATGGGCTAATTTGAGTTAGGTAGTTTGGGACACAAAGAACAAGGTATTATTTGAAAATGATAAACCTAATACAAATTTAACACTAGCTCATTTCACTTTATTGCAGGACTAAAATAAAGTGAAAATATTTGATGGACTCTTTCAGCACGATAAATATTCTAAAATACACAAAGAAGATAATACTAGGGTAGACAAATTAGCTAATTTTTCTTTAGATTGTAAAACAAATTCATATATTTGGTTAATAGGAAAACATAAGTCTCATAAAAAACGTACTTTTCCAAAATAGCTTTAGGTTGCATTTGGGATTGCTCAGTTGAACACTTAATTTTAATTTATGGCTTATTAAAGCATTCTTTTTAGGAAAAATTAGTTTTTAGTGATACTTTTTTAAAATAATTCAAATTCAATCGGCCAATTCTTGAAAATTGGGAATTAGTGATACTTTTTTCAAATAATTGAAAGTCAGTGTTATTTTACTATCATGAAAAATTTCTTCCAAAAATACCCTCGAAAAGACTTGCAAACCTCACTTGTACCTAGGGCTATAACTTGGGTTGGTTAAACCAAACCAAACCGGTCCAACCCGACTTTGGATCGGTTTGGTTTGAGTCATATAGTCTTTGGGTAGGTTTTGGTTTTAAAGATATAGAACCAAATTTGTTTGGTTCGGTTTTGGGTTAAATGCTTGGGTTAACCGAACCGAACCAAAAACCAAACTGAATTTCTCAAGTGTAAAACCGAACCGAACCAAACCGAAATATAATAATATATATAAAATATACAATAGATAAAGTTGTAATAATAAAATATAAATTATAAATTATAAGTTATAAAATAATGAATAAGATTATTATTTTATAAATCTTTATAGTTAATTATTAAATTGATTCTAAGCTCAAAAGTGTGATCCAAAACAATTAATATATGACTTGGGATTCTAAGCTCTTTGCTCCATTTTATGTATGCATGTGAACTACTTAGAAGAATAAACCACATGTAAGTGATGATCCTTTAAATTTGATGTGTATTCTTTAAATTTTTTTTAGCAAAAATGGAAATCTCTCTCTTAATAACAGGTTTTAAGTATAGGAAAATGACTCAAACCGAACCGAATTTTGCAATTCGGTTCGGTTTGGGTTGGGTTACGGGTTTTCTTTAAATAATCGGTTCGGTTTTCGGCTTATGTATTTTGGTTCCGAGATCGATTCGGTTCAGTTTTGGACCGACAATCAGTAATCTTGGTTTGGTATTGGGTTGAGGCCAACCCGAACCAAACTACACCGAGTTGCAGCCCTACTTGTACCTAAATGAGTGAAAAGGTTTTTAAAGCCTTTTGAGGGCATTGCCGGAAGAAATTCTCTATGAACAGTAAAATGACACTGATTTCTAATTATTTAAAAAAAATATCATTAATTCTCAATACTATATGAGAATTTCTATGTTGGTAGTTTGGGTCAAATCTTATGATCCAACCCAAAAGAACTCGTACTGGATTATATAATATGATTATTATCTATAATCAAGTTGTTTAAATAATATTTTATTTGTTATCTTATATTTTTTAGAAATTTATACTTACCTTGCTTCTTGTTTATGACAACAACAGATATCTTCCTTGAGGTTTTTGAAATAACATTTACTTCTCTTCTATTTTAATTGTCTACTTCATATTCCTTCTTTTTATACAAATTTTATTAAAATATGAATATGTTTTAACAATTTTACCCTTCTTTAAGTACTAAAAGTGTAAGCTTTTGAAATTTTTATAATAAAAAATAAATTTTTAAAAGCTTAAAAATTTTAATAATCCATTTAGAAATCATGGGTCATTTTATTATTTTAACTTCTAAGATTTTCTTATTTTAAATAAATAATTGATAAAAGGGTAAAATAGTCAAATTACATTTTATAAGTTTAATAGGGAGGTAAGTGTTATTTCAGAAACTTCAGGATAGGTATTTGCAGTTGTCACAAACCACAAGAGAGCTAAATGTAATTTACTCTATATATTTTTTTGCCATTTTTACTATTTTATATATTGAAAAAGGCAAGTCAATGCTGTCATTATCAAAGGACTGTCACCTGTTCCGATGGCTGCGACCATTCGATCTTCCACGTTGTTATCTTTTCCAATGTTCATTTGAGCGACAGAATTATATGGTGCACTGCTTTAATACTGGATCATATTTGGCTTCCCTCCTTTCTTTTGCTGACTCACGGTTGGATTTTTGTACTGACACGCTGCAAAACGACAGAAGGAAGAATATCCATAACGACCGGTACTAGCTTCAGTAACTAAAACCGTTGGGAGAGCGGATCAGGTGCATCCCGGACTACCCGGTTGCAGCGAAATAGTCAAAGCACCCAGATCTCCTCGCGCAATTTATTTTATTTTGTATTTCAAACCAATTTTTCATGGGATCCTTTCCACCGTGGCATGATTTTTGTTTCTTCATCAAAATTATAAAAAAAAATTTATTCCCCACATATGGTTGAGTTGTCATTTTTCTATTGGTTTGAGATCAACTAACAGCTTACAACAACTTGAGAGATACTTATCCAAAAATTGCTACCTGAGAGCTCAAAATGATGAGGTGTTACTAAGCACAGTATGATGCAACACACTTGCTGAAGTGGCAATTCCTGGTTGGTTGAAACACGCTGTTATGCAGTACCATGGAAACACAGGATACAGACCCAAACCCGTACATATACACTTGTGACTGAATTTATTTACCAAAATAACCCTCTGCCCTAAATGACAAACTCTTTCTACTTTGTTGACAAGGAAGTGCAAGCTGCTAAAATTTTACAAAAGGGAACAGAAAAAAAAAAGAAATTGAAAAAGGAGGATAAGTAGGACCATTTCCTTTATTTCACAGAAATAGGCTTACCCCTTGTTGCAGCTAGTTCACAAGTTCCTTGTGCTATGGCTTATGGTCATGAAAGGAGCATTAAACACTGCACAAATTAAAGTCTGAATCTCAAAGAGAACAGAGAATTAATAATCTAATCAATGGGAGTGATTGAATTCACTTTAGCATTGTGGGAATTCATGCCAGATCAAGCCAATTTCCTCATGAAGAGGCATAGCTCTAGGCCTGATGTTCTGAAGTCACTCAAGCTCTTTTCAGTTGAGTGAACCTTGCTCTAACATACTTGAACTTGAATGAACTTTGATGATTGCAGAACAGTAATAGGTCTTGGGATAAACAGAATAATCATACTCTACTTGGTTAAAGGAAGTAAATAAAAGGGCACAAAGCAGTGCAAATGAGATGGGATGTCAAGCTCTGTGGTAGGTGACTAAACAACCACCTAGAATTTACATGTCACTTTGTATAATATAAAATGTTCCCAGGGTGCTTCCTCATGACTTCAGAACCCTATTATCTAGTTTTCCGGAGTTCAACCTTCACTCAAGAGAGAAAAGAGAAAAGTAATCAAAGTTGCCCAACTACTAAGTAATTTCTCTCAATACCAACAAAATTTAATTAACCAAAGAGAATGCTCCTTATAGAAGTACAGCATGTTAACTTTAAGTGGCTGTTGATACCAATAATAAAATCAGGATCTTACATCTACCGCATACAAAACAGATGACATAACCAAAGATGACATGGTGAGAAATCTCCTCTTTGCACTCCCTGGTAATCTCTAGTTTGATAGGGATCTCCTTTAAGGTTGCACAGAATGACAGCCGGGACGAATACAAAAACGCTCACACACATATTTGGGTTCCTAACCCATTAAGGATTCTGGGTTCCTGCACCCTTCAAACTCTGTGTGATTTCCAATACAAATTTGGCCGCACTATAGTCCCTTATGTTTTGATGGATCCAGAGAAACCCAATCTGGGTATTAAGATCATCAAGATGACCTTTGGTAGGCCATCAAAACTAACATAATGTGCTTCATTATTTGTTTTGTCTTGGGTTCTTACAAGATTAAAAGATAGAAGCCTCAAATTTGATCCAGAAGAAGCAAAACCATCCAGTTGCATTCCACTGTGTGATCGAAAAAGGGAAATAAAAAATAGCTTAAACCCATAAAAAACATCTTCCTGGAGAGAATGATGCTAGATTCAGCGTGTTCAAGAGTTTTGAATGGGAAAAGATTGAATGAAGTGATATTCAACTAAAACCAATAAATTCTGATGAATGCAAATTGAGGCCATAGTTCCTGATGAGATCTCAGCTACTTGTTCAATTAACACTCTCTTCAGTCTTTAGTATTAACAACTGTTATAGACCATCTCTATATTAACAAGTTTGTGGACTAGCCAAAGAGCGTGAGTATGTTCAAGTGTTCCAGATATACAAGTTTGACAATGGCATGTTTTAAAATGAATGCAGAGTTTCAGAATTGAAAGGTCTATTAGAAGAAAAAGAAATTTCAGTACAATGATTTAAGTTTCAAGATGAAACAGATCAACGATATTGAAGTTTGCATCAAGCAAGATATACTATCAGAAAAGAAAATATAAAAAAGGATGCGAGGACAAAGGGCGGAAAAAGAAAAAATTGCTATTTAAAGGCAATAAGCAGCAAATGTAGATCTTAACCCGGTATGGCATACCCTTGAATCTGTAAAGAATTAATGAAACAATATTCAGCAACTTGTCTGTACACTCTTGCATCTTCATGGAACCATGGCCAGGAACTTGTGCTTCTCAGTTAGAGATCAAACCCACCAGCGGCTCACTCTCATGGCTGCTTCCAACCCACCATGGCTTAAACCCCACATGACCATCAGTCTCCTCCTCGATAGCAGCGGGGAGGTTAAGGTCAAGTAGATCATTAATCTCAGGAAGTTGTTTCTGAATTACAATGGTCTGTTCGCCTCCAGCTTCGGAGCCTCCAACCAAATGGGACCTCTTGTGGCCACCCAAAGCTTGGCCTGAAGCAAAAACCTTGAAGCAGATCGGACACTCATGCTCCTTATTCTTCTTTGGTGCATAACTTGTCTCAACACGGCCGGCTATTTCGTGAGCAGTTTGGTTCTCATTATCACAAACCTTGATAAGCTTCCTATCAGATGTTGGATCAGGAGATATATCTGTCTCAATACTGTTTTCACTGCTCTCAATCCTCGATGCAAAGCAGCCTTTGATCTTTTTATGACTTGCCCTGTGTCCCCCAAGAGCTTGGTAAGAATGGAAGATCTTGTTGCAGGTAGTGCACTCAAATTTGCTTTTCCTCCTAGCATCCTTACATAAGTGAGAATCAATACCATCACATGCTCTCTTGCTGGAATTTTCCTCTAATTCCGGATTCCAATCATCACGCCTAGTTCTTTTGCTTGGCTTATACTTCTTTGACCTTGAATCAGCTTGATCAAATTCAGTTTCCTTGATTGTGCCCTTCCCTAATTCGGCTTCAGTGAATTTGTAACTATTATACAAATCCTTCCCCACTTCAGCATCTGACACTTTGTATCTGGAGTCATAATCCAGCTCCATGATTCTCTTAGTTGAATTGTACTTTCTGCAGCTCGAATCAGATTGATCAAATACAGTGAATGAGTCCTTCCCCAATTCAGCTTCAGTTGGTTTGTATCTAATATGTGAATACTTCCCCGATTCAGCGACTGAAACATCATTCCCAGATTCATCATCCAGTTTAGGCTTCTTAAGTTCATCCCCCCCAGGAAATCCATCCATAGAAACTTCTGAGTCAACTTTCTTGACTCCATGCCTCAGAAATTGCGAATCAGAAACACCAAATTCATATATCTTCTTCTTAATCAGAAAAGCATCAGAATCCAGGATACCAGATTCTAAATTCTTGTCCCTTGGTTTCTCAATCTTCACTGTCTCACCACCATTACAGACTAAATCAATACTTTCTGTTTTATTAATTCCCTGATCCATACCAGAGGATCTAGTTTCTAAAACAAAAGAATTATTATCAGAAGAGTCTGCAACTGAATTCAACCCACTCCAGTACCCCACATCCCTAGACAGCATCATCAAACACATAGCTACCTCTTCTTGTTCTTGCTCAATCTCAGAAACAGATGAAGAACCATTCACTACAGAGAAAGATGAAGAAGTTGTGGCAATCTTATGCCTCCTTCGTTTGGATCTCCTGCGTTTTCTTGGAGCCGTAGTCTCATTGTCAGATTGGCTGTCCATGACTAGCTTCTGATTCGAGCTAGTCAATGAATCATCCCCCAGGCTATTGGAGAGCCTCTCCCGGTCTGAGTGACATCTCATGTGTCCAAAGAGAGCTTTCCATGATTGAAACCCTTTGCCACATTCTTTACATACCTTGTCTTGCTCTAGACCAGCACTTCTTGAATCTGAAAGTCTCCAGGTTTTCTTGGGGTTCTCTCTTAGGCCATAACTAGTATGACCACCGGCTTCAGAACCCATGAAGCTGTTTCTGTTGAGCTTCTCCTCTGCTTCAGCTGAATTCATTGTCAAGTGAGACCTCATGTGCCCCCCCAAGGACCTTCCACAGCGGAAGCTCTTCTTACAGAACTTGCAGACGTGCTTCTGTTCTTGATTTTCTTCCATTGATAACACAGAAACCAAAGAAGCCCAGCAAAGAAACCTAGATTATAAACTCCACGAAAGCTCGAATCAGGTGACTACTACTGCAAGAATGCTACAATTCTCGATCGCATTCCGCCAAAGCAACTCAAATGCTAAAGAAACAGAGGAATCTAGCAAAACCCAGATCTAGAAACCAAACCCAAAAAGTTCAAATCCGAAAAGCAAGCTCGATCGGATCGTGGGTTTTCTTGCTTTTTCCCACTGTTCAAAGAACCCATCTGGGATTTCATACTCTTCTTGTGCAAGAACAAGATCCGATGCACAAGAAGACCAACTGAATTTGATGTCTTTTCTGTGACTCTCTCTCTCTCTCTCTCTGGTAGTTGAGCTGAAATTTCGCAGAGAAAAAACTCAAATTTGAAGAGACGGGTTTGTGAGCTTTTGCTAATGATGGTGATGAAGAGGCCAACGAGAAAAATTAAAAAAAAAAAAGGTTAAGTCTCTCTCTCTCCTATTTTGTGCAATATTTGGAGGAGAAATCCATGCATGGAAGCAAAGATAAAAAGAGGAAAGCGAAGATGGCAGCACGTGTACTCAACTGAGTATCCTACGCCACCTTATCCCACGGCCCACAATTCTCCATTTGTTCATCCCCAGGAATTAAGACCCTACTAAAACCCGGCGGCAGACGATTCAGCACCGTTGGATGTTGCCACGCGTAATATCAAACAGCAACTGCTCACTTCACATTCTTTTAATGTGAAATGACGTTTCACATTGAATCAGCATCCACTGTTGGATGCTACACGTGGCAACATCCAACTATAACTGCATCGTCTGCCACACCAACTCCGTTTAGCTGTTCCTTACTTTGTCCTACTCCTTGTTAACCCAGGTGAAAATCTCCAATTTTCCACAGATTCTGTGTGTTTATCTCTGTATTCGTGTGTGCACACATACACACATTCATTCATGTATCTATTTATTTTATATACTAGGAAAAAAACCCCATTTTCCAAAAATTCAAAATCAAATGTTGCTTCCCTTGTTCAAGTGTAGTACAAGTTTATATATATAAGCTTACCCTTTTGCTCTTTATTGATGTTTTTGTTCATTGTAATTCTTAGTTTTGAAGTTGGTATTTGGTTTAGGAACTTCGAAGTTGAAACAGTGTACCAATACTTTACCCTGGTTATTTTATTCATAAGGGTATCTGGGGTTTTGGGTTGCTCTGTTATTTTACTATGAAAAAAGGGTTTGGATGTTAGTTCATGTATACACTAGGTTTGTCACAGCATACAGGTTGGCCAACATGGTTTAAATCTGAGTGATCTTGCCGGCCTTGTCCAAGATGGAGCCGGCTTTTATTGCACTGACTCTGATATAAGTGTTTTATTTAGCAAGTTCTAACCACCTTCTTAGATATTCCATTTTGTGTCATTTTTAGCCAGCAAGTCCATGATTGTATAGTTGTAAGTTGTTCGAGATTTAGAACTTTTATTTTATTTTATTTTATTTAAAGATTTGGATTAGCTATAATCATATAATGTATGTCTTTGTTCAGCAGACACATGCATGCACATCATATATGTATGACTCATGTTGTATTGTCAGCCATGCTTGAACATTGATTAGTGCAAGTCTAAAAAAGACAACAAATTGAGCATTGGAATTTTAAAATAGATAAAATAGAGTTTAAATTAGAACTATTCCTTCTGTAAATAGAAAAAAGGTTGAATAATGGGTATGATACATAACTTTCATAATTAAAATTTGGGATTAATAGACAAACAGTTGACAAGTTCAAAAAATCAGAATATGACACTATATATCAAAAAGACAAAAGTACGAAAAAGGAAAAAGAGAAAAGGCTCTGCATCTTTTTTATTTTTTGTTTTTGATTTTTATTTTCACCCTTTTTCTGATGCAATTGAAATGATTTTCCCTGTTTACTAAAGTACTTGCAAGTAGAAAAACAAACTTCATCATGGGTTATAATTCTTTTTAATCTTTGGATTGCAATTCATATATAAAACCAAAAAGATGAAAAAGGGTAGAAATGCTCTGAATATTCTTTCATGTGTGTAGTTATAGAAATGAATTCACATGTACATTCACAAGTATGTGTCTTTGTCTGTCCTCTGTGTGGGTGTGAAATGATTTTATTTTTTTGGTTATATATGTGAAGGACTGGCATCATATCTTCAACAGAAACTTCACTTGAGAGGAAAGACCCTCCAAAAGTGATGCTTAAAATTGACAGGTTGACACCTTACAAGGAAAGGTTGGCCACCCCTTTGTCTTCTTTCTATTATGCCTACTTGATCATTTTAAAGAATAAGATTAAGATGAGATGCCCAACTGTGGGTTTATGCTTCCTCCACTATACATTACCATCCATGAGCTAACCCTAAAATCACCTAGTTCACCCCACCTCCTTTGCCACTACAAAGAGATTCTCTTAATTTAAATCTGACCCCCTTTATAGCTCTAAGTCATTATCTTAAATCTGTGATATGCTGGTTTTTCTTTTCCTGCTGAGCTCAGACCCTCCAAATTGTCCTCAAGTTTCACCAAATGGTCAATTTTTAGCACATGTTTGCTTTTAGGAAATAAGATCTAAAGTTCATTACTTACTAATAGCCAAAGCATTGGATTTATATCCATACTGCTACATTCAACAGAAGTGCATCTTCTGCTCTGAACTGTCTAAAATGTTAGTTGTGCAGAATTGTAGATCAGAGGAAAATTTCAGCAGAAGATCTAAGAGAAAATTTAACCCTGTGTCTAGCTTCTTGATAGAACAAAGCTCGGTCAGTCACCTTAACAAGGCATTTCAATAATGTAAAATCCCTTTTTCTTGTTTAGTCAGCATGGGTCTAATATTAATCAGTGACATCAAAGATAAAATTAAGAAAGACACAGAAAAAGGAAGTTTATTTGGTTATGTAAAGAATAAGTTTTAATGATTCATGGCTTTGAATTATGGTAGTTGGGACATCCCTGATCAACTGCTTCAAATATCAAGATTGCTAAAACACCTGATTAACTTCACGAAGACATAAGTTTTAGCTGAAATCTAATACTAAGCAGTATGCACATACAATTAAGCATGCCCACCTAACCATAAATAAAGAAAAAGAAATCTGGTGTAAAAATGACAAGAGCTTCTCCCCATCAAGGGCTTTCCACATCACAATTCCATTGTGCCAAATCAAATTACTGTTAGTACTAAGCTCAATAAGTAACCAATTATATGAGAACTTTTGGTGAATGTTGATCTTTAAATGCTCCTCAGAGAAAATGGTTGCAAGTACAAATCCACTACTGCATTTTTGTATATGATCTATCCATAAAAGTAAGTGTGGCTTTGTGTATGTAATAATGGTGCATGTGTTAGTGAGAAAGTCCTCACCAGCAATGCTTGGGGAATACTCAAAATGAGTCAATGAGATTCAAATATTTATTCACTGTGGCCCCATTGATTACCTAATCTTTGGAAGGATGAGTTGGTTTTGGGAGAGCACTATAGCACCACTACTCTTTTTTTTATTTGCTTCTTTTTGGTTATCTATGCAAAGGGTTCATGCATTCTCAATCTAGAGGGATTTAGATTTAATAATCAAATATCTTCCAGCCCACCCTACAAGCAGAAAGGTTCAAGAAGGAGCCTCTGTGTTCATTCCAGTTCTGCTGATCTACCAGACCTACATCATGACACAAAGATCCCAATAGTTGGGTCAAATCAGGATTATTGAAATTACTAACTAAAGACTGCAAAATGGAGTTAGCTATTGCATCCAGGTTAAAACTGCAAGGTTCTGTCTGATAAAATAGTTTTTACTGATTCCAGGACATTGATCCAAAGCTCTGAGCCAAAGTGGATGAGCCAGGCAAGCTTTTGAGCTGTTGTGAGAACCAAAAAGGACTCAATCAAGCAAGCCATTTGATTGGGCTGTGATTCAAAAAGATTGGCTCATGAGCTATCTCATATCTTACCTAGCTTCACACAGGTTTAAGGATAAAAGAAGCACCGCAGATGGGTAATTTTATCATTCATAAGTCAACCTTTTAAGACTTCATATGGGTAATACTTTAATGATATAAAGGATGTAAAATTTAGATAGAGATCTCAGTTATCCTTCTTGATTTTTCTTTTATCATTTGATAGGAAACAAGTGGTTCAGGTAGGATTTCGACCAGCTACATGGAAAAACTCTTTAAAGGTCCGATTGGTTCAACGAACCGGAATTGGAGTTCAGAATTCTAAGTCAAATTCCAATGCATTAAGAATTGGAATTTAACATAATTGTAATTTTTGTGATTTGATGACAGCAGAAATTGAATCATAATTTCATAAGAATTGGGTTCAAAATTCCTATTCCGTTGTCAGATGAACTTCGAAAATTCAGTGACAGTTCCTGATGGGGGAGTGGTGGTGGTAGTAGCGCGTGACGGTGGTAATTGTGGTGGTTGATGGTGGGTTGCTCAATGCCGCTGGAAGCTATTATGGACTTCCCCAAATTTTTTCATTTGGAATAATTAAAGGCAAAGGGAGGTGTAAAGAATTTTATAGAAATTATTAATTCCAATTCCTTATCGTCCACCAAACATATAATCTATAATTATTAGGCCAAATTCCAATTCCCAGCCTAGATTCGTAACCCAATTCCTTAATGTCAAACACATCCACCCTGAAATCTCGAGATCACTTAAAAAATTCAGGTGAGAATGTGCCAAATCTGTCGTGTCAAAGGAAAATAACTGGCCGTAGCAGCCAATAGTTATGTTAAGTGATACCAAAGCTTAATATCAGTCAGAAGGGTCAGGCTACAGGCACTGCAACTCGTAGGTGGTAACTTGCTACAGAACTGTACACGAAGAAAGCATACTTAAACTTTAAGAAAGAATATAAGTCTTCCACGGCACTTCTTTTCACAGTGAAAATGAGAAAAAGGCAGAGCACTCAGTATTTTCAAAGACGATATTATAGAATACAACCCTCCACCGAACCATCATTCTTGACTGTCTACTACTTGGGTTCCTGTTCCTGAGATCTCGTATGTGGTTGGAATGGATTTGAATGCCAGAATTATCTAATCGACAACATGCATCTCTCTACAGATTGCCTTCACAAGATCACATTAGACTTTCATGACGATTGGTTGGAGCCGTGTTAAATGGGTTAGTGCCATGTAGTTTTCATGGCCCTTCTTTCCTATTAACCTCCACAAGGTTCTTTACTAAAACTGAAATCCACAAGCAATTAAACCTACAATATATCAAAGATCCTTTTTCGTTGCAACTTAATCTATTAAAGAACATAAAGATAAGGAAATTACACTTTAATACTGCAAAAAAAAAAAAAAAAAAGAGAACCAAATACCAGAAACTTTAAAAAATAGAAATCCCATTTCTATAATAAATCTTACATTAACAAAGAAATTCGATCACATACATAAAAACTCATCTGCTACATCAATATCAGATAACCACCTTCTCAAGAGAGATTCCTGCAAGGAGAAACAGTAGGTTTTGACTGATTTTGACAACAAAGTGTTGTAGGAGGTTATGCTACCCATAACAACAGCAAAGATTCCACAAGAGCACTGACGACATGGCCATTTGGGTTCGAATGCGATTGAAACAGTCTGTAGAAATGTTTTTCTGGTAAGTAATGAAGCGAGTCTGTAGCCATGTTTCTTGGAGTTCTCCAACCTTAATTTGATTTTGGCTCTGTGAAACCAGTAACCTTCTAAAACAATATTTTACAATGAAGGTAAGTTCCCATTATCCACCATGTATGAACATACAATGGAAAATTGCTTTCCCCTAAACTTCAAAAAGAGGAGAATTTACTAATGGAAGTACCAACTTAACCGGCAATACACTCACATGCTTGGTGCTCTTACCAAACCATAATGAACCCTAAATGACAACCATAAGAAGAAGCCAGCAACCCAGAAGCAAAACTAATAGATGCCCTTAGCATCACTTGACTTGTTACTCCAAGCTTCTTCTCCGAAAACCTCTTCAATCATACTACAAGTGGGCAGAAAATCTACTTCTTTCTTTGGGCCAGTTAGATACCCAATGTCCCAAATTTTGGAATCACAGGGGTCCAACAATATGTATCCATGATTGCTTCTGTCACTTAATCCATTGTAATCTCCCTGTAATCTTTTGACGGAGCCACTGTCAACTCGATTATCTTGTTTTGCCTCCTCCCCCATATCAACTGGACCACAAGAGTCGGTCCCATTGTGCTGGCATTCATAGGAAGTGCACGAGTCATCTTGGACATCATGATCCTCTCCATCATACTGTGGAATCTTCGTTTGAAGCTGGGTTGTCGGTTTAAAAGCACTGCCACCAAGCGATTTTCCAATGTCCATGTTGGAAACATCATCTACCCCTCCTTCATCCTCTTCCCCAGCCATGCTTTTATTATCTTCATTATTATCAGATATCTCATCCCCATCATCATCATCATGAAACTCCTCTTCATGGTCCTGATTATACCCAGGATCATCACGATCAACAGGAGATTCCACCACAGAATCTTCATCTTCTTCTGTCATTCCAAGTTCATCACCATCGTCATCACTTCCTTGCCACTCATCATTGTCACTGTCAATATTCAATGGATCCGATCTGTTCTGCTCAGCCCGTCTCCTGAGCATGAAGACATTGAAATAATAGCTGACAAGTTCCTTCTTGGTTCGAGAATGGAAGGCCATCAACAAACAATTCCAAAAGTTCTTACCCAGAGATGCAGGATTAGAGAATACTACCTCATGGAAAAGCTGTTCTTCCTCTTCATTCCATTTCAGTGCCACCACCTCTCCCATGTCACAGAATCCCAACTCTACAAATCTTTCCTGTCCAAGGGTTCCCTTTAGTTTCTCTCTTGCTTCCACGACATGCTGTCTCACACATCTGATGGAACCACAATCCAGACAGCTACAATCAGTTCTACCATCTCCAACTTTATCACCATTAAATGCAGATGGTTCAGAATCCAGCATAGGAACAACACAATTTCCCATGAAACGATTCCCATAGTCAGCATCAGCAATGGCATCTAGACCTGAAGATTGAGAAAACAATCCTTTCGGATCAGAGGCATCTATATTTCTGGTGCCATTCTCTGTGGAGTCTAGACCGGTGCCATTCTCCGTGGAGTCTAGACCCCACACTGGAACATCAGCTTGATGATCTGGACCAATAGAAACTAGTTTGTGAGGAGGATAATCAAACCGAGATAAATATATATCCTCAGCTTGAGCTAAAGCCCTTATCGGGTGGTTGGGCTCAAAGTAGCCAGGAGAGAAGGTTCCATGAACTGCTAGCTCAGACCTTGCATCTTCTTCGCTGGTACTGCTGGTGACCCATGACAAGCTGGAAATGCTATCAGGAGCACCAGTCTCAAATTCCCTGTCAGCCCCATTTGGCAAATCAGTAATGATTTCACTCCCAAGCCTCTCATCAACTTGTGATTTAATGAAGTCATCATCACCTACAGTAAGTTCATATCATAAATAGCAAACTTAATGTGAAAAATTAGACAATACATATCTAGAGATACTAATTTCATTGAGAACCTAGAACTCTGCACATCAAAACTACTCATTAGATGAATACTCAATGGTTAAAATTCATCTTCCAGTTATTCAGGAGATTTTACACAAAACTAGACCTCTCTAAAAATTACTGCTCAACACTTGATTAATATCAACCATTGGCTGTATGGTTAAGATCATCCAACAGATCAGTTTTTATACTGTCTAGCCCAGAAACCTGTAGGAACTTTGCATTTGCAACATATGCAGAAAGCACAGACATCAGACATGCCTACATCCGAACCAGGTATCTTCTCATGTTCATGATGATAACAGAAATCAACCGGTCCTTACCTGAACCATGAGGTTTCTGGAAAGCATCATTACAAGGGGCAATTTCCACAAAATTTAGCTGATTACTGCATTCTAGTTGTCTTGAGTGCTTACAAGCAGTTTCATGCGACTCCAGATCACTAAAAGGCCTCTTATGACCCATTTTTTTTCTGCAAGAAAATGATCAATATTAATGCATAAGCATTTACCATTGACAAATGTTTTATCAACATGTAACTTTCTAAATTAAAAATCTTAATGGGCCTTTTATATATGATTTATCAAAAATAATTTATAGTCACTTATTAAAAATTAAATATATCTGCCCTTAAAAACCCTTCACATCTTCATGGCTGAGAAAGCCAAACCATAAAAACTGTACGTGAAACACCACAAAACCTCAAGCCTATTTCAGAACTTTGGTCATATCCATGTATTCTTCAATGACAAGTCGTAGTAAAAAACAAGCCTATACAATCAAGGAGTCATCTAAAAGATGAAAACAAACACCCCAAAAAAAATGGTTCTACAAAAAAAAATTAAACAGTAATCTTGTACCTGAATCATACAGAAAATTTAAAAACTAGACCTGAAGATGAAGAAAAAAAAGGAAATAAGAACCAGACACTTATGAAAAAATTGCAGCAGCTGTTCAAAAGCTAATTAGGAAACAAAGTTCTTCCATATTTAAGTTTGTATGAACACATAGTCAATCATTGTCAGCGAATGCTGTCAGGGGACAAAAGGGACCATAGATCTAAAGAAATGGAAACGCATAGGGATTCGTAGTGGCAGCACTCGGAGATACTTTCAAATGGTTCTCCAAGAACAAACTTCCAATAGGTAGTGATTTCCCCTGGCTAACTTGCTGGCTCGGCTGTCCAGAGTGCCAGGGATTACCGTATTTATGCAAGCATTTCAACCATTTTGTCTTCCCCTACAGGATTAATTTAAACAGCTCTGACTGCACCCATTCCACCTTTTTCAGAGTCTTTGATATTAGAAGATATTGAGATCAACCAATGTTATTGCTATATGGTTTGGGTAAGCAAACAAAATATTTCTGACTTATAGTATGCATTCCCAAAGGCAGGAGAATAATTAAATGACATAAATACAATTCACACCATATACAGCATTCATTTTTACTAAAATAGAAGTAAAATAACAGATATATCCATTTTTAACGACATCCTGGTTAAACCATTAGAAATATAAGCATTAAAGGATGAAATGTAGTCACTTCTAGTTTCATATGCTTCGCCCAAAAAATCATTAGCATGACTGCCATCACTGATTATCTCAATAAATACCACCATTTTTGAACAAAAATGGTGCCAAAAATTTTTTTTCCTTTGCTATTGTAAAATATTGGTTTTTCCAGAAATACACTGCTGAGAAAACAACCATAAAATATTCACTTTTACTGTTACACATCAGTGTTCAATGACGGGCCCCATCAAGAATAATTCACAGAATACAAAATTTTGAAGCATGAGCGCACTAGAAAGCATAATCTTTCAAGAAACAATCAACTGTCTTGCACAATTCAAATCAATTTCAGATTTGCTCAACGTGAAAATAACCTGAATTTTACACAAACAATAGAGACCCTACAAATTGGCTTTGCATGAAAATAGAGACCCTACAAATTTTTATTCATTATTCAGACAATTTTGAAAATGTGATATTTCTCATAAGAAAGAGTTTTTATTATCAGAATTCAATTTCAAACAGTTCTGCCCTCTCTCAACTTTCTGCTGCAAAAGAATTGCCTCAAATAAGCACACCTACTTTCACCAAAGGAAAAACAAAAAGTAACTAAACAATTCCTTCAATCCATATCACAAGCATAGTTAAACTAAACTACAACTCTTACTAATAATAACTAATAGTAACAGATTCCATGTAACATATAACAGGTATTAATGATTTCCAGAACTATCGCTCTCAAACATGGAAGTGGAAAAATAAAATTAAATGTTTAAATAAGTATGCTTTAAAATAATATTCTTGCAATTTAAAGAGCACGAAATAAAAGAACTAGTTTATACCTCTAAACAAAATCGCCCAATTTAAATCCAAGAGACAAGCCGAGAGAAGGTAGACGATTGGGTGACGGAGAACGAGACACTTGATCCCAAAATTTAAAGGGCGAATCAAGTGCGATAAAACGCGATTTTATCAGACAAAAACCTATGTTCCCCGAAGCCGTATCACGCACACAACGAAGGCAAAACTTTTTTGGAAACCCTAACCCTAGATTCTAGAAGTTCGTCCGAAACACAAAATTGACCACCGAACCGAACAAAAACGGATTATTTAACAACGAAAATGTCTATGTCCCAAAGAGATCTATAGATCGAACAAAAATACTCGCGAATTGGTAGAAAAAGGGGGAAAAAAATCGAAGCCTCGGAAACCTAACAGGATCGAAATATTCAACAAATACAGAGCCGGTCGAGATCAAAAGACGGAAACACTTAAAGCAGAATCAGTAACGATTACGACGACGCACAAGATCCACAGATCCAGGATAAAAACGGAAATTGTCGAAACCCTAATTCTGAAACCTGATTTACGGAACGGTAATAACGAAAATTAGGATCAATCGATAGAGAAAGACGAGAATTAATCGAAAAACAAAATTAATTTGGATATTGAAAACAGAATCGGTAGGAGATTCAGGCTCGTAAAAAAGAGATTCGAATAGGAAAAGTCGACAATTGGTAAAGCTCGGGTTCGCTTTTTTGTATCCGGCGGTCCGAGGACAGAACCAGGGTATTAACCACCGGAAACCCTTTTCACACCGCAATCCTGAATCACCAAAACTAGCCCGCAATTGTTGACAATTACATTAAATGCCCCTACGTTGTTTGCTCTGATTTTGGTCACGTGAACGAAAGAACGAACTACGAAGGCGGATGGAGGATGTCTTGTCGGAGAGTTTTAACGCGTGGTATATTATGAGGAGGAATGTTGGCGTACATGCGCATGTACAGGTCTGGTGGGATAGCTAAATACAAGGAACCATGTCAAAAATCTGTCAGAAGTCTACGAGAGACCCTAATTTTTTTTTGTTGGAAAATCTGCTATTCCAACAGTGACTGGGGTGTGGAGAGACTATATCAGCTGGAGCCCACGCTGGAAGATCCGTTGGTCCAATAGTGAGTGGGTGTGGATGTCACATACGTATCACTTCCACTCACTCTTACTCGAGCGGATCTTCCAACAACGAGCTCCAGCCGATTTCAAGTCACTCTACACTCGCCCATTGGTTTTGGTTTATTCCGGAGAAAAATTATTTTTAATAATACTTCTTGTTGATAACCAAATTCAATCATCTAATTCTTGAAAATTAGAAAACAGTGATATTTTAAAATAATTGAGAATGAATGTCATCTTATTATTCAAATAATTTCTTCCAAAAAAATTGCCCTTAAAATACTTGTAAGCAATGTTGATAACCTATTTTATTAAGGGCATTTTTGGAAGAAATTCTATTTGAGCAGTAAAATAATATTCATTCTTAATTATTTATAGCTAATTTCCAATTACCAAGAATTAGGTGACTGAATCCGGATTATCTTCAACCTCTCAAAAATTTGAATGTACGAATCACACTTCGATGCATGGCGCTGCAAAGAAACGACTTCCGTCAATTTGGTAAATCCACCAAACGATCAGCCACTCTTATCTTCATAAGAAGTTGAAGTGCCGATTGAGGTATTGCAAACATTTGATCTTTCCCAAATTCACAAGCTTTTGACGCAAGCAATGCTTGAATATGCAGCTACTTATGTATGTACATGCAAATGACAAGCAAATGAAAGCAATCATTTACACGTAGGAGTGAATGATCATACATTTATTCCAAATAAAACATAAATCGGATGGATGGACACCGAAAATCGCTCTCTCCTATACTCAGAAATCCTGTGAGAATAAAGCTCCAAAAGAATATAGCTATCCGTTCCCCCAGCACTTGCATGGCTTTCACTTTCAAGGACCATCTTCCTGCAAAATCCAAACAAGCAGAAGTAAAAATTCAGTGATGAATAAAAAGGTAAAGTGAACAAGAAAGAGAAAATAACACAAAAATAGCATAGAATTGAGCTTATGATAGAACCCTGTATAAACGGTGAGAATTAAAGTCCTGAGAGTTTGCTTTTGAATCTTAATCGAGTATTCAAGCCTTCAGAACATGAATCATATTCTTGAAAACAACACAACCAAGCATGAAGCTGTTTGCTAAACATAATCAAGACATGTATTTTTTTAATTCTTCCAATAATGGAGTGGCAAGATCATGAATTCATTGAGAAATTAGGTTCGGTAATGTAATCTTACATAGATTATCATAGATCAACACCCTCATCAAGGCCCTTGGAACTGATCATCACATTTGAATCAATCTGCTTGTCAAACTTCCTTTTCCTCCGTGCTTCGAACTCTTGGAACCCATCCATCTAAACATAGTAAGTCAAAAATCAATAAGCAAGAAATATATCATAAAAACCACATTGCTTAAATTCAAAAATGCCTCAAGCAATTTGCAAGATAACTGCAACTTGCCTCCTGGAAATCAACCATTGAAATGGGATTGTCATGAAGGGAAATATTTTGCAAGGCCCTGCAGTCCTTCAGTAGATTTTGCGGCATCTGTCCAATATGATGCTAGCAGTATAAGCATCAGGATTATGGAACCCTCTCGTATATATGATAATATTATTGAAACTTAAATAAAAAATCCAAAGACCAATAAATAAATAAAACCTAATACGCCTTATCAGAAGCACCTTCCTAAGTCTTCAACCTATATGCTTAAACCAGCATAATCTACTTTCCTTAGACTCTCATATTTGAGCTACTCCTTAATACTTATGAATTGTTCATTCCTAGCTTTATCTTACATAATCTTAGCATATATCCATCTCAACATACTCATATTAGCAATATTCATCTAATAAACGCATTGCTTCTTTACTTTGTAAAATTCAGCTCCATTTTAATAACAGTCCTATAAATTTTTCCTTTTTCCTTGAGTGAAATACATCAATCGCATAGCATTTCTTTTCCACTAAATTAATCCATTCATTCTATATGCAACATCCTCGTCAAATATTGTGAGAGATATACAGAACAAGAGTTGATAAAGGAAGTCGAATTTTTTTTTTTTTTTTGGAATCAAGCACAAAACTATTGAATTCATCACAAAACAGTAACATAACAATTAATACCAAATATTTGATGTTTAAATTATGATGCAATCATGCAAAGAGTAATTTTGAATTAACACAACTGTAGCAATCAAGAAAGGATTGGAGAAAAAAAAAAAAGCAAGTCATCATTCAATAGATAAATACAAAAATTAAACAGTGAATAAATGGAGAGGGAAAAAAAGGAATATTAAAGAACATATCTACTACTGATATAAGTGGTCAATGAAACACAATATAATTTGAAATACCTGACGTATATTATTATTGTTTAATGACAGAGACTTTAGGTGAGTTAGATTGCAAATTGATGAAGGTAGATCTCCAATAGAATTACCTGCAAAAACAAATTAAAATCTTAAAATTCAGGAAGAAAACATGGGAAAAATACCAAAGATTTGTATAATATCTTACCAAAAACTAATGAAACCATGACATGGTGGAGTAACTGGCATAAGAAAGAAAAAAGCACTCCTGAAGGAGACTCCGAGTATAAGGTGCAAAGCCATGCCAAAAATGTTACCAGCCTCGTTTCCATGCCTTTGGATTACAGTGTAAACCAACCAACATAGTTAACTATGGCATCAGTCTAAAGGATCTCATGGTGTCAGTTTGTAGAAGACTAACTCTTCTATCACCAGAATCTGCAGAGGAATCACATTTAAAGCAGGTGAGGTTGCTAGTATGAGATATTGGGAGGATCTTCCATGTGACAGTCAAATTCTCAGCACTTCCTTGGTCATACATTACAGCGGAAAGCTTGGACTTTAGAATACTACTACAGAACAAGCAGGTACTTTTCTCGGAACACTCCTCTCGGGCACAATTTCCTCAAGAGGGAGATAGATCCAATGTCTTCTCTTCTGTTTTCCGTCCAATCAATGGAAGTGGGAGTTGGTGAAGACAGTCAGAAATATAGGTAGGATATCTTCAATGAATTCTTTTCTCTTACCTCTTATTTCGAGTCAAGAGAAGTTTGGCCTTTCTAATCCAATTTGGAGCGTTCCCACCTAAAAGGCTGGCTTCCTTCATGTGTACATCCCTTGAAGAACTTCTTATGCTTGTTCACAAGATTTCTCAGAAGTGGACAATTCCTAGACAATTTACTATAAATAAAATCAAGTCAAAGTCAGTAATTCATTCTCTAATTCACTGTGAAGTAGCTCACTGAGTCTTGGACTTCCTTGTCACTTGATTTAGGATACCCTAGGTAATGTTAGATGATCTCAAAGCAACCCTTTAAGTTAGGGTTCGGAGTAACATTGAATGAGAGCGTGCATCCTTTGGCCATGTCTCAGAGTCTTTGGAAAGAAATCACAAGCCCTATTTTTGAAGGAGTGAATCATGAGATGGATGCCATTTCTAGTACAATATCACTATTATTCCAATGGGTGTCTGTCACCCCATAAGAACATTAGATTTAATAGAATAATTTTGACATTAGAGAATAATGCTAATCTAACCCATTTCATGATTATAATGTGCTCAATTAACCACCCAACAAAATTATTTGTTACAAACAACACCTTGTTGCATCAAAACATATAAATGTTGACTAATCTGGCTAGCGTTGAACTTGGTAAAGTGAAATGCTTGAATTACTGAAAAATGAGACTATTCCAGAATACAAACTGGATGCTGAGATTATGCATTGAATATCTGGAAGTAGGTAAAAAATCAAAAACAAATTTGCAATTGTTCCAAAAGAAATGACAAAAAAGACATGATGAGCTAGGACAGTCATTGTATGAGGTCTACCCATTGCTAGATGCAGAGCCTTGGGGATAGAAATTATTTGAATCTTGTCAAAGATTGATTGGCTTGGGGGAGGGCGTCTTCTACTATAATGCTTAACCTGGTGTCTACTCTTTGAATACTTGTGCTAGCCCCTTTATCTCCTCTCTTCAATTTCCTTTTTACTAATAAAAAAAATATAGGCAGCCAAATTGACTCTAAATAAAAATAATTAAAAAGCTATTGTAGAAATATAAAATACTTTAGATAAGACAGAATAGTAAATGGTTACGAGTGTTTAACTAGTCCTATAAATTATAACTCCAATGGTGTATTCAGCCCAAAAAAAAAGCCTTGATGTCCATAGAATTAATCAAAATTTTCAAGAAACACTGGAAAAAATTACAAAACAGAGAAATGCTTTATTCCAACAAGTTGGGATCAGCTACATGTATCTTGTTGCTCCATCCCTATCTGTCAAAATCACATATTTAATTATATTACGAGAATCCAAATCTTTTCTAACTAATTCCATCCTGTGTCTTTCTCTGTCTTCTTCTCACCCTCCCAGATCCTTTAACAAGTACCTTATTACACCTTCTCATAACTGCCCCTCTAGGTCTTTGTTTTATATACCTAAACCATCTTAACCGACTTTTATTTATCCCCAATTTTAGAAACACCTAAAGATCTAGATATATTCAAACTTTGCCTAATTTTTCTTACCATTCTCATACATCTATCTCAACTATGCTCATCTAATGCACATGTTGCTTCTTTACTCCCAACATTCTGATATACATTATAGAAGGATTGGCGTCTCCCTTGTAATTTTCTTTTAGCTTGAATGGAACACGTCAATAATTTAACACTCCAGAATCACCTTTTCACCAAAAATATAGCCCAAATTTTAGGTACAACATCCTTATCAATGTCCCCTTCATATGCATAACTAATACAATATAACCCAATTAACTGTTCTTAGGAACTTCATGATTCCCCATTCTTACAGTTGCTTTAGTGCTATTTGTGACAAAAATTACATACCTCGGCCTTTATTTGATTTTTATTATAACCTTTTGATTCCAAGGTAGCTGTCCATAACTCCTAACTTTTTATTTATTCTGCTCTAGTTTGTTCAACTAAATCCACATCAAGTGAGCACCACATGGTAGACCTAGAGAAAATCCAATAGGTATGTGCCCCATCAGTCCCTATAGCATCAATAGGTGATTATTCAAAGGATAATATCGAATCACCATCATGAAAGGGTAATTATCACATAAACTTTTCATGGTTCTAGTGCCTATCCCAAATCAGGAAAGCAGGAGGCCTTTCACATCAACTAGATGATCAAAACAATGCTATGGTGTCCATACAAGAAGAGAGAGCTAAACCTATGTTAGGTGCTACTCTACCATTGAACAGTTTATTATGTGGCATAAGATTTTCATTGGGGGTTTATTGCTATGAAAGCTTCCTGTTTGTATTTTGCTCTATAGTAACCACACATATTGACTACTTTCACTATTTTTTTATAATTAGAAAAAATTAGTGGAAGTAGTCAAGGTTTGTGCTTCCTCAAAACAAGTAATTGAGGAAGTATCCGGAGGGCATGTTAGTAATCAATTAAATAAAAAACTATGATGAGGTTAATAAGTAAAATATATATTAAAAGCATACCAGCTAAACTAGAACTTACATTAAGATATTATATGGAAAACATGGCAAATATTTCCCAAATTATAAAAAATGAACTTCAAGAGGGGAAAAATGCCTATATTATTGTGTGCTTTGTACTACTAGATTAAGACTGATTTTCAGCCAAGAATATTTCCTTATTAGGATAGAATAAATGGTGGGTCAGTACATCTTCTTGTGTCCAACATCACCCCAAATACAAAGGCAGGATTGGTTGGAACTCTGGTTAATGTTGTCACACTCTCACGCACCCTAAATGTTTTTCTGGTGCTTTGAAAAAGGTAACTGTGATTAAAGTCGAAAAATTAGAGATGAAAACAGCAATAACAATCATAATGGACGGTATTTAAGTTACCATTTGCTTGTAGTTCTTCCAGTGAGAAGCAGCTCCCAATTGATTCAGGAAGGAACTTCAACTTGTTATCGGATACATTTAACAGCATCAGCTGCATTATCAAATAATTCATATTAGGTGCTGCGATTTCACTTCATATTCATTTCAGAAATTTTGAAGTGCTACAAATTTATGAAGTGTGACTCAGAGGATCAGAAATCAAAAGAAAAGAGAGAAGTACAGAGAAGAAACGCAGGTACAGGTACTGATTTGGAAACTACAAAGAGAGAGTTCAAAGATCCCCCTCAAGTCTCACTAACTATCTTCAGTTACATGAAATACGCCATAAGCATCATATTCCAAGTTAAATGTGTGAAAATTGAAGTTTCAGTACCACCAATATCTATTCTTAGGTACAAACATGACCACCTTAGCCTTTCTACCTCTACCATTTGATCAATAACAAAACAACATTTCCAAAAGGGTGGGGAAGAAATACCTTTAGCATATTGTCATGGGCTTAGAAATGCCCTTGCCTTAACCCGTGCAGCTCTTAGGCACTCGACCCTTTAGACGTGCTAAGTAAGCCTAAACCAACTAGAGAGATTACTCAAGAGAGGGAGAGAGGAACACACTAAAAGAACTTGTATTTCACTCAATGTTTTCTGGATGATTACAAATGAGGGCTCCACCCCCTTATATAGGCTTTCCACCTCCTTAATGGATGGCTGGGATTAAAATAATCCAACGGTGGAGGTTGGATATCTAGAATCCTCCACGTAAATATCTAGATATTTACATACAAGGCTTCTTGGAGAAGCTTCCCTCATCTTCTAGAGAACTCCACACTTCTCTTGTATTTACAATTATGTAAAATTCCCTAAAAGTCTCTAGAAAGCTTTGAGCACTCCTTTCATCTAGGCTTCCAAATGTGTGTCTACATGGCATTGAGCATGCTCCAACTTGGTGGGTCGTGACAATATCCTTGGGAGAACCACTAGTATGATTACCACCAGCTAAAGAGGGAAAAGGTCATAAAAGGCCCAAGTCAATGTGACCAGGATAGAAATCATCATTTTAAAAGGTGTGTGAGGCTTACATCTAAAAGGCCCACTTCACGACAAGGCTCAAGAAAAATGTCTCAAACTTAAGAGTGAGGTTCACATGAGGTTAAGCCTCGCTTCTTCTGTTTATTCGACTTGTGCCTTCACGCATTACTAAACTTAGTTTCATCTCATAAAACTGTTAAATGGTACTTATTTTCTTTGAATATTTCTAAACTAATACTTCTTATATTAGTCAGACATAATTAGGATTCATAACTATTGTTAGGATCTATTTGACATTAAATTTGGGCATGAACTTGCAAACCTTTCCTTGAGTCCTTTATAAGTTTTATACTTTATTACTTATATATTTATTTATTTAGTACAAATGCTAGCTTGAAATGCTTATGCCTGCATTGATCATGTAAAATACCTTGCTTAAGGCCTTCACAATTTAAAGTTGTGATAGAAATTGAATGAGACAATAAATAAAATTCATAAATAAACTATAATAGTCATAATAACATGATATCAGCAAGCTTCCTATATAATGTAGATATTTTGAACCATAGGGATCATATGTCAAGAATAACCAAAAGGTCCCAAACTTTATAAAGTTGGCTAAACATGAGTCACTAAATGTTTCATTCCCACAGATCATTAGCGCTAAAATTTGGGAAAACAAATAAATGAAAACAATTGTTGGTTGTTATTAGTGTTTACAGTTTCAGTGAATTTTTATTTTTTTTTAGTTGACGATGCATTTCACAAGAGCAAAGTTGCTAAAATGCATTTTTGGTGATTTTGGTGGCGTGTTGAGTGAAACAAGGGGAAACGAAAATTTCTTCAATTTTCATTGGCAAAACGGGGCAACGTGCGGCACGTGCCGCGGAAATTTCCCCAAAATAAAAAGAATCCCAATTTTTGTCTTTTTTTATTTTTCCAGTGTTTCAGCGGCACACCGTTTGTTTTGTGCGATGGGCTGCCCTTCGACACTGAAACGATAAACCTTGGTTGTTATCAATCTCAGCGATATCATGAAAAAGTCATAATCCAATCACAACCAAAACAATTACTGATTAAAACGTCAAGCCCTCAAAAGAAGTCATTAACAATGATAAAATATGGGAAGAACACATATAATGTGATGGTGCAGGATGGTGGGACATGCAACCCAAGAAAAGAGAAACAAAAATTTTTCAAAATAGAAGAAGGACAAGTATTAGATGGAAAAGATATATGATGGTATTGTGGATACCAAGAGCCTTTGAACACCAAGATTTTATTATCAAATGGATGGACTCAATAACACCCACCAACATAACCATAAGATTTTTTTTTCCATCTAATATAGTAATATGTACTTGTACCAATTAGTGAACCTAAAAGCAATTTATTAAGAGGAGCAAAACAAAAAAGAGGAAAAGTAAGAAGAAATCTTCCATAGTGCATCCTTCAAAAAGGTAACCTCATAAAGTAACCCTTTGGTAGGACGCAACCTTCCAAAATAAAGGAAATCTTTCAAAGATAAATATTATAATAAAAAATTATTAATTTGGCAAGTACTAAATTACAACAAAATTTCAGAAATTTTGAGATTCTGTTTCAATTACTGTGCATTAAAAAAGTTTCAATAACCAAAACATTTACAAAGTTTCCAATATTATGATGGAATTAAGAAGAAATTACGTAATTTTATTTTACTTCGACAAAGATGGAAGTTGATGGCAAACAAAGACTCAAAATAGACTATATTTCTACCACCCATTTAAAAGGTATCATCCTTGCTTCCTGTCTAGGACAGAATATCATGTGATGGCTAGCTGGATGTATTTACTCACATTGCGCAAGCTCCCTATAGTTTCAGGCAAGCATGTTAATAAGTTTCCTGAGATGGATAACTGTTGAAGCCTCACCAGCAAACCCACTGGACATAGAAAATGTAAATGGTGGTTAGAAACAGGAATATTGCAATAGTGCTGTGAGGAAAATGAGTATACAAATACATGCAAACTTATAAAAAGACAAATTAAAATATCAAATTCTATTAAACATCCCTATTAGTTATGTAGATAAGCAAATTACATTCATCAGGCAAACTAGTGATTCGATTCCCATCAAGGGTAAGAACTTTTAGAGACTGAAGCTTCCCCAGGTTCATTGGGAGGAACTCGATAAGGTTATCAGCTAACACCTGAAAAGATTAAACAAAATTAAATAAGAGTTACTCTATCAAATTCTCAAATCTCCCTAAAATTTTTACTAAACCTGGTTCCAAAGGCATTTCAAACTCATTACAAATCATGGAATTTGAGAAATTACAGGTGAAATGAGAGGTGATATCATAGACAACGGATTACAAGTCCAAAAAGATTCTTTTTCTTTTTTGAAATATCTTGTTTGAATGAAATAATTTAATATATAAATAAACACAATTGCAATTCTTACCAACCGCTGCATATTGATTAATTTGCTGATTCCCATGGGAATGTCAACTGCAAGAAGGAAAGAAAAAAGAATGGAACTCAACATGCCGGTTATAATAATGGCCACCAACAACAGAGAAAAATATTATTATTGATGTAACTTCTGAACAAACGGTATTTCATAAAATCTTATATTATTTTATTCCAAATGAAGGATCCACCAGACTGAGAAGAAAGACTAAAAAAAAGAACTCAAAAGCTATATAGAAGCAAAAAAAAAAGGTTGCATTTAAGCCTAGCAGAAGCACTAGTTCAAGTGCTTTTTGAGAATATTTCCTGTAAATTTGTAGCAGCAAACCTAAAACAATCAAAACAGTAAAACAAGAGAAATACAAAGACATGATGGGCTTAATGTTTGCATGAGTAAATGGCCCTAATTAATAGTTGCACAAGAAACAGAAGCCTTAAGCAATTTACATTTACAAGAGCAAATGATGCTATGGCATCCCTTGACACAATTTATAAAATCAATGAGCAGCCACTTAACAATCAGAGAGTGAAGAGGAGAAAGCCTTACCTATTTTATTGTGAGTTAAATCAAGAGTCCGTACAGATCTATCGAGGTCAAGAACTTCATTTGGTAATGTCTGCTCAATATAGCTTTGAGGTCAGTACACCAATAAAATTGGATAAACCAAAACAATTTAAATTAATAAGAAAAAATAAAGATACATGTCAAACTAATCTGCTTATAGGTCATAATTTGCCTGTAGATGACATATAAAACTCAAAAGGATTCTCCCTCCAAACAGATAACTAAAAGAGAAAACAGTTGACAACCTCAGCGCCCAAAGTCAAAGAAATAGCATTTTAAGACAAAATCATATCTAATCATGAACAAATAAAGTGAACAGATAAAAAAATATCACAAAATTTTTTCATCCAACTATAATCACAAAATGACTTAAATGAGGTTTGACCTTTTATCTTTATATTTCAGTTTAACTGATAGAAAAGGTATCATAATTTTTCTATCCTTTATGCCAGCAATTCAACAGCTCTATTTTTAATGACTGGTCCATTCCTATTATTTAACACCAACCATATAAACCACTGTTTCCCATTATGGAGAGTTTAGAAAGGCAGCCCAGAATGGAAAAATGGAAGGCGTTCAAATTTCTGAAACTTTTTATTTATTTTTTTTCCGCCTAGGTAATACCAGAGAATCTAAAGAACTCTATGGAATAAAGGATCAAGGCTAAGATTTCCATCAGAAAATTTTCAATTTCATGTGTCTCAATTTGAAACTAGACCATGATACCAGAAATTAGAGAGCGACGATTTCAGCCCAAAAGTAATGCACATTGGCTAAGACTTAATGTATTTCATTGAGAACGAAGTAAGTTTGATTTATTTACTGGCAACACAATAGAAAATATTTGCAGACTGCACTTATTTTAATTTATTTCATCATATTCCCCATTTTACTCCAAATTCAAACTCCTAGGATGATTTTTTTTTTCTCATTACAAATTTAATTCTCAGATTTTGAAGATATATTCGTATAATGAACTATGAAGCACATTAACCTGATTTTGGGGACTATTTTTGCAACATGAACCTTCTATATTCTTTAACTAAATGAATGCCTTATGTTTGTTTTACTATGTCTACTTCTTTGTGAGATCACTTCATTATTTTGGCACAATTTCTTAGATAAATGTGCGGAAATTGCTTAGAATGCAAACATTTTTCCATGGTTATAGGATTTTAACTGATGCCTATAAAGCATTTGGATATTTTAGCATTATTCCCTTTCTCTTTGAATTTATACAACAAAAGTTTTGCAGAAAAAAAATTATTGATATTTTCAGAATTTTTTGGAAAGTAAAATTTGGATTTATTGATGCATATCAGTTTGACAGGGGTCAAACGACTCAAACCCAATAAAAGACCAAAATTAAAAGCATGGAATAAAATCCCAAAGTATATCTCAAAGGATAGCATTTTGGCTCTACAATGCACGTGGAAATTCATTGATCACAAATATTGTCCAAATGAAACAGCATAACAAAAAGCCCATCTGTGAACTTATATCAAATGAGGTTTCTCCTCATGTTAAGTGTTAACTCAACTGGCACCTAATTTGGATTCTAAATTATGCTTCCTATAACAACACTGCAAAAGGAAAGAAAAAATTCGACAGTCAATTTATTGGTTTTATTATCACATGAAGCACGAAAATATTCATGTCCTTAAATTTTCCGTCCTATAAATTTAAATAAATATATAGGTGTATATATCTAAATACAAATACACATATGAATGCCCATGCCTATGTGCTTCCTTTTTTAGCCACATTACGTAATTCCCATGTCATCCAAGCAGATAGACATACCTATTACATGGGAATGGACTCCAAGACTAGTCCTCTGCAAATGGATGACACAAGCAACTCAAACAAGTGGCCTTTACCAACATATACACACAGTCACGCAAATATTATGCACCAACATATGTATGTGTCTGTTTGTGTTCATGTGTGTGTGTGTGGAGAGATAGAGAACCATGAATGAAAGCTTAATGATCAAAAGACATAATAACTACAGTAGCGATAAACTTTGTACAATTCAGTAGAAGGGAAAGAATACATTCAAATGCAACGGGTGGACACTGAACAGCAAAGGTGATAGGTATATATATATTATAAAAAAACAAAAACAAAACCAAACGGCCATGAGATGGACGGTGGATATGAAATGCAAGTATTGATTACAAAATGAGCTGAATTGGCCATATCAATGGTCTGTAATGTAAGCATTACATCTGCTGCAACAGTATTCCAAATTTCCTACTATTCCAAGGTTTATCTATCAAACTATCATAATTGAATGTAGTCTTATTGTATTTGGCGTCAGTAATGTGAACGTAAATTCCAACATAGAGATTTTCCGCGGAAATCTGTCGGTTCTAAAAAAGCCAAATATTATTTGTTTGATCATTGTTGCTAAAATTTCCAAGCTCATTAACATATGGACCTTCATTATCTGTCTGTCAAATAGGAAATTACACTTACAAATAATGATTACTATATTTCCGACATGAATTTATAAATATTTATTCGTATATGAGTGTCAAACAGCAACAGTTCTACAATATGATGATTATTAGAAATAGTGTTTGGTTAGTTCTTTGGTGATATTATCATATATTCATTTAATTATATCATGTCGTATATATGTAGATGGCACTCTGAAATCATAGTCTACTAGTATACCATGACATGATAAATCTCCACTCCATTTTTTGAGAAAATTTCCTCATTCCAGTAGAAGTCTGCTACTTAAAAAATAAGAAACATAGATATTAAGTAAAATTTATAAGAGTTATTTCCTCTCTCAATCAGGTAGGTAACTCCATCTCTAAGGCTGTGTTTGGAATTTACTACTGCTTTCTAATTAACTAAATGCTTTTCTTTAAGCAGAAATAAATAAAAACTACTCCTTTAAGAAATGAATAACGCAGCCCAAATAAAACTCCACTTAAATTATTTATGATAGACAAGGAAACGTGAGATTATTAATATCAGAAAAATATTTAAAATAAATAATATAATTACCAACCATTAAAAAGGTGACTATAATGACTGACCATTCTACAAAAAGTCAACTTCGTATCGTTCTCTTCTCCTTGCTGTCTTGTTCTATTTTCCTAGTTTGCACCTTTCTATAGCAATTATTTTGTTTTTTTTTTTTTTTTTTCAACTGCCTTTCTTCTTTTTTTTTTTTTTGGGAAAAGGAGTGGAATGAGAAAGCATGCAATGTCATATATACTAATTAAGTAATTAACCAAGGTCCCCATCAGCCTTGGTGGCTTGAGTGCCCCTCTTCAATGGGATAATCATGGGATCAAGTCCAATTACGATGCTATTTTCAGTTGGAAGGCAACCATTTAAGTATATGTTTAACAGGCTAAGTCCATGTGCTAACTGCTAACAGTAAACAACCAGGATTAGGCTACTAAGACCCTGAAAACACATACACACAACCATATAGAAGGTTGAGGTTTGTGAACTGCTTATCAATAGCCAAATATAAAACATATTTTAGCATTAATTGATTGTTGTAATTTGATTCAAATTTTAAGTTTGTTTTTAATCTCTTCTGTCCCATATGAATTTTTCTTGTAAGATCTTGTAACGTGGTTTGAAAAAATTAAAATCTCCCTCAATTCTCACTAAAATTTTTGGAGATAGAAGTTACCTAAAATTCCAAATTAGTAGTTTATAAGAGCTTCATTCCACTTTTAAGAATGAAGTGTTGAAATTGCAGTGTGACATAATAAATAGGAGTGAGCCAATAAGGACTTCTATCTAGGGTGCTTTTCATGAACAAGAGCAGCTGCCACCACCGCCGCCGCCGCCTGGCCAACCAAGTCAGTTCATTGTCATAGTGTGGTGCACTATGGTTTGTGCAAGCATCCTTTTAAGTAATAGACACACTTATATTTTGTGTTAAAAGTAGCAATCTAATTAACTGTTTAACGGTTAAAAATGGTTTTTAACCGTTAATACTTTTGTTTAACATCTACTTTTCTAAGTCATTTATGTCTTTTTAGCCTGAGTAGACAAAGTGAATAGGTATCATGAACATTCAGAAGGGTGCTTTGATTTTTATATATAGGAGTCAGTTCCTACATTCCATTTCGTCACCAATGTTCTGCAGTCTCCTCTCCTCTTGCTATCTTCTCTTTCGGTAACATTTGTGCTGCTGTTCTGTAATCTCTGCGCTGCTGTCAAATGATGTATTTGAAGTTTACAAACCTGAAGACGTGCAATACAGCCTATCATGCCGAAAATAGTTGTTAAATCCTGTGGACCAAACAACATGCAACTTTCTGCAATAAGAGATTACTTCCTAAGGGGGCATGGTGGATTTTAAGGACAGTGAATTGAATTGCATTCCTCAACTATATTGGTGACTCTTCTGTCTTGCTCTGTTTTACTTGTAGTTTCCAACGTCGAGAATTGCTTTTTATCTAATATTTATTAGTTTATATGCTCAGTCCGCATTAAGAGATCAACTAGAATACTTCTCACAATGTACTAAACAACACAAAAATTGGTTGCATTCAAAATATTAACAGCCAAACCTTGGAATTTAGCGATCTATTGTATTCAGAAGTAAAAGGAAAAATTTAAAACTTCACACAATAACTATAACTTGTGTTAACAAGCTGAGGATTGATCATTTTTCCTGTAAATACAATGTTAAAAGTAAATTTAGCCATAATCCAATATAATTGAGGAGCATCCCTGGACCATAAAATCACAATAGAGCTGTTAACCTGTAATATTGAATCCTCAGATAAAATATCATGTTTCTTATCCTACTTCATATCGGAATTCAGATGAAACTAGCATTTTTTCTTTTCAAATTGGAATAACGTAAACGCATAACACCAAGAGAAAGACATCTATAGTTTTTTCTGCTCCGATTAAACAAGAAACCAAAAACGATTAGTAGAATTACAAACTGAAAATAACCTTCAATTTGCTATCCCTTAAAGCAACAATGCCTGTCGATCGCCATCGAGCGATCCGATTACTTCTGGAATCTGCGTTTTTGCTGAAACAGGATCCCATGATCGAATCCCCGATAACAAAAGCAGAATCAGAGGATGAATTTCATGAAAAAATCCTTGGAATTCTCACGTTTGGGACAGTCGAAAGGGAGCTCTGGAGATGGGGGCTCTGAAATGCTCCTCGTTTGAAGACTCTGACAAAGGGCGCGTTGGCTACTATTTGGCGTGCGCTGTGTGGAATTAAGGTTAATGACTTAGGATTTGACGGAACAGAATTGGAAATTGCATTAAATGCGACGGATTTTCTTGCCTGTTATATGGCCCACGAATCGGACGGTACGTAAGGCTTTGTTTTGAAGCGTTTGATTTGGAAAGAAGTCGAGAGAGAAAAAGATAGTAACCGAAAAGAAAAGAAGGAAGTAACCTGCGTTACCTGACAAGTGTTTGGTACGATGACAAGTACATCCGCAGCGGAAATAACGAGAGCGTTTCACGTGGAGCCATTCAGTGATGACAGGACGAAATATATAGATGGATGCCAATGTCAGGGCCCACACATTCAAATTCCATCCCTAAAACCATCCGATTTTGACTCGGAGGAAATGCTTTCGAAAATAATGATCGAAAGAACGAATTTAAGATATTTTGACTAATTTATTTATATAAATTTTTGTACATAGCAGTCAACGTTACGAGAGATCGTTTAGTTCATTAGCATGAAATGAAATCATTATATCCTCTTTTTTTAATATTTTCTTTCAAAATCTTTGGGTAAAATTTGTTTTTCATTTTTTATATTGCAAAAGATCATAATAAATGTGTGAATTCTTGCATCCCATGCCTATTTGGGTTGTGAGATTTTCTACCAAAAAAAAAAAATTTTTTTGGGTTGTGAGAAAATGCGTGGAGACCTACGCTTGAAGCGTCCCCCAATAAATTTTTCGAGTCTAAAATGGGAAATGATTAAAATTCAGTCATATGATACAAACTCAAAATCGACTCTTACCACCAAACTTGGTGTTGTTGTTGTTATTAATTTTTTTTTTTGCCTTTTTCTTTAGTTGAAAATTTAGGAGCATTTCTCACGATGATCTTTCTTAGTACCCAAATGTAGCTTGAGATGTTAATATTGACAATAAATTTTAACAGATTTTATTCTTAAGTACCAATTATTCTGACCAAATGAAATAAAGTTATTTCCTTTTCTTTTTTTTTTTCTTTTAAGAGCTAAGAGGCTGTTTGGTATAACTCTTTAAAATTACTTTTCAACTTTTTAAAATAGAAACAACGTAAAAAAGTTCAAAATATTATATTATACTTTGAGAAAAGTTATACTAAACATCTTCTAAGGTTCCGAATACCATATGTGCTGTTGGTTGACAATGGATTTTCAAAATAATTGGAATTTCTAATTTTATTTTATTTAAATTAATCGAACCATCTTTTTTTTTTTACCAAATGTTTTAAAATGGACCCTTGAATCTAATGAACTGCTCCATATATCACAACAGTTTCTTACTTATTATCTTATTGGATGTGTTTACACCCTCTATGGACTGACAAATGAGGAAGGGCCACGTGACATCTACATGGCCTAATTCAACCAAATAAGCCACGTCGACATACACGTAAGTCAGATACTTAACTGGAGCTACGTAAGCACATACGACAATCATTCTCATATTTTTAAAGGATAACGCCACCATCAACATGAAATCAACCATTAAAGAATAGGCGACGATGAGCGAGGAGGTTAGTCGTTCACGATCGTGGCCAAGAAGTTATTTTTCATGAATAGAAAACAACAAAGAAATAACCTTCATGAAGATCGTGCAAAAATGGGATGTTGAGCAACCGTCTATGAATGGCTATAAAAGGCGAAGAAATGAAGAACTCCAGGACAACCTCCATCAAACCGCAATCAGTTATCGTAATTATAATTTGATCATCCATGATCCTTATCCCATTTCCTACACTCAAACTGTAGCAAGAAAGGATAATCTAGGACTTTTCTCACTGCTCCATGTCACAGTGACACTTCAAGCTACTGGTTACTCCAGTTAAGGTAAAGATCCTGCCACCGGCAAGAAGGTTGCGGGCGCCCCTGACTTTTAATCCTATACTCCGATTACGGTTACAGGTTTACGAGCAGCCAGTCTTGAAACCATTTTTAACCAAGCTAAGTGACTGCCAAAACAATGGCTAAGTAGTACTCCTGGGTGAACCTTCGAATTGACTTAGTTAGCAGTTGTCCCCTACTCCTTTTCCTTATACTATGATTATAGCTATAAGATCAGGAGAGGCCGGTCCTGCCGACCTAGTTAGTTTTCTTTTGAGTTACTTGAGGATTTGTTGTAATCAACGGTTGCATTTTGGACAACTGATATCTGAATAAAATACTTCTTTATCATTTACTGCTGCTTTCAAACACGTATAAGAACCCAAATGAAAACCGAACCTTTAGTCTTCATTTTATCGCTTGACCGGTTTTATTACAGGTGACTTGCAGAACGACTAGACCGACTCCGGTTTAGACTCGGACCAGGTACCCGGGGTCAGGATCCGACCCGAAATCTTTGTATCAATTGATACTGGCACACCCACGCAGAAACACATCATCAACATTGCCACGTGTCCAACTTAGCCAAATTTTGGAATAACAGGGTGTTATGAACTTTAAGTCTTTTGCCTTCTTTTTTCTTTTTTATTGCCAAAAAAGATTAATTTATTGAATTGAAAGCATATAGCAACCCTTGACATCATCCTAAATTACGTGAAGAATTTCCCTAAACACCATTTCACCTTATTCGAGAGTCCTACCAGCTAACTTATCAGCGGACTTGTTTGCCTTCCCAGAGGTGAGAAATAACGAAACTAGTCTTTACGTTTGAAGTGCAGAAGGCGAAATATACAAAAGTGAAACGGTAAATATACGAGCTTTAATTAATTGATTTCTAGTTATCAAACAGGGGGTTTTCGCCTAGGAGGATCTAGATCACTTATTCAATGTATCCACTTTAGAGTCTTTGATGATGTTTTTCATAGTTATACTTGTGTACAACATGTCCATTTATTTTCTTCTTCTACGCCTTATAAAGATTACATTGGTCTAGATTACATTGTTAGACCAATGTATAGTTTTCTTAGTTTCCATTTTCCAAGCGTATGGGTGGCTTTCATTATATTTATATTATTTGATCGTTAATTGATTTATTTCTTTCTTTTCTTTTTGTACATTGTTCTTTGGCACTGTCTGCCTGACACATAGCCCTGATTTAGGGGTAGTTGGGAACTTGGGGGTACACTCACCCCACCACTTATGTGCGAAGGGTAGCGCAACGTTTCTAGACTTGTGTGAGCCGCACCATGCAGCAGTTCGGACAACTGATTGTTCGAGCTGGAGGTAGACTCTTGAGCATTTTCCCTTTTATTATGTTGAAGGTGGGAATGGCCCTGATTAAGGCTACGACGAGCCCATAACCTTACTACTAGCACACGTGATACTTTTTTTATGGTTAACTGATTGTGTCGATCAAGCCGGAGGTAGGCTCTTCGGCATTCTCCCTTTTATTATATTGAAGGTAGGAATGGATCCTTGATCAAGGCTATGATGAGCCCAAACCTTACCACTAGTCCACGTGACACATTTTTTATGGTTAATTGATTATGCATCCATTTCTTTGGATGAATCGTTACTTTATTGTGCATCTTCAAATTTCATGGCTAACCTACAAAATCAATTGGCACAAAGACTTTAATTTCATATTCATATCTTGATATACTACCCTTAAAACAATCACAAGTCCCATAACTTTCACACATGGTAACTAGGAAGAGAGAGAGAAGATAGAGAGGGAGTTGCATTGAAATAAGAGGTACATATTTACTACTAATATATAGTCCACGTGTATAATTTGATGTTAATATTTTAGTAGGGAAAAAGTTCGAATGGATATGTGGGATGCAACGAGGTGAGTTAATCGGTTAACCAGTCTAAGTTGCCCCCCCATGGTACAGTTCACATCCTGTAGAACCTTTGTCTATAACTTTATTTGTAGCTTTTAACAAGATTGCTTAAAATTTTATAGATATACCATTCACAATACACATAACATGATCTCAATGCAGGCTTCATATAAGGTTGTAGATAAAGGTTCCTGTGAGACATGGGAAAAAATCAATCTAATGATTTCCTCAATCATCACACGGGATTAAATTAAACAAAGAGTCGCCACCATTCAATCTAGGTGTGAATGGACACCAAAATATTAAATAAGCACAAAAGGCAAATTTTAGGGCAAAATATCCCTCCTAAAAAAAACAACCAGAGATGGGTAAGGGGATTAGGTTATGAATAGGGGAAGGTGTTAGGCACCCCTATTCATCCACACAAGGTGGTTGCCAGGCATTGTTCATGTTTAAAATAAAGAAAAAAAGCTTGCTATAAAAATCACACAAAATCACAAAAAGGACAAAATTGTATGGTTTTTTCATATGAATAGTCTGATTGATCCAGAACTATCAAATATGATCATACCATTCCTAGGGTTTCATGATCAAAACAAATTTGAGATCAAATAAAAAACAATTTAAAGTGAAAAATCCAAAAATCTGGCTTCAAGTCAAAATTCTAGAAATCTAGAAAAATATGATTTTTATAAAATATTTCAAAATTGAACTTGAATAGTCCAGGATATAGATAAAGCCCAAATTTCACGTTAAATCAGGAAATAAAAACCAAAAATACCCTCATTGATGAAGAACATCAAAAGGGGAGAATTGAGACCGTAGGGTCTTCTCTCAATAATGAAAAACAATTTTAAAAACAACTTCATGAAACCCTAGAATTTATTTTCAGGCTTCTAGATTCAGATCTATCATATTGATCATGATAAATCCAAGATCCTAGCCTAAAACCACAAAAATCACGAAAACAGTGCTGTAGGTGCAAAAGTGGCAAAAATCCAAATTTTAGCAAAAAGAAGGGATCTCATGCTATAAACATCATAGATTCATGTTATTCATTCAAATATATCATAAAAAGCATTAAAACATGATCAGGATATTCAAAACAGCCATATTTCACAGATTTGAGCACATGGGGGTCTACCCTACGGATCCACCTGTTCTCCTTTCCCCTAGTTCTCTCTTCACGTTTTACGGCTAGAGAGACTCTTGAGGTATTTAGAGATAGGTTTGGGTACACAAACACAATCAAATGCCTTATTCTATGAAAAAGGAAAAAAACAGATATGGGGTTCTATTCTAGGGATCCACCTGTTCCCCTTTCCCCTAGTTCTCTCTTCACGTTTTACGGCTAGAGAGACCCTTGAGGTACTTAGAGACAAGTTTAGGGATACAAAAACAGATATGGCCTTATTCTACAGCAATAGAGATGATCCTATTACTTCTAGAATTGAAGACAGAAAATAAAAAAGGATAGGGGACTTACCTGGATTGAGCAGGCAGAGCAGCAGGGATTCCTTTCCTTCTCTTGGAGCTTTTGATTCTTCAAAATTTCGTGGCCTTTTGCTAGAGGAGAGACCCTTTATTTATAAGCAGAGCTAGGGGTATGGTTGGTCCAAGGTTTGGCAAGATAGAGTTTCAGTTTGAGTTAAACACAAGATCATGCCAATCCTTTATCCACAAGGATAAATGAGATAATTCGAATGGATAAATAAGAGGATTCGCTTATCCAAGAGAGATATTTGGGTGCAGATAAGGCTCAAAAATCAAAAAGGTAAAATTCGCACAAAGACCCCCGTGCCCGTATCTATATTACGGTCGCGCCCTGCCCGTATTATTAATACGGGCACGCCGTGACCGTATATCAACTGCAGGTATGACCAGTCCGTAAATAAAAGACGGTCATGACCAGTTTGGCCAGATTTTACACTTTTTTGACTTGTTTCAAATCCCAATTAATATTTTCAATTATTTTCTCATTTTTAGTGCAATTTGGGGTGTCTACAGTTCCATAGGATCTCAATTGCCGATGGTAAGGGTTTGGTAAGTGATCAATTCGGTTGGGGGTTAGCATAACCCCATCTCGACCCGCCTCAAACTGGACCTTGCACAATTAAAAAGGCCCCTTCAGAAGTGTGCCTAAAACAATTAACAACTTTCCTAAAATGTTCATTCCCTGAGTAGTTTGGGGTTTCAATAATTCAAGGCTATACTCGTCTAAATTTAATATTTTCATTCAAAATCTAGTGAGTTTGTAACTGTTCCCACTTCTCCACTCCCCATTCCCTCTGTCTATGTGCACTAATGCACGTGTACTCCTACTATTTTTCTTTAAAAACATTCAAATTTTAATTTATAATAGTGCACGTGTACTCCTACTAGTTTTCTTTAAAAACATTCAAATTTTAATTTATAATAGTATAGTATAGCAGGTCATCCCGACCTTACTTCGTTAACAACCCGATAAATTTACGAGCGGCTTTAGCACCGATTAAACCCGCACCCAGCCTAAATCTACGCGTTTTATAACCTGCAAACGAAATGGAACCCTTATTTTATGCTCCCAAGAAATGAGGGGCCCAAATCCCCCAAACAAACCCGTTTCATGGTTTAAAAGTTAAAAACCTAATCTGATCCGCCCAACGGCCCAAGTGGGTCGTGGATTGGGCTGCGCTTTGTTGCTTGCTGCACTGGTATCAAATGGGTTGTAAGAACTGCCTTCTCTCTCTCTCTCGTTTTTTTTTTTTGGGTAACAGAAGAAGAAAAACAGCCTTCTCGATTTGGTTCGAAGTCTTCAGACAACGCTAAAAGAGACAGGAGCAAGCGATTTAAAGTTCTTCATAGATCCTATCCGTCAAGAATCATCGCTGCCTCTCCGCTTCCATTCACTGTCTTTCTCTCTGCGGAAATAGACTCATTCGGGTTGCGACGCTTGTTTTTCGTTCATAGTTTTGTTTTCACGAACCGATCAAATATTCGCAACCCTAGTTTTGCCTCAGTCATCTTGTACGAAGCCCCGAATAAGGGAAATTTAATGTATATATGGCTAGCAGAATAAACGGAGACCCAGTTCTATGCGAAAACTTCTTACTTAGGCTGCGAATTTGAATACTGGTCGACACGTTATCTCTCAGAAAATGGCGGACGAGGGACAGCTAAAGACTTGGGTGTCAGACAAGCTAATTTCGCTTCTGGGATACTCTCAACCCACAGTCGTTCGATACATTATTGGACTGTGTTAGTACCCAAGACTTTTTGTTGGTTTTTATAGTATCTATTTAGCATCAGAACTTCTTATTTCATATCAAATTCAATGCTAATTTCGAAAATAAAATCATTGAATTTGCAGGTAAACAAGCATCTTCTCCCGCGGATGTTGTGGGACGGCTTGTGGAATTTGGGTTGTCATCTTCGAACGAAACACGCGTATTTGCAGAAGAAATTTTCGCAAAAGTCCCACGTAAAGCTTATGGTTTGAATGTACGTCCCTCTGCTCGAGTTCTTGCAATTTTGCGTGCTTATTGTTTTGTGCGTTTCAATTCAATAATTTATATATATAGGACATGTGTATTATGTATGTGGTATGTGAGGCAGCTTTATCAGAAACAAGAAAAAGAGGCAGCCATGCTGGTGAGGAAGCAAAAGACTTATGCAATTTTGGATGCCGATGATGATGATGAAGAAGCTGGTGGCAGTGATGAAGTACCTTCCATTCCGGTTGCATTGGAGTCGAGAAGGGTGGATTCCCGTAAAAAACATTTCAGGAAGAAGATAGAAAGTCAGGACGATGAAGATGATGAGGCATGGATCTGTTTCCTTATTGACAGTATTTACTTCTGTTTGCTATGGTCTTCTGATGCGTTTAAATACTTCTTGTAATTAACCCAGATTTTCTTCTGAATGAATACCATGCTGTAGGTGACCGCAAATGACGACAATGGAAGACGGGTTCGAAGACGCACTTCCGAGGATGATGATGATGACTCTGAGGTACCTCGTTTGTCTGCAAACTGGTTTATTGTTTATTATGCGGGCATGAATTATTGTAGTGGTATCGGTAGCTTCAGTTCTAGATTACATGAAGTGGGACACAATGCTAGTTATTTTCCATACAGTAGCTGTAGTTTTAAATTAAGCTTTAAACTGGAGATAATCATGCTTATTTAGTCTTGGTGTTGGGTTCCTCTCAAGGTTGTTGGTTCCAGCTAGTACTGACAAAATATTACTTTTCTGCAAAAAATGCTAGAAAAGATAAATATTTGCTCCCATGTTTAATAATATAAAAAAGTCAACATAAATAAATAAAGCATGCATGCAGGCTTAAGATTAAATTAGAAAGAAGGAGAAAAGGTATATGTGAAAACCGTCAAATCCATGAAGATTCACATCACTTTAAACCAAAGGTTTCTTCCTCTTTCCTGTGCTCACCTCCACTCCATGACTCTGATTGTTTGTCTTAAAGGAACAGTTAGGGGAGAGAGAGGAGGGGGGGAGGTGATGATGCACAAGGATTTCCTTGGTGACGTTTCATGAAGTTTTCTGGTCAATAGAAGGGATTTTATTTGCAAAAACTAGCCCCAAAATGTGGTTCTACTATAAGTTGCCTACCTAATGTATTTGCTAACTATTTAAGGAATTGGTGATATGCTTTATGGATATTGTGATAATTAACCAGTGTGAAATAATTTGTGCCTTTGCCTATAGGTGTCCCATCGTGCTATTTTTATTTTATCTTACATTACACACATATTTATATTTCATTAATGATAAAAAAGGGTGGATCACATGTCCTTTGTTTCACATAGATTTCTTTTCTAGATGCATTGTGATAATTCATCAATTTTGTCTAGGCTATCAAAATTTTCTTGAATATTAGTAGTATTTGACCCTTCCGTATTTGCATTTGATTATATGACTCCATAAGCTCTCTCTTATGAGAAAATGTCCATACTATCACTTCTTCCTTGACATTCCTTCCAACCTACTAGTTAATTTTTTCTGCTTCCATTGCCTTCCATAGAAAATCTCTAAAGGAACTTTTCTATTTTTGCATGATATTTATTGTAAAGAAAAAGCTTTTAGGATCCGCTGCAATATGAGATAGAAACGCCACAATTAGGGTGGTTTTTTACTCCAAGTGGACATGTTTCTTAATTTTCGTTCTTTGATGAGTAATGAAAGCTTATTACAAAAAAGAGGATATAATTCCTCTTTCGTATAATATTTGGTTCTTTTCAATCATAGGCTTTGAGTGATCAAGTTTATTAGGATTTTTACCTAAAGGCGTGCCTAATATTTAAGAGGCCCCTCAATTATTGTCGATATGAGCCTGCAAAAGCTTCCAGCTCATTATGTCCTAGATCATTCCCTTGATGCCACTCTTGCTTAAATTCGAGCCCGGGATAGTTACAAAGTAGTTGATGATACCTTTTAGATTATACGCTTTTTAAATAAATGGTTATTCATCAAATTATAAAGGTGATGCTTCAACCTTTGCTTAACCTTCTTAGAAGCCTTATCAATGTGAATATTTTATCTTCTAGCTCTGATTCCAATCCACCATCCTGGGAAACTTAGACCGGTTTATGGTCCTTTTTAGTAACCGTGATAGAGCTTCTTATCAGTATCAGTTGATCTGAATAATTAAATTCGGGTAGATTGGTATCCATTTCAATTTTTACATACTAAGTTTCCATTTTTATTCTATGCAGTCAGAAGAAGCCAGATTACGCGACCAAGAAGAGCGGGAACAACTAGAGAGGAACATAAGAGAGAGAGATGCAGCTGGGACACGAAAGGTGTGTGATGAAGTTTAGTTTGCTTTGGTAACACTACATAATTTATGATGTTTTGAAGTCCTGATACATGCATCAAATAGTAGTTTGTTGTTGCCACAACTTACTTAATCAATTTTCGGAAATATTTGATGATTTTGAGTATGTTATTAAAATTTGGGATGGGAAGCAAAAAGTTTGAGTATTGCTTCTCTTTTATCCTTATTATTTTGCTCATTTCATTTTGAATATTTCTTTGTTCTTCCAAAACGTTATTTGTAATTTGAACAAAAAAATTGAAGATGCCAAAATAGGAATCCCATGGCAATCTCTTGGGTTAGAGACAGTGTTTCTATGGTGTTTTTTTTTTCTACCCTGTGAAAATTGTCATCATTTAAATATTACAATGGAAGTTTCCTAGGGTTAGTGGTTTGGCTTCCTAAAATTTTGCTATTATTTCATCTTTATACCACGAGCTTTCATAAGTATAGCAGTGTACCGTGGAAGTTTCCAGGATATCTTCAGTTGGGTCACTTACGATGCATTGTAGAGGATTTTAACTATATATTTCTGCACTGTACACTGTTTGTGTACACACCTTTTTTTTTTCTATTTGGGCTCTAGCCCTCATTTAATAAATTTCCTTATTACTGATAAAAAAAGGAGGAGTTGGTTCTCCAGTCTCCATCTTTTTCTTATTATGATATAATTCTTTCTTTTTTTCTTTTTTTGTGTGCGTGCGTGTGTGGGTTGTGGTGTGTCATTTGTGGTTTAGGAAGTGGGATGGGGGGTGGGAGAAGAGGTGTTTAGAGTCATTTATTTTAGTTTTTTGGGCTATTTTGGGTGATTTCAAATTATATTGGTCAGTGCTGCAGTGATACATGTACTGTTTTCTATAAGCTTTATTTATAAAATTCTTCATTATTCATCAAAAAAGTGGTGCAGTGATATGTGTACCCACTGAAAGTGGAGTACTGGGTATATTTCTTGATTTTTGCCCTCTATGATGCCAATATGTGGAATATTTAGGGGAGCGGAACTGGAAGATATTTAAGTGTCAAGAAATTGATCAATCTAGTGATTACCCAGGGAATGATGACATTGATTGCACTTTCAGTGTGTGGATTGAAGGTTTCCAGTGTGATTCCCATTTCTGATTTGGTGCGACACTGGAAGATAATATTCTCTTGTCAGCAGTGCGGTTACACTTCAAAGTTCAAACTTACTTAGTGAATAGGCGGAACTTTTCATGTGTATTATCTGGGCAACCTAAGACTACTATCTATTGGGTTGTAATTTGAGATCATATTAGGCTGATTATTTATGACTATTCTGGCCCCACTGGGGAAGAGTTATTAGTGGTTGTTTGCCTTGGTTAAAAGTTTTAGAGAGGCAATTGCCTTTGATATCACCATTTTGATTTTGGACGGGGGCTTTAGAACAATTATTTATATCCTGTTTCAAGAACCTCATGGCTACTCCTGGAGATTGGTACACCTTATCAAGTAAGATTGTCCTTTGGCATCCCTGTTAAACTTCTTGTTCTCTGGGTTGCATAGATCAACTAACAACATGGCGGACATCTTAGCCAAGTATCGGACCAGTAGTTATCCTTTATCTTTGGTATTGACAAGTGGATGATATATCATGGGTTCATTGTGATTTACAGTTTGTTGCTTGGGTGTTGTCTGTTTTTTCCTTTTCTTCGTTGTGGTGGTGTGCATGTGTTTGTTTTTGTATTTTCCTATAGTTATTTGATGGCTGTTTTTATGTACTCTCTTGTTCTTGATTCCTTTTGAATTTTCCATTGACAGTTAACGGAGACAAAATTAACAAGAAAAGAGGAAGGTAAGCGTCCAGATTTGAAATTAGACTCCTGAAGAAATATTTTTATCCCATTTTTTGCCGTTGTGATCTGATGCATGCCATATGTCATAGAGGAGGCAATTCGGCGGTCTAATGCCCTGGAGGAGGATGATACTGGAACTTTAAGGTTTGTTGTTTTATCTTTCCACCGGTTTACTTCTTAGTTGTTTATTGATGATGATTCTTTCTGGTCAGTAGACGAATGCTTGATTCTTTCTTTCAAAATTTTTTTTTAATCGAGAAATTGACTGTAGCATCCTATACACAAAAAGTATACAACAGAGCTAAGAATCAAAAGAAATCAAACATAAGCATATGCTTCCATGATTCCTACAACCTTGCAAACCTAATCATTCTCAGAGTGGAGAAATTTTTTTTTCATCTTTTTGTTTCTTTTATTCGTTTTTTATCGACCATGAAGAGAGAAAGAAACTTTTAACTCCCATCCAATTAAAGGACAAATGATAATGTCCTCTTCAGCATACTATCTGCATCATGTTGCCCACACACGCACACAACACTTACGTGCGTGCGCACACACACACACACAAAAGAAAACCGGAAAAAAAATTTCCTAGCCTTTTTCTCCTTCCAGTCAGTCCAAACATGGTCCATTCATGCTTCATTGAAATATTCTGTAAACGAATGTGTCATCTGATGATGCTTAAATTATCTAAATCGGCTTCATATGAAGCTGCCTGTTTAATTTGACTTGGTAAAATAAAAAAAGTCTTTGTTGCTTGCCTCAGTTTGTGATTAACTTGATTCAGAATTTAAATGTTGGAGGAACTAATTGAAAGTATTTCTGGAATTTAAGAAGATTACTTATTTTTTTCTTAGTATTGCTGTCAGAAATTTATAGTGATATTGATTTTGTTAGCTCCGTCCAGTTCCTGAATTTTAATTGTATTTTCTTCTGCAGAAAATTTTCAAGACAAGAATATCTAAAGAAAAGAGAGAAAAAGAAGCTTGAGGAGATCAGGTGAGGAGGAGGTCTCATTCGTAAAAATTTACTTAAGGATTACTTCCTTTATATTGATATTCTGATGTTATCCAAGTATTTTGGCCTGCAAACTTTTTTATGGCTAATCATTTTGTCTCTTCTAATAATATGTCTTGTTAACAATCTCAGGGATGATATAGAAGATGAGCAGTATCTTTTTGGGGGCATTAAGCTTACTGAAGCAGAAGAGCGTCAGCTAAGGTAATTGGAGGTTCTTACTTGGATACACCTTAATTCTGTCATTGTTTATGCAACACTTTTATCTTTGATTCTTTAAGTGGAAGTGGAACCCTCTAGCAGAACCATGAATCTTGACAAGACTTGATCCTGGTGATCTCATAGTGCATCCTGCTGTGAACCATGTGAAATGGCATCAATCATGTTAAACTCTTTGGGTGACATATAATTATAATCCATCAAATTTTACTTCAAGACTGGGAGTTGAATTTGTGAAATCCTAATAAGCTATGCCTTAACATTCTGGATCTCTTCTGTTGAAAAATTACCGGACCATCCAAATCCCTGTTGTATGTGGCTCTGAAGGGGTAGTCTATTCCCTCATCATGAAAGGTAAAATTTAGAATTGGATGGATTTTATTTTTTGCAGGTACAAGAAAGAAATTTATGAGCTTGTAAAGAAATCAGAAGATTCTGATGATATAAATGAGGTACTACAATTGCTATGTGAATCAATTGTTATTTACATCATTCTGCTTGATTCTTGTTGCTTTCAAGAAAAATTATTTGTTTGCAATTGCATGTGCATACGGATATCACTGTTGCTACCTTTTCTCTCTATGGTATCACTCAAGATTTATCGTTTCAGTGCCAATGGGCGTGCCGTCCAAGGCATGAAACAAAACGTTGGAAAAATTGACAAAGACAAAAAAGTAGGGAGTTTTTTATTTTTATTTTGGGAAGTTTCTGTTAAATTTCATTGGCATGCCACGAAAAATAGCCAAAAAAATTTGCTTCCCCTCCGTTTAGCCCTATTTCACTTGGCACGCCAATACGCCGTGAAAAATTGCCAAAAATTCAAACTGGCTATTTTCCGACCACGAAACACATTGTAACTTAAAAAAAAAAAAACAATTTTTTGATCGAAACTGTAAACCATGGTGTCACTATTTAGGGTTGATTACTGGTCAGTGCGGATAATATCTGTTTTCTCCAAATAAGGGAGTGGTTTCTCTGCCTCTTTAGGAAAAATCTAGCCTAGATATGGAGCTAATTACATCAATAATCAACTAAATTGAAGTTGAAACATCTCAATTAAGGAATAACTTAATAAGGTGGTTGGAGCTTGGAGTGGGAGGACTTAGGATAAGTCCCACATTTTCCATTATTTATTATCTATTAAGTAAAGAACTAAAATTACAGATCCATGAATTAGATTCGCTATTCATTGTATTCAATAGGTTACAAAGTACCACATTTTCCGTTCTTTCTGATTATCATTGCATTTTAATATTTTTTGGCTACTTGTTGAAAGGTTTATGAGGGCTAGGAGAAGAGCCAAAAAATAAATGGCCTGCATGACACGAAATAGGACTTAGTTACTCATAGTATGACTGAAGATATGTTTTTTGACGCTTTGACTGGTGGAACAGGATTCATTTTGCCGATCCCAACTACTTGGGAAAAGGCTTATGTTCTTTATGTTTTGTTATTCTGATCATCATTGTTTTTGTATTCTCAATAATAGATGCATTTTGTAGATATCCACCGTTGTTTCCTTAAAGATTCCTACTTGTGGTGAGGATAATTTTTTTGTCATATGTTACTGATATATTTTCCTATAGTTAAATGCAAGGAAATTAGCTTTCATAGGTTATCAATCTGAAATTTGAACTTAGGTAATTAGCTGGGAGAACACATGACTGCATGAAACAGCCTGATGACAAATATGGGATGATCCCAAATGGGGAGGTTTTATTGAACACGACTGTGTTGCATGTCCATTGGAGTTCAGGTAGAAACTGAGGAGAGAACTGCATACAGCAGACCTGATTATTAAAAAAATCTAACTTCTCGAGTATTTTAGTTGAGATGAGATATTTATATATAAATTTGTGTTAGTAATGAAAAATTTGCATATTAAATGATAATAATTGCAGATTGTTTGATGGAATGTGTTACTTACCATGTTTTTGTTTCTTACTGTTATTCTTGGTTAATTGATGGAATTATTTGTTTTTTTTTCCTTAATCTTTCTTTATGTTTGTGGAAGTGCAGTACAAGATGCCCGAAGCCTATGATCAGGATGGACATGTAAATCAGGAGAAGAGATTTGCTGCAGGTTTTCAGCGTTATAGGTTAGTTTGTTTTAGAAAAAGAAGAAATATACTTAATTATTGCTATATCAATTGACTTTTGCACATATTACAATTCCAATCTATTAATCATGTCTGGTTGTGAGTTTCATATTCCATCTCTTATTCTATGCTCATGGTATCTAACCTTTTTGGTTTGATTAGGGATCCAAATGCTGAGGACAAGATGAACCCTTTTGCAGAACAGGAGGCGTGGGAGGAGCACCAGATTGGTAAACTCTTGTTCCTCAGTATTACTGCATGCTTTGTAGCATGAATTGAGTCATTCTTCAATTCTTCAATTTGGAATTTATCATAAATTCATAATGCAGGGAAGGCAACCCTGAAATTTGGTTCGAAAAATAAAAAGCAAATGTCAGATGATTATCAGTAAGTTGATATGGTTTTCAGTATCATTGATTCTTTCTTACAAGGTTTGTTTAGCTAGCTACTGATCAGACTTCTTATGAACCGTCTCAGGCTCTCAGCTTGCATTTTTTAAGCAAATAACTTGTAGTTGCAGAAATTTGTTATCTCTAAATACTCATTGCTTATTAACACCATGAATTTTGTGTGTAGGTTTGTGTTTGAAGACCAAATTGAGTTCATCAAGGCATCAGTGATGCAAGGTGATGAAGTATGTCAAACTAACCACCACAGGCACTTACTCTTTAGTCATCACAGTTGGCAATTTCGGATCTAGTTTTTTCTGGGAGTTCTTAACTTGGGATACCTTTTCCTGAACAGTTGGAAGATAAGCTGGCCCAGGAATCATTTGATAATGCTAGGGAGAAGTCTGGATTACAGAAGCTCCAGGTGTACATTGAAATCTCTTGTTGTTTTCCCAAGAAAAGATTTCTCTTATTTTCATGGTTGGTTCTCAATATTTCTCTTCTGATCTGGGGCTTTCCCGAGTTTAATCTGAATGTTGTTACTAATTATTGTATATTAATTCAGCCAAAAAAAAAAAAAAAAAAATATTGTGGATTATGATTTGGTGATATCATATTTATGAGTGTTTAGGATTCAGGGGAGTAATTTTCTTTTCTTTTTCTATGATTTGTGAATTTATAGTGCATGGATTCTTTATGTTGATACTTCTGTACGCCTTGATTGCATCATAACCCATCATCCAGGGTTCTTAATACTCCTATCTTACTCTACCCTCATTCTAACAATGTTGCTTTAAGAAGATATGTTTAATATTATATAAATGATGCAAATTGGAACATTTCTTCTAATCTATCTCTCTGTATTTGTGTTAATGCAGGATGAAAGAAAAACTCTACCTATCTATCCATATAGAGAGGAGCTACTCAAAGCTGTTCATGACCATCAGGTTTTTAGTTGTTCCTTCATTCTTTTTTATTCTGACACAAAAAGATAGTTTTGAAGTCTCTATGAGTACTTATGCATCATTGCAGAACTTATTGTGCATTAATCGGGGATCATGGTCCATTTGTTAGAAGTTCTTGTCCTAATTTTGCTTTTTGGTGAATTTTTTTTTTCACTTTCTTTTTAGGTTCTTGTTATTGTTGGGGAGACTGGTTCAGGCAAGACCACTCAGATTCCCCAATATCTTCATGAATCTGGATACACAAAACGTGGGAAGGTATAAGCATGGCAGCTTGCACGCTGTTTTTGTTAGATAAAAGAATGAAAAAAATTTGAAGCACATTTTTGTTCAATTCTCCCTGTTTGAGATATTATGCTTTGTTCTTTTGAATTTGTAGGTGAAGACCTTAAGAATATTGCAACCCAAGTTTTGAATTTCTATATAATTTGCTGGAAGAACTTTGCTACATTCTCAGTCTTCATTAAATTTTTAAGGAGTGAAAATGTCTGAAAATTGTTGTGTTGGGATGGTTAATATAGAATCAAATAATGTCTTCCTACCTTTTCACAGATTGGATGTACCCAGCCTCGTCGTGTTGCTGCCATGAGTGTTGCTGCACGTGTTTCCCAAGAAATGGGCGTTAAGCTTGGTCATGAGGTATGCCTTTGAATGCATTAATTTTCAATATCTTTTTGGTCGGGACTTGAGATTACATCCACTCCAAAATGGGAAAAAAATAAGTATCCATGGATTCGATAAAACTTTGTGGGATGTTTAAATAAAATTGTCTCAAAACACTATATAAAACAATGTTAACTAATGAGGCATGGATGGAAAGGTATTTGATGTTATGTTCTTTTCATCTTATAAATGTAGAGAACTTTTGGATTATGGTATACCTTTTCTTTGTGGATTATAAAGATATGTCATTAGAAAAGGTAGGAGATTGAAATATTTTGGTGACAAAATGATTTTGATTTATTGCCTAATTTTATTAATGCTCTTACAATATTTTTATTAATAATTATTTCTTAAATAGTCGTGGGGTAAGGTTGCGTGCATCAGACCTTCCCCAGACCTCCCGCAGTGGGAGAAGCCTCATGCATTGGGTTAGCCCTTTTCAATATTTCTCCAAAATATGTATTTACATGATCTGTCCTAATTTCTTAGGCTAACTTTTCATTGGAAATCTGTTGTTTTCATTTTTTGTATTTCATATATTTAAAAAATTAATTCAAATAGGTAATTTAACAAGCAGATTCTTGCATAAGGTAGATGACGTACGTCATCAATTCATGAGATAAGTATAAAATATTTATTTAAATCAGGATCCCTTATGATCTGTTTCTTGATAATGTATTTTTATAGAAAATATTTTTCAACCAACTTAATAAATTGGTCTTTCACCTCATTTATAATTAATCAATGTCTTAAAAAATACATACCTAATATGAAGTGCCCCCAAAAAAAAAAAATGGTTTCCCTAAGCCATTTGGATTTTCTGGTTCTAAAAGTATTCAAATCCTTGATGAGTTCCATGTCATTTCATCAATAAATAACTTGGCTTGAATGCAAATTTTGTCTCACACTAGACAAGATAGCTAGGATCAATATGATTAAATTCACTTGTTTTTAGAGATTTTAGATGAAGAATGTCAAAACAATCAATGTATCCTCTGAAATACACTAAAAGGTTACCAGTTGAGTCTATAATTTGGGTTAGGAATCTTAGTCGAATTGAGGTTTTTTTAGTCAAAATATATATATCTCTTATGTTAAATTGGAAACATTTTAGCAAGGGATTTGTCAAGATATGTTGCATATGTAGCGTTTTTTCACGACATATAGTGTGATATATTGAGGAATCTCTTGTAAAATGTATTTTACCAATTTGATTATATCAACCTTGGGGGGAGGGGATATCTCGAGTGATGCATGAGGATATATTGAGATATTATAAAACATGATTGCTTTTGTTCTATCTTCTGAAATTTTTAGTGCAGATTTTTGCAATTTTTTATTACAATGTAATTCTTTTTAGTTTAGTTTTTGAAAATTGGAGATCTTAAGCTTCACTTCTTGCTGCATATCCAGTATGTCTGGTTGTCCTAAGACATTGCCTTATGCTTCACTATTTAAAGAATCTGATGTGGGCATAGCATTTCATCGTTATATCCAGATGGTAATTTTTGTCTGCATTGTTGGGATTGCATATATTGTGTCATATGGTGATAGCTGATTCCATTATTGTAACCACCTGTGCACAATCACTGTGTCTTCTTGCAGGTTGGTTACTCCATTCGTTTTGAAGATTGCACCTCAGAAAAAACTGTTCTGAAATACATGACTGATGGAATGTTGTTGCGGGAGTTCCTTGGTGAACCTGATTTAGCAGGTTATAGGTGAGATATTTTGACCATTGAAATAAGCAGTTTTTTCTTTTCCTCAGCAGTAACTGTTTATTTTTCTTTCTTCAAATTTTGCAGTGTAGTAATGGTGGATGAAGCTCATGAAAGAACACTTTCGACAGATATTTTATTTGGTTTAGTAAAGGTTAGCAGAAATTGGTTCAACTTAAACGAAAAGTTCATATTATTTTTCCAATTTCCTTATGGAAACTATTCAGGAAGTTTCAGTGTATCTTAGGTCAGTCTGACAATTTTTAGTGGCATTCCAGTATTCTCGGTGCAGATAAGTTGCTGGAACCTCAAGTTTGTTTAGTTTCACCTGATTCATTGCATGTACACATGACCGGCTGATACAAATTGAGTTATCTTTTAATTGATAGTTTGCTTTTGGATCTCCATGTGACAGGGTAAGCTGTCCATGATGGATTGCAATGGATGGTTGGTTAAGGTCATGATAATGGATTGGTTTTGTCTTGAAGGGCTCAGTACAAACCCGAAAATAACAAGTGAGAAAACAAGCATAGTAATCTGACTTCATCAGTAAGACTACTTTGAGAGTCTTACTAAGACTCCCAGTCCCATATGAATAAAGAGGAGTTGCAAGAAAAATGTTAATTACAGGGTTGGATTGATCACCATAAACTCTAGTATCTTTCTTATTTGTAATATTATTTTGTTTACATGGTAACCCAACTCACTACTTATTTATAATAATTAAATAAAGGGAACCCAGGTTACAAATGAAATATTTAAATATGTAAAATCCCAATTAAGCTTAGTTAGAAATGCTTATGTTTGTTTCCTGAAATATTCATATTCCTAAGAGGATTGTAACTTGTAATATTATCTCCAACACCAGCAAAAGAATCTTTCTTTTTTTTTTTCCTTTTTTGATAGGTAGAAGTAATGTAATTTATTAAAATAAGATTAGTACAAAGGGGATGTGAACACGAAGTGTGTAACCTCCAAGAGGCCTTCTTAGGACACCAGGTTCTAGAAGGAAAAAGAAATCGGACAGTCCTCCTAATATAGATGTCGTCTTAGTACTCAAAGGACTAGGAAAGAGTCACATTTAAGAAATCCTCCAGGGACATATCTGAGAAACTAGCAAAATCGATGCCAGCTGAATATTAAATTCAAGACTGCCTGGGACAGAATTTCTGCTGACTTCTCTTCACCTCTAAAAATCCTACGTTTCCTTTCCCCCATAACACCCACAAAACTGCCGCCTGGCATGAATTCCATATCAAGTTCCTCCTTCCCTTATTTTTTCTCCACTTCCATCCACTTAAAGCTTGCTGAACCGTAGCCGGCTGAACCCACATAATTCCCCATTTTTGAATGATTGAATTCCATAGCTTTGTAGCCATTTTACAATGCAAAAGGATTTTTTAAATGTTCCTGATGTTTGAGATCCTAGAACATGATGTTCTTTGGGACCCTCTAAATATGATGGCACCTAATGCCATTAGGATAAAGTTGTCCATTTCAAGGTGTCTTCCCCCTCAGAACCATTTCGACTAGGTTATTTTCTTAAAATCATTGCTATTCCAATCCAATACACAAACAAACTAGTCTAATTTTTTATGGGACCACTTCATGGGGCAAAACCTTATTGTGATATCTTAATAGGTTTCTATTTTGTAGTACAAAATAATTTTGAATTATAATTTTCATTCTTTAAAAATAAAAAAACACTTGTAAAATTCTTAAAATCATTGATATTCCAATCCAATACACAAACGAACTAGTCTAAAATATTTATGGGACCACTTCAATGGGGCAAAACCTTATTGTGGGATCTTAATAGGTTTCTATTTTATAGTACAAAAGAATTTTGAATTATAATTTTTTTTCTTTAAAAAGAAAAAAACACTTGTAAAATTCTGTCTTATCTTGACAAGGAAAATTCAAGGCCCTAAATCTAGTTAAGCTTTCTTTGAGTTTCCCAAAAATTTACATTCTGCTCCTGATTGGGATGCATTGAATGGTGAAATCTTGTCCTTTGCCCTACAAATATTGAATAAGGATAGCTTTGTAGCTGTTCTTAAGTCATCTGAGTAGTACATAGATTTTTCTCTTCCTGTTTATCAGTATTCTGATTTTAAGTTTTATTCTTCTGTAGGATATTGCTCGGTTTCGAAGTGATCTTAAGTTGCTCATCTCAAGTGCAACTCTTGATGCTGAGAAATTTAGTGATTATTTTGATTCAGCTCCCATTTTTAAAATACCAGGAAGGCGGTTCCCCGTTGATATACATTATACAAAAGCACCAGAAGCAGATTATTTGGATGCAGCAGTTGTTACCATTCTTCAAATTCATGTGACCCAACCACCAGGAGACATTCTTGTCTTCTTCACAGGGCAGGAGGAAATTGAAACAGCAGAGGAGATTCTGAAACACAGGACAAGGGGTCTAGGAACAAAGATTGCTGAACTAATAATATGTCCTATATATGCTAACCTCCCAACTGAATTGCAATCTAAAATTTTTGAACCTACTCCTGAAGGGGCTCGAAAGGTTGTCTTGGCCACAAACATAGCTGAAACTTCATTGACGATTGATGGGATAAAATATGTCATTGATCCTGGATTCTGTAAGATGAAATCTTATAATCCACGTACAGGTATGGAGTCGTTGCTAATCAATCCAATCTCTAAAGCATCAGCAATGCAAAGGGCTGGTAGATCCGGACGAACTGGCCCTGGGAAATGCTTCCGTTTGTATACTGCATTCAACTATTTCAATGATTTGGAAGACAATACTATTCCAGAGATACAAAGAACTAACCTTGCAAATGTTGTGCTTACTCTTAAGAGCCTTGGTATTCATGACTTGATAAATTTTGATTTCATGGATCCACCACCAGCCGAAGCATTACTTAAAGCTCTAGAATTGCTCTATGCACTGAATGCACTAAACAAACTCGGGGAGCTGACAAAGGTGGGGAGAAGAATGGCAGAGTTTCCTCTTGATCCTATGCTTTCTAAAATGATAGTTGCTTCAGACAAATACAAGTGTTCAGAAGAGATTATTTCAATTGCTGCTATGCTTTCTGTTGGGAATTCCATCTTTTACCGTCCAAAGGACAAACAAGTCCATGCTGACAATGCAAGAATGAACTTCCACACTGGGAACGTTGGGGATCATATTGCTTTGCTTAAGGTGGGTTTCTGAACTATCATGCATTCTAGGTACTGTTTTGCAGTGAAACATGATCAACTGTGGAATATTTAACCTCTTGGTCCCTGTTCTTTAATTTTCCTTTTACATCCTGCTGTTTTAATATTTTCCAAAGCCATTAATTTTTATGCAGCTCAGGAAGAAAGACCTTTTTTTATTTTAATGGAGCCATCTTTTGTTTATTAGCTTGATATGCTGATTCAATTTTATTAAATGTACATCATGCCATTGTTTCTCAGGTCTACAGTTCTTGGAAGGAAGCTAACTTCTCAACACAGTGGTGCTATGAAAATTATATTCAGGTATTATTTGATCTTTAGGGATCAATTTGTTTGGCTATTTTGATTCATGGATTGTACCCTTTTTTTTTCTTTAATAAATAATTTCTAGGAGCACCATGTATGTGTTCCTGCAAAGTGCATGGTTTTGTAACAGAAACTTAAGCAGCATTCTTTTTTTTTTTTTGGTCTTTTTTGCGTGTAAGAAAAAAGAAGAAGCCAAGATTCGTGTCGCCGATCCCACTTTGGTGGGAAATGGTTTATGATGATGATGATGATTTTTTTGGATGCGTGTTCATTTGTTTTTTTTTTGTTTTGTGTGTGGGGGGGGGGGGGGGGGGGTGGGGTCAGTGGGGTCAGGAGGTCAGGAGGGCTGTGGGGTTGTGGGGTTGTGGTGTGTGGGATGATGGATATATTTTTCTATGTTGCCGATGAGGCCAGTATTTTGAATAATGATTAATAAATTGCTTGGTTCATTGGATTGCTTATAAGTAGCTTGTCTTCCTTCATACTAGGTTTTGTTATTAAAAACTTGCTATTAAAAAAACATATTGAGATTTGAGACACTGGGGAGGTCTCTTCTTCTCAAGGGATCATTCTAGAGGCATTGGAGGATATTCATGTTTATTTGAATAGCTCCAATTTTGAAAGGAGGATTAAAAAAATGTTGATTTTCATCACAGGAGTAAATAATTGTTGCAACTGGTAATCCTACTAGTTATTATGGGTTCAAACCATGGTTGAGTGAAAATTAGGTTTTGTTTTGCAGGTCCTATAGGTTTCCAACAATGCTTTTCTATTGGCATTGAGCTAAACAAAATTTCGAAGGCCAACCATAGGCATTTACATAGATGGTGGATGTTCCTAGTTGACGTGCCATGCCTAAGGAACATGTTGAGAGTTTCGGTTGTGTATTTACCAGGATGCTTCATATCTTTTTAATATCACCTTGTGGCTTGATTTGGGTCTTCCTTGTGGAGCTCAAGAAATTATTTTTTCCATTGTCCCATTAGACTTTTGGAATAAATATGAAAAGCAAGGCTTATAGTTGGAGAGTTTTTTTTTTTTGATCAATAATCAAGGAGATATGTATATATTGATGATAAAAGATAGAAATAGTGTCTTGATGGTACATAGAATATGTACCTAAGACTACAAAGAATGGAAAAACAGATATGCCATAAAAGGACCTAATAGATAAACCATCCAACCCTCTAGTCTTGAAATGCCTCCCCTATATAGAACTCATGAAAAGGAACATTCATCAAATAATTTTCTGAAACAGCCCAATCATGCATCAATCTCAGAATTTTTTTCTCTACACTTGCTGAGTTATTTTCTTGATCTCTGAAAATTCTGTGATTTGTCTCTCTCCAAATCCCCCATGATATGGCTGCTGGAGTTACATTCCAAAGCATTGACTTGCTGGATTTCCTTTTCGACGTCACCCATGACTGCAGAACCTTGGAAAAACTCTCAGCTTGAGCCCAAGAAATTCTGAACCTTCCAAGAATCTTATTCCATAGATTCCTTGCTTCCCTACAGTGAACAGATAAGTGCTCCACTGATTCTTCTTCTTCTTTGCACATTATACAATGATTAGGGAGCTGCCAACCTCTGTTCTTTAAGGGATTAATCGTTAAAATCTTGTCCAATGCAGCAGCCCAAATGAAGAAGGATACCTTGCTTGGCACTGACTTTGTCCAGATCAGATGGCTTTCTTGAAACATCTAACCAGAAGAATTTAGAGACTCAAATGCTGCTTTGACCGAGAACAGACCAGACCTGCTTTTTGACCACAACCTAGAGTCTTCCTTTTGCTCCAACTGAACACTGTACACTTCCTGAAGAAGTTCTTCATAGCTATTTAGTTCCCAATCAAACAGATTTCTTCTTAATACAATGTTCCACACAATACCAGCATCAGAAAACAATATATAATCACTAACCAAAGCATCCTTATCTCTACATATATTGAAAAGGCCTGGGTATGAGTCCTTCAACCTCCCCTTTCTGCACCAAATGTCTTCCCAGATCACAATGGAAAGAGCTCCATGAAATAACTTCTGAGAAATCCATATGATCCTTTTATGGAGTTTTTTTTAAGCTTTAAATCTGTTTATTTATGTAATAGCATCTATATTAGAGAATCTCAAACTGATGTTGAACCCTGATCTGTAATTCTGTATTCTACAGCATATATGCATATCTTTCTAAGTCTTCTTTTTTTCCTTTTTGTTTTTGGGAAATATTATGGTGCTTGAATTTTCTGGTGAAGCATCCTTATTTTCTCTCTCAATTAGCACAAAATTTATGGGCAAATCAAATTTTTTCTCAAAATTTTCTTTTCTAGGGATCAGAAATTATATTTAGTGGAACTTAAAACCTTGCTTATTGCATACAATGACAATGATATAATGTGAGGTTACTGAATTGAGAAAAAACATTATAAGATCCTGAGATAAGTTGATAACAGAGAATGTAGTGTTAAATAAATTTTGTAATTTGATTTAGCCTTTTTTTTTTAATATTTGATGAAGTTTGTGAACTGGTTCAATCAAGCCAATAAATATTTTGTTTACTCAAAATCATGTATTCATGCAGTGATGACAGTATGCTAGTCCTAAAGGGTTTAATTTTAATTCTTTTGCTATAATGTTTGTGAACAAGTGTTGATCACTCCTTATTGTTGCTTGTGTTTGGGATGTATCAGGTCAGGAGTATGAAACGTGCCAGAGATATAAGAGATCAACTGGAGGGACTATTGGAGAGGGTTGAAATTGAACTCGCATCTAATCTTAATGATTTAGAAGCAATAAAGAAGTCCATAACATCAGGTCAGTCAATAATCAACTTTGTTCACTTCATATTAAATCAGAATATCTTTGTCAGTTGACATTAGTATTATTGTTTTTGTTAATTTTTTGTTCAGGTTTTTTCCACCATTCTGCAAGGCTTCAGAAGAATGGTTCTTATCTAACTGTCAAAAACCCCCAGAGGGTTCACATACATCCAAGTTCTGGTTTGGCACAGGTAGGCTATATATTTATTGATTTCTTTTTTCATTTTTTTACACTGGTTAGTTATTATTATTGGTGATTTATGATTGACCTGTTATTTAACACAATAGATATGGTATAATAACTTGAACCCCATAAATGTTAAAAGAAAAATCTGGAAAGACTATCTCAGTGCTTGCTTGAAGAAATTTCTAGAACCTTCCTGGTTTATGTAGAATTAACTGACGCAGCCATTGTCAATTTTGTTATTTATGCTTAAAATTATACCAAATCTCCAAGCATGTGACAATTGACTTTAGTCTTAATTAGAGGAGGAAAGTTGTATAAATCTCCCACTGTAGTAGGAGCAAATTCTGCTTATGAGATAATATTTCCATTTTCCTTAATGACATCATGTAGATATTTCTTATGGATTCAACTAAGTAATAATTACTGCAATGTGTAATCGTAAAAAGCATCAATAATTGAGTTTTATAAGCAAGTATTTACTGCAAATGTTATGTAGATCCACATGTCTGGCATAAATATCACTGCCTAAATTGGGAAGGCAGGAGGCTCAAATCCTTTCAAATTCATTCCAGCATTATCTGATTCCCTTGTAGAGGAATGATTCACTGTGATATGATTGATAAGTTTGAGCTTGCATTCTTAATTAAACCAGTGCAAGGATTGGAGATATCCTTGAACAGAAGCTAAGGTTTATGACGGCTTGGTAACCATTATGGCCTAGGTATGCATATGTTGACGGTATGTATATGTGTGAAGCATCCTTGTGCTGCTGTGCATAAGTAGCTAAGTGTGCTTCCTTTTTTTCCCTTGTGGTCCCAATTAATCTGTTATTTCTAGACACTGACAGTGTCCGTGTGTGTCCACACACACATGCGCGCGCGCTTGTGTGGGGTGTGTGCATGTATGTACTTATAATAAGCATCCACGTTTCTTGTGATTATGAGCGGAGTAGTGTAATAGTGTGTAAATTGGGTATTGAAAAAGCATATGATCGGGTGGAATGGGGATTTTTGGACGCGGTTCTTGAGTGGAAAGGTTTTGGGGATCGGTGGAGACGTTGGATGAGGGCTTGTTTGGATAAGGTTTTCATTTCTATTTTGGTGAACGGGGTGGCTAAAGGTTTTTTCCTGTCATCTCGGGGCCTTCGCCAAGGGGATCCTCTCTCTCCTTTCTTATTCACTTTAGTAGCAGAGGTCCTTCATAGCTTTTTATCCATTGGGATGGACGAGGGTATGATTGAAGGATTTAAGATTGGAAGGAATCAGATAAGTGTGTCCCATCTGCAATTTGCAAATGATACACTGGTTTTTCTGGAGGCATCTAGAGATCAAGTGGTGGGATTGAAAAGCATATTGCATACATTCCACATGGTGTCTGGTTTGAAGGTCAATTGGGATAAGAGTTTCTTGGTGGGGATGAATCTAAGTGAGGAGGAAGTTAGGTCTTTCGGTAGCATCTTAGGTTGTCAGGTGTCTTCGTGGCCCATGTCTTATCTTGGCCTACCTTTGGGGGAGTCCCCCTCGTAATTTGTCATTTTGGGAACTGGTCATAGAAAGGGTTGAGAAAAGGCTAGCGATATGGAAGAAAAATTATCTTTCTTTAGGGGGCCGTATCACTTTGATCAACTTGCCAATCGTCTGGTCTATTATATGTCTCTGTTTATGATGCCTATGAGGGTCATGGCTATTGTTGAAAAGGCTCAAAGAGATTTTTTGTGGGAGGGAAGGGGTGAGAGGAAGGTGCATCTGGTTAGGTGGGATAAGGTGAGTTTGGGAAAGGAAAAAGGAAGGTTAGGTTTGGGCAACATTGTTCTTTGCAATTCCTTTCTTCTAGCCAAATGGTTGTGGCGCTTTAGCATTGAAAAGGAAAGTTTATGGAATCAAGTGATCACCAGCAAATATGGTAGAAATGATAATGGATGGTCGATTAATTTAAGTGTCCAACCTCCAGGGAATTGCCCTTGGAAAGCCATCATGAGTCAAGCCCATGCTTTCTATCCCCATATAAAGTTGTGCATTGGTTCTGGATCTTCTATTCGGTTTTGGCATGATTTTTGGTGGGGTGGGTTGATTTTGTCGACTCAGTTTCCTCGTCTGCATTCTTTGGTTCTCCATCCTAACGCCCTTGTAGCTGACATTCTTTCTCCATCGGAATCTGGTTTGACATGGAACCTAATTTTCAGGAGAGATCCTTGTCTAGCTGAAATGGAGGAGTTAGCCTCACTTTTTCATACCCTTAAAGATGTTCATCTTGATCCACTAGTTTCGGACAAGGTTCTTTGGGCTCTATCTGTTTCGGGCTCTTTTACTTGCAAATCCTTTTTTAATAAGATTTCTCATAACCCCTCAATTCCTAATCCATCATTCTCTGTCTCTAGGCTATGGAAGCCAAAGGTTCCTCCTAAAGTTAAGGCCTTTCTCTGGACTACCCTCTTGTACAGGATAAATACGGTTGATTGCCTCCAAAGAAGATGGAAGACGATGTCCTTATGCCCTTAGGTATGCTTCATGTGCATGAGAGCAGGAGAGAGCATTGATCATCTGTTTGTGCAATGCCATTTTGCATATGAAATTTGGATGCGTATGCTGTGCTTGATCGGAGTGTCTTGGGTGATGCCGGATACACTTAAAGCATGGTTTGCTCAATGGCAAGTTAAGGGATTGGGGAAGAAAGGTCGCATCATTTACAGGTTTCTTTTCCACGCAGTGGTGTGGTACATTTGGTTAGAAAGGAATGCCAGGATATTTCAGGATGTTAGAAGACCAATGGATCATGTGATTGATACTATCCTAGTATCTGCAGCATCTTGGGTTGCTGTACTCCTAGATTTTCAAGGGGTTAGAACATCAGAGATCCTGAATGGATGGCAATCATGGTGTCTTTTGAATTCTTCTTAGGATTTTGGGTGTTGGGTGATGGTTGAAATGTCTGGTAGTCACGGGTGATGGCTATTTTTGTGTAGTGGCCATCAATTGTAGTGGAACATCTTGTTCTACTACAATAGATGGCATTTTTGAAACTATACATTGAGTTTTTTGTTGGTGGATGGGGTATGTGGTGGTCATTGTAGTGTTTGTACATCGGTGTAGTTTTGTGCCTTGCTCGGGGTCAAATCAGAGCCTCTATTGTACACTTTTTACCATATATATATACTCCTCATTATTCAGCCAAAAAAAAAAAAAAAGGAATAGAAAAGTAAAAAGTTTGCCATAAAATACATTGATAAGAAAATCAAGTTTATATGATATTTCCAACATCAAATTGACAAAATAATTTTATGAATAAATAACATTAAGAACTTATAAAATTAAGAACTTCAAAACGATGATCGCTTGGACGAAAGTAATTCCCATGCTTGTCTATATAAAACAACTCCCTAACGAAATCAAAATTTCAACTAAGAAAAACAAATCAACATTTAACTCTAGGATTTTGACATGCAATCAGTTAGACAAATTAGATGCTCTTGTAATCCTAGGCCAGAATTCAGCACATTCTTTCCCAATTGGACCAGTAATAGCCGAACCTACATACACGAGACAAGAAAATGAGAAGCATGGAAAATAAGAATTTGACTGTCTAGTCAACCGAGGGGAAAGGAGCTGACATTTTAAGTACAAATATAATTAGAAACTAATAATTTCCATTCATATGCAGCAAAAACATGCTCCCTTAACTGGCCATCATGATGTGCTGCCTACTTCGTCAAGTGTAGCCATATCTCCTTTGCACTTACGGCAGGTTGAACTTTACAATTTCAATACAGATGTGTCACAATGAAAATGTGAAGTAGAAGAAGCCAGTTATAGTGTAACAGCTTTACCTCGTTGACTACTGTAAACGATATGATGTGTTTTAAAAAAAATTAAAGTTGTATTAATGCATCAAAATCTATTTTCTTCTTATTGACATCTTTGCACACTACAAGAAAAGTAGGCATTAGTGGCGCTTATTTAGTGATTGTTAAAATTAAAATATCACTAAAATTAATTTCAGAGATGTTTATAAAGAAAAGTCATTAATATAACCTTTTAATGACATTTAAATTAAAAATATTACAATAACTTATTAAAAATGTTACAATATGGTGATATTTGCTACAAAATGTCACAAATGTTATATTACGATGATGTTTTCTATAAATTGTCATAATAATATTAAAAATTATGGTGATGTTTTCTACAAAACGTCACATTTAATTATGGTGACGTTTGCTACAAAACTTTGCTTAATTGTTGGTATAATGTGTTTGTTTTTTAGTTTTCATTTTAATATAATCTTATTTACCTATAAAAAAAAATTTGTTGGTATAATGTGACGTCTATATAAGTAAAGTCACAATTAGAAATAAAACCAATGAATTATTTTGGTGGAATTTTATAAATGTCACTAGAGAAAAAGTATCATTTTAAGGAACTTGATGATGCTTAGAAATATCGGAGGTGCCACTTGGGACCGTGACAAAGCCCTATGATTTTCATATTAAAGGCCTGAATTCAAAACTCATCTTCGCAAAATCAAAGGGAGAGTGCTCGACAGCTTGTTTCTAGCTGAGACATTTCGAGTTGTTCGAGTTGTCGTTATATGTAGGCCTGAGGATTTGCTTTGAAGTCACACTTTTTGAGGAGGTAAGTTTGATGTGTGTGCATGTATACCATCTATGTGCTGGGTGAGTAGCGTCCGTAACAAATGTACCCAAAAAAACGTCATTAAATAACAAAAAACATATCACTAAAAATAAAAGACCTGTTATGTTCATGTCCAAGGTCCGAGTTCAAAGAATTCATTTATGTTCCATTACTTCATTGGCATTCACAATAACCAATCTGCAAAAAGAAGTGAAACAAAATTTTCAATGATCCCTTAGAAAATACCTAATAAAAACAATAGCCTTTCTTTGCAGATCTAAATTTCTAATTATAATACAAGCCATAAACAAAATAGCACAAACAAACCTATTAGCAGCCTAATCCCATAAAATTATATACAATGGTTTCGGATTTCCACTTTTCTTGTTATGAACATGGAAGAAATGAAAAATAAATGAACTAAGCAATAGTTATGACCACATGGACAAGCGAAGAAGGGAATAGCAAAGCTTCATCAAATGAAAAGCAAGATGAGAGTTGTATCCAATTCAAACAAATTATCATGTCTAATCAAAATTGCAAAGAGAAAAAAGAATGTAAACACTTGGAGCATAGGAAAGCATCATTAAATAATTCAGTTATCAAATTAATACATGACAACACGTAGTCAAAGTAACAAAAAATAAATCATAAAAAAATAAATACATAAAATAAAAATAGAAAAAGGTATTACCTATATTTTGTTTCCAAATCAAGTTCAGCTCTACAACTCAATCTAAAGAAAAATGAAGTCAATAAATATGAACTTGGTGTAATGTGGAACGTCTCGAAGAAGGGAAAATACAAATGTTCTTGTCTGGCCTGTGGACTACATATCATATCAAATCCACCTTGTAATAAGAACTCAAAATCTAGCTACAGGATTCACATACAATAAATCAGATATTTAGCAACGTTCCTTTTTTTTTTCTTTTTGGGTACATTTATTACGGGTATTGCCTATCTAGCACATAGCCGGTATACACGCACACGCTCATCACACTTACCTCTTTGGGGAGTGCGTCTTCAGAGGGGACCTGCAAGCCTGTGTATACAACTTGAACGACTCAAAATGTCTCAGTTGGAGGTGAGCTGTGGAGCACTCTTTCTTTGATTTTGTGAGGCAGTTTTGAACCCAGGCCTTGGATATAAACATCATAAAGCTTTGCCACTATTCTAAGTGGCATTCTTGACGTTTCTAAGCATCATAGATTTATGAGAAATGGTACTTAAATCTTCTCTAGTTACTTTTAAAAAATATCATTAAAATAATTCATTAGTTTATATTTTTAAATTGTGTCCTAATATCAACAATTAAGCAACACTTTATAGCAAACATACCGTAGTTTCATATTATTGTGATGTTTTGCCGCATACGTTACTATAATTTAATATTTGTGACATTTTGTAGCAAACATCACCATAATTTTTGGTATTATTTTGTCATTTTGTAGCAAACATCATCATAACTCAATGGAAAGTATCCATTTCCAAGAATTCATGGAGGGGTCTTCCTTTTCAAATTAGGGAAGGGAGAGGGTTGGGTATCTATATGTGTTGCTAAGGGGTTTGCTATTAGCATTGTCATTTAGGTACACGATCTATGTACCTCCAAATCGTCTTTATCAAATATTAATAATAATTCTTCTTATTACTTATAAAAAAAAAACATCATCGTAATTTAATATTCGTTACATTTTGTAGCAAACATCACCATAATTTAATATTGTTATGAAGTTTTTAATCTAAATCTCATTAAAAATTATATCAATGACGTTTCTTTGTAAACATTGTTGAATTTAATTTTAGTGACATTTTATTGTACATATCACTAAACAAGTGTAGCTAATGCCTACTTTTCTTGTAATGACAATAGTAGAAAATATGAACAAAAAGGATTGTTGGCAATAAGGTACACAAAATCATCTTTCCTTTTTTACTTAACAAAGGAAACAAAAACCAAAAGTTATCATTTACATAATTGTATCTTTTATAGACACTAAGGTTCTTAAAAAAGTGACTGGTCTAAATGACTAAAAGCAAACACATGAGAAAAAGTAAGGAAAACCATGCCAAGCCAACTACCATTGTGCATAAACGTATCAAAATCAATATATATGCAAACATTATTGCATTATCATTTATCATCTACACACTTCCTGATACAAATATGACAAGTTCATAACATACAAAGGCAATATAAAACAATAACTCATCAGGAATTTATCTGATTATATCCAAAAAACCTCGTTCAATTCGATCTTATTGGTTCTTTTATAAATTAATAAATTTGTAAAAAGAAAAAGAAAAAGAAAAAGATTCATATATATGAGAGTAGTCAAACCATTTCAACATTTAACTTCTAATGGTTGAAGGTGGAATATACTCTACACTATAAACAACAGCTTCACCCAACTCTTTACAACTATAATTGTATTCGTCATCCATAGCCAAGCGTGAACTTTTTCGAATTGTAACTGTATAATGTTTCCAAACACATTTTGATCACATAAACAAGTTTGGAAAAGTCCTTTTCCTACACCATTATGAAACCAAATCAAAAGAAGGAACTAATTAAGAAATAGTTGTACATGAACCTAACAAAATCTGACAACGTATGTTACATGACTTCTTCTAAATAATATAAAATATGCAGAACCTTTAACTTGTATAGTGGATCCATTGTAAAACCGAGCAAATTCTCAACCCTTGCATCAAACAATGTAACCCAAAGTGAATTAGTGTTATTCGCAACTCTAATTTACATTCTATCATTGATAATAGTCAAAGACATTTTTTTCACTAAAGAAACATGTGATTTATATACTAAACACATGAAAACATTAACCAGGACAAACTTATGATAATATATACACATGAAAGTGAAAAATCAACTAATTGGTGAATAGTGTGACCTTTTTGGTGCTAATCCTTAAAAAAGCAAGGGCAGGACATCAGAGATTTCCTGCCCGTTAGCCTAACAACTAGCTTGTATATGATTATTGCCATGGTTTGTCTCTTGGATTTAAGGTGACTCTCCAAGCATTACAGCTACCACTCATAGTGCTTTTGTGGAGAGCAGTATTCAATTTGGTGAACCAGTATTGGTGTGTAAGCTGGATATTGAAAATGCCTATGATAGGTTTGAGTGGTAGTTGCTAAATTTTGTGTTTGACTGGAAAGGATTTGGTGTTAAATGGAGGAGATGGGTTCGTGGATATTTGTACAAGGTTCATTTTTCCTTTTCTCCTGAACAGTTCAGTGGTTGGATTCTTCTCTTCTTCTAGTGGTTTGTGACTATCCGCTTTTCTATTTACCTTAGTGTCTGAGATACTTTTATCATTAGTGTAGTCAAGGGGGGTTGGTTTAGGGTTTTAGGGTTGGGAGAGGGCCCCTTGGGGTATATCGTTTATAGTTTGCAGATCACATTTTAGTTTTCCTGAGGGCGTCTAGGGATCAGATTATATGTTTGAAAAGTATCCTGTATACTTTTCACTTCATTACTTGGTTGAGACTTGAGAGTTAATTAGGGGAAGAGTACCATGATGGGATTGAATGTTAGTGGGGGTTAGAAGAATTTTATTTGAGTTCTAGGGAGTCAGGTTGGTCAGTGACCAATATCTTATTTAGGTTTGTCTTGTGCTGTGAGTGTTTGGGATCTTGTTATTGAAAGAGTAGAGAAAAGACTGGCATTGTGGAAGAGGTATTATCTGTCTTTTGGGGGAGGGGTGGTAGATCAAGTTGGTACTTGCTAATCTGCTGGTTTGCTATATGTTCTTGTTTCGTATTCTTAAAAGAGTGATAGACATTTTCGAGAAAGCACAAAAGAATTTCGTGTGGGAGAGTCTACTAAGATACATCTGGTGGGATACAAAAGTATGTGCAAGGCTAGGGTAAGAGGAGTGTTAGATATTGGCAATGTGGGAACTCGTAATTCGTCGATTTTGATGCACTTCACAGGGTCGTTTATGATACCAAGTGATTGTCAAGGAATATGGTATGAGGGGTAATGGGTGGACCATTAATTTGAGGGCTCAATCCTCGGGAAGTAGCCCGTGGAAAGTTGTGGTAGGTTTGGCACATTCCTTATATCTCCATGTTTGTGTATGTTTAGGATCCGGTTCTTTCACTTGGTTTTTGTACGATCTATGGTGGGGCCAATTTGTGCTCTCTTTGGAGTTTTCACGTCTCTTCCCCTTGGTCCTTCAGCCCGATGCCTTTGTTTCTAATGTTTTGTCATGGTCATCAAACGGTTTAGCTTGGAATTTGCATTTAACATCCTAGGTCAATCAATCATAAGGAGTTAGCTTCTCTTTTTTATTATTTGGACGTATTTTTTGAGTCGTCGAGTAGTGGTATCTGGTAAGAGTTGTTTGGTCTCCTACTCCGGGTGTCTTTTCCTATAAATCTTTTTTTAGCATTTCTCGTTCAGATTGTCCGATTCTCTTGCCCCTTTTCCCGTCTCTCAATTATGGAAGCTAAGGTACCTCTAGAGATCAAGGCTTTTCTGTAGACTGCTCTTCTTTATAGGATAAATGCTGCTGACGGCATTCAAATGAGGTGGAGAAGGTTAGCTTTATTTCCACACGTATGTTTTCTTTGTGTGGAGGTAGGGAAACGTATTGATGATATATGTCTCCAATGCTAGTTTGCCAAGTGCATCTGGATGTGGCTATTACATATGATTGATGTTTCTTGGGTTATATCAAATATTTTTGGAGTGTGGTTTGAGTAGGGGCAAGCTAGGGGTTTAGGGATGAGGGTTTGCATTATTTATGGGCTATTATTTCATGTGGTGCTTTGTACATTTGGCTGGAGAGGAGCTATAAGATATTTCTTTACGAACACTCGTCTAGTGAGCAAGTAGTTTTTTTTTTTTTTAAATCGGTAATTAAGTTGATATATATATAAAAAGAAAAGAAATAAGCTATGTCTTGGTACACAGAAAGTGTACCAAAGACTACAGATCTGAATAACAAGCTAGTCTTGGATATCCTCTACAACATCCTGGCCACCCCCTAATCCGGATGGAGTTGAGTCAATGTTGGTGGCTATTGTGTAGTGTATCTCCGTCCAGATGGAGTTTTGGGGTATGAGCATTTCATAGGTGGTTAGGGAGTGGTTGGTTTTTTGTTTTCCATCTTTTGTTAGGAGGTAGGGCTGACAAGTGGAAACAGGCGGAAGTAGCTGGTGGATGCTACTTTGAAGGTCAATTTTGACAGGTGTTCCTTAGCTAACGCAAGACCTTAAGGTGTTGGTGGTGTGTTCGTGACCACATGGCTAGTGTTTTATTTTCTTCAGTGTCTTAGTGGGTGTGGTGATTCCATAAGGCAGCGCTACTAGCCCTAGTTGCTGGACTCATTGAGGCAAGACGGTTGGGTATCATGGGGTTTGTGGTGGAAGGCGATGCAGCTACCATCATTAGGTGGATGTCTAGAGATGATGTTGGCTCTTGGAGGCTCGTTCATCTCATCAATAGAACTAGATTCTTGACACATGAGTTGAATGCCGTTTAGTCATGTCCCTCGTGAGGCTAATTTTGTTGCAGATCAGTTAGACAAATATGGGACCTCTAGAGCTGAATTATTCATTGGGGCTCCATCTGAGGAGTTTGTGGAGTTGGGGCTGAATTTTTTGGCACATACGTATGATATTCACAGGCATATAGAGGTTATCAGGCTGGGGTTGTATCTTTAGCTTCTATTTTTGATCGAGAGATGGCATGTATAGTACGAGTATATCCCATGTACTTAATATTGTTGTTGTACATTGTACTCTTTTTTATTTAATACATGTTTCATTATTCATCAAAAGAAATATGCATTCCATATTAATAAAGGTGACTTTTTGGACATAGACTTGCCTTTTCAAAATTTTATATCTAATTTTTCAGAAAATCATGATTGAGTAATTCAATGCAATTACATTTTTGCTTTAAATATATATATTTTTTGGAAGTGGACATAGGAGTGATTTCCCCTTTTTATTTTGTTTCGTCACGGTCACCATCATGTGTAACTAGCTACTACAATTACCACCTCCAATGGTACTACCACCACCTACCATTATCACCACTGCAACACAATGGTTACCTTTGACAACAATATTATGGCATTGAAAATACCAGCAACACCACCATCAATTGCAACATAAACATCACCAGCAGTGGTACCATTACTGCAGCATTGCTGCCACCACATCTACTTCCAATAAAGGAGGCACCACTATGACCATTGATGGCACTACTCTTGACTTTTGGTGATGGCACACCCACCACTTTTGATGGTGGCAACACCGTTGCAATCACCTAGATGTCATTGAAAGAGGAAGAAGGAAATGAGACTTAGATTGCCTTGTCCTCATGTCGGAGATAGTGTCCCCTTTTCCAACAGCCAACATATGGTGTTCACCATGGTTTACCGGACCGGTCGATACCGGGATCGGCAACTAAAACTCGGAACCGCCCGAGCCAAATACTTAAGAATTGGCTTCTTTTTTTTTTTTAAAAACTTGACTTTTGTAGGGTTGACTTTGAAGGCTTAGCGTGCAAAGCCTATTGATAATAGCCTGCAAAGTCAAGCGACTGACTTTGCAAGCTATTAAAATAAAAAAAAAGTAAAAGAAAAAGGTAAAAAAAAAAAGAAAGCTCTCACAGTCACAGAGAGCTTGAGAGGCGGCGCTCTCACAGTCACAGAGAGCCTGAGAGGCCGGCCGCCTCTCAGGCTCTCATTCTCACCAAGAGAGAGATTGAGAGAGTGAGATTGAGAGAGAGAGAGAGAGTAAGAGGGAGGGGCAAGGGAGACTAGGACTCGGAGAGAGACAGAGAGAGAAAGAGGGAGAGAGGGAGGGAGATGTCGACTGTGACTCTGAGATCGAGGAAGAGAGGGGGGGGGGGGGGGAGAGAGAGAGAGAGAGAGAGAGAGATAGAGAGAGAGAGAGTGAGAGAGGGATTCTCAGTTTCTCACTGATGATCGATGAAGCAACTCCTTCGGTGACCGGCGAATAGCTAAATCCAAACCTAAATCCGGAAAAGTTGGGTAACGGCTGAAGAAAAAAAAATGCCAAAATCCCTTCTCTTTTGAAGTGTTTGGATCGTTCAGGACCACCTGGTCTGAGTGGTCCGGTACAGTTTGTACCGGGATTGGGGGTTGCCGGTCCAATCCCTGGTTCCGGTATCGTCAACTTTGGTGTTCACCCATTTCTTGACCTGCTTTTTCCACAACGAATAGGCGGCAAAAGCTTCCGTTTTGCTCACAGCACCACTTCCGACTTTCTCGGAGTCCTCGTTACATGAAGCCCTCACAAACACATCTCTGAACAATCCTTGCATCATTATTGTGCTCAGGACTAATGGCGTCTAACTTCTCTATGGCATCCTACCTCTGTCATTGAACTCATAACAAATTTGATCAAATCTGTGGGCCTTAATACCATAAATGAGCTTGTATTCTCGGGTGGGCTGAAAAGGGTCCATTCAACTAACCCGCACAATACTCCTTAAAGCTTTATGGACATGCACCTTACATTTGTGCTCTTGGCCCATGACCGCTACATCATTCGTTGGGCCAAGCTTAGTACCATAAGCCAACAAACAATTGTTTACCCCAACAAACCCAGGGCTCAACCTGTTAACCCCCAGATTCAAAAAATTGATCCATACCTTGTCCATCTGACCCATGGTATTCTCTTTCCCAGCACCTGCACCTGCAACCATGTCCCTGAACAATCTTCTGCCACCGACCATTGCTAACCCATTGGACTGAATTGAATTTTCCGATGCTAACCTCACCTGTGAAATACTTCCAGGATGCACAAAAGGTATGATTTCAACTAACACTTCATAGTTGACCTAACCATCCCATATTTCTACAACTCTTGGAATGTGGTTGTGGTGTTTCTCCTATTCTTTGAAGTTGAATCCACCGGCAATGCTGCGGGAGAAAAGGAAAGAGCCTATATCCGAAACACCACCACACACACCACCAATAGCTTCAAAGGAAGGAATTTATCATAGGTGATTTGGAAGACCTAGCATCACAACCTAGGTGCCATTTGTGCATCGCACTTTTGTATTTCCAAATGCTCACCCAACTACCCATTTTGAGAAGAATAGGTTACCAAATGCTTCAAACCAAAGACTTAGACGCCACCAATTGGGAGGTCGCTTCTTCAAATCCCATAAGTTGAATTGCTACTAAAAGTGATATCGGAATGAAAGAAAGCTTGAGACCAGAGTTAAGTCCAATGCATACATTTGAAGACACTTTCTTCCAATTCATAATTTATTTTGAAGATTCATGCACTAGAATTTGTCACATATCTACCATCTCCTTTGATTTTTGGAATATTGTAAGGCACAATGCAGAACCCAAGCCATAGGAATTAGTGGTAGATATTGCTGTTTTGTTACGGTCAACCTTTTTCTCACGCAGCAGAACAACCGTGCGGCGCTATGGCACTCCTTTGCCATAGCCAGCCTTCTCATTCAGGTGCCTCTGACCCTTGTACCAATGCCCACATGATGCATCGACGGGAAACGACTCATTCTAGAGTCCCGCACACCAAACCCACCTTGGTCGGCTCACAAGCTGCTTCCCAAAATCCCTCTTGATGCTTGCTCGGCTTATGAGGTTTCCCTTGTCATTGCGGCCCTCAAGCCCACCTCCGTGTCATGAGACGCCCATCCAAGCCGATCATCCAACATGCCCCACTCATGGAGCTTCACATGTATATCGGGTCATTGTCATGCACATTGAATGGCTAAGGAGCTCCCAGGTGCTCCCATGTTCCCGTATTGAGGGTTGCTAGCCCACAACACCATCCTTGAGTCCCCCTCAAGAATATCAAGGCAACTCTCATCTAGTAGCATCGCAAGTAGCCCAACGTTGTGCTCCGCGCCTAGCATAAGCAACACAAGTCTTCTTGGCAAGGCATCGTCCCTTGACCTTGCCTTCATGCTACGCGACACTTGTGGCGCACATTTGAACCCAAGAAATGGCACCACACAAGCCAACACTAAGCCCTCGTGGCCTAGCGATAGCCCACTCGCGTACCATGCCCACCTTAGTATGTATAGCGCACACAAAGGCCTCGCAGCATGGTGGCCTCCCCCTCCGAGCCACGTGCATTATTGGCGGGCCGCCTGCCCTAGTAGTGTCCTGGAGTGTGCCATCAATACCCCAGGAAGCCCTGGACATGTCATTCAACATGCCAAGACCCGCCCCCAAGCCTCTTGGGGAGTGCTTGTTCCGTGCCTCACATAGGCACCAGAGAAATCTAAGCACCAACCACCTCCCCTTAAAGTTGATGCTAAGCATTTATCCTTCTCCCAGAAGGAAACACCACTTATGCCCGTACAATCATACTGCCCTTTTTCGGAGTTCCAAGTGGAATTTTCTTGAGCCATCTGAACCAGTAGCTTCATCTCAGTCTCTAGTTTATCCTCAATTTGACTGGAGCCCAAAACCACTCTCAGATTAATCTCCACACCTTCTCAAAGTCGTGGGGCCCACTTGCTAGAAAACCACCTTCTGGCAATTTCTTCCACTTGGGCACCCTGCCCATATTTAGACACCTCTGTGCCATGCTCAAACACCCTTAGGTCGGTTCCCAAAACATCTCCATGAGTTGGCCACACTAGGCCAAAGTATGCCCCGCCAGGCTAAGCCATGTGCCCACCGTGGCACTGTCATGGCACGCCAATGTGCCTACCATGGCACTTTTGTGTTCCAACCTTGGCACTATCATCTCACTGTTGTGTGTCAAGTTATGTGCCAACCCTAGCACTGTCATGGTCCATACTATGCCACACTTTTGGGCCGTGACAGATTGTCGATTTTTTGCCTACATACTGGATCTATCCAGGCGAAATCAGAGGACTATATTCCACAGCAAAACCCTATGGATGTACTCCCGCCCAGCAGTTTCATTTTAGTTTGGAAAAACAACCAACGACCAACATCTGTTCTGGGAATACGATGAGTGTTTTTTTTTATCAGTAATAAAGAAGTTATATATATGATAGAAGAAGGAAAAGACAGATATGTCTTGGTACACAAATAGTATACGAAGGACTACAAAACAGAATATAAAACTAGATAGACAATAGCCTCAATAAAACCTGGTCCCCTCACTAATCTGGGAATGCATCTCCTAAAAGGAATTCCTGAATTGATACATTAGCCATCAGATTATTGAGAGAAGCCCAGCCAAACATGGTGTTCAGAATTTTCTTCTCCAGCTCTGCTACACTTTTTTCTTTATCTCTAAAAATCCTGTGGTTTCTTTCATTCCAAATCCCCCATGTGATTGCTGCTGGGGCGATATTCCATAATAATGCTCTCTTAGATTTTACCCTGATATTTGATTGGAGCTCTAAAATAAAAGCAGAGTTGCCTTCACGATATGACACCTGGCTTCCAAAATTTTATTAAGCCTCACACCTTGAACTTTATAACATAGCCAAGATTTCCCTTCATGGCTTAGACTAATCGTCTCGGAAAAGCGTGGTGTTGTTCAATATTGCTCAACGCTGACCCATTCTTCCAGAACAGATTCTGGAACAGGAATAATTTGTTCCCAAGCCTAACTTCGCTTCAACCTCGGGCCTTTTGAGCGAACACAAAGAGAGGAGAACGAGGTTGGGGGAGGTGGGGAGAGGAAGAAGATGAAGACGAAGATGACGGGAGGTAGGGAGAGGTGGGAAGAGGAGGATGTCGAACAGGCATTTCCATCTCTCAAATTTCCATTAAACAGTTGATCTTGATGTTTAATTTTGGAGATAGAAAACCACAGCTTGCAAAACCAAACAAAAAATAAAAAATACAATTAAAATCCATTGACACTTCAAATATTTCCTGAATCATATTTTAGACTGAAAAAGGCGGAGCCTGCATATTGAATATTTATTTTATTTCTTATCTGTTTCAGGTGCTCCCAAGATGGGTCATATACCATGAGTTGGTACTTACAACCAAGGAATACATGAGACAGGTAAAATTTTTTTTGACTGGAATACTATTTGGGTCCATTGCATTGGGTATATGCTGTCTATCAATTTAAAAGAGGAAGTTGGGTATTGCAGGTTACAGAGCTAAAACCTGACTGGTTGGTTGAAATTGCGCCCCATTACTACCAAATGAAAGATGTTGAAGACCGTATGTTGTTTCCTCCTCTCTTACTATATCAAATGTCTGTCATTCTCTTGGTGTGAGAAATTCTGAATTTCATTTTATATCTCAGCGTAACCATTATAATTTGAGGTTCACTGATAATATTGCCAAAACCTCGCTGATATGAACAGTTTAATGCAAGATGCAAGATATGTTATTATTCATCAGGAAAAAAAAAGGAAAAAGAAATAACATATATAGTCAAACCTTCTGCTTACTGGAATTCTTCTAGAAGATTATAGATTAACAGCCTGAAAAAAGTCTAATTGTTAGATGGATGGGGTTGGCCTGTCTGTTGATAGTTTTTAACATTGAGAAATTCTGTAGAATATCAAAACAAGTATTCAAAAAGTTTATCCAACTAATCTGAAGATGAGTATATTGGAAAAAATAGAAAAAGAAAACACTACCAAAAAGGCAATAGCAATTCATCACACATTAATATAACTTACTGAATTATAAAACTAATCATACTAATAAACTGTTGCAAGTAATCTGACGAAGAAAAGTTTTATTGTTAACATATAATAACAGTTATTGCCGTTGTTATTATTTTATTATTTAATAAACATAATTATTAATCAAGTGAACTTTTGACCTGCTCATAGGCTATGGGTTTCTTACTTGGCTGTTTAATTCATTGCGAGTCTATAACAACAGAGATATTTGAAAAATAACATGGGGCTATCATAACTGTCTATTTCATATTGGATAAAATTAAATTTATTTTAGATTCTCTAGGAATTTTTTTTAAAGAAAAATTATTTGATTTGAAACTAAATAATATTTTGATACTATAAAATGAAATATTGTCTAGAGTGCTCCAAGTTTATGTAAAAAACAAAAAAAATATATGTTTTTACTCTTTTTTGTGAAAAATTCATACAGATGATTGTCTATAAGTTTTGCTTATTGTTGATGTATGTTTAAAAGCAAAAAATTAGGATAAAAGTATCTAGTGAATTTTGGGATCCAAGATTTGAGATATCTTAGACCGTCTTTCATCAAATACATATAGATGCACACATTACCTGTGTTACTGTTGGCATTGTACCTTTGTTGCATATTGATTTATCTTGGAGTGGGGGGAGTCCTCCATATTTTAACATTTTTCAGATGGTGTGTGCTAGCGGAAGCTGTTTATGGCACTGGGCATTTGATGTTTCCCTTGTTTATACCTTTAGTCTTTTGAAGTGCTGACTTGCATTATTTTGGCAGCCGCATCCAAAAAAGTTCCCCGTGGGGAAGGACGTGCCGTGAAGGACTAGTTGCGGAGCAGTGTGGGGGAATCAAAAGAAATTATAGGTGATGAAACTAGGGGAAAAAGAAATTGTAAATATAATTTTGTAAAATTGAGAGGAGCGGCTAATCCTTGACTTGTAAAATTTTTCTGAGAGAGAAAAAACCACAGTTTCCTTCAGTTTTCCCTTTTAGTCAAAACATTCGTTGTTACAAAATAATTAGTTTATGAGAAAATACTCAAATATAGTTGATTTGGTATTCTATGGTTTCACTTTGAACAAAACTTTGTTAGTATTGTCTCCTCCTTGCTTCTTGTTCTTTAAAGTTTCTTTGGGGATGAGACTGAAATGGTTCTGGTAGAGTTAGGGGAACTTGCAAGGTTGACCTCTACATTACCCGTCACATACAACCAAAAACTCTGAGCAATCCTGTCGAAGAAGCCTAACTATCATTGACTCTGGCGAGCCATTCCATCATGAAGTGGCTTTCCCACTGATTCTAATTGAAAATGAGGTCAAAGTCGCTGCAGGAACTTGCTATATTATTATCTGAATTAATGGTCTAGGGGCAACCTTAACAGTGGCAGGGATTGATGCAGAAATCATTCTACTTCATCTCTTACATGACCGGGAGTTGCGGAATGTGGTGAATTCAAATCCTCATTTCCCGTCTGCTACAGTCAACAATGCAAAAGAATAAAAGCAAGTAGGCACTTAACGACTTAGCAGAAGCAATTTGCTTAGCTTTACATCCGTCCCAACTCATAGGCTACGTACATCTGACGCAGGGGCGGCTCAAACTTTTTGGGGGCCTTAGGCAAGGTCACAAAAATGAGGCTTTTTGATTCGAATTTTGTTCACTTTTATCAACAAAGTATTTGTTCAAGGCCCCTTATTGAGATTTTACTAAACTTTTTATTCTCCTTTTTTTTTTAAGTTTTTCATATCCAGATACATATTTTCTACCCGTCATCTCAAATATTAAAAACAAACAGTAAATCGAAGAATATAAAAATATTTTTTAACTAGTGATGATCCTGATGGAAATCAAATGAAGAAAAGCTCAAACGAAATAAATTAGACGAGAAATATAATAAAGAATAAGATCAAACAAAATAACAATTGTACTTACAATAAACAGAAAAAAGAAATTGAAAACAAAAAATAATGAAATCTAATATGTGAAAGAAGAAGAACTTATCAATCTAAAATCGAGACAAGGCTTTCAAGCTTTTGTGCTTAAAGCGATTAGTGCCTCCTATTGGTACTTTGCCTCATCAATGGTTGGAGAGCTCTTCTGGTAAGTCGGTAACGTATACTCGAATACGGGTATGAAAGTAAACTCAATAGCAATGTCACTCAATCACTCTTTGATTTCAGAAGCAAATAAGAAGAGAAGATTAGAAATATCATTCTTTGATTTCAGAAGCAAACAAAAAGAGAACATGGGTGTAAAAAGATGAGTGTTTTGTTTTTCATAAAACATAAACCCTAAGCCCCTTTTCCCTTTTTTAGAAACGAGAGAGAAAGGGTATTCCACGATTTTTTTGGGTGTTCTAAATGTAATTTTTTTTTTGGGATATGACTAGATCGAGAGAATCAAACCTCTCTTAAATCTTAACCGTTAAGTGGGGCCTTCATTGAATCAACCTTCAATTTTTTTTTAGGACATGAGTAGATCCATAGAATCAATAAAAGTGAAGCCTTCGTGAGCCTTAACATTTGAAAAATTATTAAAAAAACATTAAAAGAAGAAAACTCAATAGTTGGGGGGGCTTAAGGGCTTAATGTTTAAGAAAACAAATTTAAAAATTTGGGGCCTTATAGTTTGGGGGGCCTTAGGCGGTAGCCTAAGTGGCCTACCCCTTTGAGCCGCCCCTATTTTGACGTACGGGCGGCTCTTTTGTCCCGCAACAGAAAGCTGCCCTGCCCTTCTAATTGAAAGCGGGAAGCCGGAAGTGCTATTAGCCCAGTAGTAAAGATCTGACTTGATCGCCGTCTCATCAATGAGCGTAGATTGATAGAGATGGCTTTTGTGCACGTATTCAGCACCTACGCGTCTTGTTTGAGGGACGGAAGTCTTCGTGCATTATGTGTTTGTCGGTGAAAGGGACCACCTATAATTTTTCTTTTCTTTCTTTCTTTCTAGTATAAGTAAGAAAAGAAACCGACGCCGTATATGATTAAAGCACAGCAAGTCGCCTTGATAAAAAGTAAGTACACAAGGGCCCTGGCATTAAAATTAAGTTCCAACTCAGGTTCCAGCTTATAAAATTGTTTGGGTTGTCAGGGACTATCATTTGACTTTCTAAACCTCTTGTGATGTATACTTCACCTTAGAACTTGTTTCTGAAAATTTTACATTTTCTCTCCCTGCAAATATAGTAGCCTTTAGAAGCAAAGGAAGCCCTTATAATCTTTGCTACCAGGTCATTCCTTTTGAATGACCATACAAAATCTACTTCATTTTGCCAAGCCCCAACTTATCTGTGGAATCTGATTTTACAAGTGAATGCACATCTGAAAAATAAGTGGTCAAAGCTTTCCTAGCATAGTACAAGTCCATTCCAGTGGAGTCTCCAGCACAAGCATGAACAGAAAACCCCAAAGGGTCTGTAGCAGCAACACATGTAACCTAACTACACGGGATTATACCAAAAACAAGCATTTAGCTTTTGCTATATGACAAAAGCAATTTTACATGACAGGACTTCAGTCTGTGAAGTGAAACATGCTCGGCAAAGAGCTTTTGATACTTTAATCAAAGACAGATAAAATACATCAAGAAAACATCATGGAACCTTTAGCTTTAATCATCAAAACAAGGATATACAAATGGTTTCTAAATAAAAAATAAATAAAAAAAAACCAAGAATAAAGTGTAGTTTCATGGGAAGACAAATAACGCTAGAATATAGTAAGGCCCAAAACAATTCAATTTTCACCTGTATGGTTGAATAACTAATCCTAATGAGTAGTAGGTAGAGAGCAATAAAAATCAGAAATTTATGACTAAAAGTATAAGAAATCTATAACTAAATCTAAAAGTAAAGAATTATATTCAAGAATTGGAGTGCCACTTTCAAAATTCAGTTCTAGCTTTGAGCCGAATAGTAGCTATTCCCATCTTATGCTTCTTTTTACGCCACAGCAGGCATGTTCTTGAGCCAAGGATCCAGCGGCTTACCAATTGAGTAGACGACGAACCCAATTTCCCTTAGCTTCTCCACATTGACGATGTTCCTGCCATCAAACACAAATGCAGGCTTCCGCATGTTATCATAAATCTTCTGGTAATCCAGGGTCTTGAACTCATCCCACTCGGTCAGAATGCATATACCATGTGCATCATTTGTTGCCACATAGGCATCCCAAACAACACTCACCTCATTTGCAGAACTGGGGCTCATTGGTTTCAAGTGAATTTGGTGGTCCCAGTTAAACTTTTTCATGGAGAGATCCCTATGGATCTGATCTTCAGTGACTTGAGGATCATAGATGCACAGACATGCCTCGTCCCCTAATAGCCCCTTGCATACATCAATAGCGGCCGTCTCCCTAGTGTCACCGGTGTCCTTCTTGAAGGCAAACCCAAGTACAGCAATCTTCTTACCTGAGACTGTGTTGAACATTGACGAGACCACACGGTTCACAAACCGGTTCTTCTGGTAGTCATTGATCTTGATGACCTGTTCCCAGTAATTTGCTACCTTTGGAAGGCCATTGCACTCACATATGTAGACAAGATTCAAGATATCCTTCTGAAAGCAGGATCCGCCAAAACCAACACTGGCATTGAGAAACTTGGGCCCAATCCTTGTGTCCTTGCCAACAGCATGAGCAACCTCGGCAACATCTGCTCCAGTTGCTTCACAAAGTGCTGACATGGCATTGATAGATGAGATCCTCTGGGCCAAGAAGGCATTGGAAGCAAGTTTTGAGAGCTCAGCCGACCACAGGTTGCTACATATGATCCGGTCTTCAGGAACCCAATTCGCATACACATCCTTCAATGCTTGGATCGCCTTTTGGCCTTCTGGGGTTTCCCTGCCTCCGATGAGGACCCGGTCAGGGTTTAGGAGGTCTTGGATTGCAGTGCCCTCTGAAAGGAACTCCGGGTTTGATAGAATTTGGAAGTTGATGCCCTTGCTGTTGTGCATCAGAATCTTTTCAATTGCCTCAGCAGTTTTCACTGGTACAGTTGACTTTTCAACTACAATTTTGTTGGATTTTGACACATCTGCAATCATGCGAGCTGCGCACTCCCAATAAGTCAGGTCTGCAGCCTTTCCTGCTCCAAGCCCACGTGTCTTGGTTGGGGTGTTAACAGAAACAAAGATTATATCTGCCTCTGATACATGCTTTTCTACATTGGTGCTGAAGAAGAGGTTCTTTCCTCTGCATTGCTTCACCACACCTTCAAGGCCAGGCTCATAGATTGGAAGTTGGTCACTGTTCCAGGCTGTGATCCGAGCAATGGAGATGTCAACAACAGCAACTTCAATAGAGGGGCACTTAAGTGCAATAACTGCCGCTGTAGGACCACCAACATACCCAGCTCCAATGCAACAGATCTTCACCATTTTCCTGTTACTTAAAACTGAAACATGAGAAATCATATGTCAATATCCAACCAACCGCTACCAGCCATTGGAAAGGAAGAACTAAAAGCACAAAAAAATGTCAAGCCAAGAAAAGAAGGAGCTCAGGTTCTACCCACAAGATTCATGGTTCTAGATTATGCAGCAGATCTGTTATGAGTATCGGTATCTAATAAAATTGCCTTTCAGTCCAAGGAAGCATTTGTAACTACGATTCATAAACAACTGAATGCGGACTTTAATTACAAAGATGGAAATACGAGGAGGTATAAGAAGAATGAAAATTGAATTGTTACAACAGTTGGCTGAAAAATCAAACCCATACATAAATATGATACAAACTCAGACAACAACAAGAAACAGGGAAGAAGCTCATACAAGGGTCTAACTGGTAGATCTATAGTTTGAAATAGAAGAACATGACATAAGCCAGGTAATTCGATTGCCTATCTGAGATCTGAGATAATCCCAATTGTTATCACTGTAATGCATACACGACAATTAACATTCCAAGGAGAAAACCCGCTTTCAGATTTACAACAAAATGTTAAGAAAGCAACAGATCTGTGCATTGGAAACAGTTTGAACAACATACAGCTCCTTGATAATGTAGAATCATATGAGTTTTCACAAAAAAGTAATGTGGAAATCTTTCAGAGATAGCTAACGCAATTAAAGAAAAGAAACACAAAACTGCATATCAGAGACCTGTATATTCTTCTCTGAACAAGATCTTGTGGTAAAGATCAAAAATAAAAGAAAAAGTAAAACCTTAAGACGAAAACACACAAAGCCAAAGAGATCATGAACCCATGACAGGCATTCAATCATGGGTTAATTTAAAGTTTCAAGTTCAGATCAAAGTTACCTTTGAATTGCCTGCGCCCTTTTAACTTCCAAAGATCTGATTAGAAAGAGAGGGAGAAAGAGTAAAAATTAAGCGAGAAGATCTCTAGTCCTTACAGAAGAGAAAAGACCACAATTCTTCCACAGGGAAAGAAGGAGACCACAAACTCCTTATATACCCAAAACGCATAAGATCTACCCCCAGATCTTCACAAACCAAGCAAAGTCAGATTTAACAGGCCATCTTGCTGTTTTCTTCTCCAATAAAAGTCGACGAAGACTGTCATGGGTGATGAGTGGTACATTGAAGCTAAAAGGGTTTCTTATTATCAACCATTACTATAATGGATGAAAGAGCTTTCAAACCAAACAAATGGAAAAAGTTGCGAAATCTAATAGCAAATAGATAGACAATCCAGAGATTGTTTTCACATTAGAAGGATTGCAGAGACGCAAATGAGGTAAACAAATTACGGACAAAATCAACGTTTCACCAACAGCGAAGAGAATGCGTTTGAAATTTGAAATCAACAGATCTGTAAACACACGTCAGTGGCAAAACCAAACAATGGAAAAACCGTGACCAATGCAGACAAAAATAGAAGAGGAAGGAAACGAATTTAGTTCCGTATAATCTGATCATGCGCCACCATTTATTGCAATGCACAGAGACTCCAGAATAAAAGCGAGCACGAAAGTAAAACAACAAAAAGGGGAAAAAAAACGAAGAAGGGTAAAATAAAGAATCAAAGAAAAATATGGATTTTAAGAAGGAAGTCAAGCGGATCTCACCTCTTTAACAAAGTGTCAACCTCTTCATCCCGGGAGTAGTCCTTTCCATCTTCAGTGCAATGCTCCAAGAAGAAAACCTAAAACTGAAGGCTCAAGAGATTTCTCTTCTACTGCTCCTCTCTCTCGATACCAGCGATTAAAGCTAAACGTTGCAGAAGAATGATCATGAGGAAGAGAGAAGGCCAAACGTTGCAGAAGAGACGGAGGGTTCGCAAGTAATGACTATTAAAAGGAATTTAAAATGAAAACTATATCCTTATATTAGTACATGTAAAATACATGTAAACAATGACATATTTGGTTGTTATGGGAATATTAGGGTATTTTTTTGGCACGATTCCCAAGCCTGTGTTCTCTTTATATATTGTATAGATATAGATAGATTAATATTAGTATGTTATACGTAAATATCTAAAATAAATATTGGAGAAGAAAACGGCAATAACATATTATCATGTATATCTAATTTTAAAATATCAGTCACTAAATCCATATATAGGTATATATCTAATTAACTATTTTGCATGAGATTTTTATTGATAAAATCCTACTAAAACAATTAATAAATATATCTAAAAAATAACTATTTAGGAAGAAAACGATAATAACAAAATTCTCATGTATATTTAATTTTGACATATAATCCATCAAATCCATATACACCTCATAAACTATTTTATAATTTTCCTTAGAAACTTTAATTAATAAAATTAAATATCTAATCAATAAGAGGTCATTTAAGTATGACTAATATCACAATCAGTTATTTTTATTAATTAATTGACACAATATTAGAAAAAAAATTTTAATTTTATAAATCAATTAACAAGAATTAGCAAAATTTTTAATAATTAAGAGAATATTTAGAAAGTTAATAATAAAATTATAATTTTTAAGATTAATTCATTAAATCCGTGTATATTTGTATATTTTTAATTTTTCTTGGAGATTTTTAATAATAAAATTGAATATCTAATTAATAAGAGATTATTTAAATAATTAGTTAATTCACATATTAACAATGAAGACATGTCTAATTAACAAGAGTTATCTAAATTATTAATTAATAATGAAAATAAACATGGTTTTTAATTATTTATGCTTCTTTTTTTTAAGTCTAGCTAATATTAACAAAAAAAAAATCTGATTTAGTTAATAATATTCTATTTAAGTTATTAATTAATAACTATTAGAAATAATTAATAATAGTATAGAGGATGTTTTTAATCTACTAATAAAATCCTATTAAATTTAAACAAAAGAAAGGAAAATGAAAAAATTTAATTTTATTATTGTCGTTTGTCCTTTGATTATCCAACAATTAAAAATATGATACTCATAACCCAGGTAATGACTAATAAATTAAATGTGTATGGTAGCGTACTTCGGTTATGATTAGGGTTATTAAAAGTAGAGTTAAGTTTGATTATCTTAACCATTTAGATAATTAAGATGCTTGGTAATATTATTGCTAATTTCTCTATTACCCTACAAATAAAAATAAAAATAATCATTTACCTTGAAATTTTTGAATATTAGTAAATCCAATTTTTAAAATTTGTTTAGTTAGATAAGTATTAAAGAAGAAGTCTAAAGCTGGCTAATTAAATGACTCAAGGCAATAATAAAAAAAAGGTGCTATTAACATTATTGTAGAAAGGATATTTTAGGAAGAAAAGAATTTTAAGTAGTTCGTGATTTTAATAGTAGCATGGATTTAAATTTTATAACATACAAAAAATTTTGGTATTTTAAAAAATAATCGTAATAAAATAATTTAATATAACAATTTTAATTTACTAACTAAAAAAATAAAATAAGAAATATAAATCCAATAAATTTTTTTTTTAAAATAAAATATCTTTTGGGCATTACCATAATAATTATAAAAGATTTAATTTTAATTTATTAATTGAAAGTTAGTTACTCAGACAAAAAACAAGAAGATCAATCTTTTCCGTTTGTGTATATATTGTTGTGTTTTGCTGTATTCAAATGGCTCAAAATTTTGTCTCCTAGTATTTGTCTTATGTGGGAACAATAGTCCCACATTGGAAGTTTATTAAAACTTCCTTATGTTTATTAAGAATAGTGAGCACTAAAGGGGTGCAACCCCTTGTGTATCTCCTTAATTTATTTTTTGTTTTCTGTTGGTTCTTAAACTAAAACTAAATGATTTACCGTTTTGTTTTTAAATGTTGTGATTTTAACATTGGTTTATTAACGTTGATTAACATTTTAATAACGTTTTTTTAATAACGTTAAGTTGATTAACGTTGCTAAGCGTGCGTGAATGAAAGGTCATACACATTCAGCAAAGTGGTTATTCTTCTCTCTATTTAAAAGGGAATAGGGTTTCTAGGGTTTGTATCTCTCTGAATACAACCCTGTCTACTTCTCTGTCTTCTTCTCTTCTATTAACAGCAACAGCAACGAGTGACACTGCTTAAGGGTTCCCTGAGTCTAGTATTTGTGTGCGGATTACTGGAGAGGCAATAGGTCGTTGACTGCTGGAAGCCAATGCGTCAAGCAACCCATTACACTGAAGGTACAATCTGAAAGGGTGCGCTTAAGGCTTTAAGTACAGAGATTTTTTAATGTCGCTTCCACCTTACATCCGATAAGTCCAATTTTTAGTTTATTACATTTCTTCCTGTGTTTGTTTGTCAGAAACCTGTTGCATTCTTCCTATGTTCGTTTTTCTACAATTGTGCTTTCTTTGCTTTTATTTTGTTATTCTCATATTTCATGATATTGTTTCCTTCTTGTCTATTTTTGTTAATTAGTTTCATTCATTCATTTTCTGCTGCTGAAAATTTGTTAAATTCGGATAAAAACATCACCAATATATATATATTTATTTATTTATTTATTTATTTATTTATTGATGGTTGAAGTAGAAGATCAAAAGGAAAAGATAAAACTATAGCATGATTTGAGAAGGGGTATTTTAGTCACATTATAATAATTTTCTACACTTGGGCAATGTGGGCTTTAATCACTTGTCAACGGGTAAACTTTTGCCACTTAAATAGGCACTTGAAATATTATATTCATTTAATATTATGAGCAACGAGAAAATTGCCATACCTAATTGCTAGGTTAATTAGATGGAATGTTAGGGTTAAAACTTAAAGAAGTTAAAGGAGTATAAGCAGTGCTCAACATTGGGCTAGACCATCCTAAGATACATCAGGCCGAAGTCTTCTCTTACATTGATTAGCCCAAGATTAGCGAGTTGTGTTCAGTTTATGGTAAGGTTGTTGTGTCAGTTTCAATGCTGTTTTGCTAAGGGCATGTCATATGGTTTTTCGAATATTTGTCAGCATGCTACTTGTGTCTCTGCATTTTTCATGTTGGCTTGTCCATAAATTTAGAAATTTTTTTTCAAAAAAAGAAAAAACAAAATAATATTTAAAGAATCATTGCAATGTTTTGAAATCTTTAATATCTCAACTAATAACACTTTCCAATAGCTAAATTATTATTATTTATAAACTGTTGAAAAGTTGCATGTTCACACTCTAATATGCTTCTCAAATTCAGGGAACCTGAATCAGTTTAGTTTTTGTTTGTTGTGGACACCTCTAATTCCCACCCCAAACATACTAGAAATGTTTCTTAGAGAAATAATTTTTTTTAAGAAAATCCACATTAACACCATTAATCTGTGGAATTCTAGCTTATTTGACAAGTTCTAGTTAGTTTCAAGTTAACTAATAGATGATCATAACGCACAAGAATCCAAATCTATAATGTAATACGCCAACTTTGATCAAATGACTAGTCCTTCAATCACATTGTATTTTAACTTTTTGTAGAGATTCTCATAAATGGGACCTATGCAATTTCCTGTCTTAGATTTTCCATACCTTTTTCAGGTGTCTGAAAATTCATTTATAAAGTACCAAACAAAAGCACATAACCCCACAAATTTGGTAGAAGTTGTCTAGGCCCCTGCGTATTTTCTATAGGTTTGCCAAATGTCTGCAATAATTGTTTTTCTACTTGAATGGAAATTTTTTAACACAAAAAGCTCTTCAGTTCAGTGGGGATAAGAGAACCCAAATGGTCAGCTGTGTCCAAGAGCTTGGCAAGTACCCTAACCGTTTAAGAACAAATCAGTAATCAAAGAAAGAGCCAATACTTCACAACAATAACACCATGTAAGTACTTGACTTCAAAAAATAATACAGATAAATGGTCTTTTCAAACTTCCTCATTATTTGTACTAGAAGATCAAACCAAGAACAATGGTTTTAGGGAAAAACAAGTAATGGTAGACTATATTACCAGATACATGGTAAGGCAAAAAACAAATCCATTTTCATCCGGATTCCAGAGTAAATAACCTTAAATCGAGAAAATAGGAAGAAACAAGAAACAGCTGAAATCTATGAGTTGGTAATAAGCAGGAAAAAAGTTTTAAAGAATTGAGCTGCCTCTCGAATTTCGGTACTACCTTAGGCCCCAAAACAAAGCTACCTCATCTTATGCATCCTTTCATGCCACAGCAGGCATGTCCTTAAGCCATGCATCCAGTGGCTTACCAATTGAATAAACTATGAACCCAATCTCCCTCAGCTTCTCCGCATTCACGACGTTCCGTCCATCAAAAACAAATGCAGGTTTTTGCATGTTATCATAGATCTTCTGGTAATCCAGTGTCTTGAATTCATCCCATTCAGTCAGGACGCAGATCCCATGCGCATCCTTTGTTGCCTCGTAGGCATCCCAGACAACACTGACTTGCTTCACAGAAGTGGGGCTCATTGGTTGCAAGTGAATTGGGTGATCCCAGTCGAATTTGTTCATCGAGAGATCCCTCTGGATCTGATCTTCAGTGACTTGAGGGTCATAGATGCTTAGACGAGCCTTGTCCCCCAATAGCCCCTTGCATACATCAATAGCGGCCGTCTCCCTAGTGTCACCGGTGTCCTTCTTGAAGGCAAACCCAAGTACAGCAATCTTCTTACCTGAGACTGTGTTGAACATTGAGGATACCACACGGTTCACAAACCGGTTCTTCTGGTAGTCATTGATCTTGATAACCTGTTTCCAGTAATTTGCTACCTCTGGAAGGCCATTGCACTCACATATGTAGACAAGATTCAAGATATCCTTCTGAAAGCAGGATCCGCCAAAACCAACACTGGCATTGAGAAACTTGGGCCCAATCCTTGTGTCCTTGCCAACAGCATGAGCAACCTCGGCAACATCTGCTCCAGTTGCTTCACAAAGTGCTGACATGGCATTGACAGATGAGATCCTCTGGGCTAAGAAGGCATTGGCAGCAAGTTTTGAGAGCTCAGCAGACCACAGGTTGCTACATATGATCCGGTCTTCAGGAACCCAATTCGCATACACATCCTTCAATGCTTGGATCGCCTTTTGGCCTTCTGGGGTTTCCCTGCCTCCGATGAGGACCCGGTCAGGGTGTAGGAGGTCTTGGATTGCAGTGCCCTCTGCAAGGAACTCCGGGTTTGATAGAATTTGAAAGTTGATGCCTTTGCTGTTGTGCATCAGAATCTTTTCAATTGCCTCAGCAGTTTTCACTGGTACAGTTGACTTTTCAACTACAATTTTGTCGGATTTTGACACATCTGCAATCATGCGGGCTGCGCTCTCCCAATAGGTCAGATCTGCAGCCTTTCCTGCTCCAAGTCCACGCGTCTTGGTTGGCGTGTTAACAGAAACAAAGATTATATCTGCTTCTGATACATGCTTTTCTACATCGGTGCTGAAGAAGAGGTTCTTTCCTCTGCATTGCTTCACCACACCATCAAGGCCAGGCTCATAGATTGGAAGTTGGTCACTGTTCCAGGCTGTGATCCGAGCAACGGAGATGTCGACAACAGCAACCTCAATAGATGGGCACTTAAGTGCAATAACTGCCATTGTAGGACCCCCAACATACCCAGCTCCAATGCAACAGATCTTCACCATTTTGCTATTACTTAAAACTGAAACATGAGAAACCATATGTCAATATCCAACCAACCACTACCAGCAACTGGAAAGGAAGAACTCAAAGCACAAAAAGAAATGTCAAGCCAAGACAAAAAGGAGCTCAGGTTCTACCGACAAGATTCATGGTTCTGGATTATGCAGCAGATCTGTTGTGTGTATCGGTATCTAGGTAAAATTGTCTTTCAGTTCAAGGAAGCATTTGTAACTAGGATTCATAAACAGCTGAATTCTGACTTTAATTACAAAGATGGAAATACGAGGAGTTATAAGAAGAATGAAAATTGAATTGGTACAGCAGTTGGCTGAAAAATCAAACCCATATATAAATAAGATACAAACTCAGACAACAAGAAACAGGGGAAGCAGCACATACAAGGGTCTAACAGGTAGATCTATAGTTTGAAAGAGAAGAAGATGACATAAGCCAGATAATTCGATTGCCAATCTGAGATCTGAGATAATCCGAATTGCTATCACTGTAATGCACATGTGACAACAAACATTCTAAGAAGAAAACCCGCTTTCAGATCCACAACAAAATGTTAAAGAAACCAACAGATCTGTACATTAGAAACAGTTTTGAACAACATAAAGCTCCTTGGTCTTGTAGAATCATGTGAGTTTTCACAAAAGAAGTAGGGTGGAAATATTTCAGAGATAAGTAACGCAATCAAAGAAAACAAACACAAAACTGCAAATCAGAGACCTGTATATTCTCCTCAGAACAAGATCTTATAGTAATGATCGAAAATAAAAGAAAAAGGAAAACCTTAAGACGAAAACACACAAAGCGAAAGAGATCATGAACCCATGACAGGCATTCAGTCATGGGTTTATTTGAAGTTTCAAGTTCAGATCAAAGTTACCTTTGAATTGCCCGCTCCCTTTTAACTTCCAAAGATCTGATTAGAAAGAGAGGGAGAAAGAGTAAAAATTAAAAGAGAAGATCTCTGGTCCTTACAGAAGAGAAAAGACCAAAATTTCTTCCACAGGGAAAGAAGGAGACCACAACCTCCTTATATACCCAAAACGCATAAGATCTACCCCCAGATCTTCACAAACCAAGCAAAGTCAGATTTAACAGGTGAACTGGAATGTTCAACACGTTTTTCAAACGCTACGCGTACTAACAAACAAAAGTTACTAGTTTCCTTTTAGGCAGAAAATCCGACAAATCATTTGGGTAAAAAATAAAATTTTCAACAGCACCTAAAAGTCATAAATAATCAATTTTGCAAAATAAAAATAAATAAAACTCCATATTCAGACAAAAACAAGATCACCAACAAAAGGGATCTTTGATCTACTGAAACTGGATGAAAATTTCCAGGCGTTTTCAAGTTCAAATACAAAATTAAAGCTCTAAATTTTGACTAAAATCAACATTTTACCGAGTCTTACATCAATGTTAAGGCTCACAGCAATTTTGATCCCAAAATAGTGGAGGCCCACCTTAAAATTTTTTTTTTTTTCAAGTTTGTCCAAATAATAAATAAACAAAAATATGTTTCGCCCAAAGCCGACGTCCCAGAAAATGACCAAAAAGCAATTTTTCAAGAAATTACGTTAAAACAAAATGAAGTAAAGTGCTTTTCATGCTTAATGGCCTTTTAACTTTTAAGCAACACGAGAATTCTACTGTTTCTGGTAAAAACCACATGGCATATTTTTTATTTTTTTATTTTTTTATTTTTTCCCTTTAATGGATGATAAAGGAAAGTTTCAGATCCCAGAAAAATGGGGGTTCTGAGTTACCTACCAATTAAAAAAAACACAAATGATGGGTTCATGAGGCTTTGAGTGAGATTGAAGCCAATTATACATTAAATAAAGACAGTTCGAAACCCTAATTTAAAGAAACAAAAATTGATGTTAAAATACCCAGAAATCCAGCTAAAAAGAAAGATGTGATTTGAAGCAAACGTAATGAACACTTCAAAAGGACTCAAAGCCTCCCACCCCAAAACAAAACCAAAAAAAAAAAAAGAAAAAGAAAAAAGGAAAAAAGGATTCTGTCTAGGGAGAGATTACCTTCTGTAGCAGAGAGTTCTTCGATGGATCTTCCACTCCTAAAATTTGCAAATTTTTTTCTTCCTCTCTGTCTTTTAGTTCTTATAATGCAAAGCCTTGCCTTTAATTGCCCATTAATGTCCACGACAAATCAACAGACCACTGAGAAAATATCGGAATTTTCTCATCAAAGTGGCCAGAAAAACGTAAATGTGGTCTTCATGCCGTTTATTTACAGTTCAGTACTCATTTGTTTTTTAATTCTCGAAAATAGAAAATTTTTCCTTTTTCCATTCCATCCATACGATCTATTAGAAATTGGGCAACGACTTGGTACATCCTGACTTGAACCGGGCGAGAGTAAATCATCCCACCTACGGTCCAACCAATTGGGAGAGACAATGGTTTGGTTTCGGGAAAACCAGAACTGAACCGACTAGTGTGTTCCACAAACCAAATTTGAACCGAAACCGAATTAGGTTTTTTTAAGCATAAAATCAAGATTTTACAAAAATCGATTAATTCAAATCTATGATGGGTCCTATAAAACTAATGAAACTACCTATCCTTAGTTGGTGGTCTGGCTTAAAATTTTGTGTATATGTAATCAGTTGGGCTCGATTTGACCTTAAAACTATCGGTTTTATGTGTTAAAAAATTAATTTCAGTTACTAAGAACCTAAAATCGATCCTAACAGATTTGGTTTGGTTCGATTTATCGGTTTTAGTTGAACCGTTGCCATATCTACATACGTGTGAAGGGCATTTCGATCAGAAGAGAAAAGTTTCAGCGGTTAGACTTTACAGGAATATTATATATAGTACGTGGCAGGGGAGGCCTGAAGGGCTTTAATTAATTAATTATTTGTCAAACTGGTGGCACTTTGCCGACCTTTCTGACCACTACTTTAGTGCTTCATAAATGGCTTTCTAATATTTAATATCGTATATGCAACAACACCAATTGGCTTGGGGCATGGTATTCCCTTTTGGGAAAATTAATTTTTAGTGGTAATTTATCAAACTATTTAAGATTCAGTCACCAAACTAATTTTTAATTTGTACATTCAAACCGTTTTCTTCCCACAATACCCTTTTCTTATTTAAATAAAATAAACTCATTTAAATAAATTAAAATTAAATAAATAGGTTTCCAAGATTGCCCTTGTTACGTTTGAAATTCATTGAATTAAGTATATTTTCAAAAGTGCCCTTTACCCCAACTTTTTTATTTTTTATGTTTATTTCTTTTCAAAAAATAATAAAGAAAGAAAAGGAGGAGAGAGAGAGTCTCAACAAAATAACTTGTACAATATTGTATCTTAACTTATATAGTTATAAGATAACTAGTACCACTCAATCAAATTACATATATATATAATATGTGCCTATAGAGAGACTTGTACATCTTTACCAAATGACTTATACAATTTTATGTACCGACTTGTATGACTCAATCAAATGACTTGTACCTTCTATCAATTGACTTGTACATCAATATACCCTAACTTGTATACCAATATAAACTTACACTTCTCTATCAAATGACATGTATAATGATATGTACTGACTTATACCTTTATAAGAGTACATGTGCCACTCAATTAAATGACTTGTACATTCTATCAATTGACTTGTACAATAATATATACTAATTTGTATGTCTATACAGACTTATACCCCTCTATCAAATGACTTGTACAATACTAAGTGCTGACTCGTACATTTATAGAAGGACTTGTACCACTCTATCAAATGACTTTTACCTTCTACCAATTACTTATACAACACTATATATTAATTTGTATGCCTAAATAGATTTATACATCTCTATCAAATGACTTGTACAATACAATGTATTGACTTGTACAGATAAAAGGCGACTTGTACCAATCAATCAAATGACTTGTACCTTTTATTGATTGACTTATACAACAATATGCATTTGACACCAAAACCAAACCGACCAAATTACACCCCTAAATGTTGCCAGCATAGCACTCAAACTGTAGGGTCTGCGGCTGGACTCAGCAGACAATTTCTTTCTGGTCATTGGGAGCTGAAAATTTTTAAATTTTTTTTTTTGAATTATATAACTATTGGTTATCTATTTTTTTTATTAAAATATATGGGCCCCATAAAAAAAAAATTTCTTACGAAAATCATAAAATTTTTCGTAAAATCTAAAGTTTGGGATTCACAGATCAATAAAAATCTTGGACAGTAGACTATTACACGTATTGATTTTTACAACAATAGCGAATAGCCATCTTATAAGAAATCAAAAAATGATGTTAGTCCTCTAATTTCATTTGAATGACGGAAGAATTGTAATTTTGGGAAATCAAAATGTATTAATTAGATGTTTCATTTATTCAATTTAATTTATAAAAAATCACTGCACGGTGCATCACCATCTTAAACTATTTCTTCATATCCGACGGCTACGGAACGAATCCAAATTCAAATTAAGCATCAACCGGTAAACAAGCCCACAAAAAGTAGCCGTTACGGGAGCGTCCGGAGCTTAACGTTCGTCTTTCTTCCCCTCTATTACGCCCCTTCAGTTCTGTCAATTCCCTTGAAGGAAACAAAACAAAATCAAAGGAGCCTCTCTCTCTCTCAATATCTCCTTTACCGCCTCAGAAACCTCTTCACATCATTAGACCAACACGTTTCAAGACACGTCAAACTGATTTCCGGTGATTTCCTGATCGATTTCCGGCGGACTATAGATGGATTCAAGCGGAAAGGAACCTGGAATGTCTCCTGCAAAAGACCCACACCCATCTCGAGCAAAGATCACAGAAATCTCTAGAGTGACCGAGAACCACAATCCTAATCTCTCTGGTGCGTCTCCTCTGCAGAAACCTGGGAACTCTCCTGTAATCAAATCGGCAACATCCAAGAAATTAGCCACCAAAAACCCATTTCCGATCGTTTCTCCCCATTGCAAGATTCAAGAAAGGAAGTTTGTCGTCGCCAAGAAGAAATCGAGGACAGTTGCGCCGAGTATCGCTTGTAAATGCCAAGAAAAGATGGGGATTAGTCTCCAGAAGTGCCCATGTGTTGCTTATGAAAGCCTTCGTGCATCTCAAGAAGAATTCTTCAGGAGCCGGAGCAGCATTGGGGATCACCATGATTCTGATGAGACGAAGAACTGCACAATAGCTGAAAGTGAAGAAGAAGAAGAAGAACTACAAAAAGAAGAGAGAAACTTCAGACAAAATGAAGGTGGGTCGGAAGACAAAGACATGGAAGGTAAAAGTTGTTCTACGGATGAACCAAGTAATCAAGATCCAGAGGAGCATGAGTTATCGAGCGAAATGGGTAGTTCAAAGATTAAGAGAAGGAGGGACGAGTTGCTTGAAGAAGCAAGGAACAGTATCCCCGAACCTGGTTCCGGAAGAGTGATGCATTTGGTCAAGGCTTTTGAGAGACTTCTTTCAATACCAAGTTCAAAGGACCCTAATGGTAAAGGAGATGATAGTGAAGGAACTCAGAAGGGATTAAAATGGGCATTACCAGGATTGCAACCTAAGGTTCCAGAGACACAGGATACTTCATCTTCAAGCAGTCCATCCGGGATTTTCTTCACGTCAGAGAATTTTGGAATGGATTCAAGAGTTTCTTCTTCATTGGATAGCAGCCAAGGAAGGTTAGTGACAGTTGAATTGGATTCAGAACCACCTCATTTGTTTTTCTTTCATTTCATTGTTATTGGGTTCTGATTGATCTTTTCCAATTTTTTGCCTTCTTTAAAGCTTTAGTTTTACAAGCAAAGCTTCTGGTGGAGGTCGTCGGAGCCGACGGAATGTATGAATCTCACCATTTCTGATGTATTCTTTGAAAGTGATTTGAATTTCTTATATATTGCCTTTCTACATTTTCAGAGTTCTGAATCCTCAGGGTCATTTGGTGGAAGGAAGTGGAAGCAGAAGAAGCAGCTCAAAGTCACCAGCCAAAAGCCGTTTAAGCTGAGAACAGAGGTATCCCAATCGAAACTACAGAAGAATATCCTTTGTTCGTAATATTTTTAATCCTCTATTTGTGGAATTTTAGATACAAAGTGCCCATAACTTAATTTGGAGGATCTCTCCTTCAAATCATGTTGAACAAATAGTTTGATTTGTTCTAATCACTTCTATATATTTTTAACGTAAAAAATAAGAATATGTGTTCAGTTCCCCTGTTGCATTTTATGAAATTAATGTATATTTCTTGCCTAATTAGTTTTTGATTTGCACTACCTTACTTGCAATGATGTGATCATGGCCATTTCAGCAAAGAGGGAGGTTTAAAGAGGAAGAATTCCTCAAGAAAGTACAAGAAATGCTTATAGAGGAGGAGAAACTGCGGATACCGATTGCACAAGGCCTCCCATGGACAACAGATGAACCAGAGGTAGTGACACTGAAAAAAAAATTTCTAGTTCTTTATCATGTTAATTTGATTTGCATGTTCTATTCAATATATAACATATTGTTTGGGTATAATAGAAATCTTAGTTAATACTTAATAGTTTCAATCACATTCTACTTCTTGGCATGTTAAGGTAGATATATCTACACTATTATAAAGCAAAGAGTAGGGAATATTCCATGCAGATTCTGTTCGAACTTTTTTGTTGGCTATAAAATACCTCTGCAAAGCATTAAGTTACCATACAGTCCTGCACATGCCACCCATAGTCATAATTAAATTAGAACTAGTTATTTATTTCTTAACTCTGATATTTTGATGGGGGTATTCTTCATATTCTATGGCATATAATACATAATATAAGACCATGATACAAAGAACTAGTCTCTGTTAACTGTACTCTGTCATTTATGTCTTTTTGAGTGATATTTTGGATGTGACTTCCACCATTCATTTGTTCAACACTTCATAACAAAATCAAATTATGGTGTATAATCGTCCTTTGAAGAGCTGAAAATATTTGTAGATAGGTGAGTGTTTACTAACTATGGTTGCTGCTTTCAGAATTGATGCGTAGTTTGCACGATGGAAAATTAAGAAATTAAAATTATTTCAGGTTCTCATGTTTTAGGCCTGTTGTAATCTGCAGCAGTGTTCTCATGATTCCCAATTCTAAGCCATTCTGAAGTTAATTTTAGCATATTTATATGTGTGTTTGTTTATGCTAACAAAGTTTACATGTTCTGTGTATTTATGTACTTGTTCACACGCTAAATCGGTGCCTGCAATCTCAGTGCTTGGCGAAGCCTCCGGTGAAAGAAAACACAAAGCCAATTGACCTGAAGCTTCACAGTGATCTGAGGGCTATGGACCGAGCTGAATTTGATCATTATGTAAGAGCAAACTATTTTCTTTATTTTACTGTATATGCATCTTTCATCAGTTCTCATAACATGCAATGCTTGCTATGAAGCTTATTGAAAATGAGGTTCCAGCAGAATTGCTAGCTTAGTACTAAAAACAAATATTGTTGGAGTTCTTTTTGCTACTCCAGCAAAGGAGGTTCTTCCAATTGGCTGGCTAGGCCTCCTCCAGCATGTTTTGTT